>CAMZMU010000098.1:10739970-11339970 GCA_947311845.1 Poa pratensis
CAACACAAAGTAGTATAACAAGTCCAATACATTGCATATAACGCATGTTGTAACAAAGTTGACACTAGTGTTTGCTTGTGGAAGACAGAAAGAATAGGAAAACTGACTCAACATAAAAGTAAAAGAAAGGCCCTTCGCAGAGGGAAGCAGGGATTAAATCATGTGCTAGAGCTTTTAGGTTTTTGAAAGCATATAGAGATTGCATAAAATATTTGATACTCCTCCCAACCTTGCTAACACAAGCCATGGCTAACCGAATCCTCGGGTGCCTTCCATCAATCACATACCATGGAGGAGTATCTATTTTTGAGAGGTGTTTGTTAATTGTCAACGAATGGTAGCGGGTGAGAACAGTATTCTACCTGTCGAACGGACTTTTAAGAGCGGCTCCCATGAAGGACGTTATTTCTACCAGCAAGGCAGATCATCCTCTTTCTCTTTGGTTTACACACATTCAGGTATTTCACTGTTTGTCATTGCTTACTGATGAATCAGGGCAAAAGTGTGAAGAGAATTAATTGGTTAAAGTTGTAATTAATTGGGACTGGGCACCCCGTTGCCAGCTCTTTTTGCAAGTTATTGGATAAGCGGATGTATATGCCACTAGTCCAGGTGTAAAAGTCCATTACAAATAGAATAAAGAATAACCACACTAATTCCTCATGAGCTAGTAAACATTGACACAAAAAGGGAATAATAACATTTTGAATAATTTAAAGGTAGCACATGAAAAATTTACTTGGAGTGGCAAGGAAATACCACATATAGGTAGTTATGGTGGACACAAATGGCATGGATTTTGGCTCAAGGATTTGGATGCACGAGAAGCATTCCCTCTCAGTACAGAGTTTAGGCTAGCAAGGTTATGTAAGCAAACAAGAATATCAACCCGTACACCAAGTTTTATATGACAAACATATTGCAAACGTTATAAGACTTCATACCGTCTTCCTTGTTAACCAAACCCTGTTATTAGAAAATATCTAGACCTTAGAGATACCACCGATGCAAACCAAATTTTCAACAAGCTTTACGGTAGTTCTTCACTAATAGGCTTAACTCATGTGATGCACAATTTAATCATGATCTACTTGTTAACTCAAAACAATTGACAAGCATCAAGTTATCCATTTTAGTGATCTACAAGATTAAGCAAGTTTTTCCTTATACCAATTACCACATGCAACATTTTCTGAACCAACCAAACACCAATCAATTTATTTCATCAACTCTCCAAACAAATATAAGTGAAGCAAGAGAGTACTTTCTACAAAAGAAAGCTAATAGCTCTGACAAGAGATACATGAAAACAAGAGCTAAAAGCTGAACAGCGCTAGATATGAATACTCAACAAATATAAGTGAAGAATAGGAGTATTCTCATGAAAAAGCGGAGCGTGTCTCTCTCCCAATCAAGAATGCTAGGGTCCAGTCAAGCTTTATTGAAAATAAAAGTGCAATACTGAAAATAAAAGCACACAGACGCTCCAAGAAAAGCACATATGATGTGAAAGAATTAAAATATAGTTTCACTAGAGATGACCTGATAATTTTGACGATGAAGAAGGGGATGCCTTGGGCATCCCCAAGCTTAGACGCTTGAGTCTTCTTGAAATATGCTGGGGAGATCCATGGGAGCCTCCCCAAGCTTAAGCTCTTCACTCTTCTTGATCCTATTATATCATCCTTCTCTCTTGACCCTTGAAAACTTCCGTCACACCAAACTCAAAGTAGATCTCATTAGAGGGTTAGTGCATAATCAAAAATTCACATGTTCTATAAAGACGCAATATGATTTGTTACTTTAAACATTAGCTACAGCCACTGATGTTATGTGAAGCTCTTCCACCCAAAAAAGAATTTCACTCAACACTAGTAAAAGAGAGAATGCAAAATAAAAAGGCATAATCTGTCTAAAACAGAACAGTCCGCAAAGACGAATTTTTTCAAGGCACTTACGACGCTCAGATCGAGAAACTCTGAACTAATGAAAGTTTCAGACATTCATAAAGATTACGCACAAAAATTTCAGATTTAATTAACAATCTGGTGATTTTAGGAATTTCGTACAGTGAACAGCAAAAATCTGTTTCTGCGCAGCAATCAAAATTAAGCATCATCTTACATTAGAGGCTACTCTTGGCACAACAATGCGAGAAAATAAAGATACAAAGGAGTTGCTACAGAAGTAAACACTCCTTGACTCAATAAAAGAAAAATTGCAGAAAAAAAAATGGGTTGCCTCCCATAAGCGCTTTTCTTTAACGCCTTTTAGCTAGGCACAAAGCATGCATCAAGTATTACCAAGTGAAGAAGCATCAACATCTTACGCTTAGCTCTCTTACCTTTACCTTATCTTTAGGAAATACTTGGTTACACATAGGTGAAGAGGCGAAATTCATAGTGCCTTGGCCCACATCTATTATTGCTCCAAAGCGTTTCAACAGAGATCTTCCAAGCGTAATTTGTCCTACTCCTGCACATTCAATGACAAGATAATCAATAGATATTGTTATCCCTAAGAGTTTTGTAAATACTCCTTCGGCTACTCCCTTGGTAATTTAATAGTATTATCACCCAAAGTTATACAATCTTCGCATTTGGAAAGCTCCCAAAGATTTAAGGAATCAAAATATCTTGGGCATTAAACAGAATTCAGACATAATATCACAGCGAGAATGAAAAGTTTCACCATTTATAACAACTTTTACTGAGGGAATCCATCCCGATGGTTCAAAATTTACTGGCACATTATCATAATGTTCACGAATCTGATTATACCCTTCTTTTAGACCAGATATGTTCGTTTCAAGAGCGTTAAGTCTATCACTTATGCTTGTCAAAGCCAAATCAATTTTAGTGATTGGGGGCTAGAAATTGTAATCAATTTTTTTATAGCATTAAAAGCTTGATCCCCATCATAACGAAGGAAATCTCCTCCTACCACAGCATCTAAAGCATATCTGTAGCAAAGAACAAGACCAAAATAAAAGCTACTAAGAAGCAGGCTTAAAGTCATTTTAGGTTCAGTTTTAGCATAGACTCAAATTCTAGACCAAGCATCTTTAAAACTCTCCTCACTCCCTTGCTTGAAAGTGAAGATCTCTTCTTCAGGTGACATTACTACTGGAACAGGGCTAGACATGAAACTAACAGAAAACAAAACTGAAAATAAACTAAATGCAAGTAACTAATTTTTTTGTGTTTTTGATAATTGAAAGCAAACAAGATAAAATAAAATAAACTAAGCAAGACAAAAACAAAGTAAAGAGATTGGAAGCGTGAAACTCCCCTTGCAGAAGACTGCTGTCTCCCCGGCAACGGCGCCAGAAAAATAGCTTGATGACGTGAAACACACTCGTTGGGAGACCCCAAGAGGAAGGTATGATGTAGTCAGCAGCAAGTTTTCCCTCAGAAAGAAACCAAGGTTATCGAACCAGTAGGAGCAGCAAACTCTGAAGGTTGTTGGTGGCGCCGTTACTCGATCACGACGTGGAATCTGCACACAACACAATCAAACTACTTTGCCCCAACGAAACAGTGAGGTTGTCAATCTCACGGCTTGCTGAAAACAAAGGATTAAACGTATGGTGTGGAAAATGAGTATTAAATTGCAGAGAATGAAAAAGGAACAGTTTGCAGTTTGTGGTTGTTTAATCAGTGTAAAAGAATGGACCGGGGTCCACAGTTCACTAGTGGTGTCTCTCCATAAAAGATAACTAACATGTTGGGTGAACAAATTACAGCTGGGCAATTGACGAATAGTGAGCGCATGACAATGCATATACATGACATGTTGACTACTATGATATTTAATTGGGCATTACGACATAATACATAGACCGTTATCCAACAGCATCTATGACTAATAATCCACCGCCGGGTTGTCATCCGAGTCCCCCGTTGGTATTAAGTTGCAAGCAACGGATAATTGCATTAAGTAAAGTGCGTAATGTAAACAAACACATATGCCCGTGGACATAGCATCGTTAGGTTATCCCTAGTGGCAACAGCACATCCACAACCTTAGAACTTTCTGTCACTGTCCCAGGTTAAACGGAGCATGAACCCACTATCTAGCATAAATACTCTCTCTTGGAGTTACAAGCATCTACTTGGCCAAAGCATCTACGAGTAACGGAAAGCATGCAAGATCTTAAATAACATATAAGATAGATTGATAATCAACTTGACATATATTCAATATTCATCGGATCCCAGCAAACACAACATGTAGCATTACAATAATATGATCTTGATCATGTAGGGCAGCTCACAAGATCTAAACATGATGGCACAAAGTGGAGAGACAACCATCTAGCTACTGCTATGGACCCGTAGTCCAAGGATGAACTACTCACGCATCACTCCGGAGGCAGGCATGGCGATGTAGAAGCCTCCGGTGACGATTCCCCTCTCCGGCAGGGTGCCGGGAAGAGGTTCTGAACCCTCCCGAGCTAGGGTTGACGCGGCGGCGTCTCTGGAACTTTTCGTGGATATTTGCTCAGGTACTTAGGGTTTTCGCGTCGGGGGGAATAAGTAGGCGAAAGGGCGGCGGCTGGGACCCCCGAGGGGCCCACACCACCCTAGGGCGCGCAGAGGGGGGCCCGCGCCCTAGGTGCGTGTGGCCTCCTGGCTCCTCTGTTGCTCCTTCGCTCCGTCAGGCGTGTTCTGGAAAAATAGGACCCCCGTGTAGTTTCGTCCAATTCCGAGAATATTTCCAGACTAGCTTTTCTGGAATACAAAAACAGCAGAAAACAGGAACTGGCACTTCGGCATCTTGTTAATAGGTTAGTCCCAAAAAATGTATAAAAGTGATATAAAGTAGATGCAAAACATGTAGCAATTTATAAAACAAGCATGGAACATCAAAAATTATAGATACGTTTGAGACGTATCACCACACAATGACCCAAAACCTGCCGTCGCCGCAGATCCCTGCCGCTGCCGCACAAAAAACCTGTCGCCGCAATATGTCCAAGATTCCTGCCGCCGCCGCAAATCCCTGCGGCCGCCGCACAAAACCTAAGACACTACGTCCAACATCGCGCAATTTTTTTTTTGCGCCTCCGGCGCCATAGGATACAACAACCACGACTACGCACATCGACCACGGCTACATCACGACCGGCTATCTCGACCTCGACATCAAGGACAATGTCTACAACAACTCAAAACTCTAGTCAACAGCATTTGCGTTGTCACTTGCATCCACACCACTCCCGCTGTGACTGCGGGAGGGAAAAGAGGCAGTAGAAGGGGACGCAGTCACCGCCCCTAGGTGCCATCCATGACCATGTCCATGCACACAGTTGATGATGGCAAGTTGAGAAGAAGATGGCAAAGCGCAAGACTTGAAATCCAGTCGCAATCATTCGCTTCACTCCTGCTACGACCGAGGAGAAATGTTAGAATAGTATACATACACGACTAGAGATAGACTAGGATTATTGAGTTCATCTTGTATTCCAAGTCATAGGCATCTTACCTCCCAAGTCTTGTACTCCTTATAAACCCCACGAGGGTCAGATCAATAAGACAACAAACTATTAGGGTTCTACAATTTCCACAGTACACTGAGAGACAAAGGTCATACTTAAACAATAACTCAGTCATATAAAAAATAAAAGTAAGCAAGCGGCTAAGAGCAAGTACAATAGAGTCCAGTCAGCGGGCTGTAAGGGATTAAATAATATATTTGTGCTTACGTAGAGGAGAGACAAAAGAGGTGAGCTCTCATGCAAGAGTCAGCTACAGCACGTGCTCCTAGACACTTTGTTAGAATGAAAGGTGGGCCATATCTTAATAAATTAACATATTTTTATAGCTAACTATTGTACATGTTGGCCATAGTGTTGTCCATATATGACATGGTGATTCCTTAGAGCAAGTACAATAAGTCCTACTCAGCAGGCTATAAGGTTTGCCATGTCATCAAAATCTTAGGTGGCAGAGAGAGAAAGAAGGAGAGAGAAGGAAGCTGGCGCTACATCTATCGCCGGCCGGTACGCTCGTTACGAGGAGTAATAGCTCGCTTATAGCTGCTGCAAGCGCTAGGCCGGCTCTTGCACTCGATACTATGCGTGCCCACTAGTCTGGCAGGATGCTGAGTACATGCACGCATTGAATGTTTGAATATTCAATTGTGTCATGCTAATGCTAATAGCTAAGCAAAAGCCAACCTGTTGTACGAGCGAAGGCGCTAGATGACATGGCAGTCATCTGCAGTCAGCTGCCGGCTATAGCTATTGTTCTTGCTCTTATAGCCAGCTGCTGGCTCAACTATTGAATTTGCTCTAGGTATGCTAGTACGGGATTGCCTATTAGTGGTGTGCCACTTTCGCTATTGGTGACGCTACTGCTGTCATGTATTGGGTGCACTACTAGTATGTCGTCAATGGTAAATGTTACTAGCGACCTGCGCCCCACACGCTACCAGTAGCAGACAAGGCACGTCACTAGTAGCAGAAATATTAGTGGTGTGTGTGCCTATAATGGCACGTCATTAACATAACTTTAAAATTAAAAGAAACCGTTACTTTTAGTGAAAATTTAAACAATTTTAACAACACTATTAACACATCTAGCAACAGTAATACTTTAATCTTAGTACTTCAACAATATATTAGTACCATATAACAATAGTACTATGCAACAGTAACACTAATACCATAACACTAACTTTCCGACAAAGTAGCTCGAAACACGATCTCCATCACAAATTTCATATCCACAGTGTGGTTGCTGGTAGTGTGATTAGAACCGTTTGTTCAACCTGCAAACCCTTGCCATCAAGTAACTCTTTCTACCCTTACTTAACGAGAACGATTCGGCCGTTATTGTTCATGTTACATCCCCTGTTGCTTCAAGGCGTAGGCCGACATTGCCTAAACTTGGGATGTCACTGATGTTCGTTATCTTTTTAGGTACTTTCTAGGGTTAAAATCAAAGAATATCATACCGCCATACATGATAATCACAAAATAAGGAAAAAAAATAGAGTTTGTTGTTTAGATTTGTGCTTGTCAAACAAGTCACAAAAGGCACCCCAATGTAGCTGCTGATTGGTGGTAGAAGCTAAAAGAGGTGTGCTTTCTCATTATTCCGGAGGTCTTGGTTCGTCTTTTGGTCACTTGAATATTGTGCATACACCCCAACACGAAAGAGCACAATGTATGTGGCTAACTCATTGAACTTTGCCCTATCGTTGCAAGGTACAATATGTGCAACAAAACAAAAAGAAGCATACGCTGAATACTAAAAGAAAAAACAAATAGTTAAAGGTGTATGAAATGAATTGTTTGGTAACACTGAATTAAAGTTCCCCTCTCGATGTTCAGCACTGAACGAGGATCCATTATTTTGTTACCACTGCGAAGTACGACTTGCATAGTTCGCAACCCATATCCTGCAGGGGCGGGGCTAGATTTTTTCATGGTTATCTGGCGAATACCCAATATTTTTTGCAAATTTTATTCAGTATATAATCTCATATACATATTTAGCATTCTCTACACGTTAAATTGGGAAAAACGAAAAATCGCGTCGCCCAGACCCCTCATGCCGTCCGGATTCAGCCATTCGAACAAGGGCCAAACTACCTATTTGGGCTTCCGCTGGCCTGAGGGGTCCACGCAATCTGCCTGCGTGTTTTTCCTTTAGTCTACGAACGCATCCATCATCACCACTAATATAAAAAGGCACAGAGTATGGGGATCCAACCAATACGCACCCTCAGATCGTCTAAACACACGGTACAGATTAGCCCCGTCTTTAGCGCTAAAACACATGTCGGACACACGCCACTCCCCCCGCTAATCCCACCGCTAAAACAATCCCGGTTACAGTTTTTTCCGCAAACACCGACACCCCATTGCCGTTACCGCAAGCCGCCGCCAGGCAACCCCGCCCTGCCCAACTCCACAGCACGCCCTACCCAACGCCGCACTAGACCGCCGCCGCCGTTCCCACCGCCGCCCCTCCGCTGGACAATCCAATTGATGATCTGTACCAACGACCGTGCATCCAACGCCGCCGCCCGTCCCCAACGCCGTGCAGCCTGTCCCCGATGCCACGCCACCGTGCATCCACGCCTCCGCCGCCCGTCCCCGACGTTGCGCCCTCCTGCTTCCACGCCGCCGTGCCGCTTTCATCCACGCTGCCGTGCCGCCCTGCTTCCATGCCGCCGCCTTTCCCGGCGCCGGCTATGGATGTATCAGGTTAAAGACATGGATGTATCAGCTTGTACTGAATATCTCTAACTGACAGTACTACGGGCAGTAGTACAGAGTCTTCATTGCCAAGGCTCATGTTCCGTTGATTTTTTTTTTTGAAGTTTATGTTCCGTTGAATGACCATTATATTGTATGGATATAGATCATCGCTAACAACAATTCTCTCGCATGTAAACTGATAGTTGCCATGGCGATTGGTTATGCGTTCTGCTATGGAAAATGATAGCATACGTCATACGTGTATGTGCCACCTCTGTCCTTCAGATTTCCTTTTACTTTCTGTAGACTCCCAATGGAAGTTCCTCCCAAAGTTCAGGATGACTTCCTATTTTCTGTCCTCCATATAAAGTTTAGAGGCTTCAGGATCATTCCTGCTTTCACTACTGCCACTATTTGTAAAACCACCATTGTAACTCAAGAAGAAATCATTTAAATCTGTAATGCAAGTTAGATTGAACTCATGAAAGTTCAATAAATTATTCGCATTTGTTCTGTTCTGTTCTGTATGTCGACAGGCTTCTTTAATTTTATGGCAATCTCTCTCTGGAGTGATATCTTAAGTATCATCAAAGTAGTACACAAATTGGTTCAGTTCGTAGTCCTCTGATCTATGTCAAATTATTTCTGGGAACAACAAAAACATTGCAACGACATGACTACAGGGTATAGAGATGGCACCAACAGCTTCAGCTCATTTTACTTTGCATAAATGTATTTATTTCATGTGGAATGAGACGGAATACTTTGATATAGCTTATCTGAATATGGCTTGAAATCGAAGTGTGGGTATTTAAGATTACCTTGTATGGTTAGTAGATTTGGCATGTTCTGCTGTTACATGCCCACATGCGACTACTTGATTTCTTTTGCCAAATATAAGGCACTTAATTTTTTTTTTTTTTTTGAGGAAGGATCCAAACCATATATTCCAGAAACTCGGTACAAATTACAAGCAGGTCCAGAAAACAGAAATAAATACAAAAGGACCCAGAAACTTGCACAGAGCCCCTCGAAGCAGGAGAAGAAAACGCAATTGGATCCAAGTCGCACCCAAGCTCCTAGCAGTCGCCGGAGACGCCGTACCGCTCGCCGCCGGGAAGAAGGCGCCGCCACACGCTGTAGAAAGCCGCAGAAGCCGTCCGCCGCGCAGCGACGAAACCTAGTCTCGTTGAACGAGCACGGCCACAGCTCCCTCTTCCCCGCTCCGCCCATCTTCCAGCCGCCTCCGCCTCAGCCAGGACCACCGCCACGAACACCCAGCCATCTCCAGACACCACTCCCCTCGCCACCACGGCCGACCGGAGAAGAAACGCCGAAGGAGACTTTATTATGTTGCCATATATTCAGTTAAAAATCATTTTTTTGACAATTATCTGTTTTTCAATGTTTTGCAAGTGATGAAGGAATATCATGCATTTGAGAGATAGAAGATCAACCTTTCCCTTTAACCAACTATGTTCTGCAAATAAATTCATTCCACAAATTAATTAAGAGTTTTCTTACAATTTGGATAGATAATTGAACAAATTACACTAGATGATTTTTTAATACATTAACATTTAGAAGCTTGATTTTTTTTTCGAGAAAGCGCAAAGACTTTACGCTTCATTTCATTGAAAAGATAGGTTTTGGTTACAACCTCCTAAGAGGCAAATGCATAACAAAAAAGTTTACAATCAGTGCACATCCCAGGTGGATGGCAGTATCACCCGAAGGCCTCGAGCTCCTGCTCTAGCCCATAGCCCAGCCTCGGCCTTGATCTTGTCAACAAGGTTTGAACTGATTGCTGGGCACCTTCGAAAATTCAATCGGTTCGATGTTTCCATATCACCCAGTGTCATAGTGCCCAGGCCCTTGCGCAACTGCTTGGGTGTGTTGTTCTTTGCATTCAGCCACCAAGCCATGAGCGTGACTTCCTGGTTTGGGGCGGCGACTGTCATCCGTAGCCAGGCGAGAATTGCACGCCAAGTCTGTCGAGCGAAGGGGCATTCGAGGAGAAGGTGTCGCATGGTTTCTGGTGCTTGATCGCATAGTGGGCAGTTCTGATTTTTGTTTGTTGCAGGTTCTAAATTTGAATGAGTTTTAAGTTTGAATTAATAATGAGGCATTTTCTGTAAACCAACAATTCTTCCCGCTGAATGTCTAAGTACCTGAATATATTTTAGATTCAATTGTTAATTGTCAGTTTGCTGAACTTTTCGTAATCTTAGTCGGCCGGCCTTAGCCACCAGTAGGGCTGGAATAAAAACTCGAAACTCGCGAGTTAAATGAGTAGCTCGGAACTCGACTCGGCTTGACTCGAACTCGTTGCTAAACGAGGCGAGCCGAGTTTTCATTTTAGACGCTAAACGAGTTCGAGTTAAACGAGCCGAGTTACGAGCTACTCGTTTAGCTTGTTTAACTCGGTAGCAAAAAATCGTTACATTATTCTTGTCTTTGTGAATTATTTTACTTGATTATAAGAGTTTAGCGACTAGATATTACTTAATATTGTCATAGATTGTTTTGATAATTGCATCATACATGTCCAAATAATTAGAAAAACTATATATAAAATCTATTATAACACATGTTAATAATTTTATGGAGCTAAACGAGTTAAACGAGCAAACTCGCGAGTTTAGTGAGCTGAGCCGAGTTCCAATTCTGAACTCGTTTGTTAAACGAGCCGAATTGAGCCGAGCTCGCTAGTTGACCGAGCTTGAACGAGTCGAGCCGAGCTGGTTCGGCTCGGCTTGAATTCTAGGGCCTAGCCACCAGATTAGCATTTGGTTGCTTTTTTTTTCAATCTAGAATATATTTCATTTTTTCATACGTTTTCACTTCATTCATCAATATATAGATGATCTAGCTTATATTAGGCTACACGTGCATTGCACGTGCTCAATTACTAGTTTCTCCAAAAAAAAAACCACGAACGCATCGATCGTACGCAAACTGCTCCTCTTCCCGACACTCCCGACTCCGGAATTCCCGATGGAACAGGCGAACAGCTCGTCCTCAGCCGCCGGCGCGTCGTGCGCCCGTGCCACCTCCCGCCGCCGGGACCAAGGACGCTCGCTGCGGCGGCGCTCCGCCACAGCCTAGTCGGCCCCCCGTCGCATCCATATTCCAGCAGACAGGAACGGTAACTCGGTAAGTTCATCAGTCAGTGTTGAATCTGCGAGAATTCCTGAGCAGTCATTACTGGTAAATTCATCAGTCATCTAAATTCTGCCCCATAGCAGGCTTGTAGCAGCAAATGCATCAGTTCGACCAGGCTCTTTGTTGAATCTAAAAAATACTCATGCTGCACGGTTTGGGTAGTGTCCTGCTAGCAGCAAGTTCATCAACAAATTTAGGGTGACTTCTTTTAGGCTTATGATTGTACATAAGCTTGCTTATGGATTCCGGTGGGCAAAAACTGCGGTTGGCAGAAACTCCTCAGGAGACTTCTTTTAGGCTTATACTGTTTTGGCTTATTTCCTGTGATGAGTTGTGAGATGTCTGTTTTGCCCCTAAATTTGATATGTATACTAAATTGACCGTTCTAAGTGATACATATGCTAGTTTTCAGTAAAAAAGAGCTAGCAATAAAATAAAAATAATATGAACTACTCCTCACATGATAATAAAAAGCATGGTGTAATAAGTATAATTCATTACATGCCAAAATAAAAGAAATGTCATAATGATTCTAAAATTACAATAAAAAGAACTACTCAAGCTACTATTCCTTCAGCGATGCTCTATCGTAGTGCTGCCATGAAGCTATCAGATGAAGATGGATTGGGTCCACCGGTATAAGATGCGCTCTCCTCATGGACATATGGGCACCGCTCAAACCGATCGAAATGTTGATCATATAGATTACTGTCACGGATGAAGTTATGCAAACACATGCACGCGGTGATGATCTTCGTTTGCATCAAAGCTTCGTGGAAATGTGGTATACCTTGGAGAATGTGCCACTTCATCTTCAGAATACCAAATGCTCTTTCAATAGCATTTCGTAGACAAGAATGGAGATGGTTGAATCTCTCCATCATGTTTTGTGGAGGTGCCCCCTGAAATTCCGGCACATGGTATCGTTGCTCTTTGAAAGGTGCGAGATAACCAACTCTGTTTGGATATCCAGAGTCAACAAGATAGTATTTTCCTGCAAGTAGTAAATATAAAAATGTCAGTGTTATAGTATTTCTTAGCAAATATTTTCTGTACATGATACATATGCGAGAAGATTACTAGTAGGAGGGTGCGGATAATTGGCGAAATGGGGCCGAGCATCAGTCCATACACGTGTATCATGAACGGATCCAACCCATCCAGCAACAGCAAATGTGAACCTCATGTCAAAATCACATATGGCCATCACATTTTGACTTGTATAACCTTTCCTGTTAGTGTATATTTGTCTGTCTTTCTCAGCAACTACCACAGGAATGTGTGTTCCATCAATTGCTCCAATGGCATCTTTGAAATGGGGCCCGAATCTAGGTTGTGTAAGTTTATCATGAACTAGTAGCAGCAATTATATCAGCAAGTCCATTGCATTGTTGAATATGCGAGAATCACTGTTCAGTGATCGGTGATCACCCACGGTACGAAGTGCTTCACTTTTAATTTTGTTTTGATTTCGTTTTTGCTATTGTGAACCTACATATTTTATATGTGTGTCGGATTTTTTTTATTTCGATCACCCAATATTAAAATCATGGTTCCGCCACTGAAATCCTGTGGAAGAACAAGCAGAAATTTGATGAAAATCCACTTGATGTCATATGTCTTGATGAAAAGCTAATTTATAGAAACTTCATGACCTACAAAAAATTTACAAATGCATTTCATCAACTAACAAATACTCTACAATACACATTTTATCAACTAAATCAACTAACATACACATATCATCAACTAACAAATTTCATCAAACAACAAATTTCATCGTAACAACTTCTTTACAATACACATTTCATCAACTAAATCTGAAACGTTTCATCAACTAAATCCTACATATTTCATCAACTAAATCAACTACACATTTCATCAACTAAATCATACACATTTCATCAACTAAAATAAACTACAAAGAGGGTGTTGGTGATCACAAATGACGGTGGCCTAGGTGACCGAGGCGGCGCAGACGGACGTGGGCGGTACGGTCGGAACGAGCCGGGACGACGCGGCGGTGACGGGACGGGGCGGGCAATTTGCCTCATTTTATTTGAAAAGGTGGTGAAGAATTGAACACGACCGCATTCCAAATGCACCAATGTCGTCATGGAACACGGCCGCATTGTACACACGACCACCCTTGCCACCCACACGAAACACACACACGCCATCGAGAAAATAGACAACCATCGAGGTTGCTATCGGGCGCCGTCATCATCACCCCTCCATGAGCCGACGACTGCGACTTCAACAACCATCGACGGAGCCCTAGTCACAAGCAATGTCGGCCCATACCAAATAGTCAACCCACCACGTCAACGAAAAGGTAGATCCGACTTGGAAGCAGAATTTCATAGGACATAGTTGCAAACCTTGCACCGACGAATTCCACGTGACAACTAGAGATCCATGTGCCTACCACTGGCCAGGTGGCATCGTTTCCCTCGAGCCGCCTCGTGAGCCCACAACTCTGATTTCACCGCTTCATGGCAAGACACCGCTGATGGCCCTTCACGTAGTTACCTGCGTGAAAAGTAAATGGGTTAGGTTGAGACTCCAAGCGCAGAGTGTGTAGTAAGTGGAAGACGTGTTTTCCCCACGAGGGTGACTCGAGGGTTTAATATCGAACTCTCGGGGAATCAGTAGTGAAGATTTATCTTTCCTATCCTTCTTTTGGTTACCTACAAAACAAAGTAAATGTTTTGGTCCTCAACCTCACCTAGTGGTTGTCAAGCACAAGGTGTGAGAATGATATCAAGATAATATGCAATGCAAACAAGAAATAAATATGCAATGGTGGTAAATAAATATAAAAGGATGGTGGTAGAAATGATAAATGATATTTTTGAGTTTTTTATGATGAATGCAAGATGTAAAAGTGTTTTGTATTTTTGGATTTTTAAATGGCAGAAATGGAAAAGTGGTAAAAGTGGTTGGAAAGGTGTTTCTTATGATTAAAAATGGACCGGGGTTCATGGTTTCACAAATGCACTCTCTCTTTAATAAAGTGGTAGACAATGGAACACTAGAGTTGACATATGAGATTGCAACACAACAGTTTAATGACAAGTTATAATTATATGGGCATCACGTCCTAACATAGAGACATTTTGGTTATTAGTCTCTCTTATACTCCACCAAGATGCGAACTAAATCATAACACCTCAGTAATTAAGATAACTCAGAGTATAGCAATAAGTATCATGACAGGAAGTTAAAATAAGAACAAGTAAATAAGAACGGGGTACATAATATGCATCTACTTTCATAACTGAAACAAAACCATTGCAATCTCAAACATATATTAACTCATAAAAAGATCCACCACAAAGGTATTACATAGATGACCGTAATCATGTTCAGCAGCTCATACGGTACTAATTAGTGAAGCTCAAGAGAGAGAGATACATAAGTTACTTCCACAAACCCATAGTCCAGAGGTGGACTACTCCCTCTTCATCATGGAGACGGTGGAGAAGTCGTTGGAGAAGATGGAGACCACGCCGGCAGCGCCCCGCCGGAGTTTTCCCCCTCCAATCTGCAGCTCCAGGTCTCTGTTTCGGTGTTTCTGTGTTTCTGCGGCGCTCCTTCCAGAGAACGTCGGGGATAATTTTTATAGGCGTTTTTAGGTCAAAACGGAGTCGGTGGAGGAAAGATCGACGGCAGCGGAGCTCCGAGGCCCAAGATGGGGGTCCCACGCGGCCAGGTACATGGGCCGCGTGGGCCCACTCCTTTTGGCCCTCGGGCTCCGTTTGTTCGCTTCCTTCGCCCACAAGTCTTCTTCCTTCCAAATATTGACGCCGTAAATTTGCAGGTCATTTGGACGTCGTTTGGGTCCCTGAAACATTAAAGGAAAGAAATAGGGTTTTCTGCCTGCGCAGGGTTAATTCCATAAAAATAGGAAACATGTCAAATATTCCCAAAATCATTATAAAACAGTGATATAACCCTTATATGATGCAAATATGACTGGAATATAAGTAAAATAATGCAAAGTTCATGTATGCATTTTACATGCATCAACATCCCCAAGCTTAACCTATACTCGTCCTCGAGTATGAAGGTGATAAAACTAACATGGACTTTGCAATTTAATACTATCAATGGATATCAAAGATGATTACTATTGCTACATAGAGTAAAATGATTCATTCTTAAAAGGAGTAGCAATATGCAAGATAGTTTATGAAGTGATATCAAGTATTCAATGCAAGGATGTTCAATGATAATTCACAAAGTGTAACATAGAGAAAAAGTACTATGGACCACATGTATGCATAATAATAAGTAAGAACATCCTACAATGGTCATAGAGTATTGGTGAAAATCTGAATATAAAAGGTGGACACTTTGGAAAGATATATATATGAGTAGAGGTAAAGCATGAATAAATTTCATCTAACTTCTGAACTTCTCTACTTAAGTCAATGATTGTAATATGGTAATCCTTGGTGTCAAGCTCTCATTCCCCTATCATAGCATCTTGAATGATTAAGTTTAAAGTGAAAGCAATAGAGTAGTGTGCTTGACAAAGTACAGGTTGAAAGTCTCATGCCCCTTGAATACAAGTACCTACTCCATGTGTTACTCAACTTTGGAAAACAAAGCAAGTTCAAGTTAAATATCATTGTAAGTAATAAAGTATCATTAAGAGCGTCAACTGGGGTACCTCTTGTCCCAGGATATGGAACAAGCCCATATCAAAATGACAAGACAAACAAACATAATGAACAATCTCAACACCCTTTTTATTTACCATTGGATAGCTTTTTATTGTAAGGTGTATCACAGAAGGTTCACCATAGCATGTAAGTAAATTTCCACCATGAATGATGCATGGCTTAGATTAGCGGCCCAGGCGTCTCTCTAACCATTTATACAAACTCATTTAAACTCACTTCATTTCCCATTTATTTCACCCATGGTAAGCATCCATAAACAAAAGTACATGATATCAACTAAATGAGATGATGTGCAATGTTGAAAGCTTGCCATGTGACAGCACATATGGGCTAACTCTCAACCAAAGACATTTGTCAAGTCCACAACTTCATAATTTTAATCACAATGGGTCATATTTATTTATGCAATGAAAGTAAAGTGTGCATCAAGTTCGCGAGAGCTATATAACCAACTTTTCCCACAACAATTAACAACATAAGCATTTTCATTCAGAGGTATAGATAACTCAAATATCATGATAAACATACTCGGAATAGCATAAAGCTAATAGGTAGATATGGTGGACTCACTGGAAAAACTTTGGTTGAAGGTGTTGGAAACAAGTTTTTGCTTGTTGGAATTTTTGGGCTAGCAAGAGGGAGAAAGTTGACCATCTAAATGCATGCATGAGTGTCCATAGAACTAACTAATCCATGTTAAACAAGGTAGAATAACATTTAGCATCAAAACATGAATAAAAGATAGCTCTTGATAAAATATTTGCAAATTATTACTCATTAACAAGCTCATGAATCATGCAATTATATGTATCTTTTAAAATTAACTTAACATCCCTTTTCCCAATCTTATAATAGCATCCAACATAATTCAACCCAAATTTCCAGTAGCTCTCTCATATATAAATGATAGTGTGGTGGTCTCACAAAATAAAAATCTAACTAAACAAACAAAAAGACGCTCCAAGTTTATGCGATAAAGTGTTTCGATCGAAAAACAGAAGTTAGACGTGTGCAAACCGAGAGTGTGTAGGTCCAGTGGGGTTGTCTTCACATCCCCAAGCTTATGGTCTTCACCATCCTTGGATAGCTCTTGGTGCATCTCCTCTAATCCCTGTGAAAAAACTTCAAAACACCGTTTCTCCCATTTCTTTTTCTGTGGGGCACATTAGTAGTGATAAACAAATAGATTTCTTGCTGCATATAATCCTTAGACAAAAATTCATATGAATGTCCAGAACATGTATAATGTTGTATGCCTACTCATAAACTCAATTGGATCAAAAAGATTCATGTTAAAAGTTCTAAGCATGCATCAAACAAAATGGGACAGAATCTGTCCAGAAAAACAGCAGCAGCTAAACGTATTTTTCTACCCTACTTAACTTTGTCGGAAAATTCCGAAAATTCATGCATACAGAGGATGAAAAGTTGCCATACAGTTTAAATATGAGCTCATTCGGAGTTACAGAATAAGAATTAAAAATCATACCGTGCACAGATTCGTGCAGGAATAATATCTCCGAACGCTATAAGCAACTTCTTCATACCAAAATGAGTAAAACTTGGCACTTTATTAAAAATTCCAGAAACTAAACTAAACACTAAGTCTCTTGTTACAGCAAGAGGACACAAAGAAAATCACAAATAAAAACAACCGGGTTGCCTCCCGTAAAGCGCTTTCTTTATAGCCATATAGCTAGGCTTCTTACTTGATGTTTATTGTGGACGAAGCTCATGAGGGAGCTTGAATGATGTGTCCCTCTTCCTTGGGAAGTGTTCCATACTTTCTTGTGTGGAAACTGAAACTTCACATTCCCTTCTTTTGAATCAATGATAGCACCTGTAGTACGAAGAAAAGGTCTTCCAAGAATAATTGGACTAGAGGTTTTATTCCCCATATCCATGATTAGAAAATCAACAGGCACAAATGTCATATGTAACTCTACCAAAACATCACTTACTTTTCCTAAAGCATGTTTAATGGAATCATCAGCAAGTGCAAGTTCAATAGAGCATTTTTCAAGATTTTTCAATTCAAGTACTTCATATAGTTCTTTAGATAAAACAGAGACACTAGATCCTAGATCAAGTATAGCATGGTGTGTCTCTTTTCCAATGGTTACTAGGACTTTGGGAATCCATACATCCCCAAGCTTAGGTGGTATCATAGCCTCTTGGTTGTACCTAGCAATCTTTTCTTTTAACACATGATTAGCAATATAAGTACCAAAACCAGCTTGGTTAACATTAATAGAAGGATCACTTGCAAATTTTTGTAAGATAGATATTAATTCATGCAAGCTACAATTCTCTAAGTCAAGCAATGGTTCCTTTACTTCACTAAGCATTTTAACTTCCTCATCCAAACAAAATTATCATTTCTTCTCTTTAAAGCAGCATTCAAGGCTATTTGGAGATCATCCTCTTTTTCAACATAATTCTTAATATCCTTGCTAAAGGTCCCAACATAGAAGATATTCTTTCATTTAATTCCCTAGTCAACTTCTTTTTAGACTTGGCATAATTCAATATAGTTTCCATTTTCAAAGAAATTCCCGAAATAGTGTTGTTTGTCTTCTTCATACTAGATTTTGTATGAAGGATAAATGAATGCATCTCATTTTTAGTAGGATAATCTTCCATATAAGTTTGTAGACATAATATTGACCTATCCATAGAAACTTTTAGTTGTTTGATCATAATTTCATCTTTTGATTCTATAGAATTCCCAAATAGATTTTCCATTAATTATTAGCATGTGAGGGATTTCCAGAGGCAAATTTCCACTAGTCAATGAGTCTAGAAAACATTTTGACCACCCATCTAGACCATTATAAAAGTTTCTTATCAAAGTAGCAGGGGTATATTTGTTGGCACCATTTTTACTAATGCCCTTAATTCTAAACCAAGCATCCATTAACGACTCTCCATAGTATTGACCAAAGTTGTTCATTTCAACACTAGAAGCCATTTTAATAAAGTTTTTATGTGTTTTTTTTATGCAAAACTGAAAATAAATATGCAAGACAATGACAAAACAAATAAATTGCTTTGAAGGTAAAGATGGATAAGATGATGCTCACGTAGGTGCAACCTCCCCAAGCTTAGGTGTTAGCACAAGTTGGTGATGAAGTTGACTTGGTGAGATATCCTTGGATAAACCTTTCAGCAATGATTCCCCGGCAACGGCGCCAGAAAACAGTTGATGGCCCTTCACGTAGTTACCCCACAATGGGCCAGAAAACAGTTGCTAGCCCTTCGCGTGGTTACCTGCGTGAAAAGTAAATGGGTTAGGTTGAGACTCCAAGTGCAGAGTGTGTAGTAAGTGGAAGACGTGTTTTCCCCACGAGGGTGACTCGAGGGTTTAATATCGAACTCTCGGGGAATCAGTAGTGAAGATTTATCTTCCTATCCTTCTTTTGGTTACCTACAAAACAAAGTAAATGTTTTGGTCCTCAACCTCACCTAGTGGTTGTCAAGCACAAGGTGTTAGAATGATATCAAGATAATATGCAATGCAAACAAGAAATAAATATGCAATGGTGGTAAATAAATATGCAAGGATGGTGGTAGCAATGATAAATGATATTTTTGGGTTTTTTTGATGAATGCAAGATGTAAAAGTGTTTTTGTATTTTCGGATTTTTAAATGGCAGAAAATGGAAAAGTGGTAAAAGTTGTTGGAAAGGTGTTTCTTATGATTAAAAATGGACCGGGGTTCATGGTTTCACAAATGCACTCTCTCTTTAATAAAGTGGTAGACAATGGAACACTAGAGTTGACATATGAGATTGCAACACAACAGTTTAATGACAAGTTATAATTATATGGGCATCACGTCCTAACATAGAGACCTTTTGGTTATTAGTCTCTCTTATACTCCACCAAGATGCGAACTAAATCATAACACCTCGATAATTAAGATAACTCAGAGTATAGCAATAAGTATCATGACATGAAGTTAAAATAAGAACATGCTAGATCTAGTCATGGAGTAGTGGCAATGGTCACACCCACATCTCCGGTAGCATGGTATTTCTTTTTATCCCTAGTGAGGTAACAAAGTAAGGTAAAACACCCAAGTGGATCGCGAACTTTCTCTCACGTTCACTGCACTAGCCACCCCCCGTTACTCCAACTAATGCACACGTTCCCCCTCACACGCTCTCATAAACATGCTTGATCATAACAAGTAAATAAGAACGGGGTACATAATATGCATCTACTTTCATAACTGAAACAAAACCATTGCAATCTCAAACATATATTAACTCATAAAAGATCCACCACAAAGGTATTACATAGATGACCGTAATCATGTTCAGCAGCTCATACGGTACTAATTAGTGAAGCTCAAGAGAGAGAGATACATAAGTTACTTCCACAAACCCATAGTCCAGAGGTGGACTACTCCCTCTTCATCATGGAGACGGTGGAGAAGTCGTTGGAGAAGATGGAGACCACGCCGGCAGCGCCCGCCGGAGTTTTCCCCCTCCAATCTGCAGCTCCAGGTCTCTGTTTCGGTGTTTCTGTGTTTCTGCGGCGCTCCTTCCAGAGAACGTCGGGGGATAATTTTTATAGGCGTTTTTAGGTCAAAACGGAGTCGGTGGAGGAAAGATCGACGGCAGCGGAGCTCCGAGGCCCAAGATGGGGGGTCCCACGCGGCCAGGTACATGGGCCACGTGGGCCCACTCCTTTTGGCCCTCGTGGCTCCGTTTGTTCGCTTCCTTCGCCCACAAGTCTTGTTCCTTCCAAAAAATGATGCTCGTAAATTTCCAGGTCATTTGGACGACGTTTGGGTCCCTGAAACATAAAAGGAAAGAAATAGGGTTTTCTGCCTGCGCAGGGTTAATTCCATAAAAATAGGAAACATGTCAAATATTCCCAAAATCATTATAAAACAGTGATATAACCCTTATATGATGCAAATATGACTGGAATATAAGTAGAAATAAGGCAAAGTTCATGTATGCATTTTACATGCATCACCGCACATGAATCCAAAAAAATACGCATGATAGCCGATGATGAAGGGCATGTCGCGACCTGGATCCACTCACCACTTTCATTGTTGCCACACAGATCGCAACGCCACCGGATCTAGAGCCACACAACTATAGGAGTTTGTTGTCGGAATGACAAGAGTACTGAACCGACCCATTGTATGATCTTGGTAAGAGACAAATCATCAACGATGAAGTTAGCAATTGATCATATGTTTAGTTTTCGTTTTCTATATTCCTATACGATGAGAATATCTAGTGACCGCTTATTCGACACTCACACTTTGATTGTCATCAAACATCCAGCCGTAACTGGGATAATAACGGTGACTTTTGGGATTGAAATAGAATAATGTATTGGAACGGAGATTGTTCGAGAATGGTACTTACTCCTCCAGGCGATGGAGAGATACATCCTCTAAGCCATCTCAGTATTATCATTGTCACCCAATCGTCTGGCCAGACACAATGTGATTTATCACATGACATTGAGAATACGGAATGAGAAAAGAGAATGATATTGGTACGAGAATTATATGTGTTATGATCAAAGGGTTTGATCACACTAGAGCACATTGTCTCAGTCTCGTGATATCATTGGTATCGTGTACGTAAGGGAATTAGCGTAATGAGAAACACACAGGTTCTGTCGTTCACTCGTGAACACATAGGAGCTAGTACGACCGTCTAGGTCCCAATGCTGGTTATTGTCTGGTAAGCTCCCGGACATGTCTATGTGTCACCGAACCTTCCGGGTCACACACTTAAGATGTGAGTCAATCTTTTATTGAGAGAATAAAGTTTTAGTTTAGTGGTTATGAGAAGTGGTCGGAGTCCCTCCGATGTCACAGGAACAACTCCGGTGTAATTCAGAGGTGTTCCGGTGAAGTTATCATGAGAGAGAAATAATGCCGGTATAGGGCATCATTTCCCGAGAGAGAAATATGGCGAACATGAGATGTTCCGGGAGCCGGGAAGTGTTTCTCACATCAATGGATAGAGTCGATGATTTTATCTAAAGAGTATATAAGGTTCCGGAAGAGTTTCGGAGGTTTGCCAATAAGGGGGGGGGGGGGGAGTGCCAGAGGAGGAAGAGGGGAGCCCTGGGGGCCGAACCGCACCTGGTGCGGGTCGGTCGGCTGGGCCCCACCTCCCTGGCTGGCACACCACCACCTCTCCCTCTCTTTCCTTGTTTAATTTGGAGAATTAAAAGAGTCCTAATTGGACTAGGAAAGAAAAGGAAAAGGGCAAAAAGTGAAAAAGTCAAAGAAGGAAGGTTATGGGGGAGGAGTCCTTGTTGGACATGGACTCCCCCAACCCGACTTGGGTAGGGGGTCGGTCGGCCTCCTAGGGCCGGCGCACCACCCCTCCCTCTCCCCCTTATATACTCCCCCTCTCCCCCCAAGGAGTATACAACAATTGCTCTTGCACAAGTTCCTCTCTCTTGATATTGTGCAATTAGACGACGCTCTAATTACACGGCGCTCTAATTAGATGTTGTTTTAATTTCTCTCTAATTAGATTTCATGTGTTGAGGATTAGATCTCTCTAGTCTCATATTGCTCTATTCAAGTTCGATTAGATCAACCACCAAACTACGCCGAAAGGCAGTCTCTCTTCGTCGGTGCAAGAAGCTCTAGGCGGCGGAAGCGCTGACGGATTGGCACGGTGTACATGTGGATACTAGAAGAGTGGGTTGTGCAGGCGATTCCTCGACGACGGTATCGGAAAAAAATCTCACATCCGGCGTGGACGTGAGATTCTTCATCAGGCTTCACCAACATCTACTTTGACAAACACAAGATCTTCGGCAACGGTGTTTGTAAATATCTAGATCTAGCATTGTGGGGTGCAGCATCTCTTCATAGGATAGATCTTGGCATCAAGGTTTCGGTAAATTTTAAAGTTTTACACGCAACCCAGTATATCTACGGCCAGAGGGGTGGCCTCGTCGTGCTTGAGCGTTGTGGCGTCTCAAGCCTGTTCTTCCTCCGGTTTGGGATGATCTTCTCCTGCCTTGGTGGCAATCGACGTGGATGCTGACCCAAATTGTTTCGTCCCCGGTGTCGGCGACGGCGGCTACACCTCGAGGCGGCACGACGACGGTGAAGCCCTAGGATTTGATCGTGTTTCGTGATTCTTTTGAGGGTGTGCATTGTAAGAGTGAAGGACCTGATTGTAATTTGTCTTTCTGTTGGAGTTCTTTCTGTATGTCATCTCTGATATAAAAAGAGTTTACCAACTAGGACAGACAATATAGGAGTACCTCCCTTGACTGCGCATCCTAGTACATCGATCTAGGGCATACTCAATTGGTTTGAAAGCCAGGCGCATCATCATCTGTTTCTCGAGAAAATGCCATAATCTTCTCCATAACTTACAACTATGAATCAAGCCATCGAATTCTCTCGAGAGATGTTAATCGATTCCGAGCTTCTCAAATCGTGTTCATAGCCGCTCAGGTAATAATATCCAGAAGTACTTTGTTCCCTTAGTTATAATCCCTCTGTACCATAATATAAAATGTTTACGGACGAAACATGTAAGAGTCAAGGGATGGGGCTCTCGCGACCCCGCCCGCGGCCGGTCCGTGCGCGCCGCCGCCGCTTCGGTCTCCTCCGCTCGAGCTCCGCTCCAGGCATCGCGACCAGATCCGGTGTCCCTCTGTGGCCTCTCCCTGCTCCAGCTGCCATGGTGTCAGAGCTCTTCCTACAGCCCCTGCTCCTCCCTTCTCCCGGCTCCTTCGGTCGCCGGCGCATCAAGGGCTCTGCGCTGCAAGACGTGGGGAGGTAGTGTCGGGGGAATACCTAAGAGGTTAACCCACCGTATAATGCCGCCCACGAGACCAATGCGGCTTATGATAAGTTTATGGCCACACCACTCATGGGCTTACACGAAGATGGGCCGACTCAAGATCATGACGTACAAGAAGAAGGATCTAGAAGAAAGGAGAAGACCCAACTTGGAGAGTATGAAGGCTAGATTAAACTCCAAGTAGGACTCCGGCTTAACTTACCATATGGAGAGGTTTCCTTGTAACCTTCTGAGCCACTGTGTATATAAGGACGTCTCGGGGGACTTAGAACTCTAAGCTCCCAGATATCAAGTCATAGGTCTAGCCGCGATTCGATCCAGCGAATCGCACCCTTGTAACCGAAAACACCTGTATCAATATCAAGCAAGGCAGGAGCGGGTCTTTACCTCGCAATCGAAGGGCCAAAACTGGGTAAAATTGCTTTCCTCGTGCCTCGTGATCTAAGACTCGAAGACGCCTAAGTCGCCTAGTTCCACACCTACGAAGTCATCAACCTATGACATCTGCCGTGACAAACCCACGACAGGTAGTCCCGGATGCGCCTCCACACGGGCTGTCTGCTACTCTCGCCGCCAAGCTCGCTGCTGATGCCATGCTCGGTCACCGGAGGTCGGACCCCGCCATTGGCGGAAGACGGGTGCGGTGCTCTCCTCCCCCAAGCATGCTGTTGTGATGGCCTCGTATTGGGTTACATAGCAGAATTTTAAAATTTTCCAACCTACGTAACAACCAGGAACAACTATGAAGATACAAGCGAGGTTAGTACTGTTTCGTTACCGACACGAAGATGCGGAAGAGTTGTTGGTGACGATGTCGATGATGCATGTAGAAGATTCTCACGGCCAAGCCTGGCGGTGAGAACATTGCCGATCCCTCGTACAGCCTTCTGGATCCAGCAGAGTGAGGTCCAAACGTCTAGGACGTATCGCCCCTCCGAGAGCTCGCACACGTACGTCCGTCAGAGTCCAGCAGCGCTTCGCCGTGCCAGAGTTAAGGGCTACTGGTGTACGTATGGTGGAGAGAACCCCAACACATGGGAGAGAGGGAGAGAGATTAGATCTAGATCTAGAGAGCCTCCAGGAGAGATCTCAAGTCTTTCTCTAAATTGTGTGTCTCCAAAGGAGAGGGGGTGGGGTTTATATAGGAGATCCAAGGGGAGGGGTGACTTGGAGAAGGAGTAGGATTACTCCTCCCCCAAGCCACCACCGCTGCCGCCCTTGGGGTGGGGCCCGCCCTAGCCACACCGACCTAGGTGGGGTCAGGCCCACCCTAGGTCGGCCGACCCTTGGCTGCCGCCTCCTCCTCCCCCCATGGGCTCTAAGGCCCATTAGGGTTTCGGCTTGGAGAGGGAGCCTCCCCTCCTGGCGCCTTGGCCCACCACCACCTAGTGGTGGTGCGGCTGCCATGTGGGCCCCTAGGGCCCATGTGACAGCCACCTTTTATTGGCCTTTTTAATTAAATAATTTTCCCTTTTATTTTATTTATTAATTAAATAAATTAATATTTAATTAATTAGTATTTTGTCTAATTAATTCCCAGAATTAATTACTTATCATATAAACATATTTACATGATCCGGGACACCCAGTGTCCGCCGACAAAATATACTGGATAATTATTTCCTTCTATATAAACCTTCTTTCTTGATGATCTGATCTCTGAATATAATTCTATCACTCCGGAACCATCCCAAGTGATACTCCTTCTCTACTCCTGACCAAACTACGTATACAGCAGACTTTGACGTCTTAAGTGTGTGACCCCTACAGGTTCGACAACGTATAGCTATAATTGGAAATGCCTATCCAATCACTGGTCAGGGTCAGAACCATGGACGTTCTGAATGACTACTATCATTGTGCGAAGACACTCTGATGAACCTGTTTGATTAACATGTATGTTCCCATCACTTCACGATACTCATCAAATACCCAAGGCGAGATATATGACATTACGGTAAATGATACGTTTCATTTACTATGTCACTTTATCCTTGTTACCGGTATGATGCCATTACTCTTTTTCCCGTGTTCGAGCATCCCATGATATTTACATATCACATCTTTGTCTGCGCAGACTTATCGATAGATGCTTTCCCACTAGAGTGGATCCAGGTTGTATCTCTCTATAACCTAGAGGTGTGATTCCCAGTCTTGAACTACTATGATCAATGCATACCTTTGAGGTCACCCAACAATAGCCGTTTTGATCACCCAGTTACGGCCATGATACTTGAGTACGCCAAAACAATCTCTCTAGTATATACAATCATAAATTCTCATGGTCTAAGGAATAAACAAGCAACCAATTTTAGACTATACTATTTTCTCCAAAAACTTGATCTCGTAGTATATCATACTTTTGGGTCTTCCCAGTCACAATGTTTAACTTAACAATGTGCTCTCATTAATAATGACAAGAACTTTTGTCCATGGCTGGAAAACGTCGCCATCCAGTATTAACGAGTTTGTCCAAGAGATAGGACAAAGGGTAAACAGGGTTTGATTATATCCTTACATGTGCATATGTGTTTCCCTATAAATCCCATATTTATAGACCATAGCAGTTATAGCATAAAGATATAATTCATTAATCATGAAACATATGTATATTTATTGTCTCTTAGGGCATACATCCAACACCTCGTCCTAGCTGCCAACTTCCTTGACTGCCATGGCGCATCGTTAGCCCAAATATTGACAAATAGGACAAAGCCAACTCGAAGCCCATAATGTTCTCTTCCTGAATCTGGCCCAAATATGCTAATTTAACAACGTCTCACTGTAAAGACTGACAAATAGGACAAAGCCAACTCCAAGCCCATAAAGTTCCCTTCCTGAATCTGGCCCAATATGCTTATTTAACATCTTTAGCCGACGTAGCACCAATTATTTGTGAAAGTTGTTAGAAATAAAAGAAAATTTAAACTCTTATATTTAGGCATTTGAAGTGGGCCAACCACAATGTGGACCGACCACATAAGATGTAGCTATCCTTTAGAAGGCCTGTGAATCTGACCGATTCTCGGCACTCACACGAAGAATTAAGGCCCATTCTCTCCACCCATGTAGAATCTGGCCCAAACTCGCCAGACCGCACGTGCGTCATGTGATCTTAACAAACAGGTATAGAATCTGGGCCAAATCTGGTTATTTTGCAGCTTCAGTCCACTTGTCCCAATGATCTGGCCCAATCTCCGCTTCTGTTGCGCACGTGCGCGAATATGATGCCCCAAGCTGACTTGGGGGCCCAGAAATGATGAAATATTTTTTTTGAACATTTTTTGTTAAATTAGTAGTAATATTTTATATTATTGTTTTAAAAATTAAATATATCTTTGAAAAAATGTTAGGTCCCGTCTGAAATAATTATTATTTTCATTACATTTATAATGTAATAAACTATTTTTACATAATTTCTATATATCTTGAATAAAATAATATGTGGGTCCCCGTACTGACACGTGGGTCCCCACCTGCGCGACGTGATGGCTGGTGGACACGTGTAAGAGCACGTGCCCAAAATATTGGTTGCCCTACTGACAGGTGGTCCCCATTTGTATTGTTCCAGTAAACGTGCGGCACAGAGGTTGTGTCGGCCTGACATGTGGGTCCGTCTACAACATCTTTTGGACTGATGTGGCAAAAGTGTGGGTCCAGGTCTGACAGCGAGGCGTCGGACAGGGATGTTGGTGCGCCTTGGGTGGGGTCCATGTGTGTCGGCTGCCGAAGCCCAGTGGCCTGTGATGGTTTGTGTGCGGGTTCGTCCTGTTCAGCCCGTAAAATAGCTTGTGACAGAAGGCCCCTTGAGATCCGTGACGGTTAGGGCATTTTCGTCTGACTTTTTCTGGGCCGGGCGGGCCACCCATGGATCCGTGACGAGAAATACCGAGGGCGTCAAAAATAGTTGAGATCAGCCATGGACAGGAGAACCGTGGCGACAAATCCGTCACAAAGTAGAGGGATTCTTGTAGTGCATGGCTGCTTTGGGAACGAACAATGCCACCTACCGCTCCTCCCGACACTGGTGCAGCTTGGATCATGGTGTTGCAGCAAGGCCGTTGAAGATAGTTTCACGGTTGTAGAAGCTCCGCAAGGGCCGCCGGCTGATTCGAAGGGGCACCACTTCAGTGGGATCCCGCTCAAGGGCGGGAGTATGGTGGCAGGCTCATGGGCCACCCTCGCCGGTGAGGCCGATGACAGCGATGAGGAGTAGCTAGCCCCAATGACGCCGCCGTCTATGAAAAGCTCATCCCAGCTGCTCAGCTGGCTCATTCGGGCGTGGGTAGTGAGGCAGACATGAGCGGGGGGGGGGGGGGGGGTGGCAAAAGGTGTTGCATCGGCGAGGTCCGCGCAGATCGGTGCCACCATCCACGGCTTGGCCCCGTCGTCCCATCCTGGCGTGGCTCCTTGGTACATGTTGTAGATGCCTCACACATGGACACCGCGCAGATGTTTGCAGGGACCCCCCTTCGATGCTCGCGCTGTTTGGAGAACGGCCACCGTGCTCGCGAATGGCGCAATCAGTTGCGTCCTCTCGGCTCCATGGCATGCCTCGCCGCACCGCCAAGGCCTCGCCATGGCGTCGAGCTTCATCATGCTCCAGTGACATGTAAGGGTTAATTTAGGTCTGTGCTCCCCTCCAAGAATCTTCGTTGTGGATCTTGGGCGTCGGTCGTTTCTGCTCCTGCTGGCTTGGTACCGTCGTCCGATGTGGTGTTGCAGTCCATTCCGGCAGCCCTGGCCGAGCAGCTGGAAGGGTGCCTGGCGCGAGTGAGAGCTTTCTACAGTGCGCGGAGGTTGATTTGTTCAAGCTCTCTCTTGTGCCGGCTATGTTGAAGGCCATTCCTTCGGCGCGTCCTCTTGGTGACATTGGTGTTGGCTCCGCGGAGGATATGGAGGGGAGATCTATGGTTGTTACTCCCCTCGTGTTGGGGCTTCGTTGATGTCGCCCCCTTGCCCTCTATTCGATCTACCGTTGAGGCCAAGGCCATTGTCGTGGTCGTGGCTCCGGTGTTGCAGAGCATGCCTGGGCTCCAGGAGCATTGTGGGAGCCCTGCTTTGCCGCTATCGGTGGAGCATATGAATGTGGACTCGTGAGTGACTTTGAGCTCGCCTGAGCAATCAGAGGTAGCTTTCAGGCCCATTCCACCCCCGTCGTCACATGATGTCGATGTTCTCTTTGCAAAAGAGCTTTGCAACCTGCTTAGTAGTGTGGAGGCTGCCATGCCTGGATCTGGAAGGGCGATTGCTTGCCTCCTAACAGGGTCAACAATCAAGGGTAAAAATAAGAAGGCGAGCAAAGGCAAGAAGGGTGGCGCCATTGGAAAGGCGCTCGCGGCTGCTTGATGGATGATCTTCGGTTTCTCGACTCGTTCAATGACTTTCGTATTGTTGTTGAGGTGTTATATTGGTGGTTCCATTTTGTTTTTCAAGGGTCACGGGTTGTGATTGTTGTGTGTTGGGAGAGCTTGCCGAGGTGGTTATACGGTTGTGAGGTTTTCTTTGTTTGTGAGTAGTTCGCTTTGGGGTGTTTGTATCGGTTTTTGCCCGGTTTTCCGTTTCAAAAAATAATATAAGATGTTTTAGCTATTTCAATACAAACTATATATGGATGTATATACACGTATTTAATGTGTAGATTCACTCATTTTGCTTCGTATGTAGTCCGTATTGGAATAACTATAATGAGGGAGTAGATTATAGAGCAACTATACTCACTTCTAATATCTTCTGCTAACTTAGACTTGGTAACGGAGAGCTAAAAGAAACATTAGACTTGGTCACGGGGCAGAGGCTGTGAGGCATTGACTTTCCAGGCTAACCCATCTTTTCAGAGGGGGATGATCAGACCAACGATTTTTCAGAGCGGTAAATCGGTTCTGAACCTCTCAAATTGTCCATCGAGCCGCTAGGTTCTCATACTCACAATTAGTTGTTCCTTAATTATAGAGTAATCACTTTCAGATTTCTCATGGCCACTGAGATTAGAGACAAATTAGACTTTGTCTCACCGATTATTTTTTTTTGAACATGTCTCACCGAATTAAAGAACAGTTAACTTGTTCGCGGGGGAAGACAGCTTTCAGTTTCAGACATTGACTTTCCAGGCCAACCCATTTTGCTGTCGAGACTCGAGAGTTCGCCCCGAGCTTCCGATCTGGCAACGGCAAGCCCTTTCCTTCCTCCACCCCACCGGCGACCCGCCGGAAAATGGCGGAACTGAGCTCGCTGCCGGTGACCGACGACCTGCTGGCGGAGATCTTCCTCCTGCTGCCCACCCCGGCCGACCTCGTCCGGGCCTCCGCCGCCTGCGTCTCCTTCCGCCGCTTCCTCACCGACCGCTCCTTCCTCCGCCGCTTCCGCTCCCTCCACGCCGCGCCCTTCCTCGGCTTCCTCAACCACAAAGCCTTCCACCCGGCCCTCTCTCCACACCCTTCCGCGCCCGCCGCCCGCGCCGTCTCCCTCGCCGCCGATTTCTCCTTCTCCTTCCTCCCGTCCCACGACCTCTGGATCGTCCGGGACGTCCGCGACGGCCGCGTCCTCCTCGACCGCACCACCGACGACGCCGCCGGCGCCACCTCCGAGGACTCCCCCGTCTTCACGGAGCTCGCGGTGTGCGACCCTCTGCACCGCAGGTGCCTTCAGCTTCCCCCGATCCCCGACGACCTAGCCGCCTCCGTCGAGCTCCCCCTGCGCGTGGAGTTTCAGCGCTGGTGCGAGCCTTTCCTCGTTCCCCCCGGCGACGAGGAAGCGGCGGAAGAAACGTCGTTCAGAGTCATCTGGATGGCGCAGTGCAAAACCAAGCTGGTCGCCTTCGTCTTCTCCTCGACCACCGGACAATGGCGAGCCGTCGCGTCTCAGCGCTGGGGTGATCTGTTAGCGGGCGCGGGCGTGGCGACGGCGTCGTCAAAAAGCCCTGTATTCTTCGGCCGACAATACGCCTGTGGCTGCTTCTACTGGGTGATGGACTGGAGAGAAAAGTTCCTTATGCTCGACACCCAGAGGATGGAGTTCTCCATTGCCGACCTCCCACCTGGCTGCCGAAGGCCGCCGATTGCCATTGTGGATGCAGGGGAGGGTAGGCCTGGGATGTTTTCTGTACGTGAACACGTTGCTGGTGGCGCATTTGACCTCTACTATACCATAAGGCGAAACGAAGGTCCGAGTTGCAACCAGTGGCAGATGGAGAAGATAATCCCGTTGGATCCTGGGTACCGGTATTATTTGAGGGGTGCAACTGAGAGGTACTTGCTACTACTAAGATCAGAAGACGAGAACGGCTCACCGTTAGAGACCGCAGACTTGGAATGTTTCTCACTCGACGTCAAGACCTTGCAGCTTCAAAGCGTATGCAGGTTGAAGCATCACATCCTGCGCGCGCGCATATATACCAATTTCCCACCTTCGCTATCGTCACAGGCAATATGAAGCGGTAAACTTTCTAATGCATTCTGTGTTAAATCCATGGGATCATCTAGGTCTAGATCAAATCGGTAGAACAGAGGGAGGAAAGATGATGGAGGCACCTTCTCCTCTTACAGCACGAACCCGGAGTGCCGGCCATGGTGGAGATGGCCGGAGATGGCAGTGAGTGGCGGCGGTGGTGGAGCTTCCCGCTGCTACTGCCACAACCCTAGATCGGTAGGGGGTCTTGGTGGGGTGCCTGGCGTACTAGTCAACCTTGTACTGAGTGCCGCCGGCCCCCACCTCTTTATATAGGCAGCGCAACAGGGGCCCACCAACCAGGGTTTGGTTGGGCGCCCCCGATCAGGGCGCGATCATGGGGTCACGGTGAGTCGTTGGACTCACGCGTGTGGAGATCAACCTAACATTCTCGCCCTTGATCTCAACTTTTCACTTTTACTCATTTCATCACAGATCGATACATAGAACATGTTTCATCGTCTCAGCTCAATTGCCGATATAATCAGACAGCTACAATATACCTATTTGTTTTGAAACAAATTCTTTGATCTTTTTGGGCCTCTTTATTGTCCGGAAATAATATAGACTATACCATAAACCCATGTCGACTATGTGTTCTCCAAAACACACTGGGCTGTAAGCCTTTAATTAGCAGATCTGCAAACACTTGTGTGTTTCTTTTATCTATTCCTCTTATGCTCCAAGCATTTCAACATAATTCCGGACTTTCTCCTTTACAACGTATAACTCTGTGTCAATGTGTTTGGCACCACACTTGACTCGTTGTCTTAGGAGTGAATTACTTAATGGTTATTGCTGTTGTCAACCATTATCAATTCCGGGTACAGGTTTCTTAACCATTTTGCCTATCCCTCAGCCTCATATGATGCTATAACATATCTTTACATCACATTGATATCAAAACTTTAATTCTTTGGAGATTTTCCACACAAAAACTCCAAATGTGAAAATTTAGCGACAATTGTGGATTTCGCTATACATTTCACAAATTCTTTCAGAGTACTCACAACCTTTTGAGAGCACTCTTATATAGATCTATCTTTGTACTCACAACCTTTTGAGAGCACTTGTTTCTTTTAGCATGAGGCCAATATCTTTGATTCCATTCCAGTGATCTATATCTGGATTGGACATTGCCAAAACAACCCGGATACATGAATTGTCAGGGTAATATTGAGCAACCAACAGCGGAAGCATATGGTGCCATATCCAATTGATCCGTTCTATGTTATCTCTTGGAACACTAAAGTTCCCAATTCCATTACCCTTGTCAATAAGAACAGGCGTAGGTTTTCTCGACATGCATGCTATAGAGACTTCTTCTCAGCATATCCATGTGATATTTCTAATACCCCTTTTCTTCTTTTCTCAGTAAATCTCGATACTTATAACGAGAGACACTCTACCGAGAATACTCTTTTGAGGACAAGAACTTCTTTTCTCTGCCGGTAGTAGATTGACATCACCACTAGCAAGTAGGATATCATCCACATACACGGGATTAGGAAATGAATTTCCCATTCTATAAGTTTGCACAAATGCGATTGTCCTCTCATTTTCTTTAACCCAAAATAACTTTTGATTCTAGAGACTTGCTCTAGTCCATAAGATCCCTTGTGATCTTTACTTTCATCTGATGTAACTCAGATCATTATGTGCCATTAGCACTCATTATAATCTGTTTATTCTCTTAGCGCAAATCTTTCGATTTAAAATCGCTTTTTACATATTTCCTTTGGAGTCACATTAGCGTTGTAGACCCTTTATAGCCTACTGTTTTGGCTCCATTGGAAATTACTTATGAGTCCCAAACATCGTCGGGATTCACATAGTCTCTAATAATTAAGACAAGTAGACACTTGTCAAAATCGATTGAGCGCTTCTTATAATTTCTGTAAATGAGGTGGGATCAACCTTCATTTAAATTTCTCTGATATAGACTTTATAGTCATCTGTTTTTCTCATATGGGGATGTTGTTGTTCTGTCATTGCCAAGAGGCAATTAATTCTGTAGTCTTCTATTGCTATAGCTCTTACAAGGACCTAAAACACAAGATCCATGTTTGCTTGTTCATCTCTATTATAAAGCAACAAGCTCCCCCAGATAAAATCTATTCGAGCCTTAGGTATGTTCATACCATGCTCCCCCAGATTACTCCATTTTCTCCAAAATGGTGTATCCTTAATCCTTTTTATTTGGGTTTATTTTGTTAACCTGTTAATCTGTCTTTTTTATGGCACTTTGAGTACCGTCCTTAGTCTCCTTTCGGAGCTGTAAAAGATCCAGGAATAAATCTATCTCTTTACTTTAGGGGTATCATTATTATGACCGTTGTACTCCCCAGACGATCACAATTCATCATAGATCACTTAGATGCATAATATGCATCACATTATCTGAAGTATAGGGGAGTTTATACTGTAACATTCTCTATCTCCCCCTCGAAATGTGGCAAGAACCTTTTTGCCACAATTTCGAAACTTTGATTATCTGCTTTATTCAATATGAAGTTATCTTTTAACGTATGGGAGTACTTTTTCCTCATTCCTTTTTCAAAACTCACAAGAGTTCTTTCTCAATGGTACTGCAAGTCACACTTGCATAACATTCTTATCTTTAGGTTCATTTGTAACTTTATTCTCTTTTGACTCATTAAGTGCTTTATAACTATGATACACAAGGTGTGCGGTTGATATAAAAACACATGAGTCATCACATCTTTCTTCTGTCATACAGAATAAGTCCTTTGTCAAAATTTTCTCCCGCCATGCGGGTATTTTCCCAGACTTTTTCCACCACGTGGGTATTATTATCGTCTTTTCCCATCATGCGGGTAATTAAGAGACATAGATGCCACAATTGGCTCTTTAGACTGTATATTCAATCATCAAATTCAGAAATAAATCTGAATACTCTTTTATACACATGCTTAATCCAACGTTGGTCAAATTAAGCATTCATGTTGCTCGTTTAAAAAATTTCTTCACATAGAGTACATGAAAGAAATTCGTTAAACAAAACTCTGAATGATTTACTTGTTTTCTGCATGGAGAGTACATGAAAGACATTTGTCAAACAAGACTCTCGATGATCTATTTGTATTCTTGGATTAACATCCAAGAATTCTTTTTCTTTTGCAGTCATTCTTTAGAGAGAACATATTCTCTCACTTTATGACCTTTCTTGGTCATCTTTCGGGTCACAAGTACCCATCCTTTTGTTTTCACGAATGAAAACATGAGAATCTTTGTCTGAGAAAATATTCAATAATAATAAACAATAATGAGCTTAAAAATAACCCTACGTTGGTCTGGTTAAAGATATGCACATTAAATCTTTAAAACTTTCTTCTATATTCTAAATCACCGTTGGGCAGAATTAGAATAAAACATCATCTTTTTACACTAATTCTACATCACCGTTGGGCAGAAATAGAATCAATGTATAAAACTCATAAACAATATGATGATAATATTTCTTTTGCAATAAAGAACTCTGTTCAGAAAATAACGTTATCATCAATTCTTTTGCAGCGGAAACATGAAATATATATATTTCTATATTGCAAGAGCATTTCTTGATCTTTTATCTTTTCTCTGAAAATTGATCACTTTCATACAAAATTATCAGTGATCTAGCCCTTTGACTATAGAACTCACATAATTATAGTACTGCTATCATCAACGTTGGTCAGAAAATAACAATACCATAATTAATCTGTTAAACAAGTATTTCTCTTTCTCCTCCTCTCTAATTAAATTTTCCCGTTGGTTCCAATTTAATTAGAGGAGAGTCCTTTTACTTTACAACAGAAACTGTAATGTATTCTCTGTATTTCACAAACTTTGCACTGTTTAACGATTAACAAATCATGATTATGTTATTAACAACGTTGGTCATAAAATAACATAATCATAATCATTACTAAAAACACTTTAACATGCTCCTTTAATTCTTACTTTTTAATTATTTTGACCTTTTAAATTTAAAAGAGCACATTTCTCTATTTGCAGCGGAAATATGAATGAAATTCATAAACTTTAAACTTTGCAGAAACATTTCTGTTACTTTTGAATTCTCTAAACAAAGTTTTCGTTGGAATATTTTGAATAGAAAAATCTATATGAAATTTGTTCAAAAAATGAACAAAAAACAACAAAACATGCTCTCTGGAAAAAATAACAGGAGCTGTTATGTGCGGCCCGCTCGGCCCACGGCCTCTGAGCGGCCGTAACTAACTGTCGCCCGCGGCGTCGCGTAACATGGCACACGGCAGTGGCCTTCTGCAGCTTTCGGCCCAAACAGCCCAGGCGAGCTAGGGTTTGCTCTGAATCGCATCTAGGCCGTCCGATCGATCCGACGGTGGCGCGCACTCTTCGCTAGAACAAAAACAGTCGTTGACCCCGTCGATCGCATTTCTCTGTTCTTTGGCTCGTCTCTGCCCAGCACGACGGCGGCGGGTGTCCGTGGCCGGCGGCGCGCCGGCGACGGCGAGGGATAGCGCAGCGCGGCGCGGCGGCCACGACGAGCTCCTCCCCCTCTTTCTTCTTCCTTTTCCCTCGTTCTCCCCTCCACCGAAAAACCCGCAGACGCGAGCACGGGAGGAAGAAGCTCAGCGGCGTGTAACATCCTGAAATTTGGCCTTTCAAAAATTTTCTTTAAAAATTTATTCTTGGAATTTGGGATTTAATTATCCCTTGATTTGGTTGCCCTTTTAAAAATTCTCGACCATTTATGAAACCTTGTCCAAGTTTGGGATCTTATGTTTTGAATTCTCTCCCACTTGGCAAACTTGTTGCTGGCTCCTTTCACCCAAAAATATTATTTCTATAGTTTCCTTTATTTAATTCCCAAAATCCCTATATTGTGACTTTACAAAGGAAGTACCCTAAATATCTTTCCTAAAAATCTGCAAAAATTAGGGGATGATCCCTGGGCAATATATAGCCCAAATATACAAAAATATTTGGTCTGCACTTAGGGTTTCACCACCCATTTCTCTGATTTAAGAATCTGCCTCAAACGTCATAATTTCAAAGTTGTTCATGAAATGTTTCCAATAAATTTCACCCAGCCCAGTATAGGTTCACCTTGAGACCCTACACCTCAGGAACATCAAATTGGACCAAGCCCATCTCTTTTTTCCTTCCAAAACATCCACTTAAGTTTTGACCAGTACTGTTTTTCCAAAAATTTACACGGAGCAAGTTTCGAATTTTGAAGAACTCTAGTCAGCAAAGTTGCCACATTTTGCGTTCTGCACACAAAGATCAAAACCTCACTCATTTTGGAGCAGGGAGCTGCGAGAAATGGGTCGTTGACCATTTCTGGCGTGCTCTGCACAGTGGTGACCACCTGTCACCACTGTCGAACACCTGGCCGAGCGGCGCCGCCGCGTCCCGCCCGTCGCCGTGCAGCCCCCCTTCGCCTCTCCCCGCGCCCAGCCAGGCCCCCCCCCCCCCCCCCCCCGCCCTTCCTCGCTTTCCCTGCCTCCACGCGTCGCCGGAGACGCCGCCGTCCGCTAGCCTCGCCGCGGCTAGGCGACGCGCCGCGCAGCACAGGGCTGCTGTGGCCGCGTGTCGGCAGCCCGCGCTCGAGCGAACCGTGCCCCCCCTCCCCTGTGCGTCCGTGGAGCTCCCCTCCACCCGCTGCCGCCGCCAGCTACCCGACACACCGCTGCTACACCATCGCCGCGCCGTCCGTCGACACGCCGGGGCCGCCAGAGCCTCCCCTCCGCCTGCAAATGCCACGCCACCCCGAGCCTCTCCACGGGAGCGCAATCTTCGTCGTCCAGATCATCCACTCCACACGCACGACGCCGCACCGACGCTACACCGACGACGTCGAGCCCGCTCCGCCACATCTCCGGGACACCGTGTCCATGCCCGTGACGGCCACCACCTCCTCCCCTCGCTATAAGAAGGCTACCCCGGCACCCCAGAGCACCACACCACCTCCACCTCGCTCCCAATCACCCCCCACCGCAGTATCAAAGCCATTAGAGCACCACATCGCCGGAATCCAGTTCGCCACCGCCGCGAGGAATCCGCTCGTTTTCTACCCCGTAGTAGCGCCCTAGTTCAATTCCTCGCACCAACAGTCTCTCTGGACCATGGCGAACCTCCATCAGCTCTCGCCGGAGTAGAAGGTGGCCGGAGTCGTCGTGTTCATCATCGACACCTCGCTGCCGCCGCGGCCGTGGAAGCTCTGCTCAACTCCGACCTTCCCAGCAAGCGCAAGTTCGCCGACGAGCTGCGGACCGCCTCCCCGAGCCTTCCGAACCCTTCCCCTCCCCTCTCCCGTGCCCTAGCCGCCGCGGATCGACGCCGGTAAGCTCGCCGGAGCATCGCCGGCTTTTCTTTTTTTTCCGCGCGGGAAGGGAAGAAAACGATTCGGTTTTATGAGCCACTGACCAGTGGGACCCACTGGTCAGATTTTTAGACATTTCGAACCGCTTTCTGTTTTGATTTTTCCTGTTTTATTTTTCTTTTGGAAAAGGGCAGAAAATGATTCAAACTTTGAAATGCAATTTCTCTTTGAATATTGGTCAGAAAAATATGAAACCAATTTTGTCGGCTTAGTTTGATTTTTCTCTTTCCAATGGAACCAGAAACAATTTATTTGGAATTATTTGATTTTGCATTTATTTAAAATCATATAGGAGTTGTTTTGATGCATTTTTGTCCTGTGCTTTTAGATCCAAACCCCTCCGACGGAGTAGAAGTTATTCTCGAACCTGAAGGCAAGCCACCAACCCAACTTCAAACTTGGTCGACTTAGAAGTTATTTGTCTGTTGAAATAATGTCAGCTGCACATCGCATGTCATATTGCATGTTAACTTTCTGCACTCTATTATATTGTTATCTGTGCAACACTCACACTTCCGGGGCAATGGCAGGGCCTCCCGCCTCAGCCGAGGAAGTGGGGGAAATTATTACAACTGTGCGTCTCGCTTTGCGGGGCTTTGTTTGGATTTTCCACTTCTTCTTCGCCGAGGTGAGGTGCGGACGAATGTCGGCTTATGATCCTCGGGGTTGGGGGCATTCGTGTTAGTTGCCTCTTGTCCCACCGTCGAATATGGTTGGCTTAGGCCATCCGGACTGCGATGCTGGGAGCTGACTTTTCCGCGGTTCTTTTGCCGAGATTGCTGACACCACCTTCGAGTGGAATGGATGCTCTCTCATTTTTATGAGTGCTTTTCGGTTATTCCTTTACGGTGACACTCACACTTCCGGGGCAATGGCAGGGTCTCCCGCCTCAGCCGAGGAAGTGGGGGAATTATATGCTATCATTGTTATTGTTTTATCACTAACCCCCGAGTAACACCGGCCGGGTTGCCCGCCACCGTCACCCGGGTATTATTGTTATGTTGTTGTTTATTCATGCAAGTATTATGTTGTTATTGTTATATGCTTTGCTTGTGTTGCTTGTTGTTGGTTGGAAACTGGATATAAAATTTGACTAAGAAGATAATCACCTCCCTCGACTAGATTGAGTCACTTAGTGCCACTCACCAAACACCTCGCACAACCATGCGTCGTCCGTGTGGGCGGACCATGGCCGGGTATTTTATCAGCCTCCTTTGATGCCACCCCTTTGGCAAGTCTAGTCGGTTACCATAGTTGGTCGGGGCTAGGCTTGCGAAGGTTCCGGAGCTAGGCGTCGCTCATGGGTTGGGGACGTGCCGGATTCACTTCTGCATAAGGCATAGAGTTATGTCGGTGGCTATACAGGGAGTGTCTTGGTGGAGTAAACGACTGTGGAAGTACAGGTTTGTGCTGCCGCCATGGTTGGTTCTAGTACTTCGGTACCGGCGGTACAAGCCTAGACTTCAGCGTGTGGACAAAAGTTGCAACCTCTCGAGAGTGTAATCTAGATTCTAGCCCTGTCCCTGGGTTATGGGACTTGTTTGGGTCAAGTCACACTAGGGGTCAGTCCAGTCGAACTTGGGGAATTAATTAAGTTGAAATCAGCGAACACAGGAAATTGTTGTGAGTCTAAGCCAGAGTTGGCTAAGGACTCGGGAAGTTGTGTTTAAAGCCAGAGTTGGCTAGAGGCTTGATAGCCTAGTTGTGTTGTGGGTTGTTGAGTGAGAAACGTGATCTCACTCGATGACATGAAACTCCCCTACAAAGGTAAGTAGGTAAGTTATGTCCAACCGTTAAGCTTGGACTCACCCTCGCACCCGAACTCTTGCCATGTTACTTTCTGAATCATGCCATGCCATATAGGTAGACCTTGTTTGCAATTGGGCTGTTGTCTTGCGAGTACTTCAAGTACTTACCTGGCTTTTCATGTGGCCAGACCCTGCTGAACCAGTCGCCGAGTACCCGCTCTACGAGAACTAGGAACCCGTATTCCAGGCAGAACCCTGTGGAGTAATGCCGCTGTCGCCACGCTACCGTCTATGCTTCCGCGACTTCCGCTAGAGGCCGATGTTAGAAAAATAATGTACATACTGTTGTGTGCGCCGTTGCGCAAAGCGGGGCCTCACCCCGTGTTGTAATATACTGTATCAGTTTGAACTCGAAGCCTTTGAATAAATTTGGTTATGCTTGTATCAAGCTGTCATATATCCAGTGTTTCTGGGACTGGTATATGGGGTCACTCGATCATCTGGATCGGGGTGCCACAGAGCTTGGTATCAGAGCCTGACTGCCTGTAGGATACCCTAGTTCTTGGACGGCGTAGAATAGAACCCGTTGTGTTGCCGATTTTTTTTCCTTGTTTCTCTGTCTGTTGTGCTTTTAAACTTAACACTCACTTCCCTTGATTTTTTTGTCTCTGTCACAGATGGCAGAGTTGCTCGCTGAGACTACCGCCGTGCACGTTCCCGGTTTTCCGCAGTTTCTGAGGGAATCTGGGACCACCTCTACCCCGGCTCACCTCCCCCGACTTACCACGTGTACCAGAACCGTCTCGACAGGGCCACCACGGAGTTCACCGCCACCGTCCGCCTTCGTCCGCAGCCCTTGTCCGCAGGGGTTGAGCACGGTCTCACTTCCGGTGTCTGCACACAGGCGTCTCGCGCCATCCAGGAGGCTGCAGGAGATGCCATCCTGTTCCTCCGCACCGTCGACCCCGTGATGAGACAGTGCACTCGTTACATCTACTTTCCAAGGTTGGCTGTAGACAGCGGGGATACCCTTTTCCCCAACCCAGGTGACACTAACTCACCCCTCTACGCCCTTATTCAGTACACCACCCACCTCCACCAGTACCTTCACACCACCCTTCTCCAGTTTGCCTCACTTCGCGCCAACGTAGCTTTGGCCGAGATGACGCGAGCTTCTGGTCACCCACCTCGTCTCCCCACCTTTAGGCTCAGTTCCCTCGAGCAGATTAGGAGGGGGCTTGCCCGCCACTCCTCGCCCGCCGCTCCGACGCCACCTTCCCGCACTCGTAGCAGCGCCACTTACTACTACTCGCACACCTCCCCCGTTCGGTCTCAGCGTCGTCGCGTCCAGGCAGCCGAGCCACAGAGTTACTCCGGAGACTCCCGTGACGACCGCGCTTCACCCGACTACAGTCCCGCAGAGGAGCCTCTCGACACCACCACGCCAGCGACACCCCTCGAGATGGAGTTCTAGACGCTCGGAGACGACATCGCTTAGTGTACTATACCTTCCGGTGTATCGCGTGCTTGAATAATGTAGTGGTAGGGTTGTATCCTGCATCTTGTACCGAGTGCTTTGTATCTCGCATCTTGTATCATGTATCCTGTACGGGTAGCTTGTACCTTTACTTTGCATCTTTTGTAAAATAGCGAGTGCTTGCATCTTGTATCTCCACCATCCATTGTATAACATCATCCTTGTGTTTCGTTTGCAAACTGTGCTTCCCATTTGGTTTTACCTTGGATGTTACCCCTTCCCCATATGGATGCTCATGATACGCGCCGTTACATCAACAGTTCAGGATGAGGCCCAATACTGGTGCAAGTGGCAGCCAAGGAACCCCGGTTCGTCGTTCCGCGCGACAAGCTGGCGAGGATCCCGAGCCGCCGCAACCACCTCCTCCTCCTCCAACTCAGGAACCAAGCCCAAGTCAGTTTATGATGATGATGGATGAACGCCACAACCAGCATCTGACACAGATCATGAGGGAGTTTGGCACGTACATGCAAGCCCGTAATGCTCCACTCCCGGGCCGCTCAAAGCTGCAAGACTTTCAGCGCACGCAACCACCCAGTTCTCATATGCCGATGACCCACTTGAGTCTGATGATTGGCTCCGTGCCATGGGAAAGAAGCTAGAGCTCGCTCGCGTGGACGAGCAAGACAAGGTGCCCTTCGCCACTCACTACCTTGAGGGCCCTGCCAACGTTTGGTGGGACAACCAAAAGGATGCCAGAGGCGATGCACCACCTATCACTTGGGCAGAATTTCAGGAAGCATTTCGCAGAGCCTACATTCCTTCTAGCATCATAAAAATGAAACAGCAGGAATTTCTGGCACTTACTCAAGGCAGCAAGTCCATCAGCGAGTATCTGACTAAGTTCAACAACCTTGCTCGCTATGCACCTGATGACATCAACACAGAGGAGAAAAAGAAAGACAGGTTTCTTCATGGGATGCACAGACCATCAAGACTCAGCTCAGTGTTCTGCAGTTTCCAGACTTTCAGTCCATGATCAACACGGCGCTGATTTCAGAGAAGGAGCACCGCTCAATTTATGACTCCCACAAACGGAAGTTCGAGCCCCGTAAGAACCAGCATGAAGGAGGTTCTTCAAGACCACGCCCATGGCAGCCCAACAACCGGATCTCAACACCTCAGAACACCTGGAATCAACCCAGGAAGGATGGCTACCCCCGGGAAGGATTCTACCACAAGCGCCCCTTAGTGGATGACTGCAAGAGGGAGAACTCCTGCTTCAAGTGTGGCAAGACAGGACACTACATCAAGGATTGCCCTCTCACAACAGCAACGGCAACAGCAACAACAACAACAGCAACCACCCGCTGGGGCGATCAAGCCACCTCAAGTTGCCCGTGTCCACCACATGTCAGCAGAAGAAGCATATGAAGCTTCAGACGTAGTGCTTGGTACGTGTACTATCAACACTAAACCCGCGCTGATTTTATTCGATTCTGGAGCTTCCCATTCTTTCATCTCGAAGATTTTGTTGCCAAACACCGTTTTCCGTTTCTCCTTTGGGCCATCTTTTGGTGATACAAACCCCCGCCTCTGAGATGAAAACAACACCATGTGTCAAGACTGACAATCAGCATCAATCAAGTGAAATTTCCCGCTCAACTCAGCACCTCAATGTGCCCGGCCTCGACGCTATCCTAGGTATGGATTGGTTAGTTCAGCATGCAGCTCAGATCGACTGTGCAACCAGGCAGTTACTCTCACCAACCCGAAGGCATACGTACCACTATGTGCCAAATAACCTCACCAGATAAATGCAAAGATGTTTCGCTCAAGCCCCGGAGATAGGGGAAGTATGTGGTCAGTGAATACCCGATGTTTTTCCAGATGAGTTACCCGGAATGCCCCCTGACCGTGATATTGAATTTGCTATTGAAGTATACCGGGAACAAACCCAATATTCAAGAAACATTACCGTATGACCAGTCCCGAGTTAGTGGAACTAAAGAAGCAGCTTGACGAACTGGTTCAGAAGAAATTCATTCGCCCGAGCATTTCACCTTGGGGATCACCGGTTTTGTTCGCAAAGAAGAGCGATGGTACTCTCCGGTTATGTATTGACTATCGTGCTCTCAATGATGTTACTATCAAGAACAAGTACCCACTCCCAAGGATCAATGACTTATTCGACCAACTTCGAGGTGCCCGGGTATTCTCAAAAATTGATCTTCGCACGGGATACTATCAGCTGAAGATTCGCGAGAGCGATATTCCCAAGACTGCTTTTACCACCAGATATGGACTATATGAGTGCACAGTTATGTCCTTCGGCCTAACCAATGCCCCCGCCTACTTCATGGGCATGATGAACAAGGTATTCATGGAGTACCTCGACAAGTTTGTTGTAGTGTTTATCGACGACATCCTCATTACTCCAAAAATGAGGAGGAGCACGCCGAACACCTCAGAATGGTTCTTGGAAGAATGCGTGAGCAACAACTTTATGCCAAGTACAGCAAATGCCAGTTCTGGTTAAAGGAAGTGGAATTCCTAGGACATGTATTATCTGGAGCCGGTGTGGCTGTAAACCCCAACAAATCTCCGATGTGTTAAACTGGAAGACTCCCACCAATGTGTCAGAAATCAGGAGCTTCCTAGGGTTGGCTGGTTACTACCGAAGGTTTATTGAAAACTTTTCCAAGATAGCCAAGCCCATGACGGAATTATTAAAGAAGAATCGCAAGTATGCCTGGACAGATGAGTGTGAGGAAAGTTTCAACGAGTTAAAGACCCGGTTAACCACCGCCCCGATTCTGGTGTTGCCTGATGATGCCAAGGATTTTACCGTATACTGTGATGCCTGCAGAAATGGGCTAGGGGCCGTACTCATGCAAGAAGGAAAGGTCATCGCCTATGTGTCAAGGCAACTCAAGACCCACGAGCTCAACTATCCCACCCACGACTTGGAGTTAGCTGCCGTCATTCTCGCCCTAAAGACTTGGCGACATCACCTTATTGGTCGGAGATGCGAGATCTACACTGATCACAAAAGCTTGAAGTACATCTTCACCCAGCCTGATCTCAACCTAAGGCAAAGGAGATGGCTAGAGGTGATCAAGGACTACGACCTCGGAATTCATTACCATCCAGGGAAGGCCAACGTGGTAGCAGATGCCCTGAGCAGGAAGCCCCCTAAAATCCGGCCAAGTCTGGAGAAGGAATTCGCGAAGCTAAACTTGTGCGTAGGAAGCAAGGCCTATTTAAGCACCTTGGAGGTAAAGCCAGACCTGGAGGAAGAGATAAGGACCGAGCAGGCCAACGACCCCGACCTAGGCAAGATCAAGGGCAAGATACCGCTGGGCCAGGCCAAGGAATTTTCCCTGGACAACCAAGGAGTACTCCGCTTCGGTACCCGCCTTTGTGTACCCTACAAGACCACACTAATACAACAATCCTCAGGAAGCCCACGAGTCTGCCTATTCCATTCACCAGGAAGCACCAAGATGTACCAAGACTTGAAGCAAACATTCTGGTGGTCTGGCATGAAGAAGGATATCGCCTACTACGTCGCAAGCTGCAATGTATGCAACCTAGTAAAAGCCGAGCATCAGAAACCCGCCGGATTTCTCCAACCCCTAAAGGTACCCGAGTGGAAGTGGGACAATATTAGTATGGATTTCATTGTCGGACTTCCCAAGTCCAGCCGAGGAAATGATTCTATATGGGTCATTGTCGACCGCTTGACAAAGGTATCTCACTTCATCCCCGTCAAGACTACGTACCGCTCGGACCAACTGGCACAACTCTATGTGAACAAGATTGTCAAGCTCCACGGAGTCCCGAAGACCATTGTCTCGGATAGAGGTACACAATTTACCTCTAAATTTTGGACGAGCCTACATCATGCCATGGGGACCAAGCTATCCTTCAGCACAGCCTATCACCCGCAGACAGACGGTCAAACCGAGCGGGTCAATCAAATTCTAGAGGATATGCTCCGCTCGTGTGTACTCGCCTATGGAGCAGGTTGGGAAGATAGTTTGCCCTATGCAGAGTTTTCTTACAACAACAGCTACCAAGGCAGCCTGAAAATGTCTCCCTTCGAAGCCCTGTACGGAAGGAAGTGCCGAACCCCGCTCAACTGGTCTGAAGTTGGGGATCGCAAGCTCTTTAAGCCCGATGATTTGATGGAGGCTGAAAAGCAAGTACGTCTGATTCGAGACCGACTCAAAGCAGCACAGTCCCGCCAGAAAAGTTACTACGATCGGCGACACCGCCAGATTCAGTTCGAGGAAAACGACTATGTCTATCTTCGGGTAACACCCCTCAAAGGCCTGAAAAGATTCCACATGAAGGGAAAGCTTGCCCCAAGATTCATTGGACCCTTCAAGGTTTTGGCAAGGATAGGGTCAGTAGCTTACCGGCTGGAACTCCCCGAGGAATTAGCTGGAGTACACGACGTTTTCCACGTGTCCCAGCTAAGAAAGTGCATCTCACCTCCAACCAAGCAGGCTGACTTTAAGGAATTGGAGTTGAGCAGCGAACTGACTTACGAGGAACACCCCGTCAGAATATTGGATGAGTCAGAACGCCGCACTCGCAGCAAGGTCACCAAGTTCTAAAGTTCAGTGGGACAAGCACAGAGGAAGAGGCCACCTGGGAACGCGAAGATTTGCTGAGACAGAATATCCGTATCTTTCAACGAGCAACAGGAATCTCGGGACGAGATTCATCTTAAGGGGGGAAGGTCTGTAACATCCTGAAATTTGGCCTTTCAAAAATTTTCTTTAAAAATTTATTCTTGGAATTTGGGATTTAATTATCCCTTGATTTGGTTGCCCTTTTAAAAATTCTCGACCATTTATGAAACCTTGTCCAAGTTTGGGATCTTATGTTTTGAATTCTCTCCCACTTGGCAAACTTGTTGCTGGCTCCTTTCACCCAAAAATATTATTTCTATAGTTTCCTTTATTTAATTACCAAAATCCCTATATTGTGACTTTACAAAGGAAGTACCCTAAATATCTTTCCTAAAAATCTGCAAAAATTAGGGGATGATCCCTGGGCAATATATAGCCCAAATATGCAAAAATATTTGGTATGCACTTAGGGTTTCACCACCCATTTCTCTGATTTAAGAATCTGCCTCAAACGTCATAATTTCAAAGTTGTTCATGAAATGTTTCAATAAATTTCACCCAGCCCAGTATAGGTTCACCTTGAGACCCTACACCTCAGGAACATCAAATTGGACCAAGCCCATCTCTTTTTTCCTTCCAAAACATCCACTTAAGTTTTGACCAGTACTGTTTTTCCAAAAATTTACACGGAGCAAGTTTCGAATTTTGAAGAACTCTAGTCAGCAAAGTTGCCACATTTTGCGTTCTGCACACAAAGATCAAAACCTCACTCATTTTGGAGCAGGGAGCTGCGAGAAATGGGTCGTTGACCATTTCTGGCGTGCTCTGCACAGTGGTGACCACCTGTCACCACTGTCGAACACCTGGCCGAGCGGCGCCGCCGCGTCCCGCCCGTCGCCGTGCAGCCCCCCTTCGCCTCTCCCCGCGCCCAGCCAGGCCCCCCCCCCCCCCCGCCCTTCCTCGCTTCCCTGCCTCCACGCGTCGCCGGAGACGCCGCCGTCCGCTAGCCTCGCCGCGGCTAGGCGACGCGCCGCGCAGCACAGTGGCTGCTGTGGCCGCGTGTCGGCAGCCCGCGCTCGAGCGAACCGTGCCCCCCCTCCCCTGTGCGTCCGTGGAGCTCCCCTCCACCCGCTGCCGCCGCCAGCTACCCGACACACCGCTGCTACACCATCGCCGCGCCGTCCGTCGACACGCCGGGGCCGCCAGAGCCTCCCCTCCGCCTGCAAATGCCACGCCACCCCGAGCCTCTCCACGGGAGCGCAATCTTCGTCGTCCAGATCATCCACTCCACACGCACGACGCCGCACCGACGCTACACCGACGACGTCGAGCCCGCTCCGCCACATCTCCGGGACACCGTGTCCATGCCCGTGACGGCCACCACCTCCTCCCCTCGCTATAAGAAGGCTACCCCGGCACCCCAGAGCACCACACCACCTCCACCTCGCTCCCAATCACCCCCCACCGCAGTATCAAAGCCATTAGAGCACCACATCGCCGGAATCCAGTTCGCCACCGCCGCAAGGAATCCGCTCGTTTTCTACCCCGTAGTAGCGCCCTAGTTCAATTCCTCGCACCAACAGTCTCTCTGGACCATGGCGAACCTCCATCAGCTCTCGCCGGAGTAGAAGGTGGCCGGAGTCGTCGTGTTCATCATCGACACCTCGCTGCCGCCGCGGCCGTGGAAGCTCTGCTCAACTCCGACCTTCCCAGCAAGCGCAAGTTCGCCGACGAGCTGCGGACCGCCTCCCCGAGCCTTCCGAACCCTTCCCCTCCCCTCTCCGTGCCCTAGCCGCCGCGGATCGACGCCGGTAAGCTCGCCGGAGCATCGCCGGCTTTTCTTTTTTTTCCGCGCGGGAAGGGAAGAAAACGATTCGGTTTTATGAGCCACTGACCAGTGGGACCCACTGGTCAGATTTTTAGACATTTCGAACCGCTTTCTGTTTTGATTTTCCTGTTTTATTTTTCTTTTGGAAAAGGGCAGAAAATGATTCAAACTTTGAAATGCAATTTCTCTTTGAATATTGGTCAGAAAAATATGAAACCAATTTTGTCGGCTTAGTTTGATTTTTCTCTTTCCAATGGAACCAGAAACAATTTATTTGGAATTATTTGATTTTGCATTTATTTAAAATCATATAGGAGTTGTTTTGATGCATTTTTGTCCTGTGCTTTTAGATCCAAACCCCTCCGACGGAGTAGAAGTTATTCTCGAACCTGAAGGCAAGCCACCAACCCAACTTCAAACTTGGTCGACTTAGAAATTATTTGTCTGTTGAAATAATGTCAGCTGCACATCGCATGTCATATTGCATGTTAACTTTCTGCACTCTATTATATTGTTATCTGTGCAACACTCGCACTTCCGGGGCAATGGCAGGGCCTCCCGCCTCAGCCGAGGAAGTGGGGGAAAATTATTACAACTGTGCGTCTCGCTTTGCGGGGCTTTGTTTGGATTTTCCACTTCTTCTTCGCCGAGGTGAGGAGCGGACGAATGTCGTCTTATGATCCTCGGGGTTGGGGGCATTCGTGTTAGTTGCCTCTTGTCCCACCGTCGAATATGGACGGCTTAGGCCATCCGGACTGCGATGCTGGGAGCTGACTTTTCCGCGGTTCTTTTGCCGAGATTGCTGACACCACCTTCGAGTGGAATGGATGCTCTCTCATTTTTATGAGTGCTTTTCGGTTATTCCTTTACGGTGACACTCACACTTCCGGGGCAATGGCAGGGTCTCCCGCCTCAGCCGAGGAAGTGGGGGAATTATATGCTATCATTGTTATTGTTTTATCACTAACCCCCGAGTAACACCGGCCGGGTTGCCCGCCACCGTCACCCGGGTATTATTGTTATGTTGTTGTTTATTCATGCAAGTATTATGTTGTTATTATTATATGCTTTGCTTGTGTTGCTTGTGGTTGGTTGGAAACTGGATGTAAAATTTGACTAAGAAGATAATCACCTCCCTCGACTAGATTGAGTCACTTAGTGCCACTCACCAAACACCTCGCACAACCATGCGTCGTCCGTGTGGGCGGACCATGGCCGGGTATTTTATCAGCCTCCTTTGATGCCACCCCTTTGGCAAGTCTAGTCGGTTACCATAGTTGGTCGGGGCTAGGCTTGCGAAGGTTCCGGAGCTAGGCGTCGCTCATGGGTTGGGGACGTGCCGGATTCACTTCTGCATAAGGCATAGGGTTATGTCGGTGGCTATACAGGGAGTGTCTTGGTGGAGTAAACGACTGTGGAAGTACAGGTTTGTGCTGCCGCCATGGTTGGTTCTAGTACTTCGGTACCGGCGGTACAAGCCTAGACTTCAGCGTGTGGACAAAAGTTGCAACCTCTCGAGAGTGTAATCTAGATTCTAGCCCCGTCCCTGGGTTATGGGACTTGTTTGGGTCCAGTCACACTAGGGGGTCAGTCCAGTCGAACTTGGGGAATTAATTAAGTTGAAATCAGCGAACATAGGAAATTGTTGTGAGTCTAAGCCAGAGTTGGCTAAGGACTCGGGAAGTTGTGTTTAAAGCCAGAGTTGGCTAGAGGCTTGATAGCCTAGTTGTGTTGTGGGTTGTTGAGTGAGAAACGTGATCTCACTCGATGACATGAAACTCCCCTACAAAGGTAAGTAGGTAAGTTATGTCCAACCGTTAAGCTTGGACTCACCCTCGCACCCGAACTCTTGCCATGTTACTTTCTGAATCATGCCATGCCATATAGGTAGACCTTGTTTGCAATTGGGTTGTTGTCTTGCGAGTACTTCAAGTACTTACCTGGCTTTTCATGTGGCCAGACCCTGCTGAACCAGTCGCCGAGTACCCGCTCTACGAGAACTAGGAACCCGTATTCCAGGCAGAACCCTGTGGAGTATAGCCGTTGTCGCCACGCTACCGTCTATGTTTCCGCTGCCACTTCCGCTTGAGGCTGATGTTAGAAAAATAATGTACATACTGTTGTGTGCGCCGTTGCGCAAAAGCGGGAGCCTCACCCGTGTTGTAATATACTGTATCAGTTTGAACTCGAAGCCTTTGAATAAATTTGGTTATGCCTTGTATCAAGCTGTCATATATCCAGTGTTTCTGGGACTGGTATATGGGGTCACTCGATCATCTGGATCGGGGTGCCACACGGCGCCTCCCCTGCCCCCTTGACGGCGCGTGCGTGCACCCGAGGGTGGGCGCATCACCGTCAAGTGGTGCAGGTGGTGGTGCCCTTTTCCGGCGTGTGCAGGTGAGCTTTTCAACCGGTTCCCCACTTTTGCAGATTAGGGTTAGGGTTTCTTTTGCGAGGTCTGTTCTTTGCCCCCGAGGGGGTGGTGTTCTTCGTCCAGATGCCCTTGCGGTGCGCATCTGGATCGAGAGGAACAGGCGTGGCCGAGGCGGCGGCACCCTTTGCCGGCGAGCCCGAGGCCCTCTGCCGGTGAACTTTTTCTTCTTTTTCTTCTACACGAGTAAGACTAGATCCTAGCGATGGCTCTGATACCAATGTTAAATCCATGGGATCATCTAGGTCTAGATCAAATCGGTAGAACAGAGGGAGGAAAGATGATGGAGGCACCTTCTCCTCTTACAGCACGAACCCGGAGTGCCGGCCATGATGGAGATGGCCGGAGATGGCAGTGAGTGGCGGCGGTGGTGGAGCTTCCCGCTGCTACTGCCACAACCCTAGATCGGTAGGGGGTCTTGGTGGGGTGCCTGGCGTACTAGTCAACCTTGTACTGAGTGCCGCCGGCCCCCACCTCTTTATATAGGCAGCGCAACAGGGGCCCACCAACCAGGGTTTGGTTGGGCGCCCCCGATCAGGGCGCGATCATGGGGTCACGGTGAGTCGTTGGACTCACGCGTGTGGAGATCAACCTAACATTCTGATCATCGCCTACCTTGCATAGTTATCACACAAATTTTATGATGTGATAGTCCGTTACTGTAATATAGTACTAGGTAATCCTTGTTTAAATGATTATTCTTATTTTTCAAGAGTTTGCGAGGGAAAGCAAGTATTACTCAGGAATATAAGATAATCCGGTTTATATTTGGATTGTTTCACCTAAATTCATTCGAATTAAGCATAACTTATTGTGTCCACTATTCTTTTGATATATATAAGAACAAGGAAGTTCCTGTCGTGGTCATCAACTATCTGTAAATTTATCATGACGTCGAAATGAATCCATTTAACTGGTATGCTTGCAATTTAGAGCCTGAATCGTTCATCTGAATTGTATCAGGGACCAGTCTCCTGTATATGATGTGAGCAAAATCGAACAGGTGAACTTGATTATTAGTTTAATGGACTTGGAAGTTAAGTAAATATTACTTCTTGTGCTCAGAAGCCATCTGATCTGAAACCAGCCTTTCAAGATCAGTTAGAGGAGCGGCCGAGGCCGCCTTTTTTGTTTTTGAGTCAGTTTTGTTTTTTCACCTATCTGAATCTCTGTTGCAAAGGACGCACTTATAGTTTATCGATTGCCAAGCTACTGATTTTGTATGATTTAATTAAATATGTGATTCATTTCTTTGTGTTTGCCTGGCTCTCTCTGACTATGTTTGCTAGTTGTACTGTAAGATTACGATGATAAACACATAATTCGAGTTCCTGCTGTTGCATTTCCCAAATCAGTTGAGATCAATATTACCAATAGGAAATGACTAAACTAAATGGATATCGGCAGTTAGAGATTGCAATGCATTCCCTGTGGTTCTTTTGAAGTCCTGGTATTTATGTAATTTTACATGCGTCTTTCTCATAAGTTGCACCAACCACCCTTATATTTTGCCATTTACAGGATCTATGACTCTTTCATGTTTTCTTTTGAGCATTTTGAGTTAATGACTCTTCTCATTTCGCTGATTTGGTGTCTTCTTTCAGATTCAGTGGAGTCATAGTCACTAGTCAGAGCAAGAGCAGCCATTGAAGTCCATAACTCAAAGTGATTGGTGTGGTATTGTTGTATGAAGTGTTCGATCATGTGCAGATTCTCATGGCTCACTGCCGCTATCTATGCGCACGTGCACGTTAAACTGCTGTCTGGAAGGAGAAATCAAGATGGCCTCATCGTGATTCTGGCAGCACCCATAAGGACATCGTACACTTCCTCTACAAAAGTGGATTTACAGATGGAGGCATAAATTTTCTATTTTGTTGTTTCGGTGGCGTCTGTTCTGTTTTATGTCCTGTCATCTTGGTTTCTTTTAGCGTTGAATATGATGTATCATTTTCTGGCAGTATTATCTGTCAAACTGCATGATCAGCTAGTAGTGAGACTGGAGGAGTAATACAGTTGGGGGCAACACTTGAATTTTTGTGTGCAAAAACTTACAGCCAAGATTGAAAGATTATTATCAAGGGTTCATCTGTACATTTTTTTTTGGCCAATGTGACTTGCAGCCAGTCTGGTTCTCACATGGTTTGAAAGATTATTATCACGGGTTCGAGTACTTGACCCCTCTGTTGATGAGTTTTCACTTCTGTGTGTCTCCGATAGTGTTGGTCATGTTGGACTGTTAGCCTTGAGTATGGTAACTAGGATAACGGCTTGTAAAACATGTAGTAGTAAATTTCTTGAGAAAGATCTTTTAACTACTAAAGAACACCATTTTAAGCTTTTTTAACAAGACATCTCCCGTGTCAACGTTTCAGAGAACTGCAGCAACCATGTTTTTTTCAGTCTTGCCCTTTCTTGAGCTAATTGCGCTTTCAGAAAATCACTCGTCGACCGTCGTTGTGATGTGTTGAACAAAAATTAGCGTCTTGATTTTCAACACTTCATCACAATATTTTAAACGCGAAGTCTGTCCCGCGTGCGGCTGACGCAGAGTCGGTCGACTGCGGAATGAACCGACATACGCCAGCACGCGCTTCCAAAAACAAGGACTCCGATCCCGAGTCGAAAACGATGATTCAATTCCATATATACGTACGTTGCCAAGAATTCATCCAGCAATCCAGCCCTAGCTCACATCTCGATCCCCTTCTACTATCACGCCCTAGCTCATCTCGATCGATTCTGCCGATCATGGACAGCATCGCGGTCGCCGCCGCCAACTGCCGCTGCAGCCGCGTCGTCTACGTCGGCAACATCGCCTTCCACGCCGCCGAGAAGGAGGTCCTCGACGCCTGCGAGCTCATCGGCCCCGTCCTCTCCTTCCGCCTCGCCGCCGACGCCGCCACGGGGAAGCGCAAGGGCTACGCCTTCGTCGAGTACGCCGACGACGCCACGGCGCAGAGCGCCTGCCGCAACCTGCACGGCCACCTCCTGCGCGGCCGCGAGCTGCGCGTCGGCCTCGCCGGGAGAGCCGGCGCCGCGGGGAGGCGCCGCGGTGACCACGACCCCGTCGGCATGGAGGACGCCATCCACGCCGCCTCCCTCGTCGACTACTCCGGGCAGCGCCACGCCGCCGCCGTCTCCTCCGTCACGCGGTATCTGGCGGGCCTGTCCAGGCACCAGCTGCGGGAAGCGGCGGCCACGTTCGAGAGCAACGAGATTCTCAAGGAGCACGTCCCCGGGCTGGACACCGCGATGGAGATGGTGCAGCGCCTGCTCGAAATGGCGGCGGTGGACGACGCTGCCGAGGAAGCAAAGAAGAAGAGGCGGGCGAGCGCCATTGCGACGACGGACGATCATCGCGGGAAGATGAGGAAGCTGGAGGACGGCGGGAAGGCCACCGCGGTGCCCGCTGGAGTTGCCTGCGTCTGAGAGATCATAACGAGTGCTTCGTCGCGAGGAGTCTTTCTTTGTTTCGATGTACTAAGTTCGTTCTTGATTTAGTAGATCTAGGGCGAAACAGAACATCTGCTCTGTAATGTAAACCATCTATGATAATGCAAAATTTCCTTTTCGCTAGTATATGAATTGTTCTCTTCACGGATTCCTCTTCTTTCTTGGGTTTCTTTCTTGGAGTAGTTAGTAGATCTACAAGATGATCTTGCAGACTCAAGTTGAGTTGATGAAAACAAGATCTCCAACTTTGTATAACGCGCTCATGCCAACAAATGGCTCAAAATCACGGAATAAAATCCTATACGACCCTAAACCGAACGACCCATCTCGTGGACCACATGCATCACCGTACACGTCCCATGAGACAATCTCAAAGCAAGTTGCTGAAAATAATTTTGCCACATGTAAGTTGCTGGGTATGGTCCACCGGTGGGTCGTACAAAGCTGGGTCGTATAGGATTTATTTCCCAAAATCACAATCGCTCTACCCATGATAGTATCACAACAACAAAAAATCACCCAAAGAATTGTCAAACATCAGTTCTGTCCCCAACAATCCCATCACACGGAAATGGCATCAAAATCTACCTAAAAGTTCTCCAAAGCAACAAAAACCATCAAAGTTCTTCCTGGGCAGAAACAATCAATCAATTAGTGTTTGCTTCTAATAATGCACAAATTTTATAAGAACGTACGAGCAAGATATGCTTCCTATGTTACAAGGCCGACCATTGTTCCATCCGTTATATACCTTCCTTCGACACATTTCAAGAATTTTCATTTGCATTTAGTAAATCAGGAGCTCGGAGGAGCCGCACTGGGTATCTTGAAATGCTTCTTGACGTAATGTGATGCCTCCGAATCATTTCTGTGGCACAGGACCCTGAGCAGGGTTTTGGAGTCACCTCCCAATTTGCTTTTGCCACCTTGAGTAACTTCTCGTAGATCATCAATAAGCACACGGGTCTGGGAGACAGAGAGAACATAAGAAATGATATCTAGTCATTCACAAATATGATTACAGCAAAGACTTAAGTGATTTCTTATACTACGGCATCCCCAGTCTTATGTTTCGATAAGTCGACCGCATGTAATAGGTAGAAAGTTCGACACACTGCTTCTTTTAGAACCAACACACTGCTTAGAGCATCTCCAACAGCCCTTGTATATTTGGCTAGGATTTGTAAAAACAGAAAATATACAAATTTGCCCCAAAAACGGTGCTCCAACAGCCTTTGTAAAATTTACAAAGCTTGCTATACTTGCCCCCTCCCTTGGTGTATTTGCAAAGTGGAGAGCCACTTTGTATAACCCAAAAATCTGCGCGGGAGAGGGCAACGACCACGCCAGGAAGTTTCCGCCCGCACCCGTGACCTCAGCGCTGCCATCTCCGGCCGCCACAGCGGCCATGGAAGCCCCAGGCGAGCTCCCCCGTGCACCCCACGCCGGCGCCGACCCTCTTCCTCCACTTCCCGACTCGGTCGCGGCCAAGCCCGAGACCCACGGTGCCTAGGTTGCCGCCGCCGCCGCCGAAGCTCGCGGCCGCCACCTCCGCCGCCGTCCCCGAGGCCTCCACCTCTGCCGCCTTCCCTGCACAGGCGCGTCCCTCTTCTGCCTCTGCACCCTCGGAATCGAGCTACTCCGGCACGCGCGACCCATCCTCGCCGGGCCGCGAAATCGAGCTCCTCCGGCACCGGCGTGCCCGCCTTCCACCTCTGTGAAGCCTTCCCCGGCACCGGCTCGTCCCCCTTCCGCTGCTGCGCCCACGGAATTGGTCTCCTTCGGCACCCGTGCGACCCATCCTCGTGGGGGAGCTTCGGCCGGAGGCGGGGAAGACGTGGATGGCACGGCCGATTCGCTGCGACTCGGCACGATTCCTTCGGCGTGGTGGCAGATGACGGCGAGGCTGTGCGCCTGCTCGATCTGCTCGGGGCGCGCCGGCGACGTGCACGGCCATGGGAGGCGAGCAGGAGGAGGAGGCCCCACTTGTCATTGAGATATGCATAGGATTTTGCAATTTAGATATACAAAGGCTGCCAAAGCAAAAAAAAAAAGTGTTGGCTTTGTAAACCTTCTCTCTCCTCTTGCTATAGCAAGTTTTTACAAATCCAGTTTACAAATGCTGTTGGAGATGCTCTTAGCTGTCTTTGATGCAATTACAGAATATTTACTAGAATTCAACTGTGGCCAGTTTGAAGAACAAGAAAATAGCTAAGTTCACTCCAGTGGGCATGCACAGACTATACCTAATAATTGGAGATAGGGTAAGGTAATTATGGATGGTGCACTTCTAGAACCTAGAGTCTAGAGTTCAACGGATCCAAAGCCTATGGTCCTATACTCCTATTCCCCCAAAAGGTTCATGAGAAATTCAATTCAAAGTTTACCTCTTGCTTGATCAGATTTATTACAGGACGAACACGTGAGACCAAATTCTCAACAGTTCCACGAGGGAGCCCATCTCCACCAGATATGAAGAATTCCTACAGCAAAAAAAATGCTACTTTTTTAATTTAGGAAAATAAACAATTAGTTAGCACGACTTAACAGTTTATTGGTCAGGCAATAAATACAGGTCGAGATTAAACATATATATTCCAGACATATGATAAGCGTGTCAGTTATACAACGCCGCACGTGCGATGTCCCTTGTACATACTCCCTCCGCCCCCATTTACATGGTGCACACGTATTTGGACTTTTGAGGCTCAACTTTGACCATCATTTTGACCCAAAAAATGTGAGTTATGTGCAATAGAAATTATACCATGGAATTTGTATTCGAAAATTTCGAATGGTATAGTTATTGCAACACATTCCTCATGTATTATGGGGTCAAACTGATGGTCAAAGTTTAATCACAAAAATCATGTAAATTTGGACGGATGGAGTAAAACTAAAGCAGCCATGATGTCTTCAGGAAATAATATACCTTCAGAATTTCAAGATCTTCCTCCAAAAGAGGGGTATCATTAGGAGAGAAGACACGTGTAGGACCTCCATCTAGTATTACACGAAGTAAGCCGTCCTGCCAAAAGTGATATTGCGTTAAGATTATAATCCAAAATTTGTTACAACATCTCACTAAATTTAATAGCCAAATTTATCACCAGTGATGCTTGCAGAAGCCCTGTAACCACACGATCCCGCAGTTGCTCCACAATGACATCACAAAGTTGATTAAGCACCTAAATATGGAGCATTGGCATCAAATACATGCCAATTAGTTCAACAGAGCTTACTGACCAAACGAAAAATGAAAAACCTTTAATAATAAATGCTAATAAGTGGTAAAATATGCTTGTCCAAAGTTTGAGGTAACAGCATATGCTTAGCGTTTGGCCACACCGAAATTCTGACATAAAAGCTATCAATATATTTTCTCATAAAACAGTATATAGTACAAATAAATATGCTTGGCATGGATTAAGGCATGCTTGGGGTTGCATTCACATGTAGAAGTGCCCATAAACTTAACACAGACAAGATGAACTGTTTGCATTAAAACATGGCTTTGCATGCTTAGCAGATTAAGTTCCCTAAAAGATTAGGCAGATACACAGCTAGCCGATACAGCATAATGGATAGAAAAATTAAGGTGCCATGCCAGCTGAAAGATAATATGTTCTTCAAAAAATGCAGACTTTTGAACGTACCAAATCAAGCACTTCCACAATACTGTCCAGTCGAGCTTGCGAAACACTGTTTTTGTATAAATTGTCGATGAATGGCTGTTGCAGGTCCCAGAATATTACCTTCAACCCTACGAAAGAAAAGACGCACACTTCAACATCGACGAGCTATCAGCTTTCAAGTACCAGTGGTGAGTGAGTACATATTTTCTTACCTGTAAATTCACATACCCGATCAATAGCAGCATTGATTTCTTTTCTACTACCATCAAATTGATTCTTCTGATTGGAGACAACACTCTTTGATTTTTCGCTCATTGATCGTCCTAACAAAATTAAAATATATTTTTAAAGAATTTAGTTTGATCTATATTGACTATGCCAAACAGAGTATTGGCAATCTTATCAGAGTATCGAACAGATAACTGATTATTTTCTTAATCCACACTTACTGATGTTAATGTTGTCACTTTTCCTTCTAGCCCACCGTTCACTTATGCTGTCCTCCAACTTGCCTAGATGGCTTATACCATACTGTTTGCATATTCATAAAAAGCTTGCAGTTCAGAAACTCTGACGGTAATAAAAATGAACAATAACATAGGAAGAATGTCTAAATATCGAAAGAATGTCATGGGTCCTGTTGATGTAAATCATGGGAGCTAATACCAACTATTGCCTCCACACTAGAATATTATTTCAAGTCCAGAACTATCAGTATAATCAATAGCAAATTTCCGCACATAGTTAATGTAAAATTATGATTGCTAATAAGCCACTATTACTAATAATGCACCAACTTAATGTTAATTATATCATATCACCTCTTCCAATCAGTTCGGACTGGTAGGATAGTTGGTTGGTAGAGCTATTCTAACATGGTATCAGAGCCTGAGGTCTTGAGTTCAAGTCTTAGTCCCCGCATTTCCCCAATCATTTATCCACACCCACGTCGGGTGTGAGGGGAAGTGTTGATCATTCCATATCCACGTCGGATGTGAAGGGGGGGTGTTAAGTATATTATATCACCACTTCCTATCAGATCGGTCTTTTGGGATAGTTGGTTGGTAGAGCTATTCTAACACTTAACAATAGCTACTTTCAAAAGGGAACATCGCAAACCAGGAACCGTTAAAGATACAGCTAGTTACAAAGATATGTATAGAATGAGGCTGCGTGCTGTAGCAGGCTGGCGGCATAATTATCAACTGCAAATCTGAAGTCTATAAAATTGAAGGAATCCTGATCCAGCGCGTCAATTCCAACTATTCCAAAATAAATCTTTTATGATAATTGCTACTCCTTCTGATCGGAAATTAGTGTTACGAGTCTGTATACGTTTTGTACTACCCCAGTACTCTCTCTGACAGTTAAAGCGGACAGGAGGGAGTATGTTTTTTCTTCTCATTTATCTTTATGTACCAGAAATTGCTCGGGAACTTGATAAGTTATTCAAGATAAAAGCAACGTAGCAGCATCAGTTGTAAGAAGAAACTCACATATAGGCTGTTAAGCCGCACACAGAGCTTTGACATTGTAAGTTGAACTATTTCACTTGCTTTCCTCTCATCAACTGTTCTAACTTCTATGACTTCCTTCTTCACAAAAGCTTTGATTCCAAGCTCCTTCTTATATCGAGTGAGAACAGGAACAGGTGGAACTAAATCTTCTTTATCAACTGCAAGCACACACAAAAAATCTCTTAAACCTAGAGAAAATAAAGAGGGTTCAACCAAAGCATAAGTGTTAAGAACAAAGAGGACATGTTTATATTTTCATCCTAGATATTACCTCAACTATACTACTTAGCAGGGACTATCTATCTAAAGCATGGTTTTGTACTTTGTATTCTACTACAAGAGAATATTTTGATAGGAAATAAAGATGAAGGAATAAATAATGTGCAGCAAGAAGATAAACAGAAAGGTACTTTAGGGGAAATATAAAGGTGATGATGCAAACCTATGGGACCAATAGCAAGTTGTGTATAAATTTGAAATGCCTTGTCGATACCACGACAGAAGCTATTTAGCTCGCCTATTCGCATGGGAACCTTGAATGCAAAAAACTGATCTGCAGTCTGCAATAGTTCGCAAGTAACAAAAATTACTTTCACAAAGACAGCTCTATTATCAGGCACAAACATATCTGAAATCATTAAGGCATAAAGAAATAATGAAGGACAAAAGGAACACCTCTTCTATGATTCTATAGACTTCTACTATAGAACCCCCATGGCGTTGTTGAGGGGATATAGGATCCCAAGCCTGTCAAGCATAAAATTTAGCATGGATAAAATCTTGCAGAAAATTTATGACACTCGATGAGTACAAAAGTAAGATTAGAAAAAAAGACAGGTCACAGGGGAAGAGAATATAACAAGTGCAGTAAAACAAAATACACTGGCATACCCAGTAAGATGCTTGTACAAACTTGAAACAGAGTAATATAGAAAAGAAATGTTTTTTCGCAATTAATGTGTTAACCTCTTGTTCAGCAGCCCTTTTAACCCAAGTTTCAATTCTCTCCAGTTGCCCGTTCACCCAGCGTAAAACAACCGTGCCTGATTTACTTTCAATCTGAGATAAACAATAACTGAGATTAGGATGAACAACACAACAAGGTCAGCACATAATAATGGATGATACAAAAAAATGGCATAAATATAGCATGTCAAAGTGACATCCAAGCAATTTCAAATTTATTTTAAATTTTGTGGTTGTTTTTAGTTGAGGAAGATAATATTTAACCTGATAAGGAGCTAGCTTTTGTTTACAAATACTGTCCAGACCATCTTCACCCACAACAGAAGCCATCACAGACATTATGTACTGCTCGAGAGAATCAGCTGCCGGAAATACAGCTACTACGTCCTCTGTAAGATGCTCAGCGTGCTCAAGAAAAGGTCCCTGGCACAAGAACTTAACGTAAGCATGCCGTATCAGAAGGTTATGATGGATTTAGCAGACATCTATAACTTACCAATTTGTTCCCATAAAGTTTATGGAGAAGGGAAGCAGAAAGGACAGCGGCCTGTGGATGCCATCTTGACAAAACTGGTGAAAAAATGTTTGTATCTTTCTTCAGAAATTTCTTTGTTTCCTCGGCTAAAGATGCTAAAACATGCTCATGCGCCGTGTCTGCTTTAACCTCTACAGAATGTGCAATCTGAAACAAAACAAAAAAATTATCCATTATAATGTTGACATGTCAGACGGAACTAGAAAAGTACAGGACATACTATACAACTACGTATTGCATTGTCTGGATATGGATGATGATGTCCACTTCAGGTGCAGACATAGCTTTCCAATCCAGTACACTAAAAAATTAATGGTCTCACCAGAACAAACTAGTTAAAATTATTGGTACGAACATGAAGATTTAGAGTCTAGCATTTATATCTTCTGATATGCAGACTAAAGCCCAGTCCTGTCATTTACCACGTGTTTACACTCTTATTCTTATATGCACGTAGAATATGAATATTGCCTAGCTAGAAGGCCTCATGTCATACTGACTTGTGATGAATACAGTGAGCTGGAAAGACCAAAATAAATATTCTCTACTAAAATGCCAGAGTATACACAGCATTTTGGGGAAACAACAAAAGTACAATCCTACAGATTATCGGATGTTTAAGCTTGTGTATCTCTTCTTCCTAACAAATACTAACTAAGGTCATACCGCATTTTGCATATACAAAGAAGACAAATCGATGATCGAACACCTCTAACTGCAAAGAATCTTGCCAACAATGGCAATAATGGTATTACGGTTTCTATGAGTCAAGGTGATCAAATACAACGCAGCAAATCCAATATACATATACAATGTAATCGAACAACCTTCAAGGTCCCATATAAACAGGAATGGGTGAGTAAGCCATCACATGGTAAAATGAGAAGAAAAACATGAGCAAATCAATAAAATCAGCAATATTAAGCTATACTACCAAAAGAATAATTACAGCTGCAAATAAGTTCACCTTTACGAAAGCACTTTTGACAGAAGATGTGATGTAACGTTCAATCTGGTCTCGATCAGGTGACTCCGTTGCCTGATGCACAAAAGCAAATATGGGGCGAAATCAGATTTTCTATATGTGGGGCAAATTGTAACGTACGTTCTGTTTTCCATATTCTGCAGTGCTTGCTATTGATAACATAGGGTTGCTACTGTATACTGCCACAAGTTAGAAGGCGAGGAGTTTAGGGATTAGAGACCATTTTGTGAGGAACTCCACTCGAGAATTTCCTGGATGCATCCGTGCTCAAATGTACACAAGCCGGACACAAAAAGTCTGTTTTTTAAACTAAATGGTTATTTAGGATGACACGTAAAGGATTTAAGGTAAAGTTTTAGCACCTTGTCAGTTTCTTCACCAAGGATCCGCCTAGTGAGCATTGCTACTGTTACGGTATCAGCCAACATACTGGGACCCTGCAGATGTGAAGACAAATTTGATGTGGGAAAAAAATAGGATCCATCATTGTACACAAAAATAAGAAACAAGCAGGTACTCTAGAATCTACACGAGCTTAGAAATAGCACATTACAAACGGTGTTTGGTCCTGTTTTATGAATAGCAACTTAATCTTCCATGGGCTCTAGGCCAACTATGTACATGTACAGGAGAGACGATAGAGCAGGAATTCTAGGCAAAAGGAATAAAAATAAGAGTCCTACAACAAACAACTATCTCTCTAACAGTTCTCACCCACCTGGTTCGACCTCCAGTATCGACATGGTGTGCCATGTATCTAAAGTATGTACATGTACGTGTTCAGTTTAAATGCGCGCACCCATGTGACTTTGAGGCGCCTATTACTCCAGAATATTTCTAGCATGTGAAGTGGATGCCCACGTGCATGTGCTGTGGTGAACCCAGGAATTTAGGTCTGAGACACGGCGTCGAGCTGCCGTCAAGCCCAGGGTTGAGGTACGGTACAATCGCATGTTAGAAGAAATGTTGTGTTAAAAAGAACAGTCTGTGCTCAAAGAATCAAAGGATTAGTTTCAAATAGGTTCCTTGGCCATGCATGTTAACATGAGCAAACCAGGACAGAGAAAACAAACCTCTGAGAAGTGCAGGTGATAATCATTCAATTTCTTGTCCACCCATTTTTGAACTGGAGAGAGGAAAGACTGAAAAAACGTGAAGTCCTGACAGCTATCATCGGCGTCAACAGAACTACGTAGACTTTTCAAGTGTATTCGTTCTTGTGGACCACGCTGTTCCTTCAAGGGTATTTTCCTCAAATGCTCAATCACAGCTTTCAGGAGTCCTTGCTCACCTGTAAAAACAAACTGTGTTGCAGAACATATATTAATTTCATTTGTCATACTATTGTGATGGTGACTTGGTTCATGAGCTAATAAATCAGTACCACTCTACTGAACAGGACTATATATTTAGTCCAGTATGGTTTATGCAAGAGCATCTTTTAAGCTAATAATAAACTAATGATCCAGTCCAAACGGTTACTGGTTTTGGATATGATTCACCACTTTAGCTATAATCGTACATCACGACAGGCTTAACTTGAACTACATTATTAGGGAAAGGAATTATTTCCACAAAACGGTGAAGGCAAAAAGGGAGTTTGAACTTGGGTTTTTTTTTCAGATAATTGTCTCTGAGTTTCATATCCATGGGAATGGCTGGCTGTTGCTTTGGCTCGCCAAGCCTATCAGACCCACCTCCTATGGTCCTATGGTTGTTCTCTGACACTATGAAGAAAAAAGGCTAGAACTGGCGTCGCTAAAAAATGGATAAGGATGAGGAGCTTCTCCCTTGCTTTTGGCATATTCGGAGCTATGAAGAAAAAACACAAGATACCAGAATCCAGAAAAACATCTGATTTCTGCTGTAGAGATATTTAAGGCAATAAACAACACAAGCACAAATACTCCAATATTTTCAATTGGTCATTTACCTGTCGAAATAACACCCATGCATAGCATGTATCATGAATTGTCTCTGTGATTCCTAGTGTCCGCCAAGTTGACTTTAGGAGCTCAAGGATTTCTTCCACCTCCTGGAGTATTAAAGCAAAAATGTTAGACAAATATTGCAACTGACGGGATGGACCGCAGAAAATGACAAACAAGGATTGTAAGTACTGGCCTCTGTGAGTTTTCCCTCGTCTAAGGTGTCAAAAACGCTGCCAAGCATTTTCTCATACAAGGCAGCATTCAGATGGTAACCATCAGCCCAATGACAAACCTCACCAGTAAGATCGCCCCGAGCAGGCCTTTCAGAGAAAGATGTGGCAACTTCTCTCAGTGATCGTAGGCATTCTGTACGCTGAACCTCCGCAGCAGATGGTGGCAGGGACTAGCAAATAATACATCATAATAACATCCATTTAGTGTTTAGTTTATACAGCACTTATTTAATTAAATAAATCAACCGTAAGAACTGACTGGGGTATGCATAAAACCTCAGATTCTTCAATCTTCCTGAAAAGGTTTCTTAGCTCGTTGACTTTCCGACCTAACTCTCCAAATCCAACAACAGGATGGTTTATTAGGCCCTCCTCCAGCATGTTTAGCTAACCAAAGACACAAAAGGAACATATATTGTAAAGTCATGCAACTACAATAAAAATCATTAAAGCGCAAATGGATAGCTAACCTGTCTTTTCTGCCAACGAAGATATGCCTTCATGTCAGAAAATTCAGCTCTAGATATACAGCACAATAGTTCCAATGGAATCAATAGATTGTCCATCCGTTTTCCAACTTTACCCACCATAGCATTAAGCAGTCCTTGTCTAGTCCTAATATCCATGGACTCGGTTATCTATTCAAAAGCAGAGGGTGAAGCAGGTAAGCAAATGTAAGATTAGCATGCTGAGTATGCAGAAATTTTGTTGTATACAAACATATAAAGAAAAGGAACAATAACCTTAAACTCAACAAGTTCTATATATAGTTCTTTTTTAGAACAACAACATCAAAGCCTTTTGGCCCAAGTAAGTTGGGGTAGGCTTTAGTTCTTTTTGAGAAGTTGCACTATAAATATAAGCTACTAGTATTCAAATGTATAAGCTTAACCAAGTGAAACAAATATATAGTACAAGACAACAGAAAACACAAAGGTGGAACTTTGTCTATTAAATTATTCATCAGGAACAGATAGATACGGCAACCCACCTCAAGTTGCGCTCTCAAGATTTCAAGCAAACCAACTAAACCTGGTTGCCGGTGAGTTTGCGATTCAGCACTTCCACTCTTACTACGGCCAAGTTTCCTCATTAATCTGTGCCTCTTCTCTTTCTTCTTTTCTTTCTTTGGAACTATAAGACCCCTATAAGCAGTTGAAATAGGTCAGTACTATGATACTTCTGAAAACCTGTGAAGTTCTAATTAATTAATAGCTCGTCTGTGCACGCAGACCTACCCTGAAGCACCAGCAGCAGCAACCAGGATTTCATATGCTGTTTCACGAAGATCATCATCTGTGATACCTGAAAAAATAAGATAGTTATCGTTTTTCAATAACTTTCTTTACCAGCTAACTCAGAAATTAGAGTCAAACAAGCTTAAGAAGAGAACAACATGACCTAGTCATTCCAATAACTAAAGCGGATGCCTTTAGTTTCTTTATCCAACTGTTAAGAATTAAGAATGGACAGGTTTAAGAAGTACAAAAGCGCAAGATGACAACCCAGTTATTCCAATGACTAACACCTTCAGGTGATTAAGGGAACTAAAGAAAGCGTTAGTGCATCACTACCAAGCTATGAGGAGACACCCAATAAAATGCACTTAAAGGGAAAACGGACAGATGGAAGATCACAGAAATGTCTCTAGTAGCAATAGCATGATGATTATTTCAAGGAACATGAGATATGGCTAGTTAACTTCAATCTATTACCATACATACACAACTGATAGCTGTTAATTAACAACTATTACCTGTTTCGAATAATGGTAACCGCAATGACAGATCGTTGGCATTGGTTTGATGCCTTCTAGAAGCCCTACGGCTATCGAATTCATCTTCTTCATCCTCAAAGTCTTCAATGTCATCTATGGTTAATTCCTTCTCGGTGGGAGAGTCCAATGATAGTGATTTCGGTAAGTTTGCAACTGGTGGTGGCACAGCAATTTGTGGTTGCTCAGCAACTGGTGGTGGTAACACAACTGGTGATGGTGCAGTGGCAGGGACAGGGGGTGGTTCTCTTGCTGGTGCTGATCCGGAATATTCGGGTTTTGTAACTAAATAGAACTCTTCCACAGCTCCTGTGTTAGCCTGACAAAAAAAATGAGGAATATGAATGTCGTAACCCAATAGGCAATGAATTTTAATGGCTCTAAACATGATCTGCAAAACATATGAAGTAAAAGCATGTAGCTGAAAGTGAAAAGCAATATATTAAAATTGGGAAATCATATAAAAACGCACATATGAGTAGCTGTTTGATTTCCGTGGGGATTCAGCAGAATGATTAGTAAAGCAAGATATGCAGCACTTACCATGAATGTTGCTAAATCATATCATTCCTACTTTGCCACATGGGATTTTTTTTTAGGGAAAGAATACAATACAAAAAGAAACCATAAGTATACTCACGACATAAGGGTAATCAAGGCTGTCATGATAAAGCCGGATGGCATCTCCAAGGTCAAGTGGTTCCCCTGCCACATCACAGAATTATCAGCACAGATGAGAAGACAAAGTGAGATATATTAGAACAAAATCTACAACTGCTTCACCTTTCTTAGCGCAATTGAGGACATAATCGACACTGACTTGATCAATATCCACATCATCCAAAGAGATTGCGCCAGGGGGCATCACGACTTTCTTGATCAAGTTACCAGAAAGGATGTAGTTGAGCAATACATGGCGATCGCGGCGATAACGCTGTAGTAGCTCAACGGTATTTTCTCTGTTCAAGTTTAAACGTAGTGAGATTAGTTTACAAGTGAAGTAGACATCTACAGAATGGAAGGATGTCTGCTCTGAAGCGATCATTACTCGTCCATATTGCGTTCAGGGAGACAAAAAAGCTGGGTAAGTACTACCGATTGCTTGCCACCGGCATTATTACCTGCGGAGAAATACTCAATGTTAATAACATGAAGCAACAAGAGGATGTAAAAGGGTTGGCTCAAGTGTTTAGGACAAGAAAATTCGTGAGTGAATTGCAAATCTTTGTCCTACAGCTGGTACATTATGCCTGCCCAGAGAAGCAGGCACCAAAGCTAACCTCCCACTTTCTCTAGATTTTGATAGTTAAACCAACCGGCAAAGAGGGGGAAGAAATGGCGCGTACTAACCGAGAGGCTTCGGCAGAGGAGGTGGGGCCTCGCCGGCGGCCGAGATCCAGGGAAAGTTGAGGGGTCTGCTGCCGCGACGGCGAGAGGTGGAGATGCGAAGGAACGGAAGGCGGGGGGTGGCGGCAATGGAGATCCGGTGGCGGAGGGCGGTGCGGCGGCAGAGATCCGAAGGAGGAGGAGACGCGGCTGGGGGCTAACGGGAAAGGCAGCAGTGCAGCTCAAAGTTCAGGAATTCAGAGTTCAGACCAGTTCAGAGAGTCGGGGGAGGAAGAAGGGGCCTTCAAAGACGTTATTGCCCCCGTGGCAAACTTGCAATTTCTGCCATCCTCTGTTTGTACAGGCTCGACCCGAACACAGAACACCCCTTCAGCCTGTCTGCTCCTCCCGTTGGTTCACAGAGCAGCGCCGCCGGCCACGGGAAGAAGACCACGGCAAAATGGCTACGACCCAAGGAGTTTGTCCTCGTGGGGCGCCTGGCCGTGCCACCGCGCCTACACCCGCACCTGGGCGGAGAACGGGAGAAGGGCACCGCGGCGCGTCGGACGTAAGGAGGGGCGCAGAGGAACACCGAAGGGTGGAGCGACCGGAAACTTACCTGCAGGTCATCACGGTGCCGGGCTCGGTCGCCGCCGCCTCGGTGGGGAATGGAGGAGGAGGAGGAAGGACGAGCGGAGGAATCACCGTACCTGCACTTTTATCAGCTAGGCTTCTTTTGTAGCAGGTGCTCAGTCTCCTCGTGATATTGCCATGTTTCTCTTATTTTACTCTATGTGACGTGCTCTATTGTGCAGATAAAACGCTACGTACCTTGAGTTATATGCAACCACGGGCACTATGCCCAGCGATCTTTTCCAGGGAGAGGCTGCACAGGTGAGGAAAATTTTACATGCTCTGACATTTAACTGCTTACTGTTGTCTTGCCGGTGTTTATATATTTTATGAAAGTCCTTTTCAAATGTGTAAGGCTATAATATTCGTGTTGTCATGCTGTCAGCTGTACACATCTTCAATGTACACTTCATGCCATGAATGTTAATCACTAATTGCTGCTACACCAAATTTTGTTCCGTGTGACAGACAGATCTCCTGTTTTAACTATAAATGCCCTAAATGTTGTTATTTGTTGTCAGGACAAGTGGGGCCGACCTAGCAACTCGAGATTTCAGTGTTGTTTCTTGTGGGTAGATGCTCATCTTCATGTTCTTGATAGTTATGTCAATGAAAGGATCAATTGCATGATTAATGCTGGCCGGCTTGATGAAGTTTGCAATATTTATGATCCAGATGCCGTTTATACCCAAGGGTTGCCGCAGTGCATCGTGATTTGTGAAGTTGACGAGTTATTCAGATTATATTTAACAAAAGAGTATCGGATGAAAAAAGCGGGTTCTTCTACAATATGCTAGATCTCCATGATGATAAGCTGAAGAGGTTGTTGGATGTAGCAGTGTCCGAGCTAAAAGAAAACACACATTAACTTGTTCGACTTCAAGTAAACGCTGAACTTCATGTGGGAAAAATATTATTGCCTTTGTTCACAAGATCATATGAGGAAAAAGAATCAGTACCGGACTGTTAATCTTTATTGTAGAGACAGAGGCTACATCGGTTAAATAAAGACTTCGGGTGGAATTTGCATCACATTGACGCAACAGAGGAGCCCATTTCTACTTATTAGTTCATAATAGTATTTATCGTCCTGCTGTAGAGATTTTGTGTGGCCCTTTTCGTTGATCTGTGATGCATATTTTGCTAGATACCACTGGGACTCATGGGACAAGAAGGTTGTAAAACCTTGTGTGGTTATTGTTAAATTATTTTTGTCTACTGATGTAGTTTTGGCAAGCGTGGATTTTTCCAATGGTATTGGTGAACATAGGACGGTTTCAAGAGAGTGGTGGACTCAAAATGTTTGTGAGGTGATTGTGGTAATATGCTTGTTCTTAAAAGAAAAGAGATGCTTATACTGAAGTGTCCTGTCTGTGTTATATTATTTGTCTCCATTTGTTAGCAGGTGCAGCATCAGTCTGACAATTTTTCATGCCTTTCTGAATCATGACAAACAGGCCTGCAATAACCGGGTCCTTCATGGAGCGCACGAGTGGGAACAACACAAGAAAGGCCGAGGACACCGGAAAAGGGTTCAGTGTTTGAAGCAGAAGTCTATGATCAAGAGTGCAGCATTTGAACCACAGCTTAAAATCGTAATGATTTAAGTATTCTTTGTAATTTCATTGTTGATGAACTCATGTTCATTCTTTGCAACTGCTCCCATACATACTATCTGCTGTAACCAAGTCAAATTGGCTGAAACTAGACTGCATTCTTGATTGGTAGCTAGCAGCATGTATTTGCATACAGGGGCAGCTAGAAGTTTGGCCCTCTTAACTGGGAAATGTAATCTGCCTCCTACATCTGGGAAGACACTGATGTATTTTACACAGGCACACTGAAACATTTGCACCAGCACAAGTTCTTAAACATAAGGTTTGAGATAAGCTGAAATGACACAAGATACATAGATTGGGTTTTCACTATTCACACCACACGCCGTCACGACAAACACAGAGCATCCTCACTTCTGGAGATGAATTGATAGCATGCTCAGTCAGGTTTAAATATGGCCTCTTGTTCTTGTCCACGAGTTCCTGTGCTTCTTTCACAAGGGAGGCGAGAGTCCTGGAAGACTTCGTTGTGGTTGCACCATGACCACAGCTGGCGAAAACCATGGATCCGTCAAGGAGCAACATTCTTTCCGAAGAACTGGACAGCGATTCCATCAAGCTCGTCAGGTCTGATTCAATGTAGCTTCCTTCGTGTTGCATCATTGATATGACTATCTTACAAATAAGCTTCATTATTCTCAGGCAGCCCGCTGTGGTGACACTATTTTTCACTACCATCACCTTCAGCGTCCTTGGAAAGCTAAATGCATTAATTGCATCAAGTTGACGAGCCAAATCTTGATCGGCACTGATGACTGTGTTGCATATTGTCACGCAAAGGGATAACAAGGCTGCCTGGAACTCCACACACCGACCTTGGACGGTTTCCTCTCCCCAGCTACAGTAAAAGAGAGGCGACTCTTTGGGCGAAGCTCACGTGCGCCAGTTCCTCGCCGGAGATCCGCGAGATTTCTCGCCTCCGGCGGCCGCTTCGGCGGCGGGAGGTCGGGGAATCCCCGGATCTGGGCTATGTGAATTAGGGGTGCGTGGGTGGCCAGCCGGCGGCGTCGGGGAGGTGGCGGCGTGGCCGGAGTGGCGTTTTGCGGGCAGCGTTCTTCCTCTTCGACGGCGGCGCTCCGGAGGAGCTCCGCAGTGGATCTGCTGCCCTCGTCGCCTTCGCAGCTCGTCGCAGCTGCTGTGGGTGGCGTCCCCGCGCCGGAGGTCGAGGTTGGCGACTCCGGCAAGTGTAGATCTTGAAGCTGCTGGTGCTGAAGCAGGATTGCGAGGCCGTCGCGGGAACAGGATGGAGGCTCTTCGGGGTTCGAGTGCCGACGACTTCCCGTCCGCCTGGGGACATCTTCGATCCAAGGTTTGTGAAGATGCGGCGGCGGCGCGCCATCGGAACGTGCTGTTCTTCGTCGCCGTCTTCGCGTTGCAGATGATGGACTGGTTTGTAATTTTGATCTTCGTGGAGGTCATCTCTGTAATTTTCCTGCTTTGATGTACTGGCTGTTTCTTCGCAAAAAAAAAAAAAGGCTGCCTGGAACTCATGCTGCTCATTGTTTGGGGGGTGAGAGGAAGAAGAGCTCTTGTCCAGTCATTATCTTGTGGATCATCACATTGGTTTTCAATGTCAGTTCCTGCTCCTGGCCCTGAGAACCTGACTTGGTCAGCTTCTCTTGTTGATTCGCAGCAGAGTATTTCTCTAAGTACCTTCAACAGTGAGAACATTTTTAGTTTTTACAAGTAAAAGGTTGAAGGAAGGATTGTCACCCACATACGAATATATGATGTTGATCAGAAGAAAACAAATGGTTATTTATTTTGAAACGGATTACCTTTGGCATCGCTTCGGTCATGGATTTCTTAAGTTTATTTAGACATTCCTCATCCTTGTTGTCATGACTACATAGACGCTCCAAGATTTCAGCTGCACTTATTCTGTATGTCTTGTTTTTTACATCTAGAAGTATTTTAGTGAGACTACCAATAACATCACCATTTGCTTGTAAGATGATAGTGGCATTGCTTTGGGCTTGGAAAGACAGCCTTGCTAGTTCTTCACCTGCCAATTTTCTGATAGACTTGCACTTGTTATCGCCAGTGATGAAGATGTCTACCAGCATCTTGATGAAATTTCCCCTGCCTTCAGTGTCCATGCATAGTTGTGTGAGGATCTCAATGGCTCGTTTCTGCAGCTTCATGCCACATCTATCGCACTTGAGAATCCTCACCACTGTGCTGACTGCTTCCTTGCTGCTTGAGATTTCACAACGCAGCTTGGCTCCAGCCTCTCCTGGAGCAGACGCGAGGCGGTGCATCACTTCAAGCGATCTCTGTACTATGTCGGACCACATGCCGTGATCGATGTGGTGGAGTAGATCATAGGTTACAGGCGCCATGATCTTGGAGAGCAGACCTTTGGCATTGCTCATGATTCTGCAGTTGGTCTCGTCAGCGGCGAGCTTGCGAAGGATGCGCAGGCCTTGAAGCAACAGCTCCTTGTAGGCCTTACTGGATTCAACATATGATGATGACAGATGGCGAGGAAGTGGATACCAACCTTCCTCATTTACTGTGTTGTATCTTTTCTTTATTTCTTGTATTAATCCGGCTGACTCACTGGCTTCAGTGTCTGATGATGGCAGATGGCGAGCATGTTGGTGCCAATCTTCCTCATATGTCTCGATTAACCAGTCTCTCTGATATGGCTCGAGTAGATGGTATTCTTCAAAGGTGTCCATCAGGGAAGATATGCATTGAATTCCCCATGGGAACTTGTCCAAAGTCCAAACGGATGTCGCAAGCAAGGTGCGCCACTATCCTCGCGGCGTGCATCCTCGTTTCTCTGTCATATGGGCTTCTCGAATCCAGCGTGTGCAGCAGTTTCTGAAGTACTGGATGGTTAGAAGATGCAGAGACGATGATCAGATGTTTCATCAGCATGTGCTGCTCAATGAGCTCCAATCGCAGCGATGACTCCTCAGTGAACTTCTCCTGCCGCTGGATGAGTGTGTCCAGGATCCTTATCCCCGAAAGGTAGTCATCTGGTGACTTAGACTCCATCAGTTCCACTGCGTACGTGATGAGGTTCCTTCCTACAGCGAAGGATGGGTCCTTCTCGCATACCGACACAGTTGCCTTTAAGTAGTCAGTCAGCGAAGAGTATTTCTGATCCCCATACCTTGTGGCCACTTCATCAACTATCCTAGTTCCCAGAAACCAAAGATGAACTTGTAGCAGAAGAGCACACCCTGGAGCAGAGCAAGGGAGTACAAGATGTACAGCGCCGGCTTCAGGTTTGCTGCATCATCTCCATCCCCATAATCGTGCTCAATTAGTCGCCACAGCGAAAGTACGGCTGAGATCAACAGCCCAAGGTTGTAGACAGCCAGTAGAGGGTACCATACAAAGGCCCCCACCAGGATATGAGCGAGCCCTATAATTCCTACCAGGTAGCGTGTACAGTGACCAACTGGACCACCAATTGACTTCAGATAGCTGAACATAGCAGATATGATCACATTCCAGCCCATGGTTGATCTCCAAATAGAGCTTGACTTTTCAGTCAGAAAGATATCGAAGATCCTGTTGTGCATTCCAAGTTAGAACGGACAAGAAGCGACAATACAATCTAAAAGAACAATATAATTCTTGATCTACTTCTGGATTTAATCCTTTTGTATGTGCTTCCTAGCCTTTGCTCGTAATTTCCTCGTTTGACTAAGGTGAGTGATCATGTTAACAAGAGGCTAGGCTGATATGAGTATGATCTTGGTAGCGAAAATGTTACATTGTAAATCCAGGCCATCATCTATCAAGTTGCTTTCGTAAGGTTCACCTCCAAATTTGAAAGTTCAAGTTTTTATTTTACATGATCATCATCCACATAGTCCATGCAAATGTTAATTATCCTTTCTCGATTTAGAAGATGGAGAAGAAACTAGACACTTGGCAATTCTCTCTATTATGTACTGGGGCCAGCCGGCCAAGAATGTTCGGACCAATTCATGTCTTTAGCTTGTGCATTAGGTCGTGAAACCTCTGCGCTTACAATAACTTAGAAGCTTATGCAATCCAGCGTGTCCTGTGTTGATATATCTGTTGTTGCCGGTCTTTCAGATATATTGTTTCCTTTATGATTAGTAACAAATATAAAAGCCAATAGTACCAATTTCAGAGTCATGGGTGACCTATTACCTCCTAGGAACTAATATGTCATCTTGTTTAATCTAAGCTCTTGGATGGAAAATAAAATGAATTGTTCACAATACTTTGTGAGCGTTAATATTACTTACGAGAAAATGAAGGAGAAATTAAGCACTGAATTAAGTTGCGTGGGTTAAATGGTGAGAAGACTAACCCAGATGTCTGCAGGAAGGTGATCGATGTAAGGCACCAAAAGTCCTTCTTCTGCAGCACGGAGACGAAGCCACCGAGGAGGACGACGGTGGTCCAAGTAACCACCAGGAAACCCAGACCCCTGATGGCCATGGACAGGTAACCCATGAACAAGGCATAGTTGTTGATACCCCGTAATTCATCCCATTTGAAGCCATCACCGATGATGCTCTGGCCTCGTGACATTCTGCCCCTCATCTGAAGATTCCAAGTTGATCCAGTTTATGATTAGAATTCGTATGCTACGGTACTTGATAAGTCCTCCAATTATGCTTTCCATGATCAAAGAAAAGAAAAACTACCAACCGGACAGAACAGAAAAAGAAGAGAAAATCATATGCTACGATGCATTCACCTGGCTGCAGGAGCAAGAAGTGCTCAGACTTGAACTCGTCAAGGAATTTGACGATGAACTACATATCGCAGCCCAGATGGAGTGCCAACTAAACTGATCAGGCATAGCAGAAAGGACACCTTGGTGTATGTATGCATGGGCATCTCATCTTTGCTGGGTCAGGAAGAAAGGAATAAATCTTCTTCTTTTCAAATGAAGAAAGCAGAGCACCATGTAGTACAGTAGTAGAGTATTTGAGAATTGAACTCGTGTTCTTCCCGCTGTCCAAGTATTTGACAAAAGCTTCAGGGTGTAATTGTAGAATGTATAGGGAGCCTGGTCGATGTTACCAGCTGCCGCTGGTGGTGGAGCTCGATCGTACTAGTCCGCGACTCCGCGTTCGCCTTGCCACCGGCCTTTTTTTCGCGACAAAGTCGACCAATCTATTACTAATAATCACCTAGCGTAGATTGTTTGCTAGAAATACATCGCTGTATCTTTTTCCTGAATAGTCCTTTGCCAAACTATCAGCTACTAGCCTACTAATGGCCCATCAAAAACATATTAGAGAAATCTTCATGTATTTTTTATTATAAATGTTCAGATATCTCACAGGAAATGTTCATCTATTCTAAGCAAACGGAAATATAAAAAATAAGTAACTAATACGATAAAACAGAAGAAAAATGAGAACAGAAAAATAAATACATAATGTTTGTTTGTGTTTAAAAAAAATTACGGATTAAAAATTAAAAATCTAATAAATAAATAAAATCAGGAATAATACATCATTAAAAAATGTGAGAGAAAGAAGCAAAACAAAAACATAAAAAAGGAGAAAGTAGAACGAAACAAACTGCGCAAGAAAATTAGGAAAATAAAGGAAGGAAGAAAAACAGAAAATTTGATCGAAAGAAGAAGTCAGCGTGCACCGGGCGTCACGCCCCTATTTGAATAAACGAGTGTCAAATAGGGATTGATCGAAGCAGGATGCATAGTCAGGCTGAAGGTGTTGCCGGCTCGAGAGCAAACCCCTTTTACTCCGGACTGCCGTCCGCGAGGCTCTCATGACAACTCGGGAAGTTGGGATCGATCTACAAACGTTATTTAGTCGGTATTTGTTATATTTGACAAGTCTCGTGAGAATCACAAAAAATATTTATGAAAAAAACCTGTTCTTAATGGATTATTCAAATTTGGTTGTGAAATCAAAAAGAAGTTTACATAAGTAGCTAGCCTAGGTCCCTAGGAGCTAGACATTCCATGTCTTTTTCTTTTTTTTTTGAACTGGATCAACCCTGCATACATTCAACAAGAAACACAAAGAACGAACCAACGCACACAGAAGAACAAACCGAAAGGCATCAGCACAACAGCATCGCCCGAAGGAACGCTGAACCGCCGCACCTCCTACTGTCGCAAATCACCGCCGGAGAAGCCGCCGGAGACGAAGACAGCAGGTCGCCACAAGCCCGGAAAAGGAAGCACCTCCACTCTTGTAGAAGACCACAGAAGCCGCCCGCCGCAGGCGACGGAACCGAAGACGCCGAACACACACGGCCATGGCGCTTCCTCTCCGCAGCAACCCCTCTTCCACACCAACCCTGCACTGAACCCCAGCTCGGCTTGCCGGAGCCAACCGCCGTAGCACGCCTAGACCTCCACCTTCCCCCCTCGCCACCACGGCCGGCCGGAGAAAGAAGAAGCAGAGGCACGTCGAAGCAGAGCACGCCGTCAGCACCACTCCTGCGCCCGCCACCTAGGCCGAGCGAAGAAGCCTGAGCAGACGCGCTGAAAGGCGACGAAGAGCTCCGAGATCCACAGACCGCTCCTGTACAAGCGGTGGAGGCAACCAACGCCAAGCAGCCGCCCCCCACCGCACTCCCCCAGATCCTCCACAGCAGGGTCAGAGCCCACCCTGCCATGATGAAGAGAGGACCAGGGAACAAAAGCTCCAAGCGCAGAACGCCCTCTCCGCAACGGCGAGCACGCTGCGAGCACCAACTCTCACCGGATCGACAGATCCGTGAGAACCCAACACCAGCAGCCCGCCGACTCCGCCAGAGGCCTCGTCGGGAAGGGGATCGAGCACCGGAAGCATTATTCCAAAGCAACGCCATCAACCCCTCCACAACGACGCCGCCAAGAACCCTACCCCTACTATCTACAGGCCGGAATCGCAGGACCGGGGTTCCCCCACTCTCCCGCCACCGCAGCGGCAGGCGGAGAGGGAAGGAACCACCGGCCTGGCCGGCGGCGAGGCGGAGAAACGCGGTCGTCTTTCTTATCGCCTGGGAGCACTGTAGCGAGGGGATAAGGAAGGGAGGGAGAGCGAAACTTCCATGTCTTTTTCTATCATGAGGGTACGAAAGGCAACAAATGTTTATAGCTCGGAGAGGCGTGAAGTAAGACTAAGAAATATTAACCAGTTGCACATCATATTTTATTGTGAATTTGTGATATCTAAACTACAAACTCCATCCGGTCCGATTTAAGTGTCCCATAGATTGCACTATGCTAGGACAAATTACTACAGTACTACTACTGAACGTTGCGACAGTAATTACGGATCATGGGGAGTAGCAGATGTAAAATAAACTCGTTTTTTACCTTTTTTACAAAACACGACTGGCATCCCATTCTTTTTATCCCATTCTACTGGCTCACAGTCACTGCGCCGCGCTTCACTCACTCCCAGTCCCACTCGAAGTTTTGCTACTAGTTCATTCCAAACCCTAGCCAACGATCCCCTTCCTCCTACCCGGCGGCGGTCCCGCCATGGCCTCGTCGACGCTGCGCCTGACCGAAAGCCATGCTCGGCCCTTGGTCCCAACCCTCGTCGAAGAGCTCCTGGAGGAGATCTTCCTCCGGCTACCCACTCCGGACGCACTCGCCCGCGCCTCCACCGCCTGCACCTCCTTCCGCCGCATTATCACCGCGCGCGCCTTCCTCCGCCGCTTCCGCGCACTCCACCGGCCACCATTCCTCGGATTCCTCATCCCTTGGCATACTTTCCTCCACGCAGCTGAGACGCCCCACCCCTCCGCTCGGCTCGCCCAAGTTGTCGCCAGGGCTGCTGATTTCTCCTACACGTATGTCCCGTCCAGGGAAGGGGATGAGGGCTGGTTCACGCGCGACGTCCACGATGGCCGGGTTCTCCTTCAGAGCGGCTTCTTTGACGATCTAAGCATTGTCGGCTTCGAGTACCTCGCGGTGTGCGATCCCTTGTCCCGCAGATACGTCCTGCTCCCGCCAGTACCCATGTGCCTAACCGAACAAGAAGACCACCTTGTTCGTGCCGTGCCCTTCCTCTCCCCCACCAGCGAGGATGAGGACGAGACTTTGTTCAGGGTGATATACATCGCACAGTACGACAACAAGCTGGTGGCGTTTGTCTTCTCATCAGTCAGTGGACAATGGTCAATCGGTGCATCTGCTAGCTGGAGCTCCATGGGCATGGATGCACCCACTGGGGACTATGGCTTGCTTCGGTTTACCTATGTGTGTGGCTGCTTCTATTGGACGTATCTTTGGACGGACAGGTTGCTTGTGCTCGACCCACACAAGCTTGAGTTCTCCACCATCGATACCCGTAGCAGCTTTGGTAGGTGGCCAAGAAGTCAGCCTACCATTGTAGCAGGACGAGAAGATGCTCCAGAAATGCTTTCTTTTGGTGACTACCTTGGAGATGGTACACGTGTCCTCTTACGTGTCAGTAAGCTAAACAGGGGTGAATCTTCCAACAAATGGCAGTCAGATGATATTATACCTTTGTCGTGCCAGTATGACTATTTGATCTTGGGTGCAGCTGAGGGATTCTTACTCCTCCGAGGGACCCCTAAAGTTCAAACCTCTTCTGATGTGCCCAAGGGTGTAGAATGTTTTTCATTGGAGGTCAAAACTTCCAAACTTGCGAAGGTCGGTGCGATGGGGCAACACTTTGGTGCCCACTTGTACTTTGGATTCCCTCCATCATGGACAAATCCAAGCATATGAGCTGGTAAGCTGTTTGTCATAGCCTTTGTTTGCTTGTTTTCCTGCAAGTTGGGGCCTTTTCTCTTGCGAAATGGCAAGTTTATTTGTTTATAATAGTGCATACCTTATTGCTGCAGTGGTATTTTTGTCATCTTACTTGTTCATGTCAGTTCTCGAAAGCTTATTGCATGTACTGTAGTAGTGCTTCTTATATTAAATGAATGGAAGGGCACACCATTTATAATGTAATAGTGGCATAGGTTATTCATTTTTTTACTGTTCATGTTATGGATCCTTAGTCTTTTTTTTTCTTTTAAGGTACATAAATTGTACAATTCTTACTGGTATATACTTGCAAAGAACAAATTGGTAAGTAGGATATTAATCGATAGGTCATAATGTATTTCCGTACTTAATCTTTGTTCTTTTTCAAACGTGTTTCCACATAATATCATATTGTGTGGATATAAATGACTGGAATGACACATGCTCTGCATTTCTAAAAAAAACTCCTCTTTTGACCAGATATAGTGGAAGAATACAGATTTAGTACATGATTATTCCTTCATAAATTATTGCAAAGCCCCTAAGCCGTTTTATTAGGTTGAAAATTCTATTTGCCACTTCCTCCTATCCAAACTGTGAGTCCTTTCAGAAATTTTACCAACCAAACATTTCTATGTTCCGCATCTGTAATGAAATAACTACTAGCATCCAAAGTGTCAAAGATATTACCACATTTATCATGGACTATACTTTTATGCCACATAACTATTTATGTACGATAACATTTTTTTTACATGTGTGCGATAACATGTTTGCATATGAATTGATGCATGGTCAAAGTACCATTTTGAAGATTGTGTCAATGTCCTAAAAGATCTAAATTTTGTATTGTAGGAAGTACTTATCCATGAATGTTTGGGAATTTCATCCTATTCTATTACTTTCTCTAGTAGTTGTTCTTGTAAAAGTTACTGATGCAAGCTGTCTATATGTTTGTTGAAGGAGTTTGTGTTCTGAGTTGTGGTTTTGTTTCTTGTGCCGTTTGCACATATATAGGTTTTTGTACCGATGTTGAGTACTAATATATCAATCACTAATTGTCTTATTCATTGTTATTAGTCAACCTAAGATGTGGCGAACTCAAGTCTTGAGCCCCATACGTAATTCTGATTTATCTCTAACATTGCTCCATCCAGAGCCTGTTAAGCCAGTTACAAGTTTTCTTGTAGACAAACTAATATTTTTGAGTGATTTTGTTGACATTTCTAAGCTCAGTGAAAACAATGTTATGTCTCGAGCTGTAAACCTAATCAACGTTTTCAAACCATACTCTAGTAGATAGCTTAGAATTAAACTAGAAGGGGTTGGCGCGCTTTGCTGCGCCCGAGCATAGTATTGCGGTTATCAATACATGACGTACTGGTCTGAGTAAAGATTAGTGTCTCATACATGATCAGGTACAAATACCCCTTTTTGTAAAATATTGTATGTATTGGTCTACCACCTGCAACATAAACTATATAATACTTTTGATTTGTTAATCTCTTAATGAGGCGAGCCCGACAACTGGTGTTTAGAGGCGGAGGAGCCGTGCAAGCGAAGCTAGTCGAGGTGCAGCCGGAGGCAGAACTGTTGTGTGTCACTCGTGCTCGTGTTGGCAGAGAAGGAAGAGACACATTTAAAAAGTGGAAGGGAGGACGGCCGCTCGGGTGGATCGTTTGCCGAAGCTACAAAAGGGCGTCATTGGTGGCCGCGCACGGGAGGAGAGCGAGGTCAACACTCGAGGCCGAATCCCTCCCGATATGTGGTGCCCTTTAGAGAAGTGGTGGTGAATTCTCGGTCGAATCGGCAGAGTTGTGCGGAGCTGTCGGATTTGAGACCGAATAGATGGGAGAAGAGCCGGCGGCGGTCACTGGAGGAGAGGTGTGAGGGCAACATGAAATTGCGATTGGCAGTTGTCCTGCACGCATTGGCCTTTCTGTTATATAGCAGCGGCCCAAATATTTAATTTTACAACACTTTTTTTGTTTGACAAAAATAACTCGGAAAATTTACATCAAGTACATCTGCTGGAGCAAGATTTTTGGTCCCAAATAACCTAATGCGGGCGAGAGTCGATGGTGGCCGCGTGCCGGGGGAGAACGACAGCCGGCATCCCTCGATGCTGAATCCCTCCTGATCTGCGGTGCCCCTGTACAGTGGTGGTGGATTGCAGCCGAATTGCCGAATTGGTCAGAGTTGTGGCGGAACTGCCGGATTTGAGGCCAAATCGATGTGAGAAGAGACGGCTGTGGTTACCGTAGGAGAGTTGTGAGGGCGACATGAAACTTCCGATTGACAGTTAGCATGCGCATGTTGCTTTTTGTTATATATCATCAGCCCAAGTGTTTTATATCTGCAGCACCTGGTGGATTTTATTTAACAAAAAATGATAAAATTTACATTAAGCGCGGCTATTGGAGCAAGATTTTGGCTTAAAATGACTTAAAAACTGTTATGACCTAAAATAGGGCAGATATTGAAAATGCTCTAAAAAGGGGAAACACCGCGAAAGAGGCATTTGTAGCCCAGGCTACATGTATCCCTATATTTAATTTTTTTCAAAATAGTATTTTGAAGTTTCAAAAAATTATAAAAATAAATCTGGATGTAGCTTATACCTTATCCTACAATTGTGCAAATTTTCAATCCAAAATTCTTAATATTTTGGGTTATGTAAAAAAGACAAATGCTGAAAAATTTGGAGGTTCCCTGTTCACACACCCGATCTATATTTTTGTCTATTTTGTGTAGCGTAGAATACAGCGTATTTCGGATTAAGATATTGCACCTTTTAGGATATATCCGTGGATATAAGCACATATTTTTTTCAGAATTTTTTTGACACTTAAAAAATTATATTTCAAATCTTCAATATAAAGGGCTACATTTAGCCCGGTCTACAAACACTGCACTCGGAAACACCGTAGTTTTATATGCAGTAGATAGAAAATAAGTTTTGCATACAAATAATATTATTTTTTACCTTTATCTAAATCATGGAAGGTTGACATGTGGAGCAACAAGAGAGTTCTATTTTTAGAGAGCTTAGTACTTTGAAAGAAAATAATATTATTTTTACTTTTGTCTAAACCAATGTAAGGTTGACATGTGGAGCAACAAGGAAGCTCTATTCCTAGGGAGCTTAGTTCTTTTAAGGATTTAGCTTGCCGAACGTTAGTTCATTAACAACTGATTGTGGGAGTCCCTACATGTTGGTACAGAGTACTCTGGTGATTTGTGTTGGCGTTTATGATGAAACACACCTTTTAGAAAGATACAGGCTTAGATGCTTTCTGCGGGTTTTTTAATTACCTGTTGTATCTGCCAAGGATCAATGTTCGCTCAATCAAGGATCATGTACTTTCATCCTTGGAAAGTACTCACTCCGTTTCTAAATATAAGATATTTTAGCTTTTGTCTGATTCACACGTATTTGGACGCATTTTAGTGTGTTGATTCACTCATTTCAGTTCGTATTTAGTCCACGTTGAAATGGCTAAAACATCTTATAATTTGGCACGGAGGAAGTATGCGTCTATGACTCTGCACATTATTTAACGGCACCATTATAATTCAGTCTGAAACATCTTATAATTCAGTCTGAAACACTTATTCAAACTAGACTATTTACATGTGTGTACAGGTACTAAAATAGGCGTGTCCGCATGTCTTTGGGGCTTCTTCCGTGTGGTGCTTCTGGGTTCAGCAATGTGGTCGATTGGTTGTGTTGGTTTCATGCTTCTGCTAGGCCAGTTCCGTCTGTTGGTAAAATCTTTGTACAACACTAGCTACTATGTAGTATGTACTGAATATGTGTAAGGCGTTATGTTGTCCAACACTAGCTACTATGTACTGATTATGTGTAAGCCGATATGTTGTCAAACATTAGCTATTATGTGTAAGCTGACATGCTGTCAAACAGTAGCTTTTATATCGTTTGCTATGTACTGAATATGTGTAGGCAAAATGTTGTGCTTTGGTTTTGCGAGGGGAGAAGTGATGTGGTGCTTTTAAGATGGTGATGTGGTCTGTGGTCGACCGGCATGGCAATAAGATGGTGATGTTACCGGTTTGAAACACTTATATCTTCACTTATTCTAACTAAACTATCAGCATGTCGTTGGGATTCCTCCATGTGGTGCTTTTGGTTTCAGCAATGTGGTCGACTAGTTGTGTCAGTTTCATGTTTCTGCTAGGCCAGTTCGTCTGTTGGTAAAATCTTTGTCCAACACTAGATACTATGTACTGAATATGTGTAAGCCGACATGTTGTCAAACATACAAGGCCAAAACGAATGCAAAATAAACCAAGATCCCGTATCCGTTAGTGCTACTCTCCCTGCGGATACCAAAACCAAACACCAATCCATACATGTATGTGCTGACGAGACGGATGAACGATAGAAAACCCAAGGACCCGTGCATGGAGTATCGCAAAAAAAAAGGACCCGTGCATGGCATGGATCTATCCGGCGAGGTGCTCGAGGACATCCTCCAGCGTGTCCCTCTGCGGCATCTACCCGTGCATTGTATACTGACAACAATTATATCCTTCAGAGAACCGAGGCATAGCCCGGATGGCTAGGAGGTGTTGATACCTCCCTGCCCGCGAGGTCTCGAGTTCGAGTGTCAGCGCCCGCTCCCTCGTGCGTACTCACCGAAATTCTTGCTATCAAAATTGATTGGAGGCTGTCTACCCCCAATCCGCATTTTTTTATTATATCCTTCAAACATACCCCACCCAGTGCAACCCGTAAACTAGCGTCTTGTTCTTCAAGTTCAAAGATGAGTGGCAATGTGAATGTGCGAACCCCCCCACATCCAAAAAAAATCCTAATGTAGAATGCCATACATACCAATCTGATGCAAATGCTTTCATTGTCTATCCACAGGAAACCAAACTCCAAATCTTCGACCGATCAATAATCTTGCGAACTCTTTGGCCAAACTTCGTCGATAATTTCATTTACCTCCCGGATGATGGAACCAAGGGAGGCATCATCATTGTGGCTTCGGCAAAAAAAATCTCTCTGGCTGGGCAACGATCACTGCCGCGAGGACGGTTCTTCATGGGGGATAACCGGAGTCTACGGGCCTCAGAGCGAAGCTGGAAATGTGCCTTCATCGACGAGCTGCTTGCTTTGGCATCCTCTCACCCACGCAAAGGGCTACTCTTGGAGATTTCAATCTCATTTACCGCGCGGATGACAAAAACAATGAAAGGGTTGATCGGAGGATGATGGCTAGATTCAAGAGGGCCTTTGTCTGCTCATGAGCGCGACCTCCGGGTTTCCCTACGTGCTAGGATCCAGGGGATAGTGAAAGAACATCTCTTAGTGTTTTGTGTGTTAGGCAACAACACTAGGATTACACTAATACGTTGCCAAGTGATGCAGGAGTTAGATGATATATTCATACAATGCATCGAAACAATTGTGAGGGAAAAGGTTGCAGTAGGATCTCCTAGGCCAGAGTTTCCGGTACCCCTAGGCCGGAGTCTCCGGTGTGCCCTCACAGGAGTCTCTGCACTCAGGGCGTCCGGAGTCTCCGGCCCAGTGTTTTGGAGCTCAAAGCCCCGACGATGACGCTCTCGGCATAGGGACCGGAAGTGTCCCGGAAGTCGCCCGGAGACACCGGTCAGGCCGGAGTCTCCGCCCTCCCCAGACCGAAGACTCCGGGGTTATTTTTCTACAATGGCTACATTTTGTGAAGGGGTATAAATACCCCTCCACCTACCTCCAGCCAGCCAGCTCGCCCACAATTGATTGCCCTCCATTGTTGCAAGCTCAAATCTCATAGATCTCCCAATCCCTCCACCCAAACTCGTTGATCTTTGGAGGATTGAAGGAGAAGGCCCCGATCTACATCTTCACCAACCGTTCTTCATTTCCCCCTCATTTACTTGAGAGACCATTTGCTAGGGTTTCCATTGGGAAAACCTAGCCCCCTTGTTGTACTCACTTGTTGATTTTGTTTCAGCTTGTTGATTTGGGAGCCCCCAATTCGGTTGTGGGTGTTTTTTTTAGAAATGGAGGGTGTGCCCCCAGTCTCTGCATCCAAAGGATGCACACAACCGTGTTTTATTAATATGGAAAAACAGTAAGCACTAGGCTTTACAAAGAAATACATCGATCAACCAGAAGAACCACCATCTAGGCGAAAAGTCGCTACACCTAAAACCTTGATGAAGGTGGTGGAACAATCAGAGCCGATGCCCTGACCTCACGCACCTACGCACATCATCTAAACCAGAGGCTTCAACTAGGCTGCCTGATAGCGCGTCGGAAGCACAAACCGGTCTAGCCGATCCTCAGCGCACGCCGCATGCGCACAATAGAAGCCGCTGCCACCATCTTCCGCTATCCCATCTTCAGGAGCGATCAACGTGAAAACCATGCAAGGCCTGCCATCGGCATTGCCACGACGCCAGATAGCACCACCGCCCTGCGCGCGTCCATCACCCTGCGTCCAACGCCGAGACCCCACGGCGCCACGCCGCCAAGACCCGTCGTTGTCGATGCAGTAGATGAAACACCGCCCCATCTTCAGGTCCCTCCAACCATTGCTCCAAAATGATGCCCTCAGCAGGGAGAGCGACACCGAAGGCGCCACCATCATCCAATCCGGGAGACCCAAATTTAGGGTTTCCCCTGGAGCAGCCCGAGCGAGGTAACGCGAACTGCAATGACGATGCCTTGGAGGTAACTACGTCAAAGATGCCGCCATCGTCCGCCATGACCGAAGTCGGCACGATTTTCATCAGCAGTCGCGCCACCCGACCCTGCAGCTGGCTGAATCTACACGGTACCGCATCGTGAGACGCACACCACCACCGGGACCTCGGCAGGGGACCTCCAAACGCCCCTCACCGACCCCTCCATGCGTCGTCGGCCAGCCAAGGGCCAACTCGCAACAGATCGGAGCGGGGATCCGATCTACGGTCGCCACCCTCGCTGGAAAACCTGCCAAGGATGAAACCACCGCCGCCGGCCGACCAGGGAGTCTCCCTTGCCACCGCCTCCACCTTGAGCATCTGAAACAGGGGCTGGACGGAGGGGATCCAGCCCGCCGCCGTCTTGCCGGCCGCCGGCACCACCGCGGTGCCCAGCAGCTGGAGTCATCAGGCACACCCACGCCAGCCTGCTGCCAGGGCGCGAGTTACAATCCCACCCGAGCCCATCTGGGCCTGATCTGGCCCGTCGCTCGTCGCCGCCACTGCAGGGAGCGCCTCCGCCGCGAAGAGTAAGGCCACCTCCGTCGCCGTCGACCGTGCCTTCCACCGGGATCCCGCGACTCCTCGCCGCCGCATCACCGCCGGGCCACGCATCGTCGCCGCCGAAACTGCGCCTCGCCACCGCACGCACGAAGAACGCCCGCCGCCACCGCCTTCACCGGCACTGCCCGGACTTTGCCTGGCGGTGCCTCTAGCAGCTGCAGAGAGGAGGGGCGAGTAGGGAGGGGACGAGGCGCGGCGGCGCGGTCGCCCCCGAGTCGCCTAGGGCAGACGACAAGGGAGTAGCCTATGCAGTACTGCTACAGAACTGTCGGTTGTGGGTGTGTGCCCCAAGATTGTTGTAAAGGCTCTGATTTCCGCCTCGAAGGGAACTGATAGTGGAAGGTGAACCAATCCTTTGTGGTGCGGTTCATCGGAGTATGGGGTGAGGCCTCTGTGGTGTTGAGCAAGCCTGTTGTGGTGACGCTCACACCCCTCCAACGAGACTACTCCCCTAAAAGGAGGAACTCGGGAATACATCCTTGTCTCTGCGTGCTTCCCCCTCGGTTAACTCTATCCTTGTTTACCGCCTTTACTTTGTGTATCTTGCCTAGTTGCTAGCTTGTCATATAGGTAAATTCACCGTAGTTGCATATCTAGAGAATTTACCTTTGCGTCAAGCCTAAATTGAAAAAGACGCTAAAATTTGGAGTAGCACCTATTCACCCCTCCCCCCCCCCCCCTCTAGGTGCCATACGATCCTTTCAGATAGCCTCCATCATAAAGATCCTCATCTAACAGCGAGCTAGGCTCGCCAACATCCGCCTCGGTGACGCAAATTCGAGGCTATTCCACATGCGTGCAAATGGAAGGAGACAAAAAAACTTCATTCAAAACCTGCGTACAATCACTCATGAGGAGAAGCAGGAGGCGTTGCACTCGCACTTCCACGAGTTGCTTAGTACGGCAGTGTCGAGAACATCTTCATTGCACTGGGACTCCCTTGGCTACGTGGCACGCGATCTCTCAGCTCTTGAGGCCCCCTTCCTTTTGGAGGAGCTCAAAACCGCGGTGTTTGACCTTCCAATGGAAAAGGCGTCGGGCCCAGATGGCTTCATCGGCCTCTTCTTCTGCCAATGTTGGGACACGGTCTGTGGTGATCTACTTGTGTCCATGACTCAGCTGGCCGAGCAAGGTGATGGGGGCAGGGCATCTAAACTCGGTGAACATCGTCCTCATCCCGAAGAAGTACTCAGACGCGGAGAGGGTGAATGATTTTTGCCCTATTAGTCTCATCCCGAAGAAGTACTCAGATGCGGAGACGCGAAGACGTTTGACTCGGTTAGTTGGCCATATCTCATTGAGCTGCTGGGGGTTCTCGGTTTTGGACCTTGCTGGATTCATTGGATATGCCTCTTGCTATCCAGCGCCTCCTCCCAGGTTCTTCTAAATGGCAGGCCGGGCCCTCCCATTGCTCACTTCTCACCTATGCTCTTCATCTTAGCCATCGACCGCCTAAACCACATCCTTCGTCTTGCGGTGGCGACGGGCCTTCTTCAGCCGTTGCGCGAGTGCCCAGTCATTTTCAGGGTGTCCCTCTATGTGAATGACATGGCAGTTTTTGTGGGGCCTTCTAGGCAAGATCTTCATGTCGTCCATGCCATCCTTGAGGTTTTTGGCAACGCCACGGGTCTACAAACAAATCTTGCGAAGACGGAGATCTTTCCTATTCGGTGCACCGACCAGAAAATTGTGGAGGCATTGGAGGTGTTTCCGACCAAGAGGTTTTTTTTCTTGCACATACTTGGGGATACCGCTGCATTATGCGAGTCTCAAGGCGATGAATTTTCAGCCTCTCACTGACAAGATTGGAGCGTGCTTGGCGGGATAGAGGGGAAAACACTTCACTAGGGCCGGCCGAGTTGTCCTTGCTAGAGAGGTTCTCTCCTTAATGGTTACTTACTATCTCACAATCTTTGTCTTGCCAAAATATGTGCTCAAAGGGATCGACAAGATTAGGCACCATTTCATTTGGATGAAAGGAGGCGCGGACCAGGGAACCACGAGTCACCCCTTGGTGAATTGGTAAACCGTATGTAGACCAAAAAAACTTGGGAGGTCGTGGCGTCACTGACCTTGAGAAGTTTGGACGAGCCCTCTGCCTTCGATGGCCCTGGCTTGCTTGGACGGCGCCTCTCGAACATGGATTAGAGCACGGCTGCCGTTCGCCGGCCGACATGGCCCTCTTTCGAGCCTCCACGACCATCACTTTGGAAGACGGAGCAAAGTGCATGCTTTGTCATGACCATTGGCATGTTGTGGGAATTTTAAAGCTTCGCTTCCCGAGGCTCTTTGCAATTGAAACAAGGAAGTGTAGATCGGTTCAAAAGGAGCTCTCAAATTGTAATTTGATGTGTGCCCTTCAAAACATCAGCAATGAAACACAACTCACCGAGTTCATTGACCTTTGGACCATCCACTTCGACATCCAACTTCAGCAAAGGCCAGACTCCATCAAGTGGCATCGGACAACCTCCGGAATATACTCAGCCACCTCCGCTTACCGCTGCCAATTGATACGTCTCCAACGAATCTATAATTTCTGATATTCCATGTTGATATTATACCAATTGTTACATGTTTTATATACACTTCATAGCATTTTATGCATTTTCTGGGACTAACCTATCAACAAGATGCCACAGTGTCAGTTCCTGTTTTCTGCTGTTTTTGTATTCCAGAAAAGCTAGTCTGGAAATATTCTCGGAATTGGACGAAACTTGGACAGAACCTCCTATTTTTCCAACACGAAGACGGAGTCCAGAGGAGACACGGAGGGGAGCCACGTGGCACCCACACCATGGGGCCGTGTGGGCCCACCCCCAACCGCGCCGTGGGGTGGTGTGGGGCCCTCGTGGCTCCGCAGCCGCCGCCCTTTCGCCTATTTATTTCTCCCGACGCGAAAACCCTAGATACCCGAGCCATTATCCAAGAAAAGTTCCAGAGACGCCGCCGCCGTCAACCCTAGCTCAGGAGGGATCAGAAGCTCTTCCCGGCACCGTGCCGGAGAGGGGAATCATCACCGGAGGGCTCTACATCACCATGCCTGCCTCCGGAGTGATGCGTGAGTAGTTCATCCTTGGACTACGGGTCAATGGCAGTAGCTAGATGGTTGTCTCTCCACTTTATGCTATCATGTTTAGATCTTGTGAGTTGCCTATCATGATCAAGATCATCTTATTGTAATGCTACATGTTGTGTTTGCTGGGATTCGATGAATATTGAATACTATGTCAAGTTGATTATCAATTTATCTTATATGTTATTTATGATCTTGCATGCTTTCCGTTACTATTAGATGCTTTGGCCAAGTAGATGCTTGTAACTCCAAGAGTGAGTATTTATGCTAGATAGTGGGTTCATGCCTCCGGTAATCTGGGAGAGTGACAATAACTTCTAAGATTGTGGATGTGCTGTTGCCACTAGGGATAAAATAACCGATGCTTAGCTTAAGGGTACGCCGTTAGGTCTAATGCATTTGTTTACTTTACGCCCATTACTTAATGCAATTATCCGTTGCTTGCAACTTAATACCAACGGGGAACTCGGTATGGCAACCTGGCGGTGGATTATTAGTCATAGACTTTGTTGGATAACGGTCTATGTATTTTGTCGTAATGCCCACATGAATATCATAGTAATCATCATGTCATATATATGCATTGTCATGCGCTCAATATTTTGTCAATTGCCCAGCTGTAATTTGTTCACCCAGCATGTTAGTTATCTGTTATGGAGAGACACCACTAGTGAACTGTGGACCCTGGTCCATTCTTTTACACTGATAATACAACCAACTGCAAACACTGTTCCTTTTCATTCTCTGCAATTTACTACTGTTTTCCACACCATACGTTTAATCCTTTGTTTTCAGCAAGCCGGTGAGATTGACAACCTCACTGTTTCGTTGGGGAAAAGTAGTTTGATTGTGTTGTGTGCAGATTCCACGTTGGCGCCGGATTCCCTGGTATTGCATCGTGCCATATTCCGCCACCAACAACCTTCAGAAGTGATTTCTTGCTCCTACTGGTTCGATTAAACCTTGGTTTCATACTGAGGGAAACTGCTGCTACACTGCTTCATACCTTCCTCTTGGGGTCTCCCAGCGAACGTGTGATCCACGCAATCAAGCTATTTTTCTGACGCCATTGCCGGGGAGCAGAAGCACTTCGGTTCAGAAATCTCCTTACTTCCCCTTCCACACGCCAGCATCTTTTTCTGGCGCCGTTGTCGGGGAGCAAGAAATATTTCTGAGAGCTCCTCTAACTCCCTGCAACAGCTCTTTTTCTGGTGTCGGGGAGCAAGAGGATTTCTGCAAGGGGAGTTTCACACCTCCAATCTCTTTACTTTGTTATTGTCTTGCTTAGTTTATTTTTATTTAGTCTTGTTTGCTTTATTTATCAAAAAAAAATAGTTACTTGCATCTAGTTTATTTCGGTTTGTTATTATGTCTAGTTGTTTATTTGCTATCAATGGCTTATCTCTATGAAACTAGATCTTGTTGGCAAGGTGAGTCCACTGAGGATGAACGAAGATATTATAGGAATTACTGCTTGTCACAAAAAGGGATGTACTTATGGAAAATCTTAAATCAACTAGAGGAATATGCTAGAAATTTATGCTTTATATTTGGCAAATCTTTTTGCTTTAATGAATCTGATTGTTATAGGAAGTCCAAATATTTTTCTTTCCAATGTGCTTGTAATGATAATGAAACCTTAGCTTCTTATGTTAAAGGTTACTATAATGGGTATGAGGTGGAAAGAATTGAAGAATTTATTGTTTTTAAGGGTGCCCTTGAAATTAGTTCTTATCTTGAGCATAAAATTGATGCCCCTTATAAATCTGAAAGTTTTGGCATACTTAAATATTGTTATGATACCTACAAGGATAATAATTCTTATATTACTGAACATCTTAAGAGGATGTTTCCTCCAAAAGATGAAACTTATGCCTTGCAGGAACCTGTGGAAGAAGAAATTGCTGAAGCTGAAAGCTCATTGGATGAAAAAGAGGAGGAGAGTGAAGAACAAAAGGAGGATCTACCTTCTAATGATAGTAACTCTTTAACTCTTACATTATATGATTACCCTCCATGCCTACCTAAGGAGGAAGAATGCTATATTGTTGAATGTCATGATTCTATTGAAATATCTCCTTTGATAAATTTGAAGTAACAACTCCTTGACTCAAGAAAAGGAAATTGCAGAAAGTAAAAATGTGCTCCCTAATGTTATATATGATAATGCTCTTGATGATGGTCCTATATTGCCTAATGATATTTATTATACTATTATTGTCAAAAGTGGGTTTGATAACCCCACTATTTTTAGCTTAATAAAAATTATGTGTTTGTAGATCATGAAAAGCATGCTTTATGTGATAGTTATATTGTTGAGTTTGTTCATGATGCTACTGAAAGTTATTATGAGAGAGGAAAATATGGTTGTAAAAGTTTTCAAGTTACTAAAACACCTCTCTTATGTTGAAAGTTTTGAAGTTATATTTGTTTCATCTTTCTATGCTAGTTGCTTTATGCTTCAATAATTTATTTTGTTATAAGATTCCTTTGCATAGAAAGTGGGTTAGACTTAAATGTGTTTGATATTTGCCTCTTGATGCTCTCTTTTGTTTTTCAACTCTTATTCTATGAGAGCATCATTAAAATCTTCAAGCCTAGCTAAAAGGCATTAAAGAAAGCGCTTTTGGGAGGCAACCCAGTATCTTTTGTTTTCAGTTTTAGTCAAGGAGTTGTTTACTTCTGTAACAATTCCTTTGTATCTTTATTTTATCGCATTGTTGTGCCAAGTATTGCCTCTAATAGGAAGATGATGCTAGATTTGGATTTCTGCGCAGGAACAGATTTCTGTTCACCGTTTTAATTCTGTAAAATCACAGAAAAATTATTTAAATCTGAAATTTTTTGTGCGTGATCCTCAGATATGTACGCATCTTTCGTTAGTTTAAAGTTTTTCGATCTGAGCAACGTAAGTGCCTCGAAAAAATTCGTCTTTGCGGACTGTTCTGTTTAGACAGATTCTGTCTTTTATTTTTCGCATTCTCTCTTTTACTAGTGTTGAGTGGAATTCTTTTTTAGGGTGAAGAGCTTCACATAACATCAGTGGCAGTAGCTAATGTTAAAAGTAACGGTCATGTTTGTGTCCTTATAGAACATGTGAGTTTTTGATTGTGCACTAACCCTCTAATGAGAATTACTTTGAGTTTGGTGTGGCGGAAGTTTTCAAGGGTCAAGAGAGAAGGATGATATAATGTGATCAAGAAGAGTGAAGAGCTTAAGCTTGGGGATGCTCCCATGGATCACCCCAGCAAATTTCAAGAAGACTCAAGCGTCTAAGCTTGGGGATGCCCAAGGCATCCCCTTCTTCATCAGCAACTTATCAGGTCATCTCTAGTGAAACTATATTTTAATTCTTTCACATCATATGTGCTTTACTTGGAGCGTCTGTGTGTTTTTATTTTCAGTATTTTATTTTTCGTATGGTCAACTTGATTGGACCCCAGCATTCTTGATTGGGAGAGAGACACGCTCCGCTTTTTCATATGAATACTCCTATTCTTCACTTATACTTGTTGAGTATTCTTGTCTAGCTATTGCTATGCTTTTAGCTCCTGTTTTTCATGCATCTCTTATTCAGAGCTGTTAGTTCTTTTAAAGAAAGTACTCTCTTGCTTCACTTATAATTGTTTGGAGAGTTTATGTTGAAATAAATTGATTGGTGTTTGGTTGGAACAGAAAATGTTGCATGTGGTAGATGGTATAATGGAAAAAGCTTACATATTCTTGTAGATCGCTGTATTGGATAATTTGATACTTGTCAATTGTTTTGAGTTATTAAGTAGTTCATGATTAAGCTTTTGTATCATGTAGTTAAAACCTATTAATGAAGAACTACCGTAAAGCTCGTTGAAATTTGGTTTGCATGTTTGGTATCTCTAAGGTCTAGATATTTTCTAGTAAAAGGGTTTGGTTAACAAGGAAGACAGTGTAGAGTCTTATAATGCTTGCAATATGTTTTCATATAAGCCTTGCTGTGTCGGTTGATATCCTGTGTTTGCTTCAAATAACCTTGCTAGCCTAAACTCTGTACTGAGAGGGAATGCTTCTCGTGCATCCAAAACCTTGAGCCAAATCCATGCCATCTGTGTCCACCATAACTACCTATATGTGGTATTTTTTGCCATTCCAAGTAAATTTTTCATGTGCTACCTTTAAATTATTCAAAATTGTTATTATTCCTTTTTGTGTCAATGTTTACTAGCTCATGAGGAAGTAGTGGGTTATTCTTTATTCGACTTGTCAAACAGACTTTACACCTGGACTAGTGGCATATACATCCGCTTATCCAATAATTTTGCAAAAAGAGCTGGCAACGGGGTGCCCAGTCCCAATTAATTACAACTTTAACCGCTTAATTCTCTTCACATTTTTGCCCTGATTTATCAGTAAGCAATGACAAACAGTGAAATACCTGCATGTGTAAACAAAAGAGAAGAGGGATGATCTGCCTTGCTGGTAGAAATAACGTCCTTCATGGGAGCCGCTCTTAAAAGTCTGTTTGATAGGGAGAATACTGTTTTCATCCGCTACCATTCGTTGACAATTAACAAACACCTCTCAAAACTAGACACTCCTCCATGGTATGTGATTGATGGTAGGCACCCGAGGATTCGGTTAGCCATGGCTTGTGTTAGCAAAGGTTGGGAGGAGTGTCAAATATTTTATGCAATCTCTATATGTTTTTCAAAACTTAAAAAGCTCTAGCACATGATTTAATCCCTGCTTCCCTCTGCGAAGGGCCTTTCTTTTACTTTTATGTTGAGTCAGTTTACCTACTTCTTTCTATCTTAGAAGCAAACACTAGTGTCAACTTTGGTGCAACAATTTTTATATGCTCATATATTGCACTTATTATATGCTTTGTGTTGACAAATATCCATGAGATATATATGTTGAAAGTTGAAAGCAATTGCTGAAACTTAAATCTTCCTTTGTGTTGGTTAAACACCTTTTGCTTAGAATCTATTGCTTTATGAGTTAACTCTTATGCAAAACTCCTTGATGCTTGTCTCGAAAGTACTATTCATGAAAAGTTTTTGCTTATATGATTCAGTTGTTTGCTCATTATCTACTTGCTAGCAAACTATAGACCATTGACCTGGATCACTTCATTCATAACATGTGCTTTACAGTATTATTTGATCAAGATTATGATTGTAGCATGTCACCTCAGAAATTATTTTGTTTTTATCGTTTTACCTACTCGAGGACGAGTAGAACTAAGCTTGGGGATGCTTGATACGTCTCAAACGTATCTATAATTTCTGATGTTCCATGTTGATATTATACCAATTGTTACATGTTTTATATACACTTCATAGCATTTTTATGCATTTTCTGGGACTAACCTATTAACAAGATGCCACAGTGCCAGTTCCTGTTTTCTGCTGTTTTTGTATTCCAGAAAAGCTAGTCTGGAAATATTCTCGGAATTGGACGAAACTTGGACAGAACCTCCTATTTTTCCAACACGAAGACGGAGTCCAGAGGAGACACGGAGGGGAGCCACGTGGCGCCCACACCATGGGGCCGCGCGGGCCCACCCCCAACCGCGCCGTGGGGTGGTGTGGGGCCCTCGTGGCTCCGCAGCCGCCGCCCTTTCGCCTATTTATTCCTCCCGACGCGAAAACCCTAGATACCCGAGCCATTATCCACGAAAAGTTCCAGAGACGCCGCCGCCGTCAACCCTAGCTCGGGAGGGTTCAGAAGCTCTTCCCGGCACCCTGCCGGAGAGGGGAATCATCACCGGAGGGCTCTACATCACCATGCCTGCCTCCGGAGTGATGCGTGAGTAGTTCATCCTTGGACTACGGGTCCATGGCAGTAGCTAGATGGTTGTCTCTCCACTTTATGCTATCATGTTTAGATCTTGTGAGCTGCCTATCATGATCAAGATCATCTTATTGTAATGCTACATGTTGTGTTTGCTGGGATCCGATGAATATTGAATACTATGTCAAGTTGATTATCAATCTATCTTATATGTTATTTATGATCTTGCATGCTTTCCGTTACTAGTAGATGCTTTGGCCAAGTAGATGCTTGTAACTCCAAGAGTGAGTATTTATGCTAGATAGTGGGTTCATGCCTCCGGTAATCTGGGAGAGTGACAATAACTTCTAAGATTGTGGATGTGCTGTTGCCACTAGGGATAAAATAACCGATGCTTAGCTTAAGGGTACGCCGTTAGGTCTAATGCATTTGTTTACTTTACGCACATTACTTAATGCAATTATCCGTTGCTTGCAACTTAATACCAACGGGGAACTCGGTATGACAACCTGGCGGTGGATTATTAGTCATAGACTTTGTTGGATAACGGTCTATGTATTTTGTCGTAATGCCCACATGAATATCATAGTAATCATCATGTCATATATATGCATTGTTATGCGCTCAATATTTTGTCAATTGCCCAGCTGTAATTTGTTCACCCAGCATGTTAGTTATCTGTTATGGAGAGACACCACTAGTGAACTGTGGACCCCGGTCCATTCTTTTACACTGATAATACAACCAACTGCAAACACTGTTCCTTTTCATTCTCTGCAATTTACTACTGTTTTCCACACCATACGTTTAATCCTTTGTTTTCAGCAAGCCGGTGAGATTGACAACCTCACTGTTTCGTTGGGGCAAAGTAGTTTGATTGTGTTGTGTGCAGATTCCACGTTGGCGCCGGATTCCCTGGTATTGCGCCGTGCCATATTTCGCCACCAACAACCTTCAGAAGTGATTTCTTGCTCCTACTGGTTCGATTAAACCTTGGTTTCATACTGAGGGAAACTGCTGCTACACTGCTTCATACCTTCCTCTTGGGGTCTCCCAGCGAACGTGTGATCCACGCAATCACCAATTCGACGGCTGCCACCCTACTTTCGAGTCAAAGAAGATTTGGAATGCACACGCCGAATGTAAATGCAATTTTTTTTTGCTTGGGTCGTGGCGCAGGAGAAGATTCGGACAAGTGACAACTTGGCGAGAAGGGGTTGGCCGCACTCCCCCATTTGCAAGCTGAAAGTGCATGTGCCCTCATGTGTGGTTTTGGTAATTAATGACAATCTCTATGGACTAATGTTTGCATTGAGATATCTTTATAGATCTTGTCCATGAAGAAGATTGGAGTTCATGTGTTGGACTCTAGAAGATTACATGATGACCAAGGTTCTGTCCAATGGGTTTATATGAAGAATGGTCATCTAGAGTTGAGCTTATTGTAAGCATGGCTTGAAAAAGAAGATTGAGTGAACATTCATGTTTATCTCCAAGCCATCATATATATCAAGAGAAGAAGATGAAGTGCAAGTGGATACATGAAGACGGAGCTAAGCGAGACTCTCCCATAATGGTGTATGGGGGAGTATTTGGAGAATTCTTCATCAAGCATGTGCTAGCAAGCACAATCAAGAAAGGTGTTCCAACTTGAGGGAGTCAAGATCGACATCATCTAGCTCAAGTGGAATGCGCAAGGCAAAGGTATGATCTTGATAGGGTTTCTATTTTATCGGTCTCTTGGTGTTAGTGGGAGACCGGGTTATAGGATAGACGGCGTACTATCAAGAGGGGCTCTCAAGTGAGTAACTTGATCGCATCTTTGTGGAGAGCTCAAACCTTTCCATACTTGGCATATCATCTTTTTTGATTGTTATTTGTCTTTTATCCATGTGAGAATTTAGAGCTTGTGGTCATCTCCATACCAAGCTTTAGTTCATCAAAAACGGATTTTATATGCATATCTGGTTGCATTTTTATGTTGGAGGTTTTACCGACTTATCTTTTCTAGAGAGGTTAAACTCTCTCCTTGTGGTTTCCTCCTCACATGATGTACTATGGTGTGTATATGTATGATCTTTTAGGGCTTGTGATTATCTTCAAAACAAACCTAAGATCATAGAAAACGGAGTCTTGATGAAAAACTTGTTGGGTTCTTGATGTCGTACGATTTACCGATTGTTCTTTTGTAGAGAGGTTTTACCTTTCTATATTTGGTTTTATCCTCACATACTGAACCATGATTTTTCTCCGCATGACCTTATAAAGCTCGTTGTGGTGATTCCAACGAGCCCAAGAACATCGAAAACGGAGTTCGAATGGCAAAGTTATGTCTGTTTTGGTGTTGGTGTTTCTGCAGTTTTTTCAAAGGGCGGTAGTACCGCGCCAAGCTATCCGGTAGTACTACGTTAGCGTGAACGCTACTGTTTTTGAGTGGTTTTAACCCAGTAGTAGACCCGATACTACCGTTTGGACAGCAGTACTGGGTGAAGCCGGGTAGTACCGCCCGGTACGCGTTCTGGGCATAACGGTTGGATTTTGGTGGACCTATTTAAGGGGCCATTCTTCCCCAACGGTTCCCCACCTCTCAAGCACGTTTTCCCCTCTCTCTCTTGCCATTGTTGACCTTGCGAAGCTTGCCCATCTCTTAATCCCTCCCATGATTCTTGCATATCTTTGAGAGAAAAGTGAGAGGAGATCTAGATCTACATTTTCTTCAATCCATCTCTCCTCTAAGTGAGGGCAACCTAGTGGATCTAGATCTTGGAGTTTTTGTGTGGTTCTCTTCTTTGTTCTTCCTCTCTTATTACCCCATTAGTATTTGTTGCTGTGTAGGAATTTGAGAGGGAAGGACTTGAGCACTTCTTGTGTTCTTGACATTGCTTTTGTGCATCGGTTTGTGCTATCCACGAGGATTCGTGGAAGTGAAAGTTTGTGAGCTTGTTACTCTTGGGTCTTTGGATCCTAGACGCCTTTTGTGGTGTTTGAGACCTTTTGTGGTCACTTGGGAGCTCCCAATCCTTTTGTGGGTTGTGCCTCAAGATTGTTGTAAAGGCTCCGGATTCCGCCTTGAAGGATTTCGATAGTGGAAGGTGAACCGAGCTTTTGGGCAAGATTCATCGGAGAATAGGGTGAGGCCATTTATGACGTTTGAGTTTGAAACTCACACCCCTCCAACGAGACGTACTCCCCTAAAAAGGAGGAACTCGGGAATACATCCTCGTCTCCGCGTGCCTCGGTTATTTCTATACCCGACCTCTTTGCTAATGCACTTTATATTGTGATAGCCTTCGTGCTTGAAGTATTCTATATTGCTATCACTTTGTTGCTTCTCTTGCTTAGCATAAGTTGTTGATGCACTTATGTGAGCCTAGTATATTTAGGTTCTTGGCTTGTTAATTTAAACATCTAGTTTTATTCCGCAATTATTAAGTCTAAACCAGAAAAAATTTAAATCACCTATTCACCCCCCCTCTAGGCGACATGCTTGTCCTTTCAGAAGCTATGCCGCATCCATCCCGAGATGGTGCAACATTTGTGGCATGAGTGCTTCTTCACGATGGCAGTACGAGACTCGTGCTCTTTGCATTGGAGCAACCTCCACCCGCAGCCATTTTAGACCACCCCTTTGACAATTGGTGGAACAAATACATCAAGAGCATGCATAAAAAAGAGAAGAAGGCGGCGAGTGACATTATTTGCTACATCATGTGGGGACTTTGGAAGGAAAGAAATATAAGAATTTTCACCAATGTGACGCTGCCATTGGGAGAGGTAGTATGTCTCATTCACGAGGAGACACCACGAGGGCGTTTGCCCACATAGATGACCCGCAGACCGGGTGCCCTAGAGAGTAGCTTCGTCTTTTCTCTTTTGGCCTTCGAGCCTTGCCTTTGTCTTCCGAGACGCCGATGTAAATAGTTTCTTCTCTTCGAATAGCAGAACCACTACCTTTACCCTAAAAAAAATCGGTTGTGGTGCATGACGCAAGAGGGCTCAGCGTGTGGCGAAACAATTACAGATTGCAGCCATCCGTGATGGAATGGGCAAGAGAGAAAGAGATGGACACGTGTCTCTTAATCGGATGGACAGATATCTAATCTGATGGTTATCATTTTAACCTAATGGTGGCCTTCAGATTTACCTCAGCTTATTTCCCAAGTCGGTCATAAGCTGGGGCCCACCATGCTTGCTATAGCAAGCTAAAAATCTCACAATGCTTAAGAACCGTGCTGGGCCTTAAGATGGAGCCCACGGGTCAGCCTTTTCCTAACCGCTCGGTACCCTTCCTCTTCACGCCCGCACGCACGAGACGCTTGGGCAAAATTACTCATCGATGGTGCGGTCCTTTTCGTCTCCTTCCCGTGCTAAACACAAATCCGACGAAATCCATCACTCTCGCACCTCCGAAAGTTGGATCCACTCGTTCCCGTGCCAAGCATCTCTTCCACCTCCGTGTTGGGATCTTGCCGAGGTCGTGGCCGTTGTCAAGATCGGCATCGAGGAGCCGGTCGACGACTGCCGCAGGGGGCGTGGACTACGATTGCAGGGCACTGTGGATCCACGCACCTGTGCTGCGTCAACGACGGGTTGGTGCCCATGGCATCGCCGGCCTCTGCAGTCAGCCAGGGCCATGCTCGTCTCCGGGCTCGCCGGCCCCTGACCATCGGCGAGTTCTTTCTCGTGCCACTCGTCGCCGGCGCCATGGCTATCGGCGAGTTCAGGTCCGGACGCTCCCCGTGCTGCTCACCCTTTGTCGATTTGGCCAGTGCAAGCTCAGGCCGCTTCCCCTCGCTGCTCTCCTGCTCCATCCCGTCAACGAGCTCGCGGGAGAGAAACTGCTTTTGCTCCTTTGCTGTGCACCGCGGATAGAAGAGAGAGAAACAATTGTTCTTTTTTTCCTTGTGGCCGAGCCATACCGGTGAGACCGACCTTAAGGAATTTTGGCTTACGACCGACGCTCACAATGCTTAATGCCGGGTCTTAAGCTGTTTTTTTCCTTATGGCCTCTCCTTATGTCTACATTGGAGACGCCCTAAGACCTAACTAAAATCCCCTTTGTTGCATTTCCAATCTTCCACCCCATGGCGTCGCCGGCGCAGCCGACGCCAGGTTACCTCCGATCCACGCCGTTGGAGCTGCCGGCCCTCCACGAGGAGCTCCTCGAGGAAATCTTCCTCCGCCTACCCACGGCCGCTGACCTCGCCCGCGCCTCCATGGCCTGCCCCACCTTCCGCTGCGTCATCACCGCCCACTCCTTCCTCCGCCGCTTCCGCACCCTCCACCCGCCGCCTCTCCTCGGCATAATGTCCGTCACCTTTCGCGCGGCCCAGCCGCCTCATCCCTCCGCCGCCGCAGCCCGCGCCTACGCCAACGCTGATATCGACTTCTGGTGCTCCTTCCTTCCCTCCGCCGAGCGATGGCGCTACCGTGACTTCCGTGACGGCCGCGCCCTCCTCTCTGGCGTCCCCGAGGGAAGCAGCTACGCTCGCAGCGATTACAAACCCCGCGACTTCGTCAGGGAATTTGCTGTCTGCGACCCCTTGTACCGGCGCTACCTTCTGTTGCCTGCCATTCCCGATGAACTGGCCGTGCTAGTTCATCAGCCAGATATCGTGAATTTCGAGCCTTTCCTTGCTCCTCCTGGCGACGGGGAAGACAGCAATTCATTCAGAGTAATTTGCTTGGCGCAGTGCACAACCAAGCTGGTTCTTTTCATCTTCTCTTCGGGTGACGGCCAATGGCAATCTGTTACCTTTGACGGTTGGATCGCTTTGGTGACAAGTCCTGACAACCAGGCTTCAGGATCTGAGTTGACATGGGCCTCAGGGCGCTACTACGTGGACAAATGCTTCTGTTGGGCAGTTTATCCGACGAACAAGTTGCTCATGCTCGACACACGCGTGATGGAGTTCTCTGCTGTCAATCTCCCACCTCCACAGGGCGGTGGCCAGATGAACCCAATGATGGCCTTTGTAGAGACAGGGGAAGGCGGGCTCGGAATGTTTACTCTTGTGAGTATAATTGAACTTGACCGATATATCCTCCGATATACCAAGTTACATAATGATGGGGGTGGTGCAAACCGGTGGCAAGTGGTGGCCGTAGTCTCCTTGCCCTTGGATTATCGGTATACCATCATGGGTGTAGCTGGGGGATACTTAGGGGCTGTTTGGTTTTTGCCCATGCCCACCCAGCCAAATTAGGGGCGTGCCAATATTTTGGCGGAGGAATCGGCCGCCCCAATTTTGCCAGCGCCTGGGCGCAGAAATGCACGTCGCGACCAATATTTTGGCATGGCGCCGGTTGTTGGGCTTCAATCCAAACGTCATCCTATACCACCGGTCAACTCCAAAATTTTGGCATGGTAACCGTCGGCCACAATCCAAACAGCCTCTTACTCCTACAAGGAATTCCAGAAGACCTGCATTCAGTCCCATTGCCAGAAAGGCCAGATTTTGACTGTTTTTCATTGAATCTCCAGACATTCAAACTTGAGTGGTTCTGCGCCAACAAGCACTTTATTTTGGGTGCCCGCCTGTATGCCGGTTTCCCACCATCCTTGACTCCACCAACTGTTTGAAGTGGTAAGCTTGTTCCCAGTCTTTGCTTGTATTTTGCGTGTCGTAGAAGTAGAACATTACAATGTGATGCAGGTATTGGTTTGATGGTAGTATCCAAGTTATGTAGCCAATGTCATTCTACTTTAGCAAACAGTCTTCATTGCGGATGTAGCCAAGTTATGTCCTGTCTAGTATAATCTCGTAGTGCTTATTGGTGTTTGGGTCATCTTCTAATGCTTATTTTATCTATACAATTAGAAACCTGTGAAACTGAGGAAAGCAAGAAGCATTTGTTTCTCATCATTTTGAGTGGGGAATGTCACCATTTATATCTTGTGCAATTGCAGGGGAAATTTTATAAATTCATGCAGCAAATTGATCATACGGTTAAGTTTAACTATATGTGTGCGCTTTATCACACTAGGCATTTGCAGTTAGATTTCCTGATTATGACTGCTGCTGCTGCATGTTGAACAACTAGTGACAAAAATTACTGTATCCATCATTATATTCATAGTGATCACATATTTTGTTCTGTTATAAATGGCAACTGACATATCATTACTTACCCCCTCTTTCAATGTCGCAAACGCCCTAACTAAACTACCTTAGAGTCTAAGGGAAAGCATCAGTACTGTTGTCGACTCCCTTGTTATGTCTAGATAGATGATGTGAACTGCCAGTTATGCTAAAACGTGGTGCTTGCTGCTGATGATGACATTTTTACCGGTGTGTTATGCTTGGTGCCAGTTTATGTAATGTTGGGTTCATATATTTCCTGTGAGGCATCTACAATTATCTATAATTGGGCTTAATTAACGATAGGCTTATATCTAGCGGGCAGTACCAGTTAATTTCTGCAGGTGATTGCTACTTACTATAGATTATTTCATAGATGAGAACAAAGAATATGTAGCTCCATATATTGGTACTGAAGCTCGTCCTTTAACTATTGAAGTGCTTCAAAGCCGATTACTTATCATGACATCGATACACAATCCTGTTAGGCATTTTTTTTTTCATGATTGTAAAGTAGATGCGATGATATATAATATTTTTTGAATATAATCAAGGATATCATTAAACTAGACGAACTAGAAACTAAGAGCATCTCCAGGAGCTCCTCTATATGGACATGTAAACGAAATATAGACGACGGAGGCCAAAAAACGCTCTCCAGCAGCGCATCCAAATAGACATGTATCGATAGATGTCCTCCCAGCTCCCGGGTCCGTCATCAACATTTGGGGGACGAAGCCAGGACCATCTCTCGCTCGCTCGCTCGCCTCCCGCGTGAGTTTGCTCCAGTCCCGCGCGAATCGGAAGTTGCAGGCGACGAGGACGACGCCGGTGCCACTGCCCGACTCGCCGTTCAGAGGTATGCTCGCTACCTTTTTTTATTCGAGCAGAGAGAGAGAGAGAGAGCACGATTTGGGGGCGGCCGAGATTGGGAACGGCGGCGGCGCTGCGAGGAAGATGGGCGGCGGTGGAGATGAGCGCGGGAGGAGAGATGGCGGCGGGGCATGGATTCAGGCCACCGCCTGCTGCCGCCTCCATGGATGCAGGAGCGATTGGGGGCGGCGCCGCCATGAGGGAGATGGGGGCGGGGCATGGATGTGGGCGCCGTTCTGGGAGGGAGCAGGGGGCGTGCTGGGATGGAGCAGGTCGCCGTGCTTGGGATGGAGAAGGGTGCCTTGCTGGGAGGGAGTAGGGGCCGTGCGGCCGTGCCTGGGATGTAGCAGGGCGCTGTGGACGAGAGAGGAAGAGCGTGGGCTGTGCCTGGGATGGAGCAGAGCAGATCGATTGATTTCTGCTGCTACTGCTTGCTTTTCTACCGAAGTGCAAAATTGATTTCTGCTATGGATTTATTTCTCTTGCTGCTTGCTTTACTACTCAGTACACTAAATTGTGGTGTTGGTTATTTGTAGATGGACAATTTTGGGATGAACAACCCACAGATGCAGAGTGATGGGTCTTTTCTGGACATGATGAATATGAGTTCCAGTCAGGTGAATTGGGGTGACACACAAGATTATAACACAATTGGGAAACAAGTGACAATGTCAACTCAAAATGTTGTTGCGTCTGCAAAATCAAAACCGAGCAGAAAAGGTATCCCAAAGGGGAAAAATTGATCAACTCTTGAGGACAAGGTGTTGATAAAAGCTTGGTCAAACACTGGTTTGGATGCGGTGGTCGGAACAGATCAACATTCAGATTCTTATTGGGCTAGGATTACAGATTACTACAACCTACACAAGGATCCATCATGGCAGGTTCGTAATGTTGCATCGGTCAATGGTCGTTACACCGCTATCTCAACCTGTTAAATGGTAATTAGAGGATACTATTAAAATATAGGAGAGAGATTATAGATGTCCTGAATATAGATGTCCTGCTGGAAAACTGAGGACATGTAAAAAGGAATCTTTATAGATGATCCTCTATATGAAGATATAGAGGACCAAATGTGGATGAGCTGCTGGAGATGCTCTAAAGCTATTGGTACTGTGGGAAGGTACCCCCCCATAATTACCTGTTTTACGAGGCTACGAGAAAGAGACACGACTCATTCCAATTGGATTGTGACGTCTTGGTTGTACTAATAAATCAAACTATTTCGTTTCTGCTATCTTGTATACCATGCAAATTGATAGGTGAATGCTGAGTACTTGTGACTTTAACATTTATGCCTCCCATATGCCATATCAACGCTTCCGCCCACTAAAATATCTGTTCTTGAAAAACATTCACTGGTTCGAGAACTTCAGTGTAACATGTTTGTGTAGTTCTACGTAATTTTTGGACTGAGCATTTGAATTAAACTAATGCTCAACTTTTCGGTGCAATAACTCTTTGTCAGTTTGAAAGGTAGACGTTTCTATTGCATCTAACAATGCGGCTTATCGTTTCAATTTCAGGTCTTAAGCTGCATATGGGGGTTTATTTTGGCTGCACTTATATTTTGCTAGTTGACTAGACTGGATGTTCTTCGCTCTTCCGATGACCTATATATCTACTATCAAGGAACGCTTCCCTTTAGATTGGCATGTGTATAAACTGTGCATTATATTTCTGCACACTAAAGTACTATATAAGCATGCATGTACTCCTGCGTATGCCAATCCCTGCTATTAGATAAACCTATTTTGAGAATAATGAGTTCAGCTTCTTCCTGTGTCGAACAGTAAAAGATACGCATATGTTGGTATTGAGTTCCTCTGTTTGTAAAATCTTTGTCCAGCAGTAGCTATTACTATATCGTTTGGTATGTACCGAATATATGTAAGCCAACATGCTGTCAAACACTAGCTGTTATGTCGCTTGCTACGTACTGAACATGTAGCAGCAAGCTGTGAGACAGAAGCTATTACTCGTATCTCATTTGCTTTATACTGAACTAGCTGGGTGGCCCGCGCAATTGCGCGGCTAGTAATGCGATTATTTGAAATTTAATATTTAATGTACTTCTTTGTACGTTTAGCATGGTGACCCGCGCATTTACGCTCTAGATTTATAGGTGTTATTATACCATTTGTTTTGTTGGAACTTTGGGTGCTGATGTGCTATATATATAGAAAGACAGTTTATATTAAAAACATCATAGCCCAATTTTAGGATGGGGTTATTTAGACATCTTTTTTAAAATTTCAATGTATATGTAATCCAGTTGTTTAGGATGTTGGCATGTACTTTTGGTGTGAACACAAACAATGAGAAGTCTGTGACTTGCCGTCCGAAACTCGTTGACTTCAAGACTAATTTGTCGAATCTATCTCACAATACTCTTTATCTCTAAGTTTGTATCTTTATTTTTCGGAAATGGTCCACCGAGAAATACATTGAACTATTGACGTCTCGTAGTGAGAAGTTTTGTAATATTCCTCCGTGTTCTCATATTTGAAAAAAATACACTTCTTTTGTGTGCAATGTCATGGCAATAGATTCTTTCATGCTAGCTTATTTTATTGCAATTGACATGTTTTATTTTCATCCAAGGAGATGAAACTTTAATTGTGTTTTATTTATAGAAATGCTTGAAGCATTTCTCCGTTGCACGATTACTTGTTATAACTTGTTCTTTTTCATGCTCATGTTGTTTCCATCATACAATTTTTTTCTAAAACTGAATAGAAATTTCCAATGGTAAATAACTCCAAGGCATTTCTATCTATTAATAGTGTAGACGTGTTGTTTGCCAAGTCATCTTTTATGGTCCAGTATATATATGCTCCTTTTCTACCCGATGAAATTCCATAAGAATAATGCATGTTACTGTATGTATACTTGGTTGCACATATGCATAATGCATTGATGTTTTGCCAAGTCATCTTTTATGGTCCAGTATATATATGCTCCTTTTCTACCCGATGAAATTCCATAAGAATAATGCATGTTACTGTATGTATACTTGGTTGCACATATGCATAATGCATTGATGCATATTTCTGAAGAAAGCATGCAGGCAGGCACGCATGTAGCTAGTACGATACAGTATAAGCATGCAGGCAGGCACGCATTGATGCATATTTCCATAAGACGTACTTGGTTGCATCATGTATTTCACTTGTTCCCAATCGTGGGCATAATTGAATTGCAGGAGCTAATCCAGTTACAGAGCCACAGAGGTCTCAACGTCGTTGTGGATGCCTGCTGGACACAATGCGCCGCCGTGGGTTGCTTCACGCGCGAACCTGAAAGCCAACGCCGGCGGGCCGGAGAAAATCGCCCGGCGCGACTCCGTGTCCTACGTCTGGACGACAATGCTTGCGGAGAGGACATAAACTGCTTGACCCACTAATCAGAAAATAATGAAGCCCATCTGAGGCAAAAATGCACGCCGGTCGCCGCGTCATCAAATCCTCTACGCTTACGTCACGTTTGGTCCTTGAGCTTGAGGTAGGCACGTCGGCATGGATTTAATACGGCGGCATGTCGGCTTTGCTAAAGACCTTGAGGTAGACTCACGCACGTTTTGTGTTCGATGGCACCCAGATCGCCGTGGTCGCCTCGGTTATCGGCAAGATTGATTGTTGCTGCCGTTTAGCCAATCTTGGATTTTTCTTCGATCAATTTAATGGCATCAGTAGTGGAGTGATTTTAAATAACATTCATTCAATTTATAATTGTTCCCGGGAACACGACATCGTACAAACTGGGAGAAATAGATAATCTGAAGTATGAATTTAATTGAGGTTATGTATTCATCCCTGCAAAAACAATGTCCACTGCACTTATTATCACGACACGACATCGTACAAACCGGGAGAAATAAATAATCTGAAGTATGAATTTAGTTGAGGATATGTATTCATCCATGCAAAAACAATGTCCACTGCACTTGTTATCACGACCGGTGCACCATAATATGACGACGTATATTGTAGGATTGAAATTGGTACAACTTATTACCTCAGAATCCATCCTTACATCATGCAGATGCAAGTGCAACATCAGGACTACCAATTCCTATGATCTCCTATGATCGTGCATGTATAACGTAGTGGCTGCAGGCTTACCATATGGTGCCCCCGAACTCATGGTTTGAAAGTTGTAGTCTAATCCAGCTCATCGATTTGGATGTCAGGTGCTTGAGTGGCAGCCACGAAGATCCTGATCGGCGATCGCCACCATGATTTAGGCTTAGTACGGAGAGCTGACTGGATCATGATGTGGCGGCCGGCCGGCGGCCCGGTCTTGCCTTTCATGAAGCTAGCTAGATTGTGTGGTCACTCGCACCTCATCCTGCCATGCCATCCATAGAGGTATACGTAGATGAGAAACCAATCGATTCCAGTGCGTGGAGAGCTGACTGGTTCTAGATGTGGCGGACCGTGGCCGCCGGCCGCCCGGCCTTGTCTTTCTTCAAGCTCTCAAGATTGCCCGGAGAGCAAGACTGTGGCCGCCGGCCGCCCGGCCTTGTCTTTCTTCAAGCTCGCAAGATTGCCCGGAGAGGAATCGCATCTCCTCCTGGTATGCTTTATTATTCGATAACAAAGAAAAGGATTCCGATGCGCTCAGCTACGATTGGGATAGAGAAGACGGCGGGCCGTCGTAATAATTGTGGTGTCTCTATATTGGTGTCAGATGCCCGTACGCTACGATCTAGAAAATACCAAAATAGCGCATACTTGTGTTAGGAAGGTATAATCGATCACGTATCGTATACTTGTGCACGTTGCGGTAATTTTAAATCTACACCGTTCACTTTTCCTCGGTTAATCTGAGCCGTTGTTTGTCTTGTGTTTTAATTATATAATAGATATGTGTACGCAAAATGTTGTGTTTTTTTCGTGAAGGGGCGAGCGGTTGATGGCAACATCAAACTTGGTCCAAACTTGAACTGAGCTCTAGAGGGATTTTGGGTCGGTGCTCGATGACATGTACAACCACTCTTAGGATCTGTCTGCACATTGAGGACATCGGTGGGTACAAGTTCTATGAGAAAGTTTCGACGTCCATTCTTTTGCATTTGTTGAACAATAGTCATGGGAGTCTTAACCGACAAGCAGCCACTTTGGAAACCTTAGGATGTCGACATATAAAGAAGCTGAACTCGGGACAGATAAAGATCCCATGTCCGTTCGTGTCCGCTCGGAGAAAGGGCATGACCCAACGTCTCTCCCGAACGGATAAGCGTCCACGGGCATGTCGGTTTCTCCCCATTTTGGCCCAAGTGTGGTTTGCGCTTGGGGTGGAGCGGACAGCGTCCGCGTCCAGCCTTTATCCTCCCCGTGGCGGGAGACAGCGGCACAATCCTGCTCCTCTCCCAGTCCCCAAATCCTTGTCGTGACCGCCGCCGCCCTGCCTAGCCGAAAAAGGGTGTCGTGGCCCTGCCCAAGCCGAAAAGGAGGGGCTTCCGAGTCTGACAAGAGCAAGGCTGGAGAGAGCAGAAGAAGCTCTCCTGGCCAAGGCCAAGGACAACTCCGCTCGATTGGTCGAGGCGCAACTCGCCGCCTCCCTGCAGGCCCACGCCAACGCAAACACCATTGCCACCCAAGCTTTCGCCCGAGCTATGCTCATGCTCAAGCAGGAGGTCCTTGAAGCCGCACTTGCGAGCGCCGGCATCATCCCCACCTCCGTGGTGACCTCGGCGACGAGCTCGGTGTCGTTGACAGCCAAAACACCAAGGTCTAGGTCGCCAGCTCTCTCGTCGGCGTCGTGCGTGTTCTCGCCCGCAGGCGGACTCACAACTTCTCGTCTCGTCTAGCAGGACACGTTGCCGGAGATATGTTTGTGCTGATATTCTCGGTGTCCCCTCCCCTTGAGCTCAACGCCAACCCGAGTGCGGGCGAAGTCCTAGTCGTGCTTAGCAAGGCACCACGGATGATGTCGGCCTTGGACAACATGCATCAACCCCCGCAATCTCGTCTTCGAGGACATGTCTGCCTCGACGCCGACTGACCTGGTATTTGACAAACATTTTGACGTCGGTTGATTTGTATGTTAAAATTGGTGTGATAGATGATTATTTTTTATGTGTAGGCCTATTTTGACACCGATAGTGTGGTGGACGATCTCATATGTGGGCGTGGCCACTATGAACAACAAGAGGTGGAGGCCGAGGCCGAGACCAAGACTCAACCCGAGACCCAAAATGATGGGGTCTCTATTGAGTAAGAACCATTGTTTGTCAACGAGCTCATCCGACAAACCGACACACAATAGGGGAAAAGAGAACGGGCTCATACACGGTGAAGGAGGACAAGGTTCTTTGCGAGGCTTGGATGAAAATTGGACAAGATGCAGTTTGTGGTGCCGAGCAAAAAGGATATGCATATTGGTTGAGGGTGGGCAAGTTTTTCCATGAGCATCGGAAATTACTACCCTACAACATTCAGAGTGACCGGAATGACAACTCCCTATCAAAGAGGTGGTCCTATATCTAAACCGGGTGCAACAAGTTCCAAGGTTCCTATGATCATGTCAAGAACCGACCCATGAGTGGCATCGGTGTGGGAGACAATGTTCTCCCAGCCTTGGCATGTTTCCTAGAATGCTATAACTCCATGTTCACATTGAGCCATTGTTGGATGATGATCAAGGGATTCCCCAAGTGGAAAGACATCTATGCTTTCTTGTAAGAAGGGGGCGATGGATCAAAGAAATGCCCCAGTGAGTCGTCGGAAGTTGAAGAGGGCGACCCAATCTCGGTGAACCGTGCGGTGAGTCCAAGGAGACACAAGGCTACAAAGTAAGATGCAAAGTGCGAGGCTTCGGGCGGTGGAGGAGACATTCAAGGGGTTGATCGCCGAGAAGGAGGTGTCAAGTGCCAAGAGAGAAGAGAGGAAACGTCGGGACAAAGAGGAGGCAATGAGCACCTGCCTTGAGGTACAAAAAAAGAAAAATCTAGAAATTGATGAGACCAATGCCCGCTCAAGAGTCAAGGGGGCAGATCTCGCATTGCTAGCCGAGGAGAACCGGATCAAGCTCGCGTTGATGGCCGAGGATCGAGAACCGGATCATGATGGCCGATTTGACTATCATGGACTCGGATCAAAGGGACGGCTTGGATCATCAAGAAGCAAAAGATGAACCGCGAACGTGATGCGTGATCTCCATTAATTTCTAATTTATTTCATCTAGTGATTTGAACTATGTGTCATTTGGTACCTTGTAGTGTGATTTTTAATTGGTGGTCATTTAGTTGCTATTATTCTCAATTTTTTTGCTATTTTATCTAGTCGTTTATTTTCAAATTGAGTGAAGACTCAACTATTGCTCCCCCTACTCCACTATGGAGAGTCTCTCTTAGGCACAACTTCATTTGACCATTATCTCTAAATGGGTGGCAAGCTTAAAACATAGGGTCTATTCGAGATTCTGATCTTGAACTTGCACAACTCAAGCTTGATGACGATCACCACTTGACGTCATACTCCATGGACTATATGAAATCTTCCTTTTGATGCAAATCCATGGAAAAATATATACCTAACCCCACATAGAAATACCACAAACACATATCATGGGTTAATTCATGAAGCTATATGGATAATTCCTTACCATACCACGAAATACATGATCCCACTTGGCATATTTTTTAGGTTTGTGTGTTGATCAATATCTTGATCAATCTTATATCTTTTCTTCTATCTTCATTGTGATGATATCTTGAAGATAAACATGAATGGTCACATGATTCTTTTTTTCAAGACATACTTGCAATATGCTCAACTTTCTCGTGAACAATCTTCGGATAATCCCTCGAATAACACCTTCGTCATCACGTAATCTTCTTATTGATCATATCCAATATATTCATACAAATCGATGATCTTAATGCCAAATACTTCATGGAATCAACGTTGAACCCAACATATGCAGTTCAAGCACTCGCTATGGATAAACACTACAAGTATAACTCAATGCAATCACTAGTCAATAGAGATTATCATTAATTACCAAAACCACACATGGGGGCGTCATGCTCTTTCATTTTGGTCCGTCAAATTATATACATGATATTATCTTACAGAACTTACTCGCTAAACCTTCAAGTGCTTACCTGGAATGTTTCTTTTGTTTTTCTCCTCCTATTGAGATAGCTTCTTCCATTTGTACGAGAACTCTTGCGTGAATTCGCAAGAATTGTTGTCTCTCGAGCCTTCAAACGAACCCCACCCAGTGCAACCTTTAAACGAGCGGCTTTCCTTGTTCTTCAAGTTCACTGATGAGTGGCAATCTGAATGCAGGACCCCCCTCCCAAAAAAATCTGAATGTAGGATGCATACATACATACCAATATCCGGTCCAGGTGGATGACGCAGAACGGCTTGGCGCCGCGGCAAAACAACTACACCAGTGCAACCAGCACTCATGTAATAGGTAAGCGAGAAAGAGATGGACATGTGTCTCTTAATGGGATGAACGAGGATCTAATCCAATGGCTATCAGTTTAGCCTAATGATGGCAACCGGGCCGACCCGACACGACACGGCCCGATCACTTTTCGTGCCATGTCGGGCCGGCCCATGTATCTAGTTTCGAATAAAGCCCGACCTGCTTGTTTGGCTTGTTTTGGCTTTTTTCGAAAAAAAATCAAGAAAATACCGAAAATCTTAACAGATCAGAAAAAATATAGAAAAGGGGTAAAATCCTTGTGCTTCTCGGGCCGTTGTCGTCCCCGTGCCCTTGCCATCCCTCGTTTCGGCCATAATTTTTTCATGTCGTGCCCAGGCCAGCCCATATGCCCGTGTTTGAAAAAAAGTCAAGCCCACTATAGGCATTTTCCGTTTCATGCCATGCTTTGGGCTGCTTTTCTTTGCCCGGGGCTGGCCCATAAAACTCGAACCCGCTGGCTACCATTAGTTAACCCAAGCCGGTTGAAACTTAATGTGAATGCAGCAGTGGCTAAAACAACAGCAGGAGATGATGTTGGTGTGGTATGCAGGTCAGCGCATGGAGTGTTCTTGTGAGCCTCGACAATGGTCTTCAAAGGAATGACCCATCCAGGATGCCTATAAGCGTTGGCATGCCGAGAGGCTCTTGACCTGGCCACGGACCTCCAATTAGAAGCGATCCAAATCTCTACGGATTGCCTAGAAGTCGTCCAAAGTATGCATACCAGAAATTTGGGGAGATTCAGTAACATCTTGTGCGAGATTGAGGACAAATCGCGGCAGAGGGACAATACTTTCTTTGTTCATGAGAGGAGAGAATGTAATAGGGAAGCACCCGTGTTGGCAAGGCTAGCTTCGACCTTGCCGACCGGGCGGCATTTGTGGCTGTTAGCGCCACCTCTGGGAGTCGAGATTTTTGCCTCCCGAGTTCCAGTGCTCCCTCCGGTTAAAAAAAAAATCATATTGTGAGTTTCAAAAAAATCTGAAAAATAATTAGGTTGTGCCCAATAGTATATCCTACGAATGTGCAAAATATTAACTTGAAAAACTTTGTATTCTAAACTACACAAAAATAACAAAAGTGTGGATCTAAGTATGCATATTTTCAAACCTCCAAGTTTTATCAAATTTGTTATTTTTGTGTAGCTCGGAAAATAAAATATTTGAGTTTGATATTTTACACGCCTGTGGGATATACAATTGGCTACACCCGGATTTTTTTTTCATATTTTTTAAAACTCACAAGTATGATTTTCGAATGTTTTAAACCGGAGTGAGCTTGGGAGCCAAAAAAGCATTTTCCGCACCTCTGGTGGCTTAAACCTACTTGTAAGTTTCGACAATGTTTAAATAAAGGGTGGGTGATTCTCAAAAAAGAAAAAAGAGAGATATTCTCAACAACAAAAATTAACCAGTGTTTCTCCATAGATTGGATTAGGGTTTTGTTAGCCGTCTTCTTCTTCAATGGAGATGGTTTCGTCTACAATAAATAATCTTCGGCCCTTCGTTCGATGGCGAGATCGTATGGTTCTTCAGATCTTGCTTCGCCAGATCAATCTTGGATTGTTTCTCATGGTTGCCGCGAGGAGGATTGTCCTCGCAATATCTGTCCCAGCTACTATGTCCTCGGCAATGGTGATTCGTTCTCTCGGCTCCCAATGACGTCGACAAAGTTGATCGGTTGTTTGTCCCTGAAATATCAGTGTTGGTGCTCTTGCCGATGTTGCTTGATTAATTTAATGGCTGCGTGCGTGCACAAAGGCTTGTCATTGCGGCTCAAAATTAAAAGTATGGGAGAACCTTCGTTGGTATTCACATGTCTGTGGTTTGGTGTATTCTTCGTGGTTCTACGGCTGCCTTCAGAAAAGTACAAGATTGTGTCACGGAAGAAGAAATGGCTTGAAGATCTCAAAGATTGGGTCGTCTCTTTTAGTATTGTTTTTGTAATCGATGTAATCATGTACTCACTCCGTTCTAAATTAGATGACTTGCATTTGTCTACATGCAGATGTATCTAGATGTGTAACAAGTCTAGATACATCTGTATCTAGACAAATGAAAGTCATCTATTTTGGAACGGAGGAAGTACTATTTGCTGGTTTAATATATATGGTTTTTGCTCAAAAACCCAAGAGTTCTCTCCAAAAAAAAAATAACCCAAGAGAAATACGACACTGCAGGCTGCAGCAGAAGAAAGATTTACCTCGCCTCGACTTGCAGGCCTAAAACCTAACTAAAATCCCCTTTGTTGCATTTCCAATCTTCCACCCCAATGGCGTCGCCGGCGCATCCGACGCCAGGTTACCCGCAACCCACGCCGTCGGAGCTGCCGGCCCTCCAGGACGAGCTCCTCGAGGAAATCTTCCTCCGCCTACCCACAGCCGCTGACCTCGCCCGCGCCTCCATGGGCTGCCCCACCTTCCGCCGCGTCATCACCGACCACCCCTTCCTCCGCCGCTTCCGCACTCTCCACCCGCCGCCTCTGCTGGGCATAATTGCCGCCACCTTTCGCCCTGCCCAGCCGCCTCATCCCTCCGCCGCCGCCGCGCGTGCCTTCGCTGACGCCGACATCGACTTCCGGTGCTCCTTCCTTCCCTCTCCCGAGCAATGGCGCAACCGCGACTTCCGTGACGGCCGCGCGCTCCTCTCCGGCGTCATCCCCGAGGGAAGCAGTTCTCTCTACGACTACAAACGCCGAGACTTCGTCAGTGCCCTTACAACCCTGTCTGTCTGCGACCCCTTGCACCGGGGCTACCTTTTGCTACCTGCCATCCCAGACGAACTAGCCGCGTTAGTCCATCAACCGGACATTGTGGATTTCGAGCCCTTCCTTGCTCCTCCCGGCGAGGATGAGGACGACTCTTCATTCAGAGTGATTTGTTTGACGCAGTGCACAACCAAGCTGGTATTGTTCGTCTTCTCTTCTGGTACCGGAAAATGGCATGCTGTTACATTTGACGATTGGATCGCTTTGGTCGCAAGTCCTGACGACCAGGCTTCAGGATCTAAGCTGACATTTTCCTTAGGGCGCTACTATGCGCACAAATGCTTCTGTTGGGTAGTTCAACCGTCAACAAGTTGCTCATGCTCGACACGCGCGTGATGGAGTTCTCTCCTGTCAACCTCCCAACTCCACCTGGCCCTGACCAAACGCGTCCAGAGATGGCCTTTGTGGAGACGGTCGAAGGAAGGCTTGGGATGTTTGCTCTCAATAGTCAAATGCGACATGGCAGCAGATATTACCTCCGCTATGCCAAGCTGCAAAATGAGGGGGCTGGTGGTGAACATCAGTGGCGATTGGAGTCGATAATCTCTTTGCCTTTGGGTTATCATTATACCATCTTGGGTGTAGCTGGGGATACTTACTCCTTCAAGGAATTCCAGAAGACTTTTTTCGGTCCCATTGTCAAGGCCAGATTTCGACTGTTTTTCGTTGAATCTCCAAACATTGCAGCTTGAGTGGTTCTGTGCCAACAAGTTCATGATCGTGCTTACTGACCTGTATGCTGGTTTCCCACCATCCTTGTCTCCGCCAACTGTTTGAAGTGGTAAGTCTGTTCCCAGTCTTTCCCTTTTATTTTGCGTGCCATAAGACATTGTGATATGCTTAGTTTCTCATCATTTGAGTGGGGAAAGTCAACAAGTTATGTCTTTTGCAATTGCAGGAGAAATTTTATTAATTCATGCAGCAAAATGATCGTAGGGTTAAGTTTAAATATATGTGTGCCCTTAGATTTCCTGATTATGACTGCTGCTGCATGTTGAACAATTATGGACAAAATAACTGTATTTCCATCATGATATTCATGGTGATTTCATCTTTTGGTCTGTTACAAATGGCAACTGACATATCATCAGTGATCCCCTCTTTCAACATCACAAACACCCTCGCCAATCCACCTCTAGCATTGACTCAAACATGGGCATTTGAGACATTTACTGCTGATGATGCGAAGTTCCTGTTTTCCTAAAAGCTGGTGCTTGCTGCCGCTGGTGACCTTTTACTTGGTGTCTTATGCTCGTTTCCAGTTTATGAAATGATTGGTTCGTATATGTCCTGTTAGGCATCTGCAAATCTTTTGGCTTATATCTAGTGGGCGGTGGCAGCTGATTTTTTGCATGTTCTTGCTATCTACTATTGATTGCTTCATAGATGAGTACAAAGAATATGTAGCTCCGTAAATAGGTGCTGCGGCTCATCCTTAACTATTGCAAGTGCTTCAAGCCGACTGCTTATCAAGACATCTATACACAATCCTGTCAGGCATTTTTTGTCATGACTGTAAATTAGATGCGATGATATATAAAATTCAAAGTATAATCAGCGGATATCATTTGATTCAAAGAACTAGAGACTAAAGGTACTGGTACTGTGAGAAGGTAATTTCCCCCCCTACATTACCTGGTTTACGAGGCTACGAGAAAGAGACACGACTCAAGCTAATTGGATTATGATGTCTTGGTTGTATGACTAAATCAAACTATTTCGTTTCTGCTATCTTGCATATATAACATGCAAACTGATAGGTGAATGTTGAGTACCTGTGACTTCAAGATTTATGCCTTCATATGCGATATCAACGCTTGCGCCCACTAAAATGTCTGTTCTTGAGCAAAACTCCATGGTTAGAGAACTTCAGTGTAACATGTTTGTGTGGTTCTGCACAATTTTTGACTGAGCGTTTGAAGAAAACTGAACATCAACGTTTCTGCGCAGTAACTATTTGTCAGATTGAAAGGTAGATGTTTCTATTGCATCTAACAGCGTGGCTTATTGTTTCGTCCAATTGCAGGTCTTAAGCTGCATATGAGGGCTTATTTTGGACTGCACTTATATTTTGCTAGTTCACTTGACTGGCTGTCCTTTGCTCTTCTGATGACATATATATCTAGTATCAAGGAACGCTTCCCTTTGGCTTGGCATGTGTAGAAACTGTACGTTATATTTCTGAACACTCCTATAGAAGCATGCATGTACTCCTGCGTGTGCCAATCCCTGCTATTAGATAAACCTATTTTGAGAATCATGAGTTCAGCTTCTTCCTATGTCGAACAGTAAAATATACGCATATGTTGGTATTGCGCTTCTGCTAGGCTAGTTCTTCTGTTGGCAAAATCTTTTTCCAACAGTAGCTATAACTATATTGTTTGGTATGTACCGAATATGTGTAAGCCAACACTGCTGTCAGACACTAGCTGTTATGTTTGTTGCTACGTGAATATGTGTAAGCGGACATGCTGTGAGACTGTAGCTCTTACTCGTATATCAATTGCTATATGCTGAATATGTATAAGCGAAATGTTGTGGTTTGGTTTCGTGAAGCGGCACTGGAGAAAGGAACAGATTGTGTGAGAGTGATTGATGGCAACATCAAACTTGTTGGTGCAAACTTGAACTGAGCTCTCCACAAAAGGGGTAGAAGAATGGCATACCTATTTCTCTCATCAATAGGGTTAGTGGGTTACCCGTTCCTGATAGGTGTAGAGGGAGTCTTGGTCGGTGGTCGACCGGAAATACAATAAGATGGTGATGGAGCTTGTTGCTTGCAGTGGGCGAGAAGAAGAGCAACAGAGGTTGGCCACTACTCGGCATGTGCCAAACTGGCATAACCCGGCCCAAAGTAAGTGGGCTATCTGGCAGATCTCAATCCTATCACTATATATGAAAGTTGGAAGAAACCTCTCCCCCTCCCGCGTCCACGTCACCCGAAAAAACCTAGCCGTTCGATCGACCGCACGGACGTCCCAGATTGCTTCAAAAATCGCGCGACACTGTAGCATACTGTAGCTCGGGAGTTTCTACCAAGCAGAGCTCGTGCACGAATTTTGGCGCAACCAACTTTACAGGAACAACCTCGCAACCCGAGTAATTAACCCGCGGTCCAAAATTTAACGCGGCGAGGGACCTGATTGCGATTCCAGCAAAACACAAGGGCTTTTCTGCAAAACCGCCCGCAGAATCCCCTCCTTCCCCTTTCTCGCTCCCGCGACGCGGAGGTCGCCGTCGCCGCCGCCGCGTGCCGCCGCCGCTCCACCCCTCCCCGTCCAGATCGAACATCACAGCAGCCTCCGCCACCGCGTCCTCTCCGTGCTCGCCCAGTCTCGCATGCCGGAGCTCCCGATCCACGGCAGAATCGACGCCGCAGCGCTCGGTGCCCGCCGCCGTTGATTCGCTCGCCGCCGAAGGCTCCGGCGGCCATATGGCACGCCGCGCCGCCCGTCCGCTTCCCCGCGACGCCCTCGCGCCGATCCGCCCGCTGGGGCGCGTGCTGGGGCGAGCGAAGCACGCCCGAGCTCGGCTGCCATCCATGGCGCCGCTGACGTCACATTGACGTGTTGCGGGCCCCATTGTCAGCTTTCTAACATTTTTCGTAATTGATTTTTAGAAATAATAAAATCCTGACACGTAGGTCCTCTTGTCAGTTTTTAAAGTAAATACAAGAAATCCAGAAAACTGGAAAATCCATATCTTTTAATCTGTAATTCAGAAAAATACAAATAATATACCAAAATTTACAGAAAAATGAAATCTTTACAACTAACGCATCTCCATGCATAGTTAAACAACTTAAAAAAATTAAATTAAAAATGAAAAATCCATATCTTCTAAACTTTAACTCAGAAAAATACAAATAACATGCCAAAATTTGCAGGAAAAAAGAAATCTTTACAACTAACTCATTTCCATGCATGGTTAAACAACTTTAAAAGAACCAACATAACCTTTTTGTAACAATTATAGAGCTTATAGAAATGACATCTGTCAGCCAATCCAATTCCATTTAAATTTATCTTCATGATCTAAGATGCATTTCAATATCTTTAGTTGATCATATCATCCATGTTGTTTGCACTACATCGACATCTGTAGTCTTCAGAGATTTCAGTGGTAAAGTTCCGTAAATGGATCATATACTAGATTAATTCTTATGCTTTAGAATTTTGCACCATTTAATTATTGAAACAAAGAGTACAATCTACAAAGAATTTGGTTTATTGAGATATCTTGATCCCATGATATGCCATATTTTTGAAACAAATACTATTATTCGCTCATTTATTTTTTGTTCTAATCAAATCTTTCATCCAATTCAGCTCGAATTCCATAATTTCCGATGTACTTACTACTTACTTACAGGCTAGGAGAATTGAAAGCATCATCTAATGATTACACTTATTACAACATTCACTACTACTATATTTTTCTTTCATAACAACATGCAAATTAAATGTTTCCTAAAATGTATTTAACATTTTTTTTTGTTCCCCTCTGTAAATTTTGTTGCTACTTTACTCTATTTACCGACGACCAACGAGTATAGAAAGATGTCGCCGCTCAATTTCGTCATACCTGCCTATCTCCATAATTAAATAAGACTTACCACACAAAAGTTGCAACACAAAAATATTGTGCACATTTTACAGTTTGGAAACTTCAAAATTCAATAAATGTTAATTTTTGTTTAGAAATTTGTTGGAATAATTTCCCATATAATTTTCCTACCTTCCCACTAGGGAAAAACAAAAAAATCCAAACGGAATTCAATTTTTTTATCACAACGGGCACAATTTGTCACCATACTAAATTTCCCAATAATATTATCCACTTTTTTATAAAAAAAACTAATCTCCCACGCAATAGTTTTTATCCGATAATATTTAACCACATCAGACAAATTAACATGAAGGTTATTATTTTTTTTAAACTTTTTTTAAAATCTTGGATGTCTGACAAATCAAACCAGTTTACTTAAACAATTTCTATAAAATAAATAAAATTCAAAAAACAATATCTTTGAAACTATCCACCGAATAATATGAATAATATGTCCAAACGATCAGAAAAATGAATGCTAACTATTTATAGCAAAAAACAAACATGCTTAAATATTTCAATTCGATAAATACTCTGAGAAAACAACCAAATACACTACCTCCACTTATATGAAGTTAAATTTATTAAACGCTCACATAATGCATTTCCTCTAATTACAAACTTAAATTGAACATTTCAATTTAGTAATTATTTGGATACAAACTAAATTAATTTACTCTAATTATGGAATTCAATCCAACGAATGTGCATGGCCCGTGGAGGTAATATCATCCACCAATTCTAAAAGAATAACTGTTCCTCCGTTTGTTTCCATTTTCCTATCTAACCCGCTCTTAGCATGACGATAATCAGTCCGACGGTACCGTTTATACTAGAGCTCTCCGTGTATTTAGTTTTTTTTTAGCGGGAAACCACTGATTATATTGAAGTCCAGAAGTTACAAAAAGACACCCCACAAAGATAGAAATAACACACAGGTCCTTCTGCAACATAGTGACGCCGACGAGGAACCAGACGTGCCGACGACGCGTCGCCCGCTGCATCTTCCAAATCTTGGAACGAAGATGATCCCCTGCGGACGGGAAGTTGTCGAACCTCGAACTCCAGAGAGCCTCCATCCATCGCCAAGCCAGCAGCACCGCTGGTCTTCAACATCAGAAGCTTCGATTTCTTGATCTGGATCCGCCGCTCCGAGATCCAGCCGGGAAGGAGCGCGCACGGCGGTCTCCCAGGACCGCGAGCACGGAGGGAAGTCGCCTGCTTGATGGCGAAGCTCCAAAGAACGACGACATCGGAGAGGAAGAAGACGACCCAAAAACGCCAACCACCGACGCCTCCGCCTCCAAGACGCCGCCGGTGAGCAACCTACTCAAGCCTACGCTATATACACGACGAGATCCGGGGTTCCCCCACCCTCCCGCCGCCGAAGCGGCCGGCGGAGGGAAGGGGAACCAGCGAATTGCCGCCGGCAAGGTGGATTGACTAGGTGGTTTCAAAGAATCGCCCTCAGACACTGTAACGGGAGAGGGGACGAGTCCAAGGTCGCGTCTAGACGTTACCCATGATGATGACATGAACAACTGTCACTCTTAGGATGTGTCTCCATAGTGAGGATTTCCGCAGGCAAAAGTTAAATGAGAAAAATTCCACGTCCCTTTCCTTTACTTTTGATGGACAATAGTAGTAGGAGTCTTAACCGGCAAAGCAACCACTTTTTTTTAAAAGATACAAGCAACCACTTTGGAAACCAAGTCGTTTTGACAAATTTGGAACATGATAAATCACCAAACCGAAACGTGCACGTGCATCAGCATTTGTCATGGACACCCTGGTAAAAAAAAAGACCATTATTACATCACCCATGGTTGGATGATTAATAGGGTGGTTGTATCGCAATTCTCATCCCCAATAGATTTCAAACTTCAGATTTGACACTGGTATTTTTTCTTAAACGAGGCAAAAGATTTGCGTGGCGGCGGAGTTGGAGCTTTGGGGCGGCAGCCCCGATTATTCGAGGTGTTGGCGGACATGGAGGCCGCTTGGGTGGCGTCGCGTCGACGAGGACCACTGGCTTGCCCGATTGCCAAGGAGAGAGCAGATCGGCGCGGCCAGTCGCCACGACACGCGGGAAGGCCACTCCCGATTCCACCGCCGACCACCACCACCATCACCAGACGCGAGCCATCGCTTCTCTCCGACGACCAGCTTCCCGCTGAGGTCGTGGCCCACCCAGACCCAGATCTAGCCCGCCACACCACGCGGCCGCTGTCGGGGGAATACTTTGTGTATTAACCCGCGGCCCATGTTGATGAGTGCGACTCAACTTACTCGCACAATGAAGGCCTACATAAAAGCAAGCCCAATATCGCACCGCCACAAGGAGAAAGATGTAGAAGACATATCCTGGAAGACGTGAGGAGGAGTTAGTCTCCAATAGGTTCCAGTCGATGTATTCCTTGTGGAGGAAGTTTCCTTTGTAACCTAGCGAGGCTCTGTGTATATAAAGAGGACTCGCAGGACTTAGAAAGGGTCAAGCTATCAAGCCCTAAACCCTAGCTCTTACGGCGAGTTCCCAGATCGGATCGCCACCATTGTAACACCACATATATCATATCAATACCAAGCTAGGGTAGGCAGGAAGTAGGTCTTTACCTCACATTGAGGGGCCGAACCTGGGTAAATCTGTGTTCGTCCTTGTTCCTGCGATCCCAAGCTCGGAGACGATTGACTCGCGCAAATCCCACACCTACGAAGTCATCCATGACATCTGACGTGACAAACCCACGACAGTTGGCGCCCACCGTGGGGCCTGCGGTCAAAGCGTCACGTTCCGCGCAGGATCGATGAAAGGAGCTGAAATCTCGCCATTGGCCACATCATCATGGTCGATGGCACGCCTCTCATTGACGATTCAAGCTGGGGACCAGAAGCTGATTACCTGGAGACAGGTCGCATCATCCCGTTTGGATCTATTCATGTTTTCGTCGGCTTCATCGGCGGCGAGTCAGAAGACCCATCACAGCCTGGCGACTCGAAGAAGGAGTCGCCGTAACTGTGGATGAAGAAGAAGAATCTACCAACAACGAGCCACTAGCGCTCGAAGACGAAGAAGCCCAATCCATTGAGTATGTACTCGAGGAAAGGCTCTGTGGAAACCCTAGGGGTGGCAGCTCGCCCTCCGTAGGAGATCAGTGCATGGAAGGAATCTACAGGACCGTGGAAGCAGAGAAGGGCTGGGCATGCCGCAGGGCAGCTTAGCACCCACACACCGGAAGCAGCGGAACAAGTCGCACCAGAAGGATCAGGAGTCGCAGAGCTCGGTTCGAGTCGCGCGGCACCCGCTGCAGCCACCCCAGGAGTCGCGGCCTCAGGAGTCGCGAACAGAGAAGCCCGTCCGGAATCGTACCTACGGAAGAAGGGCCAAGAACAACCCCCAACACGACGGCCAGGATGCCCCAGAGCAGCCCGCTGTTTACGCCCATATCTGCAGTTAACGCTGCCGCAAGAGCTGCGGAGCTGGAAGCTACCAGGATTGAGCTGTATGATGAAGTCCAAAGGATTGTGGATGAAAGGAGCAGGCTCGCACGAGGACCAGCGCCTCCAACAAGAACAACAGCGACTCGCTGAAGACACCATCATCCTACAAGGAGGACCAAGCACCTTGCCACACCGACGTCATTCAGTCGCATGCAGCCAGGAACAGTAAATCCCATGGAGTTATTCCAATCACCCACCTCTGGACCTACAGCCGCGGTCCCTGCAGTCGATACACCAGCAGCCACAGCCACCCCACGCGAACCCATCGGTCGCGACAAATGCAGCGCGTCCAGTCGTGGCCAGAAGCCGCAGCACCATCAGTCGCAGTACCCTCATACACGGCACCACCTGCCGCGGCTGCGCGACCCGCGGCGCCTTTAGTCGCGCCTGCATTGCGGACGATGGCATCGCCAGCATTCGCACCTGTAGTTCCATCTTTTGCGGCGCCAAGAACGGCGGAAGCACCAGGGTCAAGAGCTCTGGTGCAAGCTAACAACAGGGCTATCATGCCACCTCCGTCGCCACAACCAACCTTTGTGCAGCAGCCGGCACCGCAGCCTCAAAGGTTCCATACACCGCAAGGACACTATGTTAGCCCAGTGGAGAATCTCTATGCGGCTACCAACATCTTAGCCAGGTTGACACCGGTAGGAAACGCACCGATGGACAGAGAGCGCGGCGCGCCATTGAGATGCTGAGCACAGCAGTGGTACAACAGGCAAACATGTCTGAACATGGGGGACGACTGCACGCAACCCCCTATAACAGTAGAGTAACAGCGGAAAGAAGCATCCGAGCCGAGTCGCCGCAGGTTGCGACTTCAAGTTCAGCCCGGCGACAAAGGGAAAACCAACAGGTGGTACAAGTTCAACCCGCAGAAGGTGTGCAGATGCATGCAATGGTTAATCAGGCAGGGAGGCCAGCTCCATCCAACTTATCATCGCGACTTAAGGTCCAGTCTGCTTCAGCGAGAGGATTAGGTCCGAGCCGTTTCCTGCAGATTTCAAAGGACCTCGCAAGGTCGCAAATTATAACCCAAGTATGGACCCGGTCACTTGGCTCAACAATTATGAGATGGGCATGAGCATTCTCAACGCATCTGAAGAATCTGTGCCCGATACCTAAACATGATGTTGGAAGGCGCAGCCCACATTTGGTTACAAAACCTACCACCAAACTCAATAAATTCTTGGGATGAGATGAAGGAAGCTTTCGTCAAGAACTTCCAAGGAACATGCAAGCGACTCTGCAGTATAGAAGATCTTGAGCGCTGCGTGCAAAAAGAAGTCATTGGATGAGGAGAGTGGCAGAAATTATACACTCCTCAGACAACATACCTCCAAGCTCAGCCGTCCTAGTTATGGAGAAAAACTGCAAGTTTGAGCCGCTGGTCCACAAACTGGGTCGCATGAAGGACAAAGTCAAGAGCCTCAGCGAGGTGATGGCAGCGGCTAACAAGTATGCAAGTTCGGATAAAACCAAGGACGCATCTGATGGAGAAGAAGAGGAAACTGCTGGCAAAGGAAAGAAGACCAGCAGCAAGCCTCAGCAACAAGCTAGCAATAGTAATGCGAGTTACAACAAGCGCAAAAACGAGGAAGGAAACTCGGGATTAGTCGCAAACACGAACACTCGTTACAAGCCAAGTAGTGGCAGAGGAAGAAATTTCCACCCAGTTAACTTGGAAGAAGTTTTCAACCGTCCCTGTGACATCCATGTGGGAAAGATGGAAAACCACCCAACCACACAAAAGCACAGTGCTACCATTACAAAAAGTGGAAGGATGGACAGCCACTTAATGGAACAACAACAATCAGAACAACGAAGGAGGCAATCACGGCGGAGGCCACCATAATGCTGCTCCAAACCCACAGCCAGACCAACCGCAGTTCCCAAAGCAGCTGGGTCAGTACCACACAATTGTGGTTAATACCTCAAGGAGGGAGCAGAAGCTGCGACGGCGCAACCAAGCTGTTAACGCCGTAGTACCAGCTGTACCACAGTGGCTGAAGTGGTCTGAGCAACCAATAGTTTGGAGCCGCGAAGATCATCCAGGAGATAAATGAAGGAGGCAAGCTCGCGCTAGTGGTTGCCCCTCAAGTCGCAGGATACAAATTAAGCAAGTACTGATGGATGGAGGCAGCAGCATAAACATACTATACTATGAGACTTCAAGAGGATGAATCTCCAAGAAAACAGCTGCACCCGTCCAGAACAACGTTTCACGGAGTCGTGCCTGGCGTATCAGCTCAGCCATTGGGGCGAATCAACCTGGAAGTCGCCTTCGGGACGCAAAGCAACTTCAGAAGCGAGTACGTCTGGTTTGAGGTTGTAGATTTCCAGAGCCCATACCATGCCCTCTTTGGCAGAGAAGCGTTCGCAAAATTCATGGCTCGACCGTGCTATGTATACCTGAAGCTAAAAATGCCTGGTCCTAAGGGAGTAATCACAATAGATGGCAATAAAGAATAGCACAAGAATGCGAAGAAGGGACAGGGCTATGGCCAAAGACGCTTGTGTCGCGAAAATGCACCTGCTCCTGAGCCGCAACAAAAATTTGATGACATCGTGGAAGCCAAAAGACACCTGCCTGACCTGCGACTTCAATTACAGCCGCAAGAAGGGCAAGAGCTGCAGGCCATCGGCAATAAGGGTATACCCCAACCACCACGAGTCGCCATCAACAATCACAACAGAACCAACAAGGGTTCGCAGTATCAAGCTGGCCACTCAGGGCTCAAACCTCAACTCCGGTCGCCACCTAGGCGCGACCGTACCATATGTATCAAATTGGATCGCCACTTAGGCGCGATCAACCCATGTATCAGGAATTAGCTGCCACTCAGGCGCGGCCGTACCTGTGCATAAAAAATCTGGTCGCCACCTAGGCGCGACCGACCCCTGTATCATCTCTGGTTGCCACTCAGGCGCAACCGACCCCTGTATCATCTCTGGTCGCCACCTAGGCGCGACCGACCCAATGAATCACTTCTGGTTGCCACTAAGGTGCGACCGACCCTATGTATCATATAATGATTTTGAAATAAAGCCGGCACCCCTACTATGTAGGTGGCTGTCGTTTCGCCTCAAACTACCAATTGAGTTGTGAGTCTTTCATTTTCTAATCATTGGTTCCTTGGGGGTGCGGCAGCTTTCTGAGCGCGGCCTATTACCTTGGAATCGCCAAACGAGTGGCATTTATCGTGATTATACTCAACCTTCACTTGGATGCGACTTGCATTATGCGGCCAAAGTACTGGGGGTGGCGTCAATCGAGCTTGATTGCCTATCATGGCCGCTCTCGACCCTGAACACACATGTTCCTAGGAAATACTGAGCCGCGCAAGGGCCTAAGTAAGGAAAACCGAGACAAATCATAAGGACCAGACTATTGGTCGGAACTTGTACTGATGAGAGTACTTAATAAAATAAAACATTGTTGCTAACACACCATTTCAGCAATTATTACAAGCCACTAAGGGCTAACTTCACCATAACATTGTTTTTCACTCACTTCTTCCCAGCTTTTGGCTTGTGAGTAGGAGGCACTGGCGGCTTACCAGGCTTGGCAGGAGCAGCAGTCGCAGGCTTGCTTGAAGGCTTGTCAGTTGCGGGCTTGGGGGCTGAGGAGCTGGACACACCTGGAGAGGAGTTCTTCTCTTGAGGAGCAGCCACGCTGGTAGATGCAGTGGGTAATCTCTCGAATCTCGACCCATCTGGATGATACTTCCCCAGAAAGGTCGCCAGGTCCACTCCGTCCACAAGTTCAGTCGCGTAGCCTCGCATGCCCTTCCATGTCGCCGCATATTCTGAGGATGTCAGCTCGGTGCCGTCCGTCTTCTTTGAAGGCTTGCCTTGATGGATCATATGTTTTAGCCAAGGCAAGCACATGAGCCGCGCCATAGCGAGCAGAAGATTCTTTCCAGTCCAAGAAGTACTGAGGCGCTTTGAGCAGCCTTTTCAATAATCCTTCAGCATCAGCGGGGACAGACTTGGTTGGCAAAAGGCAAGCTGATAATTTCTTCATTCCATCGATAGCTTTGTGCGCAAACTCGCGGATATGCTCCAGCTGCTCTTGTGTGCTGCCTTTCTGCGTTCTAGCATCCTCACCTATAACATGGCAGCCATCAATTAGCACAGCTATATGCAAACAAAGAAAGCTAAGGGAAAGTGAAGTTGTGGACTGCAAAACATACCAGTCAGCTCTTGGGTCATGATGGAAACTTTAGCATGGACAAGGTTGTGGGCGTCAGACACTTTCGCCAATTTCTTCTTAAGGTCGCCAATCTCCACAGCTTTAAGCCGCGCATCCTCATTGGCTTGAGTAATGGCATCCTTCTGGGCGTTGATTTGACAATCTTGCTGCTGGATCCTCTCATGAGACTTTTCTTCAAATTTTTAAGCCGCAGCTCAGTGGCCTTGGCTGTTCAGATAGCTTGAAGCTCTCGTCAGTAAGATCGCCAATTCTGGCGTCTTTTTCTTCAGTTCAGCCTCGCGTTGGAGAAGGAGTTTGCGCAGATTCTCAAGCTCAGAGGGAGTCTCCTGCAATTGCTTCTCCAGAGCAAGCTTCTCCGCAGTCACAGTACATAATTCTTCCTAAAAGACAGAAGATCAACAGATAAAGGGCAGCGGAGAAGTTTGCAGTAATTTGTGAGAAGTTATTATAAAAAGAAGTACCAAGTCCCCCTTTACGTCAAAGAAGGCCTTGATCCTTGGGGGCTAGAGACAGACAGGATAAGAGAAATAATTACCTTGTAAGCCGCAGATAAATTGGAGAGTGCCTCACGCAGCTCTGCAGCTTGTTTGTTGCTTGAAGCAATAATGGCCTGAGACAGCTGTTCTGCGCGGCTCAATGATGAGGAAGAGGAGGCTAACTCAAGGCGCAGCACAGGCGATTTCTGATTAACAGCCGCTGGCGACTCAACCAGCGGTGCTTCGACTGTGGCTGCGGGACCCATCTCCTCTGTGTCTGGGGCAACGAGGGGCCTGTCCCATCCTTCAGGGCCACCTCCTGGGCAGCCGTGTTAGGGGCAGGCGACGAGCCAAGTCATCAGTGGTGGCCGTGCCCTCCACCATGGCAGTATGAGCCGCAAGCGCCTTAGGCGACTCAACTACAGCCACGGAGACAACTCCCAGATCAGCCGTGGTTGTAGCATCAACCGCAGCTCTGCAAGAACAAGACAATTATATAAGAAAGAAGCATGCGCGGCAGAAGAAAAATGCTATGAGAACAAAAGAATGTTACTAACTCTGGAGCCATCTTCACAGAGGCCATAAGGCCGTCGCTTGACGGCGATGACACACCTTGGAACCCTGAGTCTACAACCAGAGGTCCACATGTTAATAAAAGGAAATGAAGGAATGTGCAGTCAGGATGCTAAGGCAGCAAGAATTACCAGAATGGGGTTCCATGTCTTCTTCAGCCGAGGCGGTGGTCCTAAGCACACGCCTGGCAACAGGAGGGGTCGCGTCCACTGTGGGTTTGCGACGCTTGATGACTTCAGGATTTTCCAGAGCGTTAAGCTCTGGCTCCTCCCGGGACAGTCTCTTTGAGGCCCTGCGGGGAGTTGGATCAGCCGTAGGAGGGCTCGCGGTTGGCGCAGGACTGTCATCCTCCTCCAGATCAGTATTTTCATCATCTGAAGCCGCAGTGGCAACATATGGGATATCAGCGACTTCACTGCCCTCTAAAGCGGGCAGTAACTTCTTCTTTGCGGCACGCTTGGGAGCAGCAGTGCCCACACCAGCCGCTGTAGTTCTCATCAGCCTGATACAAAAAGGGAAGACCTTAATATCAAAAAGAAAGGCAGCTCTACTATAAGACAAAGGACTAGAGAGGAGGGTTACCTCAAAAGGCTTGTTGTTAACGCTAAAAGGGGCGAGCCCCACCTTGTCGAAGGAGATGTTCTTCTCCTCAGTCACACGGGTGACGAACTCCACCCAGTCTTCAGGCTCCCAGTCAGCAGCCTTGACGCGATCAACGTCATTAGAAGTGCCAGAGCACTCGAGGAAAGACCGTTGATGGGGACTCACTGGCTGGATGCGCCATTTCGTCCAGCAAGAAAGAAGGTCAAGGCCAGTAAGGCCATGATCAATTAAGGCACGGACCTTGAGCAGCGACTCATTCACGAAGGACGTTGCAGCATCCCGAGGTTTGGATTTTAGTGCCTCAGAGGCACGAAAAGAGAGTTGGACCAAGCAGGGAGGCGAGTCTAGCCCTCCGAAGAAGTGTCTTGACGGTAAAAGAAAGATTTTTGCCAAGCCCTGGGACGATTCGCCAGGGCTAGCTTGGGAAGACAGAGTTTCTGTGGCGCTGTAGAGAGATGGCGCCGACCTGGACGTAGGCGCCACCTTTGGAGACAAGTTGGCTATTGCAAGAAAAAGAGGTCAGCCACCGATCGATATTGGGGGCTATGCCGAGATAATCCTCGTACAGTACATGGAAATTGCTCACCTGGAGCATTGAATTGGGTCCGATGTCATGTAGGCGGAGGCCCAGGCGTTGCATCAGGTTGCGGAAGAAGAGGGAGCCGGGAGGCGAGAATCCACGCTCCACGTGCTCCACGAACATCACCAGTTCGTTGGGCTTGGGGCGCGGCTCGATTTCATCACCTGGCGCCCGCCAGATGTTGTCCTCCTTCGGCGGCAAGAAGCCAGCATCGGCGAGATCCGTGAGAGTCTGCTCCGTTACCCAGCATCCTTCCCAGTTGCAGGAGATCTTGCGTTTATCATCGGATGGCTTTGCCTTGGGAGCCATTGCGAACAAATTGGATCGGGGGCTAAGCTCGATGGAGGAAGACGGCGGCGCGGTTGGAAGCAAGGAGAAAGCAGAGGCAAGTGAATATTGACCTAGCCGCCGCAGCTTATAACTGGGATGCCCGAGATCAACGGAATAATTTTCGCCCGCGGAATGGGGAACGGTTCGCAATAGAAGGAAACAGAATATTTTCAGATGGAAAAGATGAGTCGCGCCAATGAGTCGCGGCTTTGAATCGCATCAGTCAGAGATTAGTCAGAACGCTCACAGTGCGGCTCAACAACTACTTCAATAACCAGAAGATCCTCACTATGAAGTTCTAACCAATTTTGGGGGCTAATGTCGGGGGAATACTTTGTGGATTAACCCGCGGCTCGTGTTGATGAGTGCGACTCAACTTACTCGCACAATGAAGGCCTACATAAAAGCAAGCCCAATATCGCACCGTCACAAGGAGAAAGATCTAGAAGACATATCCTGGAAGACGTGAGGAGGAGTTAGTCTCCAAGTAGGTTCCAGTCGATGTATTCCTTGTGGAGGAAGTTTCCTTTGTAACCTAGCGAGCCTCTGTGTATATAAAGAGGACTCGCGTGACTTAGAAAGGGTCAAGCTATCAAGCCCTAAACCCTAACTCTTACGACGACTTCCTGATACGTCTCAAACGTATCTATAATTTTTGATGTTCCATGCTTGTTTTATACCAATTGCTACATGTTTTGCATCTACTTTATATCACTTTTATACATTTTTTGGGACTAACCTATTAACAAGATGCCGAAGTGCCAGTTCCTGTTTTCTGCTGTTTTTGTATTCCAGAAAAGCTAGTCTGGAAATATTCTCGGAATTGGACGAAACTACACGGGGGTGCCTATTTTTCCAGAACACGCCTGACGGAGCGAAGGAGCAGCAGAGGAGGGCCACCAGGAGGCCACACACACCTAGGGCGCGGGCCCCCCTCTGCCGCGCCCTAGGGTGGTGTGGGCCCCTCGGGGGTCCGCAGCCGCCGCCCTTTCGCCTACTTATTCCCCCCGACGCGAAAACCCTAAGTACCTGAGCAAATATCCACGAAAAGATCCAGAGACGCCGCCGTCGTCAACCCTAGCTCGGGAGGGTTCAGAACCTCTTCCCGGCACCCTGCCGGAGAGGGGAATCGTCACCGGAGGCTTCTACATCGCCATGCCTGCCTCCGGAGTGATGCGTGAGTAGTTCATCCTTGGACTACGGGTCCATAGCAGTAGCTAGATGGTTGTCTCTCCACTTTGTGCCATCATGTTTAGATCTTGTGAGCTGCCCTACATGATCAAGATCATATTATTGTAATGCTACATGTTGTGTTTGCTGGGATCCGATGAATATTGAATATTATGTCAAGTTGATTATCAATCTATCTTATATGTTATTTAAGATCTTGCATGCTTTCCGTTACTCGTAGATGCTTTGGCCAAGTAGATGCTTGTAACTCCAAGAGAGAGTATTTATGCTAGATAGTGGGTTCATGTCTCCGTTTAACCTGGGACAGTGACAGAAAGTTCTAAGGTTGTGGATGTGCTGTTGCCACTAGGGATAACCTAACGATGCTATGTCCACGGCATATGTGTTTGTTTACATTACGCACTTTACTTAATGCAATTATCCGTTGCTTGCAACTTAATACCAACGGGGGACTCGGATGACAACCCGGCGGTGGATTATTAGTCATAGATGCTGTTGGATAACGGTCTATGTATTATGTCGTAATGCCCAATTAAATATCATAGTAGTCAACATGTCATGTATATGCATTGTCATGCGCTCACTATTCGTCAATTGCCCAGCTGTAATTTGTTCACCCAACATGTTAGTTATCTTTTATGGAGAGACACCACTAGTGAACTGTGGACCCCGGTCCATTCTTTTACACTGATTAAACAACCACAAACTGCAAACTGTTCCTTTTTCATTCTCTGCAATTTAATACTCATTTTCCACACCATACGTTTAATCCTTTGTTTTCAGCAAGCCAGTGAGATTGACAACCTCACTGTTTCGTTGGGGCAAAGTAGTTTGATTGTGTTGTGTGCAGATTCCACGTCAACAGTCCAGACTCCCTGCGACAGCTATTTTTCTGGCGCCGTTGACAACCTTCTGAAGAGTTGCTGCTCCTACTGGTTCGATAACCTTGGTTTCTTTCTGAGGGAAAACTTGCTGCTGACTACATCATACCTTCCTCTTGGGGTCTCCCAACGAACGTGTGTTTCACGTCATCAAGCTATTTTTCTGGCGCCGTTGCCGGGGAGACAGCAGTCTTCTGCAAGGGGAGTTTCACGCTTCCAATCTCTTTACTTTGTTTTTGTCTTGCTTAGTTTATTTTATTTTATCTTGTTTGCTTTCAATTATCAAAAACACAAAAAAATTAGTTACTTGCATTTAGTTTATTTTCAGTTTTGTTTTCTGTTAGTATCATGTCTAGCCCTGTTCCAGTAGTAATGTCACCTGAAGAAGAGATCTTCACTTTCAAGCAAGGGAGTGAGGAGAGTTTTAAAGATGCTTGGTCTAGAATATCTGAGTCCTATGCTAAAACTGAACCTAAAATGACTTTAAGCCTGCTTCTTAGTAGCTTTTATTTTGGTCTTGTTCTTTGCTACAGATATGCTTTAGATGCTGTGGTAGGAGGAGATTTCCTTCGTTATGATGGGGATCAAGCTTTTAATGCTATAAAAAAATTGATTACAATTTCTAGCCCCCAATCACTAAAATTGATTTGGCTTTGACAAGCATAAGTGATAGACTTAACGCTCTTGAAACGAACATATCTGGTCTAAAAGAAGGGTATAATCAGATTCGTGAACATTATGATAATGTGCCAGTAAATTTTGAACCATCGGGATGGATTCCCTCAGTAAAAGTTGTTATAAATGGTGAAACTTTTCATTCTCGCTGTGATATTATGTCTGAATTCTGTTTAATGCCCAAGAATATTTATGATTCCTTAAATCTTTGGGAGCTTTCCAAATGCGAAGATTGTATAACTTTGGGTGATAATACTATTAAATTACCAAGGGGAGTAGCCGAAGGAGTATTTACAAAACTCTTAGGGATAACAATATCTATTGATTATCTTGTCATTGAATGTGCAGGAGTAGGACAAATTACGCTTGGAAGATCTCTGTTGAAACGCTTTGGAGCAATAATAGATGTGGGCCAAGGCACTATGAATTTCGCCTCTTCACCTATGTGTAACCAAGTATTTCCTAAAGATAAAGGTAAAGGTAAGAGAGCTAAGCGTAAGAATGTTGATGCTTCTTCACTTGGTAATACTTGATGCATGCTTTGTGCCTAGCTAAAAGGCGTTAAAGAAAAGCGCTTATGGGAGGCAACCCATTTTATTTTTCTGCAATTTTTCTTTTATTGAGTCAAGGAGTTTGTTTACTTCTGTAGCAACTCCTTTGTATCTTTATTTTCTCGCATTGTTGTGCCAAGAGTAGCCTCTAATGATAAGATGATGCTTAATTTTGATTGCTGCGCAGAAACAGATTTTTGCTGTTCACTGTACGAAATTCCTAAAATCACCAGATTGTTAATTAAATCTGAAATTTTTGTGCGTAATCTTTATGAATGTCTGAAACTTTCATTAGTTCAGAGTTTCTCGATCTGAGCGTCGTAAGTGCCTCGAAAAAATTCGTCTTTGCGGACTGTTCTGTTTTAGACAGATTATGCCTTTTTATTTTTGCATTCTCTCTTTTACTAGTGTTGAGTGAAATTCTTTTTTGGGTGGAAGAGCTTCACATAACATCAGTGGCTGTAGCTAATGTTTAAAGTAACAAATCATATTGCGTCTTTATAGAACATGTGAATTTTTGATTATGCACTAACCCTCTAATGAGATCTACTTTGAGTTTGGTGTGACGGAAGTTTTCAAGGGTCAAGAGAGAAGGATGATATAATAGGATCAAGAAGAGTGAAGAGCTTAAGCTTGGGGAGGCTCCCATGGATCTCCCCAGCATATTTCAAGAAGACTCAAGCGTCTAAGCTTGGGGATGCCCAAGGCATCCCCTTCTTCATCGTCAAAATTATCAGGTCATCTCTAGTGAAACTATATTTTAATTCTTTCACATCATATGTGCTTTTCTTGGAGCGTCTGTGTGCTTTTATTTTCAGTATTGCACTTTTATTTTCAATAAAGCTTGACTGGACCCTAGCATTCTTGATTGGGAGAGAGACACGCTCCGCTTTTTCATGAGAATACTCCTATTCTTCACTTATATTTGTTGAGTATTCATATCTAGCGCTGTTCAGCTTTTAGCTCTTGTTTTCATGTATCTCTTGTCAGAGCTATTAGCTTTCTTTTGTAGAAAGTACTCTCTTGCTTCACTTATATTTGTTTGGAGAGTTGATGAAATAAATTGATTGGTGTTTGGTTGGTTCAGAAAATGTTGCATGTGGTAATTGGTATAAGGAAAAACTTGCTTAATCTTGTAGATCACTAAAATGGATAACTTGATGCTTGTCAATTGTTTTGAGTTAACAAGTAGATCATGATTAAATTGTGCATCACATGAGTTAAGCCTATTAGTGAAGAACTACCGTAAAGCTTGTTGAAAATTTGGTTTGCATCGGTGGTACCTCTAAGGTCTAGATATTTTCTAATAACAGGGTTTGGTTAACAAGGAAGACGGTATGAAGTCTTATAACGTTTGCAATATGTTTGTCATATAAAACTTGGTGTACGGGTTGATATTCTTGTTTGCTTACATAACCTTGCTAGCCTAAACTCTGTACTGAGAGGGAATGCTTCTCGTGCATCCAAATCCTTGAGCCAAAATCCATGCCATTTGTGTCCACCATAACTACCTATATGTGGTATTTCCTTGCCACTCCAAGTAAATTTTTCATGTGCTACCTTTAAATTATTCAAAATGTTATTATTCCCTTTTTGTGTCAATGTTTACTAGCTCATGAGGAATTAGTGTGGTTATTCTTTATTCTATTTGTCGAGTGGACTTTTACACCTGGACTAGTGGCATATACATCCGCTTATCCAATAACTTGCAAAAAGAGCTGGCAACGGGGTGCCCAGTCCCAATTAATTACAACTTTAACCAATTAATTCTCTTCACACTTTTGCCCTGATTCATCAGTAAGCAATGACAAACAGTGAAATACCTGAATGTGTGTAAACCAAAGAGAAAGAGGGATGATCTGCCTTGCTGGTAGAAATAACGTCCTTCATGGGAGCCGCTCTTAAAAGTCCGTTCGACAGGTAGAATACTGTTCTCACCCGCTACCATTCGTTGACAATTAACAAACACCTCTCAAAAATAGATACTCCTCCATGGTATGTGATTGATGGAAGGCACCCGAGGATTCGGTTAGCCATGGCTTGTGTTAGCAAGGTTGGGAGGAGTATCAAATATTTTATGCAATCTCTATATGCTTTCAAAAACCTAAAAGCTCTAGCACATGATTTAATCCCTGCTTCCCTCTGCGAAGGGCCTTTCTTTTACTTTTATGTTGAGTCAGTTTTCCTATTCTTTCTGTCTTCCACAAGCAAACACTAGTGTCAACTTTGTTACAACATGCGTTATATGCAATGTATTGGACTTGTTATACTACTTTGTGTTGACAATATCCATGAGATAAATATGTTGAAAGTTGAAGCAAATGCTGAAACTAAATTCTTCCTTTGTGTTGATTAAATACCTTTTGTTAGAAACTATTGCTTTATGAGTTAACACTTATGCAAAACTGTTTGATGCTTGTCTCGAAAGTACTATTCATGAAAACGTTTAGCTTGTGTGATTCATTGTTTACTCATTATCTATTTGGTAGCAAATTATAGACCATTGACTTGGATCACTTCATTCATTTACATGTGCCTTGCAATATTATATGATCAAGATTATGATAGTAGCATGTCACCTCAAAAATTATTTTGTTTTTATCGTTTACCTACTCGAGGACGAGTAGGAACTAAGCTTGGGGATGCTGATACGTCTCAAACGTATCTATAATTTTTGATGTTCCATGCTTGTTTTATACCAATTGCTACATGTTTTGCATCTACTTTATATCACTTTTATACATTTTTTGGGACTAACCTATTAACAAGATGCCGAAGTGCCAGTTCCTGTTTTCTGCTGTTTTTGTATTCCAGAAAAGCTAGTCTGGAAATATTCTCGGAATTGGACGAAACTACACGGGGGTGCCTATTTTTCCAGAACACGCCTGACGGAGCGAAGGAGCAGCAGAGGAGGGCCACCAGGAGGCCACACACCTAGGGCGCGGGCCCCCCTCTGCCGCGCCCTAGGGTGGTGTGGGCCCCTCGGGGGTCCGCAGCCGCCGCCCTTTCGCCTACTTATTCCCCCCGACGCGAAAACCCTAAGTACCTGAGCAAATATCCACGAAAAGATCCAGAGACGCCGCCGTCGTCAACCCTAGCTCGGGAGGGTTCAGAACCTCTTCCCGGCACCCTGCCGGAGAGGGGAATCGTCACCGGAGGCTTCTACATCGCCATGCCTGCCTCCGGAGTGATGCGTGAGTAGTTCATCCTTGGACTACGGGTCCATAGCAGTAGCTAGATGGTTGTCTCTCCACTTTGTGCCATCATGTTTAGATCTTGTGAGCTGCCCTACATGATCAAGATCATATTATTGTAATGCTACATGTTGTGTTTGCTGGGATCCGATGAATATTGAATATTATGTCAAGTTGATTATCAATCTATCTTATATGTTATTTAAGATCTTGCATGCTTTCCGTTACTCGTAGATGCTTTGGCCAAGTAGATGCTTGTAACTCCAAGAGAGAGTATTTATGCTAGATAGTGGGTTCATGTCTCCGTTTAACCTGGGACAGTGACAGAAAGTTCTAAGGTTGTGGATGTGCTGTTGCCACTAGGGATAACCTAACGATGCTATGTCCACGGGCATATGTGTTTGTTTACATTACGCACTTTACTTAATGCAATTATCCGTTGCTTGCAACTTAATACCAACGGGGGACTCGGATGACAACCCGGCGGTGGATTATTAGTCATAGATGCTGTTGGATAACGGTCTATGTATTATGTCGTAATGCCCAATTAAATATCATAGTAGTCAACATGTCATGTATATGCATTGTCATGCGCTCACTATTCGTCAATTGCCCAGCTGTAATTTGTTCACCCAACATGTTAGTTATCTTTTATGGAGAGACACCACTAGTGAACTGTGGACCCCGGTCCATTCTTTTACACTGATTAAACAACCACAAACTGCAAACTGTTCCTTTTTCATTCTCTGCAATTTAATACTCATTTTCCACACCATACGTTTAATCCTTTGTTTTCAGCAAGCCAGTGAGATTGACAACCTCACTGTTTCGTTGGGGCAAAGTAGTTTGATTGTGTTGTGTGCAGATTCCACGTCAACAGTCCAGACTCCCTGCGACAGCTATTTTTCTGGCGCCGTTGACAACCTTCTGAAGAGTTGCTGCTCCTACTGGTTCGATAACCTTGGTTTCTTTCTGAGGGAAAACTTGCTGCTGACTACATCATACCTTCCTCTTGGGGTCTCCCAACGAACGTGTGTTTCACGTCATCAAGCTATTTTTCTGGCGCCGTTGCCGGGGAGACAACAGTCTTCTGCAAGGGGAGTTTCACGCTTCCAATCTCTTTACTTTGTTTTTGTCTTGCTTAGTTTATTTTATTTTATCTTGTTTGCTTTCAATTATCAAAAACACAAAAAATTAGTTACTTGCATTTAGTTTATTTTCAGTTTTGTTTTCTGTTAGTTATCATGTCTAGCCCTGTTCCAGTAGTGATGTTACCTGAAGAAGAGATCTTCACTTTCAATCAAGAGAGTGAGGAGAGTTTTAAAGATGCTTGGTCTAGAATATCTGAGTCGTATGCTAAAACTGAACATGAAATGACTTTAAGCCTGCTTCTTAGTAGCTTTTATTTTGTTCTTGTTCTTTGCTACAGATATGGTTTAGATGCTGTGGTAGGCAGGGACGGATCCACCTTGGTTCATGGGTGTGCATCTGCACACCCAAAATTTCTGCAAAAAAAAAATCATATGTAGTGTATGGTGGACATATGCATCATTTGTGGCCTCAAGTAATGAACCTTTTTCAAAATTTCGCCTATATATTTTGTGTTGGTTGGAATTTGAACACCCAAAATTAAATTCCTGGATCCGTCCCTGGTGGTAGGAGGAGATTTTTCTTCGTTATGATGGGGATCAAGCTTTTCGAAAAAAAAAACATTATTACATCGCAAGGCCAAAACCAAATTAAAGGAAGAGGATTCCGCATCCGTCACGACTCCTCCGGCGGGGATACCAAAACCAGGCACCAATCTATCCATCAACCGCCGACGAGACGGATCAACCATACCAAACGCTTTCACGTAAGCAGAGCCCAAAGGGCGCAGAGAACTTGCCTGTGGCAAGATGGTTAGTTGGGTGGTTGTACCCCTAGCCCACCAGAGTTCAAACCCCAGGTTTGACGCTGGTGTTTCTCATTTAAGGCGGAATATTCTTCAGTGGGAGGCGACGTTCCCGTCGACAGCGAGGCGCCCGTGGTGACTTCGTCAATCTCAAGACTCGACCGCCGACTCAGTCTCTCGGAGGTGCTCATAGGGGTAGGGTGTGCGTGCGTGCGTTCATAGGGGTGAGTGTGTGCGCGTGTATATGAGCGCTTGCGTTGTACTGTGTTTCGCAAAAAAAAAAAAGCCCAAAGGGCGCACGACCGCTAGCTCTGGAGCGCGCACGCCTGGTCCTGTACACGGGCGGGCAAGAGAAGGCGGGCAAAGCGGCGTCCTGGACGAACGCCAGCCATCCAATCGCATCGATCTGGCCTCCTTGACCTGACCGCTCCAGGTTCTCTTTCCTAGTCGGAAACTAAAATCAAATTAAATTGAAATTAGTCTAGCAATATCATTATTTTTCTGTTGCGTATTAGTTTCGTAACTCGTATCGCCCCCGATCTGCTGCCCTAGTCCTAGTACTAGTTCCCGACGTGTGGCCTCTCCCTGTCGCTTTGCTCGCACTTCTCCCACCCCCCCTCCCAACCCAAACCCATCTCGCAGCTTCCCTCGTGTTCGCCCGCCACTGGACACGACCGCAAACCCTAGGCGCCGCCGCCCTCCGAGGCCCCCAGGTACGCCTCGTCCCCCGCCGTCGATGGCCCCGGCACCGCTCATCGCGCCGTGCGGTGCTCCGGGCTAGGTTTATTGATTTTTTCCCCTCCTGTTCCGCTTACCGTGGGCGGATTTGTGTTCCGGCGATTTATTTTTCTGTACGTCGCCTGCGATTGGATCAGGGGTAGTAGACCAGGAGGAGGAGGAGATCGGAAGGCAAGCGGATTTATGTCCCAGCGAGGGGACAGGGGCGAGGGGCACGGCGCGAGGAGACCCGGCCGCTCTAGCAGCTTCGGCGGCCACCGCGGAGGCGGAGTCGGCGGCGCGGCTAAGGGCGCCGGGGGACCCTCCGGCGGCCAGCCTCCCCTCTCATCAAACCGAAGGTACCTGGACTTACATCCCCTTCCCTCTTTTTGTTTGTTATTATCCTGATGATGATTAGGTCCTCCTGCACGCGTGATTTGATCCTGATGTATCTCGATTGCAGCTTCAGGAAGGCCGGCAATGGCCACGGCAGTCACCAGAGGGTGGTGAACCAGCCAGACACCACCGGCTTCCAGCCCGCTCCAGCGCCCGGGCCCCTGCAGACACCGCCGCGCCCTCCCGCGCCCCAGAATGCGCCCGTGCACGTCCCGGTCACCGCCGCGCCACGGCCGCAGCATCATGGTAATTTCCGCGCCTCAGTTCTGCCCTCTGGCGTTCTACAGTTGCAACGAAGCAAAATTGGGACCTGATGTGTTGTGGTGTTGTTTGCTTGCATGTTCTGAATCGGCAGATTCACCCGCAGTTCAAGCACCACCCCCGGTGTCGCCCGCCAGCGACAATCCAGCGTATATACCCCTGCCGAAGAATATCCCTCGTGCTGCCCCAAGGGCACCATCATCAAAGACCTCCAATGCACCGCCTCCTCAGGGACCACCAAAAGGTTTGCTTCAGTTTTCCTCCTACGCTGTACTAATCGTAAGTAAGGACTAACATGTAGGCACTGTGATCACCATCCGTGGTGGTAGTGGACACCTTCTCTAGGTCATCGTTTGGATACTAGGCATGCATTTTGCTAACATTCTGCTATGTTTTCTTCTTCCAGGGGAATCATCAAAGGGATTTAACTTGCAGTTCGGTAGTATTAACATGAACGCAAATGGTCTCCCGGTATGTTGTGTTCCCCGTCTCTTACAGTTTGCATCTCTTAACTCAAAATGGTTTCAAGTTCTTGCTTATTTTCCCGACTTATCTTTCTAATAATTTCCATAAACTTTTGCCTAGCAATTTCCTGCTAGGACAAGCTCAGCCCCTCCAAATTTGGATGAGCAGAAACGTAATCAGGTATCTTCCCCTTCCCCCGCATAACAATTTCTTGTTCTATGCTAGCTATATGCCAAGCTGTTTGTTAGATGCTATTGTTTACTGGATGTACCAATAACAGGCTGCTAAGAACTTTTTATGTTCCGGTGAATTATCTAACTTCTGGAACCTTTAACAAGTGATTTCTTTTGCTTATGTTATTTTTAATACTCCCTCTAGTCCGTTTTAAGTGTCGTGGGATTTTCAGTACGTAGCTCATTTTGATAGCTATACTAGCGACACTTATTATGGACCAGAGGAAGTATTGTGTTGCTAGTCATTTTAAGGTTTCAATGCTCGAATTGAATGTATTATAATACCACCTTTCCATTCTGTTCAGGTTCTTCCAGAGGGACTTAAGGTTGCACCTTCTATGCCTATACCACCAGCCCTAAAACAGCCGCATCTGCCGCCACAGCAGCAGCACCCCCACCACAGCAGCAGCAGCAGCCGCAGCATCCCCCTCCACAGCAGCAGCCGCACCCCCCTCCCCAGCAGCAGCAACAGCAGCAAACAAGAAAGGATGCTGTTGGTCCGAGTCAGCCAAATGCTGTGAACACTCATGTTCCATCCCAAGCGAAGAGAGATCTGCATGTTTCTCCATCCGCACCGAATGTTGCACCACCGAGGCCCACTGTTCAACCTATACCTGGGATGCCCATGTCCTCGCTGCATTATCACCATCAACAACCACAAATTCCCTTACAGTTTGGTGGTCATAATCAGGGCGTTGTGCCTAGCTCAATGCAGATGTCTATGGGATTGCCTGGTGGCAATGCATCCCAGGTTCAGCAGCATATGTACGTCCAAAATATGCAGCAACATCAAATGCATCAGCAAATGTTGCATCAAGGACAAACTATGATGTTTCCGTCAGTTGGTGGTCATCAACTCCCTCCTCAGTTGGGCAATGCTAGTTTGAACATGGCTCCACAGTATCCACAGCAACACCAGAATAAGCCTGTTGGTCCTCGAAAGAGTGCTATCAAAATTATTGATCCACATACCGGCAGTGAAGTGAAGCTTGGGCGGTCTTCATCTAATGTTGGACCACAGCCACCACAGCCCCAGCAAGTCAGTGGCTATGCAACTCAACCTATGGTCTACTATCCTCCTTCACAGCAGACCTCGTATAACCAGTCAGGTATGTATTACCCCGGCACCACCGGTAGCCAGGTTCCTACTGGATCACAGACTCGGTTTTATCCTGCCACCCAAGCCGGGCAATCTATTCCTTTCGCGAACCCATCTATGCCAAATATTGCTTCTGCCAGTCACAAGGACAACATAGCCAGTCCTGCAGCATCTGTTCAGCCCCAAATCACAGGTAAACCACATGTTGGTTTGCACATGGAGAAACCTGTTGCTCAAGTCAAGATAAGTATACCACCAGGTAAATCTGATGCACCTAAGTTAAAGGTGGCTGAGCATGTGATGCCGCATCAGCAGAAGGATATTTCTGGGACCATTGGTTCAAATAAACCAGTTAGTGAGAAGGAGAGTAAAGCACCATCAGTCACAGAGAAGCATTCCGAGGATAGTAAAGCACCAGCTGTCACAGAGCAGCATCCCACCATGGTAACTCAACCCTTACCGATTCAAGCCACGAAACTAGAAACTGATGCTGTGACATTTTCTGTTACAAATTCACCCTCAATTTTGTCGGGGGTCGATGGAAAGAACAAGGAAGCCATTCAAAGAACCGATTCACTTGAGGATAACAAGAAAAATGTGACTAGAAAGGATGCAAAGAATTTGCAACAACAGCCACAGGTACATTGTTTGCCCTTTTCCTTTCTCTAGCACTGTTTTTGCGATTTGGCGTACATGTTTTCTTTGCTTAACGTGCTTGAATATTGCCTTCATCCAGTCTGCTTCGTCTTCTGAAGAGTTCAAGGGGCAAACTTCTGTGAAGGTTGCAGATGACAGGGTCGGTCACATGGAAGCGAAGAGCTTCATCACTAGTAAAGAGTTGGATTTAACCAGCACAGCCTCAGGCTTAACAGCTGCAACATCTGAAAGTAGTGTTTCTCCAGTTCTTGGTACAAGTGAAGCTAACAACACAGCAGTAAATGGTATGCACTCTATTTGTTTTTAAATTAACGTAAGAATTGTTGCATATGGGCTTCTGCTTTTTCCTGACATGTTTGCATTGCCAGCTGCCGATGTTCCTGTCGCAGATATTAGCTCTGCAAAATCATCCTCTGTGATTACTGGGGAGCCCCAAGCTGTAGAAAGCCTAGTTGTCGGAGCTGCTGAATCTAAAGAGAGTGAAATAAATCAACAAATCTCACCAGAAGTTAGTGATGACAAAATTTTGTCTGATTCTACTGGAAACGAATCACACGAGTGCACGCTGGACATGGCTGAACAGGCATCATTGGTGATTCCGAAGCCAGGCAATGCAGATGCAGCATCTTGTGTAACTGACCCACAAGATCTACCAAAAGAGCCCGCACCATCTATACTAGAAGAAGACAGTCTAGTGAATAGTTCACAGAAGGACACAGAAACGTCATCAGCTTTTGTGGATGGCAATGATGTCTCTGAGGACAGTTCTGTAACTTCATCAGAGTCTACCATCCGAAGTGCCAATGATAAAGATAACATCAGTATTCAGGAAACAGCTGCTTCCAGTATTACTGCTGGCATGTTACCTGAGAATCATTCAGTTGCATCTCAGGAGGAAGGGATACATACAGATGGATTGAAGTATCAAGCTAGTGCTGATCAATCAAGTGCTGCACCGACAGGTTCTGCACGACCCTTATCAAGGGAAAAACCAACAGCGGAGCTTACTCGAACAAAGTCGACAGCTGGAAGAAAGAAAAAACGGAAGGAAATGCTTTCGAAAGCTGATGCGGCTGGGACTTCAGATCTTTATAATGCATACAAGGGACCAGAAGAACAATTGGAAGGTACTACCACAGCAGAGGGTGCTGATAGATTATCAATAGTTGACGGAACACATGTGCTGCCTGAGGAATCAGAAAGAGATGGCAATATGTGCGAGGATGATGGAAAGAAAAAGGTTGAGCCTGATGATGATTGGGAAGATGCAGCAGACATATCAACTCCAAAGCTACAAAGTGCAGGCGCTGGAGACCAGGCTAGTGCAGGGCAAGTTTCAGATTCAGATACAAATGAAGCTAATGGTCGAAAAAAATATTCTCGTGATTTTCTGCTAACTTTTGCACATCAGTATTCTGGTCTTCCTGTTGGCATCCGGATGGATACTGCTACTAGTGCTCTTTTCAAGGATTTGGTAGGTAAGTCCTATGTAATTGACCGGGACCCTCACCCAAATCCTGGAAATAGACCAACATCTCGCGGTGATCGCCGTGGTGTTCAAATGGATGATGATAAGTGGACAACAAAATCAGGTGTTCCTTTCAGTCCTGGTCGTGATGCTCACATGGACTTGACAAATGGTCCAGCAACAAGTTACCGTGGTGGCCCCTCAGGAGGCAATCATGGTGTTTCGAGGAATCAACGTGGTGTACTTCTTGTAGGACCAATGCAATCCATTGCACCTCAAGTAAATCGCAGTGGCTCTGATTCAGATAGATGGCAGCAAAGGGGTCTGATCCCATCTCCTGTTACACCGATGCAAATAATGCACAAAGCAGAGAAAAAGTACGTAGTTGGCAAAGTTTCTGATGAGGAGCAGGCAAAGCAGAGGCAGCTGAAATCAATTCTTAATAAACTAACCCCACAGAACTTTGATAAGCTGTTTGAACAAGTCAAAGAGGTGAACATCGACAATGTGTCAACTCTTACTGGGGTCATTTCACAGATATTTGACAAAGCTTTGATGGAACCAACTTTCTGTGAAATGTATGCTAACTTCTGTTCGCATCTGGCTGGTGCATTGCCAGACTTTAGTGAGGACAACGAGAAAATTACATTCAAGAGATTGCTGTTGAACAAATGCCAAGAGGAGTTTGAGAGGGGTGAAAGAGAAGAAGCTGAAGCAGAGAAAACAGAGGAGGAAGGTGAGGTTAAGCAAACCAAAGAGGAAAGGGAAGAAAAGAGAGTTAAAGCTCGAAGGCGCATGCTAGGAAACATTAGGTTGATTGGAGAATTGTACAAAAAGAGGATGTTGACGGAGCGCATCATGCATGAATGCATTAAAAAATTGATTGGAGATTATGAGAAGCCGGACGAGGAGAATATTGAAGCACTATGCAAATTGATGAGTACAATTGGAGAGATGATAGATCATCCAAAGGCTAAGGAACATATGGATGCATATTTTGATAGAATGCGCTACTTGTCAACTAGTCAGCTCATATCTTCCCGTGTTAGATTCCTGCTGAGAGATTCAATCGATCTCAGGAGGAACAGATGGCAGCAAAGGCGTAAAGTGGATGGCCCCAAGAAGATTGATGAGGTTCACAGGGATGCAGCTCAGGAAAAACATGCTCAGTCGAGTAGGTTAGCTCGTGGTCCAGTCATTAATTCTGCTCCAAGAAGAGGGGGCCCACCTATGGATTATGGCTCCCGTGGCTCGGTAGCACCATTGGCATCCCCAGGTCCTCAGCAAAGAGGCCGTGGATTTGGTAATCAGGATATCCGGTTTGAGCAGGAAAGGCATCAATTTGACAATAGAACTGTCCCCTTCCCCAGCGATCTGTCAAGGACGAAGCTATCACTCTTGGACCTCAAGGTGGCCTGGCTAGGGGTATGTCTTTAAGGGGGCAGCCACCGGTATCAAATGCTGAACCTCCTAGTGCTCTTGACCATCGCAGGATGGTAACCAGTCCTAACGGGTATAACGCAGTTGCTACTGCAAGAGAGGACACTAGCTCGAGAATTCCAGACCGAGTCTCTGGGAGGATAGCTCCTGCTACACAATCTGCGGGTTCTTCACAGAGACCTGCCAGCCAGGACGGACCCTCGGTAAAGAAATCATACTCTGAGGAGGATCTGAGAGAGAAATCTATTGCAACCATCCGGGAATATTATAGGTAATACATTTCAACCTCTATAAGTGTTCATACAGCATATTTTTTCAATAGGCACCAGACTTTAACCTCTACTGCACATTTGACCCTTTAAAGGTGATCCCTGTTTTCTTACTATCTTAGGTTTAGTATATATACTTTGAACAACTACATGATAATAATGTGCTACTATAAGAAGCTGCTGATATTTGGGTTACTGCTATTGTGAGACTAGACCCTTAAAGGCTATCCCTTATTACTATCTTATATTTATTATATTTTATTTAAACAAATACATGATAGTAATGTGCTACTATCAGTAACTGCTAATATTTGGATTACTGCTATTGTGAGACTAGTATGTCACAATTCTGTAAATTTCGAAGTTTATTTGCCTCAAAGTGTCCATTAATGAGGTTGTGGTGGCAATCCATTGTCAAGTGTCCAAATTCAAACACCTTAGAAACAGAAAGGATTAAATATACATATCCTACCAGGCGACCACAAAATGGGAGGGCATATTACCAAATTCATATTAATATTTCTCTGATATTTGTAAGTACCTCTTTTCTATGAATCCCATGTAATGGTTAGGATCTTGTTTGTGCACTATTTGTTTTGCTGAGTATTTCATTCTTAATTGCTTAATTTTCAGGTTCTCTCTCTCTTTGTTATCATAAAACGTCTGAACGCCCCGCGAGTGTGTGCTGACATGTGACTTGTTTTTGCAGTGCAAAAGATGAAAAGGAGGTTGCATTGTGTATTGAAGAATTGAATGCTCCGAGCTTCTATCCTAAAGTGGTATCACTTTGGGTAAATGACTCCTTTGAGAGAAAAGACGTGGAGAGAGAGTTGTTGGCAAAGCTCTTTGTCGGCCTTTTCAATGGTGGATATAATTTATTTCTCAAGCATCAACTCATTGAGGGGTAAGTGATTTGCTTCTTTCTCCTCTCATTGTCCATTCCTATTCACTAGTGTGTGTGCTGACTACAAGAAAATGTTCAGGCTCTCGTCTGTTCTTTCTTCATTGGAAGACGCCCTAAGTGATTCTCCAAAGGCCTCGGAGTATCTTGGACTACTCTTTGCCAGGTTTGTCCTGGAAAACATATTGCTTTTGCAAGACGTAGGTAGATTGATCGAAGAAGGCGGAGAGGAACCTGGACACCTTGTACGGGAAGGCATCGCAGCTGATGTCCTTGGGGCAGTTCTCGAGTTCATCAAGAAAGAAAAGGGGGATTCGTTCTTGAACGAGGCCAAGACCGGCTCCAATCTCAAGTTGGAGGATTTCAGACCACAGCATCTCAAGAGATCAAAGCTGGATGCCTTCATGGAGACATAAAGGAGCTTTTTTACTAGGTAAGTCGTCATAATAAGGTCTTGGAATAACATGCCATTTAACTTCTGTTCTGAAACTCTGATAAAATATTCATTCACATACATTAATGGATTTGCTGGTGTCAAATTACGAAGGTCTGACCTAGTCTCTTTGATCAACAGCTTAACAACTCATGGGTGTTGTCGCCAAGCCAAGGAGTCCCCATGTCTTTGCACCCAGCCGCCTTTTTGATTGAACAACTGCAAATACCGCCATCAGATGCTTTGCCCCTAGCTCCTACACAACCATTGTATTCTACTGTGAAGATGATGTATTCCATTCTGTTCAGACTTGTTAGTGGTGGTAATTCATTGTTGCGGACGAGCACAGCTGGGTGCCATTTCGTGTTGGCTCCTGATGAGGAATATTTTTGTGATCACAGAGGGTAGAGGTCAGCTAACCTATATTTGTCGGGAGTAGGAAGAAATAGTAGGCTCGACTTGATGCCTCCCGTGGCTTCTGACCGATATTCTTTTGTGATTAGACTTAATAGTCGGATAACTTGGCGGCATTTTCCTCATGGCCAGACTGTCAATCTTGTTTATATACTTGTAAGCCGTTGCTATTTATGCCCCTTAGTCCTGGTGTATTTGCTGGTTCCCTATATTCTCTGTCGGCGCGCTCATCCCGTCTATTGTCATCTCCAAAGCTTAGATATGTCTTTGGATTTTTCTTTGACTTAACCACAACTCTTTGGTGGTTGTTCGGACATGCCGATGTCAAACTGGACTACAATCTCCAATTTGCTGGTGAGATCTGACGGGCAAAACGACTCTGATGAAAATTCAACTTTAGAAGTGTTGTTCGGACATGCCGATGTCAAACTGGAATGATAGTTTTCCGGTTAGAAAATTGACCACCGATTTTTTTTTTTTTGATGTTAAATTAGCTCCTTAACTCTCTTCTCTTTCGCTCATTTCTTCTTACATGGGCTATGTCTTAAGGCCTTGTCTCCAAGGGTTTTCTAAGGGATGAGAGGGGATTTGGTGAACTCTTTCCTATAATACACTAGCATGGATTATAGTTTTTGTTTTAACCAAAAATGAGATGATTGGTGGGGGATATCTAGGGATTATCTCTCTAATCTCCTAAAATACACTAGAAGTAAAAAAAGTAGTGGGAATTTTTTGAGATATGGGATAATCCCCTCCAATCACTTAAAATACACTAAAAGTAAACAAGTCCTAATGGAATTATTCCATCCACTACGACTTGGAAAGCAAGATTTCTTGAGGACTTTCGTTTGTTGAACTAAGGCTGATCTCCACCCTTTCATCCAGAGCTTCACTGAAAATCTTTGAGATGTAGCCAAGCCCTTGTGGCTCCTTGTAAACATGTAAATACTTTTTTAACTATTTTAATATAAGAAAGCACTAGGGGTTTTTACCTTACTGTTAGAGGCGTAATAAAAAGAGCTACATCCTATATTATTTTTTGTTGAGAAATCTAGATCTATTACACAACAATGGTACATAACATCGATGTAATAGATCTACCATAAACATAGCAAAAATAATAGTCGATGTCCTTGGACCACCTAGCAACAGTTGTCGTAAGAGCAAGCTTGATGACAGTCGGCAAATCTTCGTGTGCACGGCAGCTCATTTCTTCTTATATGAGCTATGTCCTATTTTTTTTCTTGAGAAATCCAGATCTATTACAATTACACAACAATCGTACATAACATCGATGTAATAGATCTACCCTAACATAGCAAAAAATAGCAATCGATGTCGTTGGACCACCTAGCAACAGTCGTCGTAAGAGCGAGCTTGATGACAGTTGGCAAATCTTCGTGCATGTGATCATAAGGGCTAACACTCCGGAGCTAAAGTCGGAGCGTAGATCTAAATTTCACCGAATCTGTTAGACCAAACAAGATTCACCACTCTAGAGACAAGACAGTCCCCTCCCTCCCAGTTGTTCTTGTTCTGTACAACATCATTGTAGCACCATAAACTGGTTGACCATATTATGACTCCAGCGATCTAACCACAATGTCGAGCGCAGCTCCAAAGATCCCCATCCCCTCCCGCTGCCAGGGGCTGGACCCGTCGATTGTCGAAGAGGAGACATGCGACGACTAGATTTTCTTCTCTATCTTAGGCGGTGGCTTATATCCAAAAAATTCACGGTCTCAGTACTTGGACGACAATCTGGAATCATAATTTTCAACAGGAAAATTGCATAGGATGTGAGCATTACGAAAAACAAGTCTAATTTCATTACTTTTGTAGAAACAAAGAGTAATCGATCGGTCAGTCAAATATCTACAAAAAGATCAGTCGGTGAAAGCAACAGAAACGAAAAATGTATGAATATGCATAATATCGAATACTGTCATTTCTTCGCAAAAAAAAGAACTAGCTCATGTCATTATTCTTTTTTTGAAGGGTCATGTCATTATTCTTTTGCTGTTCGGCAACCGATGCAAGAAATCTGATATACTAGCTCGGTTGCTTCACAGTGATCCTACCTTTGTCTAGTTCGTCCAAAAAACATGAAGAAAACAACTTCAAAATATCTTGAGGGACGCATCTAACAGAAAAAAGAGGTCTGGAAACCTAGCCACGCCGCCGCCACCACCTCCGCCTCCACCATAGAGCGGTTCCCCCTCCTCCGGCCGGCCTCGGCGGTGTCGCGAGGGGTGGGGAACCCGATCTATGGTTGGAGTTCTTAGTAAAAGTAGTGTTTTCAATAGATTTGATTAGGATTTTGGTGCCGTCTTCTTCATCAATGGAGTTTTCATCATCTACAATAAGCAATCTTCAGTTCTTCCTTCGACGACGAGATCTTCTTCCCGACGTCAATGGTGGTGCTGTAAGATTAAATTTGTAGGTTTGGTCCTTCAGATCTTGCTTCTCCGGATTGATTTTGAATCTTTTCTTATGGTTGCCGCGAGGATTGTCCTCGCAGTATTTGTCCCGGCTGCTACGTCTTCGACAATGGTGATTCGTACTCTAGGCTCCCAGCGACGTCGACCAAGTTGTCCGGTTGTTATTCCCTGAAATATTGGTGTTGGTATTCTTGCCGATGTTGTTTGATTAACTTAATGGCTACGTGTGTTCACGTAACCTTGGCATTGCGGCTCAAAATTATGGGAGAACCCCGTCGGTATTCGCAGGTTTGTGGATTGGTATCTTTGTCGTTCTACGGCTGCCTTCAGAAAAGTTCAACATTGTGTCACGGAAGAAGAAAGAGTTTGAAGATTTGCTCTTTTCTTTTAGACTTTATTTTGTAATCGATGTAGTCAGCTATTGTATCTCTACCCTGTACTATTCGCTACAATAATATATGATATTAATTGTCAAAAAAAAAAACTCGGTTGCTTGACTGGTCCACTACCCGCCCCAAATCTCCCCCACCGCCGGCCACAGGATGGCCTCACAGTCGCCTACCCCAAACGCCGACGAGTCCACGCCACTCCCGGACGCCGAGGCCCCTCCGCCGCAGGCGTCCCTCCCCGACGAGCTCCTGGAGGAGATCTTCCTCCGCCTGCCCACCCCGGCGGACCTCGCCCGCACCTCCACCTCCTGCGCCTCCTTCCGCCACGTCGTCGCTCCCCCAAATCTCCCCCACCGCCGGCCACAGGATGGCCTCACAGTCGCCTACCCCAAACGCCGACGAGTCCACGCCACTCCCGGACGCCGAGGCCCCTCCGCCGCAGGCGTCCCTCCCCGACGAGCTCCTGGAGGAGATCTTCCTCCGCCTGCCCACCCCGGCGGACCTCGCCCGCGCCTCCACCTCCTGCGCCTCCTTCCGCCACGTCGTCGCTCCCCTCTCCTTCCTGCGCCGCTTCCGCTCTCTCCACAAGGCCCCCGTGCTCGGCTTCCTCCGTGCCGAGTTCTACCCGGCGCAGTCTCCCCACCCCTCCGCCCCTTCCGCCCACGCCCTCGCTCAGGCCGCCGACTTCTCCTTCGCCTTCCTCCCCAGCCCCGCCGCCTGGAGCCCCCGCGACGTCCGCGACGGCCGCATCCTCTTCTCGGCCGTCTCGCTCTCCGAAGGCCGCGGCGACTTCATCGATGCCACCTCCAACACCTTCGTGGATCTCCTGGTCTGCGACCCCCTGTCTCGCCGCTACGTCCGGATCCCGCCCGTCCCCGAAGACCTAGCGGCCTCTGTCCAGCACAGCGGCATGCTGGATTTCGAGCCCTTTTTCGCTCCAGCCAGTGGCGAGGAGGATGAGTCGCCGTCGTCATTCGGACTCATCTGCAAGGTGCTGTGCGAAAACAAGGTTGCCGTCTTCCTCTTCTCTTCACGCACCGCTAAATGGCGTAGCGTGCCGTGCCACGGATTGGGCCGTTTGTCCAACGAGGTTGTGGATGCACTGTATGCGCGCTGTGGGCTGTATCGGCGCCACTACGCGCACGGCTGCTTCTGTTGGGTGTTAGAGTGGATGGACAAGCTGCTCATGCTCGACACACGGCACATGGAATTCTCCATTATAGATCTCCCTCCCAACAGCCACGGCGGACGGCTCGCCATTGTGGAGGCAGGAGAAGACACCATTGGGTTGTTAAATATCGGTATGCGCACTTTAGACTTCTACCGCAAGCTTTGGCGAAACAAGAGCGGAGGCACCCAAGAGTGGCAGCATAGCACAATAGACCACCCCTTGCCCAATTATCACTGGTGCATCATAGGTGCAGATGAGGAGTATTTATTGCTAAGAGGAATTTCACTGGATTGGCCCTGGTTCGGAAGCTCTTCGCAGCAGAGGCCGGATATAGAGTATTTTGCACTGGAGCTCAAAGGATTGCGGCTCGAGAGGATTTATGTCTCCAAGCACAAAATGATGCATGCTCACCTATATAGAGGTTTCCCACCATTATTGTCTCCACCAAGTATATGAACTAGTAAGCTTGCTACTGTAACCTTCCTTTATGTTTTTCAGCTGTTGGGAATTACTTTATGTTGTTGATGTGATTTTCCATCCTTATTGTCATGATTATTTCTTGTGCAACAAACTCTTATTCTGAAGACTCGAGCCTCAACACCCCCACTGGAACCTGTTTACTGATTTCTTCTTACACCTCATGTTTTTGCCGATTGAATTGATAAACAAGAGTTTTATGGTGTTACTTTCTTCTTTTTCGCATCTTGACCTATGTGTTGCAGTCAAATTTGCAATTACACCACTTATTGTAGATCGCTGCCATATCATCTAGCATACGACAACTATGTATCTCATAAACACTTAATTAAATCTTACATGGGTAGATGACATCATAACAGAAACTTAGTAGTTTTTTAGGGTAAAGAGAGTTTCATTAATTGACAAATAGTGGATTACACTCCTGGTTCAGCAGTGTCACGATCGATGGATGGCTTTGAAGAATCCACTCAGCATCAATACCTGACCTCTTAACCAGTTTAGCAAGTTCATGTGCTACCTCATTACATCCTCTCTTTACATTGTGCACTCCACATCTACTAACCGATCCATAATGCCTAAGCTCTCCTGAATAATAGGCCACCAAAGCGCGCTTGAAGCCACTTCCGCGTTATCCGTCTCCAGAATAATTGGCATATGCACCTTGCCTGCTCCTACTTCCAACCCAGCTAAGCAGGCTAGGGCGTAGTTAGTACCATTGCTTCACATATCTATTAATGAACTGGAAGACGTTTGCTTGTGCCTCTCTCCACAAAATTAAGGAATATAAACTGAAATGACTGTCAATCCCCATGCCCTCTGTTGAGCAGGTTCACTGGGATCAAGTCTAGCCTTAGCCTTTTCATAAGAGTAATGAGTTTGGGTATAATATGAAGTGTACAGGCAAAGTGCATAAAATTGGCTTATAGTTTTGTTGAAAAAAAGTTCCAAATGATGCATGCTCACCTGTATAGAGGTTTCCCACCATTATTGTCTACACCAAGTATACAAACTAGTAAGCTTGCTACTGTAGCCTTCCTTTATGTTTTTCAGCAGTTGGGAATTACTTGATGTTGTTGTTGTGATTTTCTATCCTTATTGTAAAGCAATCAAACTAGGTATTGTTATCATGATTATTTCTTGTGCAACAAACTAGCTATTCTGAAGACTAACTTGTGCACTGGTAGTCTCAGGTTTGCGTCATCATTTCTTGTAGATCACTGCCGTACCATCTAGCATATGACAACTATATAACTCATAAACACTTGATTAAATCTTACATGGCTAGATGATAGCAACTTAGTAATGAATTTGAAGACATTTGCTTGTGCCTCTGTCCACAAGAATTATTATAAACTGAAATGATCATAGGTCTATAGCAGGTACACTGGGATCAAGCCTAGCCTTAGCCTTTTCATGAGAGTAATGGGGTTTAGGTATAGAGGTAGTCCATAAAATCGACCTATAGTTTTGGTTAGAAAACGTTCCAAATGAGCCATATTTGCTATATATGCTTCTCATGGAGCAACATAAGCATTTTTGTGGCTCATAAGTCTCCCGTCAAAGACGAGTAACAGACATAATATGACAGCAAAGGGTACAGTGAAATTATTTTCTTCAAAGATACATGTGGTAATTTTGGAAAGTTTTCTCAAATCTGAGGTTTTATATTACAGGTTTATTGTATATGGTTTTCAGAAGTCCATATTATGTTTTTCATGGTGTTACCTTCTTCTTTTTCGTATCTTGACCCTGTGTTATGGTCAAGTTTGCAATTACATCACCTCTTGTAGATCGCTGCTATATCATCTAGCTGACAACTATGTATCGCATAAACACTTAATTAAATCTTACATGGGTAGATGATAGCTACTTAATAATTAGTACCATTGCTTCACATATCTGTTAATGAACTGGAAGACATTTGCTTGTGCCTCTATCCACAAGAATTAAGGAATATAAACTGAAATGACCGTCAATCCCCATGCCCTCTCTTGAGCAGGTTCACTGGGATCAAGTCTGGCCTTAAGCCTTTTCATAAGAGTAATGGGGGGTTTGGTATAATATGAAGTGTTTAGGCAAAGTGCATAAAATTGGCCAATAGTTTTGTTGAAAAAAAGTTACCAAATGACCCATATTTGCTATATATGCTTCTGATGGAGTACTATCTACACACATTGTTTTTGGTTTATTTCCGGCACAAGCATTTTTGCAGTTCATAACTCTCCCTTCAATGATGAGTAACAGACATAATATAACAGCAAAGGGTACACTGGGATTATTTTCTGCAAGATGCATGTGTGTTGGAATCTTTTCTCAAATCTGAGGTTTTATATTACAAGTTTATTGTATATGGTTTCCAGAAGTCCATATTTTGTTTTTCATTAGCCCGTGTGCAACAAGTTTATGTGCTGTTTTTAAATCTTGTGGTTGTGCAGAATCCCATGATAGAATGCATTCTTTTAATTGCAAGTTGACTTTATTGGAGCATTTGGATATGTATAACATGGTTTAAATCGATATGATTCTTATTGATAAACTCTAATATGTTGTATGTGTGCTTTCGTGACGCATTCAGCAGGATTTCTCAAGGGGAAAAAGCACTGTTGGTATGAACATCTGTATGATGACTTGACTATAATAGAAGACACCAGTCACTACTGACACTGAGATGACTGGGAGCTGATGATTTTGGGAAAGGTTGAAGTTGAACACTGGGACTTGCTCATCATTGAGCTGCAGGAACTCAACTAGTGTATGGGGAGGAATATGGCATTTCTTGGGTCTTAGAAAAACATGGCCCTAAACCTCTATATAGCAAGATTTACTTTTGGTGGTCTGGTTCCTTCAAATAAAATGGATGTTTGGAAGGGAAATTGTCTCTCAGTTAATATCACGTGGGCTTGTGTATAATCTTCAAGACAACATTCATGGCAGTTCAGTTGGCACATAGGCATTGGCCAGGAAATGATTAAATTTCTTTGTGCGAAGTGAAGGAAAATGTAATCACAGATTTTGTGGTCTAACTTAGAAGAAATCTTTTGTTGGGATAGATCACTTCCCTTTGAAGTTTTTTCTATGACTTGATTACACCCGGACAGACTGTAGGTGAAGGGGAACCTGGTTATTAGATTGTGGCGCTTGGGTTGGGGAACTTTGTGAACATTTGGAATCAAATTTCTATGTATGGTGAACTAATCAAGGCCAATGCTTGTTGCATAAGGAGAAGCTGAGATCCCTGTTGGATTATGTGATCAAGCTGCTCACGGAGAAGGCATGTCACCATATTCCTTGTATCTCTGGGGTTTTCCCTTTTGTCTAAACAAACGTCAGCTGCTACTGCCTGTGATGACATCGACCTGTAGTTTGATTGGCTGCCGTTTGTCCAATGGCATCCCTGTATAGATCTAAAGAAAAAGTGATGGAATTTGTTTATAACCAGCTTGTCTGCTAGCTGCCTCTCGTTCTTTTCCAAGCTCTTGTTCTCAATCTGCTAATCGTCACCTATTCTTCTGTCGAAGAAAGGACTGCTATGATTTTGGTAGATTTTATGGAGTGCAGAGAGCTTCTTTGGTGATAGGCATCAAGACTGGTCCGTTTGTTGCCTTTCATTTGAGATAGTTGTCCAAGAACTTGTTTAAGTCTGCCCTAAAATTGGCCTAGTTTAAGTACCCACTATGCATGGTTATCATTTCGATAAAGCAGCTTCAGTTATCTGCATCTTTGCAACCTCTGCTCAGAAGACTCAGAGAAACACCGACTTGCAGGGTAGGGGGAGGTGTTGTTAAGGGTGGGGGGCTGACTTGCGAGGAAGGCGGCAACCTGGGTGACAGATTGTGAACTGTGATAAATCTCATATTTATCTAGCAGCGGGACTGTGAATTGAACCATATATTGTTTTTATAAATAAATCTTGATTTTCCACTGAGATTTCTGCTGAAAATATCGTTTTGCCCCCTAGCTTGTAGCAAAGGTTGGGAGACGCCCTGCATGTTGGTAACTACGATGTATTTTTGGTGTTGCGTAGTTCATTTTAGCGCATTCCTCTATGCCAATTCTCATAGAGTAGGCAAATTTAAATATCAGTTTCTGCCTTTTCTTTCTTGACCTATCATTCGCGAATCCATCTTATTATGAGACATGAGAGCCAAATAAATTGGGAAACAGCTCCTTCTGTGTCGTCCCATAGACTTGGTATGCGCAGATAAATTTGGAAGGTGCATGCTGCTGTTTTTTCTTCTTATAGCAAAATGCCCGTGCGTTGCGACGGGAACACATCAAACCGACATAGTGACTAATTTTCCGCATTGCCATGCAACCCCATTTGTATATATGCCGTCCGCTAGCTCTAGTAATTTCTTGTGGTTGAGAAACAAATAATGTTGCTAACAATTGAATAAGAAATGTACTACGTGAAATTGGAGCCCATCCACACTTGATAATATGCACATGAACCAGTCTTCAAAATTCAGAATTCATGATCACATTCAGAACTGATTCAAACAAGCATGCCAGTCTTCATCCATATCTCAGCCCTTTATTAAATTTACAAGTAATTAATCAACTCAAGTTCATAATTGACCCATACAATCGAGTCCTTTACAAGGTTCATACAGGAGAGTGGAGACCTCATTGTACAGAAAAAACAGAGAATAAAATTACCTTGCACGAGAGGAGAGCTGGAATGCTTGATCCAGCACGGCCGTGTGAGTGGAGGACCAGCTCGCTGCAGCCTGCAGGGGCGGCGTGGAAGGACATGGCGCTTCCATGGCTAGCGTGCCTCTGCGGCAGCCCTCCCCAACGCCGGCCACTTCTCCTCTCCTCTCCTCTCCACACACTCTCTCTCTCTCGGTCGCAGTAGAGACAGAATAGGCAATAGAACCACAAATCGAGGAGAGAGACTCGTGCAGTAGCTCGGGAGAGAGAGCAGAGAGGCACAAGGCAGGCAAGGGCGCACACTGCTCTGATACTCTCGCATGCCAAGGCAAGGAAAATCACCATCATCCTAGCACGTGCGCCCGTGTGCCATCCCAGATCTCACTGCTCGTTCTCGGCACCGTGAGGGGCACCCCCAGCTTCCGCCAGCGATTGCATGCGGCTGGCGACTCCAGAGCAAAACTTGCATCTGTAGGATGAGCCTTGAGCGCTCCGCCTAGATCCGGCCAGAGTTCAAAGACCGGGGGAGTCAGTGCGAGAGGCGATCGAACTCCTCATCGAGCTTCGTGGTAGAGCATCTGGGAGAGCGAGTAGGATAGCGGCCGGACTGGCCGCCAGCGGCTCCCATGGGGAACCCTTGTCTGGGACGCGATCTGGAGATCGGCGCCGGGCGCGAGCTCGGACACCGCGGCACAGCGCAGGACCGCCCGGCGGCGTGGGGCGCCGATAGGGCGGGCAACAGGGGGCGGCGAGGGGAGGGAACGGAGCCCGCGGGATGGTGGAGAGCGAGCAAGGTGGCAGTGACCAGCGTCGAAGTCATTTTTCGTCGGCGATGGCAAGCGAGGTGGCGGTGACCAGAGTCGCTGTCGATGAACTACGGTGAACTCAGGTGACGTGTGAGGCCGTGGGGATTCTATCGCTTTCCGCTATCCGGAAAAAAGGTGGAGCGACAGGGAAAAGAAAAAAAACGAACCGGTATGATTTATGGGTGGTAGTGGTGGGTAATATACACAGGCGTAAAATTGAAAATAAAAATGACGTACCGCCGCCAACCATCACCTTTACTCATATTATATACAAAGTAGTAGAGATTTTTGTGTAAATCTAAGAAAAAGGAGGTCATCAGTTGACATTAGTTAGAAGCAACAAAATGTGCTAACTGTGAACTGCGATGATGAATCTAAGATCCAATGCCGGTAGTTAGTAATACTTTGAAAATCAATCATGCTTGCAATCCAGCATTTTCTTTAACTTATTGTTTAGAATTCTCTAAGACGTGGCTAATCCAGTAGGATGTGCACTCGCTGAAGGCATGCTTTAAAAAGTTAGCCAAGACACCGATCAAAACAGCATATGAGCCATATGTTACGATATTTAAATCCCTTTTGCTAACGCTCGGCTGCCGGAGTTTTAGCTTAACGCTCGGTCGACGAGCTAGACCGATCGATTGATCAGGTTTTTGCGATTGTTGACGTGAGAGATGGTGGGTTCGGTCCGTTTGTGCTCGGGTGGTGGTGGCAAATCCTATTTGCCGCGTTTTGCGGCGCCGATGCTTCGCGCCGCCTGAGGAGGCAGGTTGCTGGGCCTGGCCCAGTTTGCCACGTGCTAGTCCTTGTTTTTATCGTGACGCTGCTGTTTGCCTGTTTCCGTTGCGTCTCGCTACATAGTTTCTTCGTTCGTTTATTTTTCTTCGCTAGGCCTAGGCTGCTGATTTCTTCGGCTCAGGTTTCTGTTGGTCTTCTTTTGATTTTTTTATATTTTCTTTTATTTTTCGATTTATTTATTTTAGCATTTTCTTTTTATCTTTTGATGTTTTCTTTTTTCTTTTCTTTTCTTTTTTTACTTTTGTTATGATTTTGAAAAATGTTCAGTTTGAAAATTGTCCAAATCCAAAAATTGTTCAGATGTAAAAGTGTTGATATTTGAAAATCATTCAAATATGAAAATTGTCACATTTAAAAAATGTTCGGAATTGAAATTTTCCAACTTTTTATGATTTTGAAAAGAAATCAAATTTCAAAATTGTTCAAATCTTAAAAAATTAGAAGCCTTTTTATGTTCACTTTTTTAAATCATTCAAAAAAAGTTTTTGTTCAAATACCATATTTTTCCATTTTAAAAATCATTCAAATCCGTTCAGAGGCTTTTTATATTCACTTTTTAAAATCGTTTAAAAATAGATTTTGTTCACCAAACTTTTTTGTTCAATTTTAAAATCGTGCAACAATAGTTTTCGTTCATCGCTATTGTATGTTAAAATTTTAAAATCGTTCAAAAATAGATTCCATTCACTGCCATTTTCTGTTCACTTTTTAAATCGTTCAAAAAAGATTTCGTTCACCAAACTTTTTTGTACACTTTTAAAATCGTTCAAAAATACTTTCCGTTCAACGCCATTTTCTGTTCACTTTTTAAAATCGTTCAAAAAAATCGGCAACCAACCTTTTTTCTTCACTTTTAAAATCGTTCAAAAATAATTTCCGTTCACCGCCATTTTCTGTCCACTTTTCAAAATCGTTCCAAGATAGTTTTTGTTCACTTTTTAAAAAATTGTTCCAAATAGCTTCCGTTCCAAGAATTTTGTGTTCACTTTTTAAAAGTATTCTAAAATAATTTTCGTTCGTCGACTTTTTCTGTACACTTTTAAAATCATTCTAAAATAGTTTTCTGGTCACTTTATAAAATCGTTAAAAAATAGTTTCCGTTCAAATACCATATTTGTCCACTTTTTAAAAATCGTTCAAAGTAACTTCCGTTCAAAGACTTTTTCTTTCACTTTTTAAAATTGTTCAAAAATAGATTTCGTTCACCGACCTTTTTTGTGCACTTTTACAATCATGCAAAAATAGTTTTGGTTCATCGTCATTTTCTATTCACTTTTTAAAATCGTTCAAAAATAGATTCTGTTCAGCGCCATTTTCTGTTCACTTTTTAGAACCTTTCAAAAAAACAATTTCGTTCACCAACCCTTTTTGTTCACTTTCAAAATCGTGCAAAAATAGATTCGGTTCACCGCCATTTTATGTTCACTTTTCAAAATCATTTAAAAAAGATTTGCGTTCACCAACCTTTGTTGTTCACTATTAAATCATGCAAAAATATATTCCGTTCACCGCCATTTTCTGCTCTCTTTTTAAAATCGTTCAAAAAAAAAAGATTTCGTTCACCAACTTTTTGCTCACTTTAAAATCATTAAAAAATAGTTTCCGTTCACTTTTTAAAATCGTTCAAAAAAGATTTTGTTCACTTTTAAAATCTTTCAAAAATAGTTTCCGTTCACCGCCATTTTTTGTTCACTTTTTAAAATCGTTCAAATAAAGATTTCGTTTACCAAACTTTTTTGTTCACTTTTAAAATCGTTCAAAAATAGTTTCCGTTCATCGCCATTTTCTGTTCACTTTTCAAAATCGTTCCAAAATAGTTTCTATTCAATTTTTAATATTGTTCAAAATAGCTTCCATTCACAAGCATTTTCTGTTCACTTTTAAAAATATTCAAAAATAATTTTTGCTCATCGACTTTTTCTGTACACTTTTAAAATCGTTCTAAAATAGTTTTTGTTCACTTTTTAAAATCGTTCAAAATTAGTTTCTGTTCAAATACCATATTACTTCACTTTTTAAGAATCGTTAAAAAATAGTTTTCGTTCAGAGAGTTTTTTTTGCACTTTTTAAAATTGTTCGGAAATAGATTTCGTTCACCGACCTTTTTTGTTCATTTTTTAAAATCGTACAAAAATAGTTTCCATTCATCGCCATTTTCTGTTCACTTTTTAAAATCGCTCAAAAATAGATTCCGTTCACCACCATTTTCTGTTCACTTTTTAGAACCATTCAAATGCGGTCCATGTTCTAATTGCAAAAGTCATTTTAAAAGTCAATTTTCTAATTTTTTAAAAAATCCTTTGAAAATCTTCATATTTGAAATGGTTCAGATTCTGAACATTTGTAAAGCATGTTCTATTTTGCATACGAAATTTCTAAACAGCACAAAGAAAGTCTCAGAGCAATGCGGAACAACACGGCCAATCGAAATGCGAAATAGCACAACACGTGAAACTACCGAAGAAATCTGTACGGTCAAAGAGAGGGAAGAAAGGTAGATGGGCGCGTGGAATATGTTCACGGGCGCAAAAACGCGAGTTCAAAAAAATTATTCGTGGGTAAAAAAATGTTCAAAGGAGTTCGACAAAACTCTTAACATTTTTGGAACATTAACATGTTTGTCCGAACAAAAAATGTACGTAACCACTAAACCGTGCGTACGAAATATCCAGCCAAATGAACTGAAATGGGCGTAACAAATGGTCTACACGAAGGAAACATCCTGCAAAAAAAAAACGAAAAGAAGAGCCGACGAGATATATGTGAGAAAGCATAGGCAGTAGCAACTTAGCATACTCGATAAGATACAGAACAATAGACATACATCTACTATGGGCCGAGCCCATCAGAGCCAGGGGGTGCGCGGCGTGAGCAGCTCCTACCGCAAAACGCGGTGTACAGGAGCGCCCGGTGGTGGTCCGTTAACCTTTTTTTTTCTTGCTCTGTTAGGCTTTGTTGGGCCTTTTTATTTTTCATTTCTAGGTCTCTTTTTACGTTTGGGATTTTTGTTATTCTTTTTGCTGGTTGAGCTGAATTTGTGCCTATCGGCTAGGATGTGGTCTCTCCAGAATGTGAAACGCGTGATGGGACCCAGAGGCAAATGCCGTGGGGATAAGTAAGGAGGTTGTTGTTGTGTGTGTGTGTGTTGGGGGGGGGGGGGGGGGGGGGGGGGGGGGGGGATGTGGTTTTATACACGCTTTTGCTAATGCTCGGTTGTCTGATTTTTAAGTTACCTTCAATCCGTTCGATATGGCCGATCGTGTTTCGCGAATAACGCGGGGAGCTGGTAGTTTTGGCCCATTGTGCTCGGTTGAGTTTGTTGTTTGTTCTTTTTTTGTTGCTCCTTTCGTTTTTGTTTTGTCTTTTTTTGTTGGGCCTTTTCTTGTTCGGCTAGGCTTTTCTTGTTTTGCGTTTTGGACTGTTGTCACGGAATTGTTTTCGGCGGCTTGAGTTGAAACGGCTTAGTGTGCAATTGCACATGATATATGTAGCGTGTAGTTGCATATAGAATTATAGATTGGCTTAGTGTGCAATTGCATACGAATTTCCTTTTTAACATGCAATCGCACATAATTCTCGGTAACTTGCAATTACACATGATACATGTAGAATATTTGCAATTTCATATGAACTTTTTAAAATGTGCAATTGCACATGATTTTTCGCATGCAACTTTTTTAATGTGCAATTGCACATGATTCTTGTTAGCGCGCAATTGCACATGATTCTGAGTAGCGCGCAATTACATATGAATGTGCAATTGCATGTTAGTGACCATAATGTGCAATTGCACATGTAATTTTTGCATATTTTAGCTACGTCAACTTTAGTTGTAGAGTAGACAAATGCAAAAAAAAAAGAGAATATGTTTTTATGAATTTGCACAATAGTTCATAAACTGAAGTTGGAAGGCCCAACCTTCTATTTGAAGCCCAACTAAGAAAGAGAAGCCCAATTGTTTTTGTGAAGCGTTGATGTCGCTAATAAGAAACGAAAAACAACATACCTTTAGGCCCCGCTTGGTTCACCTTTTTTGGCCCGGAATCGGTCGTGCAAAAATACGGACCTGCTGAGCTCCGTGTAATTTACGTGCACGCGCGGGTGGGAAAATACCAGGGAAAAACGTACCTCCTTTCCAATCGGGGCCTAACTAGTAATCGACCGAGACTTTGATTAAATCTCAGTTGACTGAGCCCTATCCACGTCCTAAATCCCTATTTAAATATGCAGCTATAAGAGCTAGTCATAGGAAATTAAAGCCTGCAGGCCAACTATGTATGATTTGCGCTGTGTTTGGATGAGAGGATTATATGCTGGAGTTCTTTGGATTGGCTCAATTCCTCAAATTATGCTTTATGCCGTATTTATCCAAGTAATGGATGATGTGCACTGTGTTTAGGAATTTAGGTAGAATCTTTTGAAACCATATGAATGAAAGAGATGAAACCAGCAGTTAGTCATTGTTGGCACCAGTGCGTTCTTGCACTGAAAGTTCATACTGTATTAACTGTCAAACAGTGCATACGACGATCAGGATGTAGTAATTGGAATAATATACTACTCACTCCGTTTTTTAATATAAGATGTTTTACCTATCCAACATGTTGTCTACATGCATACTAATACGAGTGCACATACACACTAAAATATGTCTACATACATCTAGATATATGTGAATGTGGACAAATGTTAAAACATCTTATATTTAGGAATGGAGGGAGTAGTAGTAAAATCAATCTTATAAATGCATCCAATTTGTTATTAAATTTACTGACTTGATTGCCGTCCGAACTGCAACCTGCTGGGAAACCGCTGCTGCATGACACCTCAACAGGAGCACAAGAGAACAGATAGTGCACATGTATATGCAGGTGCATACTACACATAATACAGCATCTGTGTTGTAGCAACAAAACAATTGCTACAGATCAACTTGGTCCATCATTGTTCAAGTGTGACAGCGAAGGCGCAGGACCAAAAACATCCGACCAGAAAAAATCAATTTCCCTGCTTCTCTGTTCATTCATGTACCTGCGGCATGACCGCATTTGACTTGACCATCTTTTCCCTTGTGCAGAAGCCTGATCGAGGTCAGAGTCTCACGCTTCGTCATCAGCAGTTACACTGATGCCAGCCAATCCAGGACGCTGCAAATTTGTCTTGTTTTGGATCACAATCGACTAGTGTATTGTCAGGGAGTAGTTATGAGGGTATTTTAGGTATTTCACCTGAATGTCACCTTGTAGCTCGCTAGGTCTTTATAAGCCTAGGCATTGTATCCTCTTGCAATCAATTAAGAAGATAGATTGGTTATTGTAAAAAAAGAAAAGAAGATAGATTGGTTTGCATTGATCCGCTCTATTAGTGGAGTAGCATTTTCAATAGATTGGTTTAGGGTTTGGTAGCCGTCTTCTTCATCAATGGAAATGGCATCGTTTATAAAAAGTAATTTTCGAACCTTCGTTTGACGGCGAGATCTCCTTTCCGACGTCAATGGTGATGCTGTAAGATTAAATTTGTCTAGGTACGATTCTTCAAATCAAGTTTGGCTTTTTCTCATGGTTGCCGCGAGGATTGTCCTCGCAATATTTGTCCCGGCTGCTCCGTCATAGACAATGGTGATTCGTACTCTCGGCTTCTACTGACGTCGACCAAGCTGTTCGGCTTCTTTTCCCTGAAATACCAGTGTTAATACTCTTGCTGATGTTAGTGGATTATTTTAATGGCTGCGTGCGTGCACCTAGTTTTGGCATTGCGGATCAAAATAAAAATCATGGGAGAACCTTCGTTGGTATTCACAGGTCCGTGGTTTGGTATTTTTTTCATTCTACGACTGCCATGAGAAAAGTACAAGATTGCATGCAAGAAGAAAGAGTTTGAAGATTTCGAAGATTTGCTCCTTTCTTTTAGGCTTTATTTTATAATCATTATAGACAGCTAATGTATCTCTACCATGTATTATTCGCCACTATAATATATCATGGTATTGACTATCAAAAAAAATACAAAACCTAATTTATCTTAGAGTTCTTATTGTCCTGCAATTTATGCATTCTTTCAAGACAAATCATCGTATGCGTTGCGTGGATGTGAGGCAGTTCGCTTGTGTTCTGCCTCAGACTTGTAAATAACAGATGCAAAACCTTCTTTCTACCTTAATACAGAAGACACACATGGCTTATGCGTGTTCTGGAAAATAATAGTTTTTAAAACACCTGTTCATCCCCCTCTATACGACATCTCGATCTTTCACCCACAATCGCATGACAATTTTACTTTGGTTGAATCAGAAACTAATGACACCCCTCAACTTTCTATAGAAGAGAATAATATTCTCATAGATGACTTCACAAAGAAGAAAGTTTATGTTGCTATCATGCAAATGGAAAAGAATGAAGTACCAAGGTCCCGATGGGTTCCTGTTGATTTCTGTCAAAAGTTTTAGGAAATTGTTAAGGGAGATCTAATGGCCATGTTCACTAAATTTCAACTAGGAGAGTTGCCTTTGTTCCATCTTAATCTCGGTACCATTATACTTCTCCCCACAAATAAAATGTTGTGGAAATTTAGCAATACCGTCCTATTTGCCTTCTGAGAGCGACCTTTAGAATATTCACAAAAGTGGCTACCAACTGTATTTCACGTATCGCTCATAGGGTAATCATACTAACTCAGACGGATTTCATGCCCGATCGTCATATTCTTGAAGGGGTGGTCGTCGTGCATGAAACAATCTACGTACTTCATAGGAAGAAAATAGATGGTGTTCCATTAAAAATAGATTCCGAAAAAGCTTATGGGACGTCAAAATGACCTTTTCTATTATAAGAAGCACCACGTATGAAAGGCTTTGATGTAAAATGGTGTGACTGAGTATTTATCAGTTCGCTCACCGAGAGAGTGTGGGACTACTTTCAAACTAAAAAAAGATTGCGACAAGGATCATATTTCTCCTATCTTTTTTAATATTATCGCACACATGTAGTCGGTCTTAATTGCTAGAGAAAAGAGGATGGGTAAGTGGATGACCACATCGCTCATTTGGTTGGGGATGAGGTTTCGGTCCTACAATACGCTACACTATCATTTTCATTGATCATAATCTTGAAAAAGCTTTAAACATGAAATTAGTACTCTGCATTTTTAGTAACTTTCTTGTTTGAAGATCAACTTTTATAAGAGCGAAATTTCATTGGCGAAAAGCAAAAGAAGTTTGGTTGTGAATTATGATCCTTCCGTTTTAGATATTTGGGAATCAAATTCATTTCACAAAGATAAAGAATGGTGAATGAAATAAAGTGGAGGATTAGTTAGTTCAGAAAAAACATCATGTTGGATGGGTAAAAAAACATCGGAGCATAGGCCAGTCATGGATTTTGGGTGCAACTATTTAGAAACGGTTGTACGGGATTTATTTAACCGGTGCAGATGGCGGCTTGACAATATGATATCATGCTGGATGCAAAGACGTTTCATGGTATTATATTTTTTTAGATGGTTGATCCATATACCTACCCTTTGTGACCCTTGAGCTGAACTCTTACGTAAATTAATAACCCAATAAAGGGCTATATGCATTAGTCGATGCGGAGATTGGGATAATCACCTTTTCAAAAATAAATAAATTGTATAGCCTTCCTTCTCACTAGTCAGATGGCGCATAATGTCACCCTATTCATGCGTGCCATATTCTACGGGTGGTTTGGGTGTGAACCAAGGGTATTTTTTTGTCAACTATGACGTCTAAGCAAAACAAATCTCACTTCTGGTCTCTCTCCAAAACTATTTTTAAATCTGGCCCCTGTGGTCGACTCCAGATAGGATGGTGCCGACCTTATACATGTCGGCTCCATTCTCTTTGGCGCCGACCCCTGTTTAAAAAAATTTAAGTCCTTAGAAAAATTATGGGACTTTGGGTGACAAAAGAGGATGGCACCAAAGTGAACAAGTTCGGCTCCATCCTCTTTGGCGCCATCTCAAGTGATCAGATTTGAAAATAATTTTGAGAAGAGATTATATATGTGTTTAGTTGCTCAAAAGGGTCAGATTTGCCAAAAAATGCGAACAAGGCTCATTTCGTATTTGATTGTCCGTTATTCTGACAGGGAGGCTGGCGTATGCTTGAATCCATATGGTAGAGCGTCTAAGTACTGAGCTCTTAAAAACCCTCCGTCGTTAACTATTAGGTAGACGGTAGCCTAGTTTCGTGAAGGGAAAAGACCAAATGACCATTACGTAGTACCTCCGTTCCCAAATGTAAGAAAGCTTGCCAAAACGTTTTACATTAGTGAACAGGTGAACAGAGGAAGCGAAAATACAGGAGAACCCGGTGACGCACCCACCCTATATCCCACCATTGCCTTCACACCTAACCAACGTACCTGATGATCTTTCCTCCAGTATCCCCGCGCGTATGCACACCATATAATACGCTCCCGCCAGCCGGACAACCACGTGGTGATGTCACCCATTAATAAATGACATGGAGTCTCACATTAACCTAACCCACGTGAGCAATAAATGGCATGCATGCAGCCTCACAATAAATTAATCAAGAGATTAATTACATGTTATTCTATTCACCCATCCACCCGTCATTTTCAATATTGTATCGGTTATATCTTTTGAACCGAATGCCCGATTTTTTATATATTTTTATATTTGAGTTCTTGTTGAGGAGATTTTCAAAACAAGATCAATATTGGACTTTTTCATTCATATTTTCAAAAAGTTCAAAATTCAACTTTTGAAAATGGTATTGAAACCACAAATATTTCATGCATATTTTCATTATGACTGTTTTGTGACATCACAAATATTTCATAAAAAAATCGCACATGTAAAATATTTCATGTGCACTTTATTTTTAAAATATTTTTCAATGAATTTTCATGAAAATAAATAAATACATGTTTCATAAAATTGAAAGTTTAGTTTTCCTAATTAAATTCCATGATAATTACAAATAATTTAATAATTCAGAAAAAGTTCAAAAATTCCAAAACTTGTAGTCGGGTAAATATTATCAAGTATTGCACCCATACAAAAAATTGTGTCCGAGAATAACATTAATTGCAAACTGGGTTAAAGATTGGCCAAAAAAGATGCTATATACACGCTATATTCGTCAGAAATTTGTCTTTTTTGCCCAGAAGTCCAGGAATAACTTTTTGTGGCCAAATTATTCACACGAGTAGAATATTTGGTAATCTTTGAGCGTAAATTTTTTCGAATTTTTTTGTGAACATCTTTAAATTTTCTGTATATCAGGTGCGCTTGTCCCCATGTGTCATTAGTCCCCGTGTGACATCACAAATATTAGATAAAGGTTTCGCACGTGTAAAACATTTTCAAATATATTTTCAATGAATTTTCACAAAAATAAATAAATGTTTATAAATTGAAAGTTTATTTTCCTTATTAAATTTCTTATTATTTTTGGCGACATGTTGTTTCTATGAAAAATTTCAGAAGTTTCAAAATTTGCCACCCACATTCCAGTTATTTGAAAAACATTCAACGTAGATTGCATATATTTGGATTATTTCAGTTATGTTTTCAATTCATTATGGTTCTGTGAAAAGTTTTTACAAGTTTCATTATGGGCTCATATATTTTGGAATAAATTTGTAAAAGGGTGTGCTCAAAACACGATGAAAATCCTTTACATTTGAACAAAAACTATGAAATATTTGTGGTTTCAATACCAAAAATAGGTGGTGACTCCCGAGTACGCGTGCACCTTATATTTAAAAATAATTTAATAAGTAAAAAAAGTTCAAAAAATTCCGACACTTTCAGTTGGGTAAATATTATCAAGTATTACACCCGTACAAAAATTGTGTCAAAGTATAACATTAATTGCAAACTGGGTTAAAGATTTTTGATATATTTTTATATTGAGATCTTATTGAGGAGATCTCGAAAACAAGATCAGTATTGGACATTTTTTATATATTTTTTCAAAAAGTTCAAAATTCAACTTATTAAAATGGTAATGAAACCACAAATATTTCATGCATATTTTCATTATTACTGTTTGTGACATCACAAATATTTCATAAAAGTTTCGCACATGTAAACATTTTCATGTACACTTTATTTTTAAATATATTTTCAATGAATTTGCATGAAAATAAATAAATAAATGTTTCATAAAATTGAAAGTTTAGTTTTCCTAATTAAATTTCTTATTATTTTTGCGTTGTTTCAATGAAAAATTCAGAAATTTCAAAATTTGCGCCCCACATTCCATTTATTTGAAAAAACATTCAACGTAGATTGAATATATTTGGATTATTTCATTTATGATCTCAATCAATTATGGTTCTGTATTTTTTTTACAAGTTTCATTATGGGTTCATATATTTTGAAATAGTTTAGTAAAAGGGTGTGTTCAAAACACAATGAAAATCCTTTACATTTTGCACAAAAATTATGAAACATTTGTGGTTTCAATAACCGAAAATACATAGTGACTCTCGGGGTACGCCTGCACCTGATATTTAAAAATAATTTAATAATTGAAAAAAGTTCAAAAAATTTCGAAACTTTCAGTCGGGTAAATATTATCAAGTATTCCACCCGTACAAAAAATGTGTCAGAGAATAACATTAATTGCAAACTGGGTTAAAGATTTGCTATATTCGTCAGAAATTTATCTTTTTTGCCGAGAAGTCTACAAATAATTTTTTGTAGCCAAATTATTTACACGAGTAGAATATTTTGTAATCTTTTAGCGTAAGAAATTTCAGAATTTTTTGAACATCTTTAAATTTTGTGTATATCAGGTGCGCTTATCCCCACGTGTCATTAGTCCGCGTCTGTTTCAATACCACTTTCATAGTCAAATTTTGGATTTTTTTAATATGTCCAATATTGTTCTTGTTTTGAAGATCTGCCTACTAGGATCTCAAATATAAAAAATATCAAAAATCGGAGATTCGGTTTAAAGTATATACCCGATACAATATTTGAGAATGAGATTGAAAATGATGGGTGGGTGGATAGAAAAATTACACTTTTAACATTGCAGACGTACTCGTCACTCACCTACATGTGGGGTACAGACTGTTTGTACCCACATGTCACCACATTTAATTTGCCTAATGAGTTTCACCACAATTAATTTAATGTCACCACACCAAAGTTGACTAATTACTTCAGTGCTCTGTATTTATACGATCTGCCAGCTAATCGCGAAGCTATCAGGAATAGTTGGATTCCTTCCTCGTTTGTCTCCATGTGCCAAAAGTCCGCGTCCACAGAGGAAGTGACTATTTACGCTCGGAGTTTCTTAGAATTAACGGTGTTTTTTTAAGACCAGGAATTTACTGGTTGAATTTGCCCCATATACAAGTCAGCAACAGGCTCCCGAGATCGAAAACGTAGGAGCCAAAAGCTAACGCCAATTACCGGCTTTGTCTTGTTATTTCCATGTCTCACATCAACTGGTCCATCGGCGTGGCCTCTCGTGCCCCCCTCCTGACATCTCCACGACCAAGCAGAAAATCGTCAGATCATCACACGCATCGAGCGCTAGCCCTCCAGATCTCATGCACATCACCGCTATCGCGGATCTTGTGCATGCGGCTGCCGCGGATCTGGCCCCGGTTTATCGCACAATTATTACTCGCTGCGTCCGTGTGAACAGTCTATGGATATCGAGCCATGCGTCTTAGGTCGGCGGGCAGTGGTGACCGCAGCTAGCTGTTCAACCGTTCCTTCCAGTCTTCCACCATGCTCTGCCATGGCTGCGAGCCCATGCCCGTACGTGTGGCTAGAGGTGCGCGCATGCAGGCCCTAGGTGCGAGAAGCAAAGCTGCGAGCCCATGCCCGTACGTGTGGCTAGCATGGCCGGCACCGCCGTGGACGCCATGGGGAAGGTTTCGTTGCTCAGGTGACACGACACGCCAGACGGGTCGTACGTTGCGCCACCGCCACTGGCCGGCCGGGGCACGAATCTTAAGTTACCGGCCGCGGTAGGGTTTCCTTTGCAACTCCTTGCTGACGAGCTATAATGCGTATATTAAGAAGACCGCGGTAGGGTTTCCAGAGTCCAGAAAGATGTCCGTCCATTCCGGTGGTCCGGCCGTGCGACGCACCGAGGTGGGGAGGCAGAGGTCGGCGTGAGTGGTCCGATCGATCGCGTGGCCCGTGGCCGGCCGGACCGCGGTCCCGTACGTAAGTTGTCGCCGCGATCGCCTGCATATGCAGATCATGCAGCGCCGGCAGGGATCCGGCCTAGTGCTGGGTGACTTGCTCCGGTTACGGTTGGTCGTCACTTCGATTATATATGCCCAAAACACGTACCAGGTCCATATATACCATATCCATCCTACAGGATACATCGTATTGACATAGCTAGTAGCTCTTGTACTGGATTGAGGACAACTGGACAAGGGCATTGCTCAAGTATTATGGTTAGCGTCTTAGCTATGGTATTAGTAATGCATAGTGCGTGATGTATTTTCTATTGTTTTCTTTGCTTATCCGCATTTTGAGTTAACCTCGAGGGAGCTTCTTTTTTTAGTTCAGCTCATGGAGCTTTTTACTACCTTTTTACTACGAAATAATGAATTGATGTGTGCACGAATCAGTGCAGAGGCGGGGAATTATTCTGCAGGTGTAAATAGCAGGGTGACCTTGATCTACCTGATCTTCTAATCCAAGTGATGAGACTTAAACAACAAAGAGGGAGAGGTGAGGTAATGTTTGGTTTCCTTTGGGTTTCTCAAAGTCGTTGGAAGCTGCCCAAAGTCTTTGTCTCTAACTGCGGGCTGTGTTCGCACTGTTCAAGCTCTAGAACTTGGTTTCCCTAACATTTGTATTGTTTTCGTTTCTTTGAGGTCAGAGAAGGAGACTTGGCACTGCTACTAACCAAACCAAAAGTTGTGCGCTTTTGACTGCATTCGGGATAGGCACGTAGCAGCTAGCATGCAGGCCACGAACAAAACGATCAAACACACAAAGGGCGCGTTTGGTAGCCTGCATGAGAATCTCGTCTCGCTGGGGGCAGGCTTGGCAGGGCCTAGTCCGGACGAACCACCGTCTGAGCCTGGTTGTGCAGGGCGTTTGGTGTCCTGCATGACCTATGGCTGCATCGGCTTGGGCAACTACCACACAATGTTTGGTTACATGCAATCACTGGATTATGGCTAGGTAGCAGCAAAGACAGGGTGTTTGGTTGCATACCGTAGTCGCACTAGGGTTACCCAAGTTCAAAAGTGGTGACCTTACCAGTCTTCACCCCATTAGAGCATAAGATAACACACTGCCATCTAGAACAGCAAGAGCTTAACGATCACCACAACAAGAACAACGATGACGAAGTCTTTGATCCTACTAGGCTTCACATCATTGTCCATCTGGGGTATCACCTGATTGGCAAGCATCTGCTCGGCCACCGTGATGTTGCCTCCATTGTCATGCTCAACAATGGCGTTCTCCTGCTCCAGAAAGTCTGAGTAGCTGTACTGCGCTTCCATCAGTGTTTCAAACCCTTCATAGCTGTTGTTGGAGAAGCCGGAGACTTGTTCCTGGCAGACTCTCCATGAGTTGTAGACGCCTGGACGCCTCCCTCTGTACACCACATACCAGTTCATCTACGAACACAGATAGAAGCTAAGTGGTCAATGAAGACACATGAATTTATCACAAGTACACATCAATTCATTAAACTACAGCAGCATCCATGATCATTACAGAAGCAGGTGTCGGGGGGCCACCCCCGGGTAGGGTCATGATGTGGTAAAAGCTATGCCCAGGTGTGGGCCTAGTTACAGTAAAAACCGGCATACCTGGACTTCAGAGTGTGATGTAGGTACAAACCGACATAGGCGTACCGAGATAACCCGGGCCAGAAGGGACCGGGGTACCATGCTGGTGCCAGCCGGCATATGTCGACCGAGATAAGGGACCCGAGATAAGGATCCGAGACAGCATAACCGACATGTGTATGTCGGTAACTTGTATGTTTTCTTATGTGCAGGGAAGGTTATTTGAGGAAGGAGAATCCGGCATATCCATGCCGGGTTATCCTTATGTCGGACGGAAGTCAATGCTCCTGTCACATCCCGTCTGGCACGGGAGCGCGGCGTGCGGTACGGCGCATGTCTGAGGTGACTGGGCTTACCTCTGCTGCCCAAGGAGCAGGAGAAGGACACCGCTGACATCGGACGTACCTTGGAGCAGGTTTGGGACAGGACATGGGCAAGCCACGTCCTGTCCACTGTGCAGAGACAATCATGACGCGCAGGCGTGCGCGTCTGCAGTGCCGGTACGGAGATGTGACCGTTGCAAGTGGAGGGGTATTCCGGTAACTCGGTTTAACCTATATATATGCCCTCACCCCCTCCTGCGTGAGGGACGATGCCCTGAGATACTTTTCCACCCGTAGCTTCATCTTCTACCTTGTGTTCATCCCCATTGTTGGATCATACAGCTCGAGGAGCAGCTTTGTACGTGTGATATCGAGATATTCAGAGAGAGATAGGCAGGAGTAGGGGTGTTACCTCCTCACGAGGGCCCCGAACCTGGGTAGATCTTGTGTGTGCTTGTGCTTGTGTGTTCTTCGTGTGTGCTTCTTAGCGCGCTAGCCCTCTCCCGGATCCTCCAGCGTCCATCGGCCCCACACTTTAGCCATCCTATGGCATCTGCCGTGATACCACCACGACAGTTGGCGCCCACCGTGGGGCAGGCAGCGGCGCTGGCTGGTGTGACATTCCGGACGGGTTCCATCATCGACTCCGGCGAGCGCGTCGTTTGCGGGCTCGTCTGCAAGCTCGGCGCGCTGAACTTCATCAGCGACAACGCTGGATGCTTCGGCAGCAGGCCGTTCCCGACGAACGGCTGCCTCATCAGCTTCGGCACCTTCGTGACCTACGTCGCCACCGAGGTTGTCTGCAAGTACCCCGAGCAGGTGCTTGTGGCTGAGGATCCTCCTGCTATCTGTGCGGCTCGCGGCCGGCGTAGCGCTCGCCCCGGGAGCTGCGCAGAGGTCATGGTGACCGGCACTGCGGCTGATGCCGGTAAAGGAGAACCCGGCAAAGAGATGCCGGTAATCCGCCCCCAAGGTCACCAGATCGGCGAAAGTGCCGCTGGAGAGGAGGGAAAACCTCCGAGATCAGGCCGGTACATCCAATGTACCGGTTAGCCAGCTCATCTCGAGGAGATAATAGAGAAACTGGCTGTGCCGGTAGCTGCCGGTACAGATGCTGCCCAATCAGAGGCAGAGTTGGAGGCACGGCGTCAGAGCTTGCTTCAGGAGGCTCTGGAGATGGCCGAGGTGAGGAGAGAATTCGGGATAACTGTCCGTGAGTATAACCAAGCACATGGTTTTACCCCGGTAGCTGCTCGCCCTAGTCGAGTAGAGGATGTGCGCAAGAGGGGTAAAAACCTCAATGCCGAGATTGCTAGAGATGGTAGATCTAGCTCCAGTAAACTCCTAGTAACTTATCGGTCGAAAAACCGAAGTATAGTTCCCCTGCTAAGACTCTTAGAGCTGCCGAGGCAGCAAGAGCCGAGTTGTCAGGCTTATCCGGAGAAGCTCTCCGTAGGCAGCAAGACCGAGTTAATGAGTTGGTAGCTGTGGCTACCCGGCAGAATGAGGCCTATCGCAAGGCCAACACAGTTGCAGGGGGTCCGATGTTGTTCACTCGGCTAGGGGAGCCAGTGGATCTAAGGGGCAAGCTTCATCACCGCATGTCGGTGGAGATCGTGACCGGAGTGTAAACTCCGGTAAGAGCAAACAGATACAGGTGTATGATCCGGCGTGTGCCGGAAAACAGGTAGTTGGGCGAGGCAGTGCCGGCCGGTAGGTGGGCGGTCCAGGTGCCGGGTAGTTAACTCGGCTGGCCGAGGTTATCCACCTCGGTATCCGACACAAAATCTCGCCCAGCAGCAGCAGCAAAATGTCGGGCATGTCCAGCAGCCACAAGTTGTTGACAGGTGGCTAACCGTTATGATGATGGTTACTCGGCTATGGAGAAAGCCGGGTATCCGAGATATGAAGGTGCACTGGGATCTCGGTTGGGACCTCGCCAGTTGTCACCAAATGATGCACGCTACAAGTTGGACAGGATTTATATGTCCGAGATGCTGGAAGAGCAAGGTCCACCTGGCCTGCATGTTTTGGACCTCGGATCATGAGGGAACCACCGGTGCGGCACTTTCAGCTGAACCGAGGTGCAAAAACATATGACGGCAGTACTAAGCCGGAGGACTGGCTGACAGATTATGTGTCGGCAGTGCATATTGCGGGAGGAAACCGCCGATGGGCGGTGAGGTATATCCCGCAATGTTGGAAGGGCCAGCCCGGATTTGGCTGAACAACCTGCGAGAGGGCAGTGTTGATTGCTGGCTGGACTTTGAAGAAGCATTTGTTAGCAACTTCTCCAGCACGTACAAGAGACCGAATCGTCCTCAGCAGCTTGCGATGTGCAAGCAGAGGGATAATGAAACTGACCGGGATTACTTAACCCGGTGGAGTACTATTCGCAATTCCTGTGAAGGAGTTGTAGAGGCACAGGCCATATCTTGGTTTGCCCAGGGTGCCGACACGGCTCCATGCTCTGGCAGAAGTTGCAGAGGGAAATGCCGGCCACCTGGCCGAGACAATCCGGATTGCGGATAGCTATGCACTGGGTGATCCGATGCAACCTTGCTGAACTCGGGGAGCCGAGTAGAAGATACCCGGTGAATAACAGACCCGGGCCAGTCAGGCAGAACGATCGCCAGGACTTCGGAAACAAGAGGAGAGAGCCGGATTACCGGTATGGCTCAAACCAGGTTGCAGCTGTAAACCAAGACCAGCCAGATGCCGGCAATAGCCAGCGTCCGAAGTTCAATGGCCCAGCATGGGGCCAGAATCAAGAAGGGAAGAGGCCATGGGGTGACCAGAAGCCATCCTTAACTTATGAGGCTATGTTGGATGGGCCTTGCAGTTTCCACACCCAAGACATCCGCAGGCCTGCAAACCATACAACTCGGCAGTGCAGCTGGTATCAGCGCACAAGGGGGAAGGAGCCAGAGCCGGAGGAAATCAGGGGGGCACCTCAGAGAATTCCGCCGAGGCAAAACTTGCCGCTTACCGGAGCAAATGCTATCCCGGTGATTCCGCCAGTTCCGAGGCAAGCAGATCCGAAACCTGTGAATCAGGTGAATGTCGGAGGGAACAACAACAACACTGGTCCCAGCAGGCAGGGAGAGTATCCCCAGGGAGATTACAGAGAAGCTCATCAGAGCTATGTGTATTTGTGACCGAGCCAACTGACAAGAAGAGCTTGCATCGGCGTGCACTGGAGGTGAACGCAGTTATGCCGGCAGTGCCGAAGTATTTGCACTGGTCCGAGCAAGAATCACTTGGAGCAGAAGGGATCATCCCCGAGTTATGCCAACTCCGGGAGGTTATGCATTGGTGGTGGATCCGACATTCTTTGGACCCACCATCAATGTTCGGTTCACCCGAGTTCTCATTGATAATGGGAGTGCTATCAATATCATGTACCGAGACACCATGGTGAAGATGGGTATCTCGGCAAATATGCTGCAGCCGAGTTCTACAACCTTTCATGGTATAGTGCCAGGTGTTTCATGTGCACCTATGGGCAAAATTTGGGTTGATGTGTTGTTTGGCACCAAGGAAACTGCCGAACTGAGAGCATCCAGTTTGAGGTAGTGGACCTCGAAAGTCCATACCATGCTTTACTCGGTAGGCCTGCGCTGTCCAAGTTCATGATATCCACCCATGTGGGTTACCTCAAGATGAAAATGCCGGGTCCTAATGGCATCATCACTATCTCGGGTGATTACAAGCGTGCACTGGAGTGTGCCTCGGCTGGATCGTGCTTAGCCGAGTCACTGATTATCGCTGCAGAGAAGAAGAAGATCCATGAAGTGGTGGCATTGGCTCAGTCCGCGCAACTCGGTATGCCGGGTATGGCTAACCCGGAGCAGAATGCAACTTTCGAGGTGCCCAAGGAGACCAAGAAGATCAATGTTGACCCGGCATGTCCGGACCACAACGTCATCATTGGTACCGGGTTAACTGAGAAATAGGAAGGCGAGCTCAGTCACTTCCTCCGTGAGAACCGGGATATCTTTGCATGGTCAAATCAGGACCTGCCAGGTGTTCCGAGGGAGTTGGCTGAGCACTCTTTGTTCGTCAGACCGGATATGAAACCGGTGAAGCAACCTATGCGCGTCTCTCGGATGAGGAGAAAGGTGATAGGTGATGAACTGGCCAGATTACTTGCATCTGGTTTCATCATGGAAGTGCTGCACCCGGACTGGTTGTCTAACCCGGTCCTGGTGGAAAAGAAAAAAGATGACCCGAACGTGGCCATTGTGTGGCGTATGTGTATTGATTACACAAACTTGAACAAGGCATGTCCTAAGGATCCATTCCCGCTGCCTCGGATTGATCAAGTGATCGATTCCACAGCCGGGTGTGAGCTGTTATCCTTTGTAGATGCTTATTCTGGTTTTCACCAGATACCACTGAACCCTGCTGATCAAATGAAAACTGCTTTTATCACCCCGTATGGGGCTTATTGCTATCGTGTCATGACCTTTGGTTTGAGAAATGCTGGTGCACTTACCAGAGATGTATGCAAAAATGCTTGCATGATCAAATAGGAAAAAATGTGCAGGTGTATGTCGATGACATTGTCATCAAGTCTAAGGAGAAATCCACTCTGATTGATGATCTCCGAGAAACATTTGAGAATCTAAGGAAATTCCGGATAAAACTTAACCCGGACAAATGTACCTTCGGTGTGCCGGCAGGCAAATTACTCGGTTTCCTCGTGTCAGCCGAGGTATCGAGGTGAACCCGACAAAAATCCGTGCTATTGAAAGCATGAGGTTACCGACATGTCTCAAAGACGTGCAGAAATTCACTGGATGTTTGGCATCCTTAAGTCGGTTTGTTAGCAGGTTGGGAGAAAAGGCATTGCCTTTGTATCAACTCATGAAGAAAACAACCCACTTCGTGTGGACCCCGCAAGCAGATGCGGCGTTCACCGAGTTAAAAAAGATGTTGGCAACTGCGCCGATACTGGCTCACCATTACCCAAAGAGCCGATGTTGCTCTACATTGCAGCCACAAACCGGGTTGTGAGTGTCGTATTGGTAGTGGAGCGAGAAGAGATGGCAAAACTGTGCAAGGCCAGTATATTACCTGAGCGAGGTGATCTCGTTGTCCAAGCAGAACTATCCTCACTACCAGAAGATGACATATGGTGTCTATCTGGCTGCTAAGAAGTTGAAACATTACTTCCAAGAGCATTCAATCACTGTGGTTGTGAGGCTCCTATCTCGGAGATCATTGGGTGTAAAGATGCAACTGGCCGAGTAGCCAAGTGGGCTATCGAGGTGTCCCCTTACACTCCTCACTATGAAAGAAGAGATGCCATTAAATCTCAGGCACTGCCGGATTTCTGGTGGATTGGGCTGAAATGCAATATGAGCCACCATTGCCTGACTCCAATTACTGGAGAATGCACTTTGATGGTTCAAGGACAAAATTGGTTTAGGTGCCGGGGTAGTCCTTACCTCGCCAAAGCAGATCACTGAGATATGTGTTGCAGATTCATTTTGCGGCATCTAACAATGTGGCCGAGTATGAGGCACTTGTTCATGGGCTAAATGTGGCCAAAGAAATTGGTATTCGCCGGATAGAATGTTTCGGAGACTCGGATTTGGTGGTGCAGCAAGTCTCGGGAAATTGGGATGCTTTAGACGCCAACATGGCGTTGTATCGGTTTCATGTCCAGAAGATCTCGGGGTTCTTTGAAGGTTGCGAGCTCACGCATATACCTCGGGCTGAAAATGAGCCGCCGATGTACTGTCCAAGCTAGGTTCATCCCGGGATCCAATTCCACCCGGCATAGCCTTGGAGCATTGAGGAAGCCATCAATCAAACCATCGCCGAGTCCGAGTCAATTTTATCCCGGCGAAACCGGAGTCTGGTGCTGTTCCCATGGACGTCGATGTCGGATGCATTTGGGAGAACCCGGGGACTGCTTGGCAGAACCCGGGGACTGGTTACTCTATCTCGGAAGAAGTAATGTCGGTTGATCTCATGGAGGTGGATGATCGGTCTTTCCTGTGCGTCCTGTGCCGGAGTGGGCACAACCAATAATGGCATATGATGGACGGGAGTTTGCCAAGTAATGAAGTTGAAGCTAGGCAAGTGCAAAGAAGATCCAAGGCATACACCATCATCAACCAGGAGTTATACAAGAGAAGTGTGACCGAGGTACTGCAGCGCTGTGTCGAGCCGCAGGAAGGGCAGAGATGCTCCTGGAGATTCATCAGGGAGATGTGGTCATCATGCTTCATCAAGAGCCTTGGTGGCTAAGGTATTCCGGCATGGGTTTTATTGGCCCAGTGCTTTGAACCAGGCAGAAGATATCGTCGAAAGTGTGAGGGATGTCAGAGGTTTGCTAAAAAGATCCACCTGCCAGCCTCGGCACTCAAGACAATTCCAATCACTTGGCCCTTTGCAGTTTGGTGCTGGATATGGTGGGAGAGTTCAGGCCAGCCCGAGGTAACATGACTCATATGCTGGTGATGGTGGACAAGTTCACCAATGGATCGAGGTAAAGCCAATCCGGAAGTGTGATGGTCACACAGCTGTGACCTTTTTGAAGGACATCATTTTGAGATATGGTTACCCCCATAGCATTATCTCGGATAATGGCACAAACTTTGCTGTGGGAGAGTTTGCTCGGTTCTGTGCGGATAAGAGAATTCGGTTGGACATAGCCTCGGTGGCACACCCTGAGGCAAATGGGCAAGTGGAAAGAGCAAATGCATTGGTGTTAGCCGGTATCAAAGCCCGGTTGATTGAACCACTGTTGCGAACTCCGGGATGTTGGATAGAGGAGATACCAGCAGTGTTGTGGGGTCTAAGGACCACACCAAATCGATCAACTGGCTATACGCCATTTTTTCTGGTCTATGGAGCAGAAGCGGTCCTGCCGACCGACATGGAATATGACTCGCCGAGAGTGGCGCTGTACACTGAAACCGAGGCAAAAGAAGCTCGGGAAAATGATGTTGATTTGCTCGAAGAAGCACGAGAACTGACCTTATCTCGGTCAGCTATATATCAGCAAAATCTCCGACGCTATCATAGCCGGAAGATCAGCCCTCGGGTTTCCGAGAGGGAGATTTGGTGTTGAGGCTAGTGCAACGCAAAGCAGGCCGACACAAGTTGTCACCTCCATGGGAGGGACCATTCATTGTGAGCAAGGCTCTGCACAATGATTCATACTATCTTATAGATGCAGGCACCGAGGAAAAATGTGATGGACAAATCCGGAGAGGAGACCAAAAGACCCTGGAATGTAGCTCTACTCCGTCCCTTTTACTCATAAGGGCGCAGTGTATGTATCTCGGTTTTCCTTTGAATAAAATGCCGGCACTCCGAAAAGAAACTCGGGGACTGCCTTTGTCTATATGCTTGTGTTTTATCTCGGTTTTTTCTGTGTTGTTCATATGTCGGATGATTTTGAGACCTCGTTTCAAAGTTCAAGTAATGTATGCTATTTTGTTGTGATCTTGTGACTCGACTGACGAACGCCGAAATGGCAGTCAAGAGCAGAGGTTATGGTATATGGTAAACATGAAAATGGACTCGGGGACTCGGTCCTAAAAAGATCCGACATATGTCGTTTACTAACCCGGTTTTTTCTTTCCTTTTCCTTGTGTCGGATGACTCTAAACCTTACCTCAAAATTTACAAGTATTGTGTGCTATAATGATTGATCTTGTGACTCGACTGTCGAACGCCTAAATGGTAGACAAGAGCAAAGATTACTAAGTATAGTAAACAAGAAAGTAAACTCGGGGACTTGGTGCAAAGTGATCCGGCATTGAGCCTGTCTTGTTGAAACTAATATGATAAAGTAGCACGGATAAAAGTAGCACTGCGAGATACTTAAAAGTATATTTACATCTGCACCCGGCATTCCGGGGATTTAATGGTTCAATGTTTGATAAGCTTAGGCAGCTGCCTCGGAGGAGCTCGGAGCAGTTGGAGCGGTGCGAGGCTCGGGAGCAGTCTCGGCGGCAGAAGAAGCTTCGGTTGTTGGAGCAACCTCGGGTGTTGGAGTGGCTGCCGAGGCACCAGCAGTGTCGGATACCGGCTTCTCAGAAGTCTCGGTTACTGATAACCCCCAAGAGCAAGGGATCACTGTAGCACCTCTCAATGTGGAAGTAAGGTATTGATCCGCAGGAGCAAGAAGGAAAAGTTATCTATTCCCTACAACTAAAGTGTCACAAGTTTTAGTTGATTATGCACTAACAAGTTTAGAGAACAAGATGGTTGGTTTGATGGATGTAAAAGTGTCCCAATCCTCTTCTTTGCAAGAGGACAAGACAAAGGTGTAGCAAGTGAAAGCTCTCAAAGAGAGAAAGCCCAATCCTCTATGTAGCAAGAGGACAAGCTCAAGTGTGTGTTTCTTATAGGAACAATGGACATGGTTCATGGGTTCACTTAATCCTCTTTCTCTCTCATCTACGGTGATCATCATGTTATAGATAAAGTACACACAATTGTCATGTTTTAATGGTAGCTTTTTATGACGGCTATATGTCCTAAAACACATAGTTGAAAGAAATACTCATTTGTGTTGCTAGGTCACCCCTCGTAAGGCTAGCGTGGTTTCTCTCACTCCCACATCATACTCTTCTTTTTACCCCCAGATAAAGGACGTTGGGCGGTACTGTGTCACTCAATACCTATGCCGTGTCACATCGGCCATCCGTACCCACATACATCATACTTCAAAGTATGACAAATCACAAAAGCTCCAACACAACGGTAAATGCATAACAAATAATCTCACACCACAATATTCACCACAAAGGTATTACATAGATGACCGTAATCATGTTTGGCAGCTCATACGGTACTAATTAGTGAAGCTCAAGAGAGAGGAGAGATACAAAAGTTACCACCACAAACCCTAGTCCAGGGGGTGGACTACTCCCCCTTCATCATGGTGATGATGGTGAAGAAGTTCTTATTGTAGATGTTGATGATGAACACGCCGGAGGGGGGTGGAGCCCTCCGGAGGTGATTCCGGCGGCGTTTCCCCCTCCGGTCTTCTCCGGCGGCAGCCTTCTGACTCTCTGTTTTGTGGTTTTGTGTTTCTCCGCCGCCTCTTTTCGCGAAATGCCAGGGGACCTTTTTTATAGGAGTTTTTAGGTCAAGACTATGTCGGTGGAGCAAGATCGACGGCCACGGAGCTCCGAGGTGGAAACGAGCTGGGCCCACGCGGCCATGTACTTTAGGCCGCGTGGGACCCTCCCATTTCCAGCCTGTTGGGCTCCTGGTCTTCAATTTAAGTCCATTGCGTTCGTCTCGAAAATTCTGAACCGTGCTCTTTGACCTTGCCCTTTTTGGAGTCCCGAAGCTCCCGGAAAGTCTGAAACACTAAAAAAGACGTTTTCTGAAAAAACAGGGTTAATCCAAATAAATGGGAAAACTATGAAGTATTCCCAAAATCATTATAAAACATTGATATAACCCTTATATGATGCAAATGTGATTGGAATATAAGCAATTAAAGTGCAAAGTTCATGTATGCATTTTACATGCATCAGTTACCGGCTTCTCTGAAGTGTCGGTCGCGATCGACTTGGCAGTGTCAGTCGCAGCCGGCTTGGCAATGTCGGTTGCTCCAGCAACAGAAGTGTCAGCTGCTCCAGCAGCAGAAGTCTCGGTTGCTCCGGCAGCAGTAGTCTCGGTCGCTACGGCAGTGGCAGCATCGGGAGCTTCGGCCTCGATCTCCTCATCGATGTCATCTTCCTCGTCTTCACCCTCTTCATCATCCTGGTCATCTTCTTCGTCATCCGAATAGGCGGGACCCGGAATGAAGTGCCGGGTGGGAGCATAGCTGGCCATGAAGGTGGCTGCCTCCTTGCGGTTCTCTATCAGTGTCGGATCTGAGGTCCATTTGGAACCTTGGCGCAGGGAGCGCACGGCGTTGAGGTTAATGGTCTCATACCAGGAAAGCACAAAGGTCAAGGCCTGATCAGCTCCGGCGCGAGCTGCTGAGGATCTCCACTCTCGGACCCTGGCCTCGGCCCCCGACAGACACTTGGACAATTCTTCAATTGTAGCCAAAGTCTGGGATCCTAGCCATAAGGCTCGGTAAACTTTGATGCCAGCATCAAGAAGATCTAGGCCAATGGCCTTCAGAGGAGACATGCGAGCATTCAGAGCGGTCAGGTAATCTTCAATATCCCATTCCTCCGGGATTGGGCCAGCCTCGGCTCTCTTTGCTCGTGCCTTGCGGACAGTGTTGAGGGCAGCAGCCTTGGAGTCGGCGAAGTGATCTGAAGATAGAAAAGCTATCACCGAATTGAGTTATATACCGGCATATCTTAATGTCGGTACAAGCAATGAAAACAAAAAGAAAGGATAAAGAACTTACTGTCCATCTCCTTATTAAGCCGGGTGACCTCGCGGAGCCAGATGTCGGATTTTGCCTTGAGGGCATCCGGTTCTCCTTGAGCCGAGGTAGCGCGAACCTCATTCGCCTCGAGGGTTTCCTTATGCTTTTGCGCAGCTTCCTTCCTTTGCATCAGGGCCTGCTCAATGCCGTTTTTCTCGCCCTGGACCCGAGCAAGTTCCTCCTGGAGCCGAGACACTTCCTGTCGTTCCTTCTGGAGGGCAGTGGCGTGCGCGGTTTCCTTGTTCTTCAGCGTCTCCTGAAGTTGCTTGTGGGACCGCTTGAGCTTGTTGTGGTCCAGAAGCAGCTTCCGAAACACTGTGGTCCGGGCGTTGGTGCAATCCTGAAAAGGGCAAAGGGTTAGTATGATTTTTTGAAGATTCATGCCGAGTAAAGCTGAATGTCGGATTTTTTGAAGATTCGTGCGAGTAAAACTCGACAAGAATCTCGGGGACTGGATGTCGGATTTTTTGAAGATCCTAAATGTCGGGTTTTTTGAAGATCCTGAGTGTCGGATTTTTTGAGTCTAATGATGAAAAATTTGTGAAGATTCGCGCCGAGTGATCTTTACTCGGGCAAGCGCAGGTCACTCAACCCGAATCTCGGGGACTGGGGATTGTGTATGTTTATCATCTATGGCAAAGGAAATAAAAGTCTGGCTGAGGAAAAAATACCTCGGCAAGCTTGCTGGCTCGAAGGGTCGAGAGTTGCAAGTTATCTATGGCCTGAGCAAGCGCACTGGGACCAGCTGGATGTGGAGTGACCGGGTTCGCGGAGGAGACCTCGCTTGTGTCGGCGGCATTCCAGTCCATGTGGTACTGCTTCTCCGAGCCTAAGCTGTGTCCACTTTGAGTTCGGAGCTGGGGTAAAACCCAGCTGCTACTGGTAACTCGGGAGACAGAGGTGGTGAGAGCTTGGTGCTCCGGGGTAGTGGTTGGAGTCAACACCACTTACTTCTCCGGGTTGGCGAGTTGTTTCCCGGTGCCCACTTGGCTCTGTGCTGGCTTGGCTAATGGAGTAGCTTTCCGAGTTATTAACTCGGTGGACTTGGTGGTGGACTTGGTGATGGACTTCGGCCGGGGCGGCTGCTTTGGTTGCTGCTGGTGCTGTTGAGGTTGCTGCTGTCCTTGGTGTTGTTGAGGTTGCTGCTGTCCTTGTTGCTGTTGCTGATGTTCCTGTTGCTGTTGCTGCTGCTGCTGCTGTTGTTGTTGTTGTGGTTGCTGTTGTTGCGGATGTTGTTGTTGTGGTGGTGGTTGCTGTGCGCCCGAGGTCACCGAACTGTCGGCCCGCGGGATGTCGGTTTCCGCGGTGGGGGCACCGGAGCCATCATCTTGGTCGAGGACCACAACCTCGGGAATGACAGTTGAGGTGGCGGGTACCCCGGAGTCACCTGGCCGAGGTTCGGCTGTACTCGGAAGGGGCGAGCGCATAGAAGTGGCACTATGGTCGACTTCAAGGGGGGCACTGCATCAAACAAGAAAAAGTGTTATATCGGGGAAAGATTATCCCGGCAGAAGAAAAAAAGGAAGTAAGCTTGTGTCGGCAAAGAATATCTTACCCTTGAGTAACTGGCGGTGTCTTCTTGCCCTTCTTCGGCTTAACCGCTCCTCTCTTCTGTCGCTTCGCCTACGGTGCTGCTGGATCCGAGGATGTGGAGGTCCCGGTTTTCGAGGTACCGGTCTCTGCACGCTTGCGAGATCCCACTTGTTTGCCCGAGGTAGCAGGGCGTGCACTCGGAGCAGAGCTACCCGGGTTAGCTGATGCCGAGGCTGGGTGAGCATATGCGATGGGACGAGCATCAATTATCTCTAGCATTTCGCAATCATCGTCGTCCGACCAATCTCGGATTGAGGCTCGGGCTCGAGGCTTACCCGAGGTAGGGGCGCCAGCTCTCAGTATTGGCAGCTGATCCTCATCATCCGGGTCTTCCACCTCGGCGACGTCCGGGGCAGGGATATCTTGGCCCCATTTGGTGGAGGGATCCTCTCCATCTTCATTCTTTTGCCGGGTAAACCTCTGCAAGCCAGAAGCAGTAAAACCGAGTTACTTTATAAGCAGATTGTGGTGCCGGCATAAGAGTTATCTCGGTAGAAAGAGTATGTCGGTGTAAGTTGCAAGGTTACTTACTTGCTCCGGAAGCCGAGTTCTGTTATGAGGTTCTAGACCCCATTCCCATTCCTCGGTCATCAGCGTGCGGGCAATTGCCTTGACACGTCTTCTGATCTCGGCTTTGTTCAGCTCGTGGGTGCTGATCTGAGTTGGATCATACTGGCCACTCATGTGGCAGATCTTGTGAACTCGGTCTTGAAGGGGGGAAACTCGACGGCTGACGAAGGTCCTCAGGAGATCATCGCTCGTTAGGCCTGCCTCCACCAGCTCCTCCACGACCTTGTGGATCTGGTTGATCTCGATGTTCAGGTCCCTCGGGTTGAGGGACCAGTTAAACTGTTCAGTGGGGGTGGTGATGTTGAATAGCGGCAGGTTCAGAAAGTCGGCATTGTCTGGGCTGTCCGGGTTCTTCGTAGAAGAATGTGCGCTGCCATTTCCGGCATGACTCTAGCCCTTGAATCCGAGGTAAGATGGAACCCCTCCGAGGTATGATGGTAGCAGCCCCGCACGGGGTCATCTCCTTGGGGAAGTTCTTGTTCTCCGGATCCGGGACACTTTGCTTCCGGAGTTGGAAGTACTTGGCCCAGAGCTCAACAGTGGGCCAAAGTCCGAGGTATCCCTCGGAGAGAAACACACGCAGAAAGCGTGGTAATGGCATTGGCTGGAAGGTGGTGAGGTTGAAGCCGGAATCGATCCAAGAAGGATCGGAAGAACTCGCTAGCCGGGAGTCCAAAGCCACGCTCGAAGTGCGCGACGAAGACCACGCGCTCGCCGGATTTCAGCTTCGGCTCGGCCTCTGTGCCGGGAACCCGGCATATCACTTGTGCTGGAATGCGTTTGGTCCGGACTAGCCAGTCTATCTCGGCCTGGGTTACGTCAGAACCTTCCCACCCGGCGCGCTCTCCCTCTTCGACGACATCCTCGGCAGGCTCCGGGGTATGGCTGGATGACATCTCGGAAGGGATCTGCAAAAGAGGCACAGGTTGAACCGATATAAGTATCTCGGAATATTTGGGCAACAGAGGAACGAGATAAGTATCTCGGAATATTTGGGCAACCGAGGAACCGAGATAAGTATCTCGGAATATTTGGGCAACAGAGGAAAGTGCATAAGTGGCGGGAAACACAATTCTGTGGCTAAGTGTTTGGCGGAAAGATCTACGGAGAAAAATAAATAGAAGATAAATGCAAGAACATGTGAGTTGAAACCTAGGAAGATCCGCGGAGAAACTATTGCAAAGTTGTTAAGGGGCACGATGGAGAAGATAAAGAGGGGATCTAAACAACTAAGTTCAATAGCATCTGTGCCGTGGGATGTGAGAGCTTATACGAAGAAGAGGAGGAAGATGAACAAATCCAGCAGAGAAGAGGAACGTGTTCATCGGAGGGGATGAACACGTTCATCGGCAATGCTAAGGGCGAGGAACTCACCGGTGTTGCGACGGCGGTGCGAGGCGAAGAAGCGCGGGCTTGCCGGAGTTGCGCGTGTCCGGTGGCGGCGCGAGGTGCTCCGGTGGGCCGTGGCTCGTGAGATCCGGCGTCGTGCGGTGGAGGAGCTCACTGCGCGGCGGCGGCGATGGTGCAGGAGAGAGAGAAAGGAGAAGAAGGATGCGGAGAAGACGAGGAGAGGTGCCCGTTCCCCTATTTATGGGCACGGGGCGCGTGCGGTTTCCATTTATACCGCGTGCGGTTACCGTAACGGGCGCGCGGATTAACCGCGCACGATCTCGCGGTTGCGATGTTTGCGGCCGCACGATCCGCCGCATCGTGGGCCACAAGGTGGTAACGGCCCGCGGCGTGATCGCGTGCGGTTAATGGCGCGGGAATCAAGGAGGCACGCCACGGTCAAACGGACTCGAGTGCTCTTGAGATATGACAGCTCGTGACGTATGCGGCGTGCGTGCAGAGACATGTCTGTCCGCGCAAAGGAACCGAGGCAGCGCACAGCGTCACTCTGCCACGTGTTGTGGAGATATCTTTGAGAGATTGTGGGAATCTTCTTGTGTCGGGGAGACCGGCACAAGGGCAGATCTCGAAGGTTGTGGAAAGTTTGGTCCTTGAAGCTTGCGATAAACCGGCATGAGAATGTCGGATGTTTGATCAGGATAAAACGGTTGCCTTCTGTCGGAGCAACCAGCATAAGGGCATATGGCGAAACAGTTGGAGATTTTTATCTGGATACTGGAGGTGTACCGACATGGCTATGTCTGATGGTTGGGTTAAGTTGAATTGGTCGTGAAAGCTTGACTTGCTCTGTCAGCGGAGTTCTTGTGTCGGAGAAACCGACACAGGGGCAAATGTCGGAATCAGTTGGAGAGTTTATTAGTGGCTTTATGGTTGAACCGACATGGTAATGCGGATGCTTGTTATGGTTGTTTCGGTTGATTAAACCTGCTGTGGCCCTTCATCCAAGGCTGCAGGACCGCACCAGCTTCGGGGACTAATGTCGGGGGCTACCCCCGGGTAAGGTCATGATGTGGTAAAAGCTATGCCCAGGTGTGGGCCTAGTTACAGTAAAAACCGGCATACCTGGACTTCAGAGTGTGATGTAGGTACAAACCGACATAGGCGTACCGAGATAACCCGGGCCAGAAGGGACCGGGGTACCATGCTGGTGCCAGCCGGCATATGTCGACCGAGATAAGGGACCCGAGACAGCATAACCGACATGTGTATGTCGGTAACTTGTATGTTTTCTTATGTGCAGGGAAGGTTATTTGAGGAAGGAGAATCCGGCATATCCATGCCGGGTTATCCTTATGTCGGACGGAAGTCATGCTCCTGTCACATCCCGTCTGGCACGGGAGCGCGGCGTGCGGTACGGCGCATGTCTGAGGTGACTGGGCTTACCTCTGCTGACCAAGGAGCAGGAGAAGGACACCGCTGACCTCGGGCGTACCTTGGAGCAGAGGTTTGGGACAGGACATGGGCAAGCCACGTCCTGTCCACTGTGCAGAGACAATCATGACGCGCAGGCGTGCGCGTCTGCAGTGCCGCTATGGAGATGTGACCGTTGCAAGTGGAGGGGTATTCCGGTAACTCGGTTTAACCTATATATATGCCCTCACCCCCTCCTGCGTGAGGGACGATGCCTAGAGATACTTTTCCACCCATAGCTTCATCTTCTACCTTGTGTTCATCCCCATTGTTGGGATCATACAGCTCGAGGAGCAGCTTTGTACGTGTGATACCGAGATATTCAGAGAGAGATAGGCAGGAGTAGGGGTGTTGGCTCCTCACGAGGACCCCGAACCTGGGTAGATCCTGTGTGTGCTTGTGCTTGTGTGTTCTTCGTGTGTGCTTCTTAGCGCGCTAGCCCTCTCCCGGATCCTCCAGCGTCTATCGGCCCCACACTTTAGCCATCATATGGCATCTGCCGTGATACCACCACGACAGCAGGATCACAAGTTCATCCTATCACTATGGTGTTAACCTATCACCACATCAAAAAGCGGGTGTCATCCTACCACCAGCACCATCACACGAGGGGTTAGTATATACCACCTCATCAAAATATACAGGCCATACGAGTAGTTTTTTAGCCCTAGCTAATCCAAAATGTACAACATCATCTTCTTCTTCATGCTGCTGCCGGCACCACCCCCCGCACGACGCCCATCAGACGTCGGCGTCGTACTTGGCGAGGAAGGTCCTTAGCCAAAGGATCCTGAGCTGCAAATGCATGCCCACGAAGATCACCCGCTGTGCCTTGTTGTCAACAAGATGGCCGAGAGCAACCATGAGTGACTGCTTAGTGAAGCCGACAGTGTCCATGACTGCCTTGTACAGGTCAGGGTGCATGTCAGTAGGCTTGCTGTCTCTAATGGCCTGGGCGACATCCTTCACAGCTTCGGTCATGCTCGCGAAGGCCTGGATCTCGTCGTCGCAGAGAGCACCGCTCTTCCTCTTCCCTCCAGCCCCAGCTGCTGCTGCAGCTGCAGCTCTGGGATCGCCATTGGCAGGCGCCGGCTTGTCCGGACCATCCAGTACGACGGTCTCGGACTCCTGCGTCTCGCTGAAGTCAGGCTGAGCGCCGAGAGGATCCCCTAAGCCCCTGGCAAACTTGCCAGTGGCCAAACCATACGAGAAGATGATCTGCATCTGTGTGTACTTCAGAATGGGTTTGTTGAGGAACTCAGCGCCCTTGGGATGATCCTAACATTGGAAGGTCAGAGTGTTAGTACATGATGTTGAAGCTAATGAAGAAGGATTGCCAGTTAAGGATGGTGTACTAACCGTGACGTGCCCCTCGTAGTTGTCAGTCTCAAGGACGATCATCTGTCTATCCTCACACCATTAAGCCCCGCTCAGGTCACGGAGTTTGCTCACCTGGAGCCACCGGAGGCTCCATTTCCTCAAGTGGTTGTACACCTGAGTAGAGGTCACCCCAGCCCCGCAGTGAACAAACAGAGCCGTCGCCACGGTAGTTAGATGGACCTCTTTGAAACCCTTGTCATTCCTCACCCCTGTCTTGATGAGACCACACATCTGGTTCAGCACGAAGGTGGAGATGAATGGAAGCCATTTCATGGTCCCCTTCACCCCTGCCTTGGCCTTGTCTACCATGGCTTTCACGCTCACATCCAGGGTGCCAAGATATTATTGGACAACCGCGGCAGTAGCAGGATCGACAGGAAATGGCATTTCAGGCTGAGAGTCATCAACCCAAGAAGGGATCTGAGAGTCCCCAATGGGGATCAGGGCCTGACTAAGGTCGTCGACGGAATCCTACAACGATGACGCAAACAACAACAACAACAAAAAGGAATGAGCAAAAGTAGGTTCGAAACGATCCAACACATGCTCATAGATATACATGATGCTACACATGGTCCTACACATGGTACTACATGATGACGCAAACAACAACATCATAAAGGAATGAGCAAAAGGATGTTCTAAACGATCCAACACATGCTCAAAGAGATGCTACGCATGCTCACAGATGTTCTAAACGATCCAACACATGCTCAAAGAGATGCTACGCATGCTCACAGATGTTCTAAATGATCTAGTGCAACCAGATCTACAAGCTACTACACATGGTCACAGATCTAGCTCTTGACTTGAAGATGAACGCAAAATTGGTTAGCTACTTACAACCATCTGTGCAGGCGACGACGAAGGAGGAGAGGTCGATGAAGAACAGCAAATCCCGCCGCCGCGGCCGCTTTAGCCGCCGACGCCGACCCGAGTTGACTCTGCCGCCAACGTGAGGTGAGAGCTTGGATGGGGGGAAATGGGGGTTTGAGATTGGGCGGTGAGTGGATAGAGTGTAAATAGAGGAGGGTTTCGGCGGGAGGTGACCGAATTTCTCCCGCCCCCTTTTTCGCTGCAGCGCGCGGCCTCCCGCCATCCCCATGCTCGCACGAGCTCCTGCAGGCAGGGTGAGATTTCGTAGCCGTGGTGGAGAGAATGAGCCATGCTCCACGGAAACGGTCGATCTGACCGTGCCTATCGGGCCAGGCCCGAGTCTGCTTTGAGGATCGTGCAGGCCTGGCCCAGGAGCTCGCGCAGGCATCCAAACGCCGCGTGGTTGCAGATGGCGGGCCTGGGCTGCCTGTCTGCAGGCTACCAAACGCGCTCAAATTGTTTAACTTAAGCTTTGCTTCTATGTTGTTTTCTTTAAGATTCCGGCGAATCCAAGCATCACGCGGATCGGATATCTTGTGGCACGTCGGAGAAGATGGAATCAAATCTTTCACGCCAGGAGTAGTAATACTGTAATATGTAGCAAGACGGATATTCAAAACGGGTGGTGGGTCTAGATGCACCCATTAGCTAATTTATTTTTGGTTTTTTTCTCATAATGTCAAAAAAATTCAGAAAAAAATCCGGATGTACGTTACAGCGTGATGTGTTGGCACAAAAATTGGCATGGTGAAAAAACAATTTTAGCAACCTGTACAAAAAAGACAAAATTCCGACACGTATATGTACATTTCGGTATGTCCGAATTTGTCTTTTTTGCACAGGTTGCAAAAAAAGTTTTTTCTTCGCGTAACTTTTTGTGCTAACTTGAAATGTGTTGGACTACATGCAAAAATTTTATTTTGAATTTTTTGACATTTGAAAAATGTTTTTTGGGTAGTGGGTGCATCTGCACCCACTACCCAAATCGCCGCCTAACCTATATATAAACTATACACTTCTATACTGCTCAGGACAACTGAATTGTCACATTAGCAGCAACGAAAAAAATAGCACGCTATTTCCCGGTTAATAGCACGATATAGCGTATTTGGAGAGGCTACGCTAAATTTAGCCTAAAGTTGACGCTACAGCGCTATTTTCGTCTTATACGCTCGAAACCACACTAAACGTGGTAACGTTATAGCAACGCTAACAAAAAGTCTGGAAATAACGTTAGGTGATGATGACGGCGGGCAATCTGGTGGTTCTTCTAGTTATTCTGAAGATGATGTCAATGATTCAGATTAAAGTTTAAAATATTTATCTTTTAGTTTATTACTTTTTCATGGTTTTAAGCCTCATATTTGTATTCGTGCCATGGATTTGGCCTTGACATTTGAATATGATTACCTGCTTATGCATGTATTGTTTCTGGAAAAAAAAATTAGTGTTGAAATCCTTAATATTTGGGCTATTTCTTACAACTTTTTTATCACGCTATTTTATATGTAACTTCGCTATATCACGCTATATCTTGTATAGCTTCTGGAGGAGGGCCACGCTATTTTTTTCCTTGATTAGCAGTCGTGGTGATTGCTTATATGCTGCATGGTATAGGCACCCTACGGGAGGATAGCCATATTTAAGAACATAGGAGCGTTGATCGTTTTTTTGGGAGCTTATGATTCAGGAGACTACACTAGTCCATACATCGATCGTGCCCAGACCAACTATGTCTAGAAAAGCATTGCGTCAACTCGACACAAGGGGCTTTTGCTTGTATGCACAGCCTGCTTTTGGGGCTCAACACTCATGGTAGTAGCATCCTATGGTGAGAGTGGATTAAAGAAGAAGGTTGTGGAAAGCAAAGGGTCCTCATGCATTCAAAGGTGGTCACACCGTGGCGGCAATAGTTATTTGCAGGAAACCATAGTGCATTCAAAGGTGTCAAAGACATTCATCTCTGTTCTGGCCTAGGGAAGGTTTTGTAGTCAATTTACAAGTCCACACAGCTCAGATCTCTAGTTATGAAAGGAAACATAAACAAGTAATCTGCGTTGCAGGTCCATTATCCTAATATTCCCTTTTCTTAATCCCCGTTGCATGAAACGACATGTATGAAGTGTAGACAAAACGTTACACCTTCAAAGTGTGGTCCAAAAGGATAACATCTCATACTTGCTATAACAAAGGAAAAAAAAAACTATCCATCTTGCTTGACATGTCATGTCCTATATCATGGATCGATAATCTATCAAACAACTATATAAAACTTTCACTCATAAATGAAACCACATCGAAAGCTAGGTTTATAGCTGTTGCAAGCCGGCCTGGGTGCTTACCGGCTTGTAGTTACATCTAAGTAAATGGTTTGTTGAGAGAGGATTTTGTGCAACTAGTTGCTCATGCAAATCATATACAATACTCGCTCAGATCCCATTTAAGTGCCGCAATTTGGTTACAAATTTGTACGCACGTAGCTCGTTTTTCGCGTCAAATATTGCGGATCGGATGGAGTATAGTACGTGGAACCGGAGGAACACATTTCAAGTACATGCACCGCCTAACAGATTGATCCACCATAAAGGGGTGTCTGATGCAGGGTCTCCTTTGGCTCTGGGTGTGATAGAAAGAGTTGACATTGCTATGTTGCTGAAATGCCGGGTTGCTAGAGATAAAATTGTTCATGAATTTGTTAGGTGAGGTTTTCTAGGCGGCGAGGAGATGGCGACCGAAGACACGGTGACTAATGTGAAGACGGTGGGATCGTAATGTGTGTAATGCAAGGCGTTTGAGGAGCGAGGATGTCACCAACGGAAAAACAATTCTCTTGATGACGGTTGGGGCAGGGTTGTCTTTAGAACGCGGGTTTTCTCCAACGCACTCTGCGCGCATGCCCAATCACTCCTCTGTCGGTCCGTGGATTGAGTAGGGGCGAGGAAGAAGAGGGGATGCATATTCGAACTGCTCTCGTCGAATGGTATGGGCGGCTGGGGAGCGGTCGTGCGCGCAATGCGATGGAGATTGACCTTTTCGGGTGTCTTTCACTCTCTTAAGGGGGTGTGTAGATATTATTATGGCGGTCTCTAACATTTTGTTTTGGCGAAGTCCAGCTCATGCTAGGCTAACAAAACTTTAACTAGAGAGCGAATGTTTATCTCCCTTTTGGCTCTCTTCGTTAGTTGTATGGCAGAAAATTTGGTTATGACAATAGAAACAGGAGCGAAGCCACTTTCCTGAAAAAGTAAAAAATAAATTGAAGATGGGAAGTTTTAACATTGTTTTTGTGCTCACTTATGTGTTGACTGTTGACCACGGATATGGGATACCCATAAACTCTCGATTAATATCTTTACCATGCGCTAGGGCGCCCATGCGCAATCTGGGCCGTCGGATTCAGCCGTCCGACAGCCAGGATTTCAGCGCTAAATCTTGGCCGTCAGACGGCTGAATCCGACGGCCCAGATTGCGCATGGGCACCCTACCGCATGGTAAAAATCCACGTTCATAAACTCTTCGTAAGAGATTTGACCCGTTTCATTGAAAAGCGTGCTCGAGCCTCTAAACATAACAAACTCCACATGAAACAAAAAAAACTCCACATGAAACAATATGTATGCATCTCTAACAGGATTTTCTATCCGAGTAAGCACGCTAAAAATTTAAACCGATTGTTCATACTCCCTCCGTCCCGATTTATAAGTCCGACACATGTCCCTAGATCAATTTGACCAATGTAAAATTATTTGTATAATATAAAAAATATACCAATAGAAAATATAATGTCCAAATTTTCAAATGATATATTTTTTGTAATATATAACTCGAATTATGGTGGTCAAATAGACGATCTAGGAACACGTGCAAGACCTATAAACTGGGACGGAAGGAGTACTACAGTATGAGAAGAAGAAATACATCGGTCAAAACGTTGTCAGATAGGCTCACGGTCGGGGTGAAAATAAACGGAGTGGCAAAAGAAAATGCATGTCACTGGCTGTACGTGACAACTTGATTGACTGATAAAAACTGAACCAAAAGTCCAAAGAGATTTGACACGTTTTATTGAAAAGCGTGCTCGAGCCTCTAAACATAACAAACTCCACATGAAATATGTGTGCATCTCTAACACGATTTTCCGAAGAAATACATCGGTCAAATTGATGAGTGCCACTACCTACTCTACTCTGCCGAGATATACACCAAGGTTGACATGATACGAACCATATGCATACTGGCAAGCTCCTCCACGGTTCTGCGATCTCGCCAAAACATCTCCAACGCGGCCACCCCAAACGGATCCACACCGTCCGTTTGTGTGTTTGTGTGTGCGGGTACAAAGGGTAGGATCAACGGGGCACTCCAAACAGATCGAGCGCCGCGGACACGTCCCATTTTCAGTCCAAAATTTGGCTGACTTTACGGTTCAACAAACAACTATTAGTTCACCCCTGAATCCACCCTCTTTCTCTCCGACGACATAGCGTCGCCGCCTGCGCAGTTCCTGGCCAAGGTTCGTTTCGTTTCTACACACTTAGTCCACCACTAGCCGGAGGCCAAGGCTCTTGCCATATGCATTTTGTGCCAGAGGAGCTCGGCTCTGCAACCATGCATCCCCGCCATCGTCCGGTCACCACAACTATCTCAGTTCACGCCGACTCTGGAGAAGGTTAGCTTTTGCGGTTGTCCTCCAGATCCGGCGAGGACAGCTAACATTTTTGCCGCGCCGGAGAACTGCGTCGCCCAGGACCTGTTCGTCTATTTTCCCAGCCGAGTTAAGGTACAAAATTGTCCTATATATATATATATATATATATATATATATATATATATATATATATATATAGATAAGGGGGTGCGGATCCCCGGCCTCTGCATCAAATTGATGCACACAGCCATCCGCAATTATTCATCAAATCTTACAAGTTACAACATTGATCAAACCGAAATCAGCCGCTCGGCAACAAAAGTCGCTACAACTATGATGGGGGTGGCCATGATCAGAGCCGCATGCCTTGACCTCGCACCTACACGCATCATCTAGAACCGGTGTACCGGTTCAGCAAACCCTCAACGCGCACCGCATGCGCACGCTACAGAAGTCGCTTCCGCCGTCTTCCTCGAACCCATCTTCAGGCAAAGATCAACGCCATGACCTTGCAAGGCTAGCCGTCAACGTCACCATGACGTCAAACAGCATATCCGATCTGCGCGTCATCATCATCACACGTCCAGCGCCGAAACTCCGCTGCTCCGCGCCGCCAAGACTCGCCGTTGTCGACTTGCTAGATGCCTCAACACGCCACCTTCTCTTGCCCGTCCCAACCAGCAGCTGCTCCAAAACGATGCCCCCAAGAGGGAGAACGACCCTGAAAGGGCCGTCATCGTCCGATCCGGGAGACCCAGATCTAGGGTTTCCCCCGGAGCAGTCCGAGATAGGTGACGCAAACTGCATTGACGATGCCTCAATAAGGAAACGACGTCAAAGACGTCGCCATCGTCCGCCATGGCCGAAGCCGGCGCGGTTTTCACCGGCAGCTGCACCACCCTACCCCGCCGCTGTGTGGATCCGCAAGCACCTTCGCCATGAAGACGAACGGCACCGACGGAAAGCCGGTAGAGGACCTCCAACCGCCTCACACCAGCCTCATCGCGCGCCCCGGCCGGCCGAAGCCGATCCAAGACGAATCTGGCCGAGAAGCCAGATCCACGGCCATGGTCGCCGCCCAAGGCGCCGCCGCTGCCGTCGCCCAGCCAGGGAGCCGCCCTGGCTGCTGTGCGTGCCACGCTGCCCGGGACGCCCCAGTCGCGCCTAGGAGCTGTCGCCACGGCCTCCTGCCCTGGCGTCTTTTGCGCCGGGCGCCGCCGCCACCGCGGCCATGGCTGACCGGCGGCAACGGCGGCAGGCTCAGATCGGGAGAGAGGGAGGTTTCCGGCGGCCGGATACATGGGCAACAATATAGTGTTGTTTACATGCATGACCGGTGTTGCTATAATTTTTAAATAGATTCATGGCGGATAGCTCGAGCAACTTTTTCTACCACCAGTTTCTCGATAACGACTCGTCCGACGACGATACCGGTCATGCATCACATGATTTTTAGATTTGACACTCTTTTTTCGGCATGGCATGTTCTCGCAATGATATTAACGTGATCCGGCGCTCTCTGATATCCTCTAAACTTGCGGAATGTAATTCTCTAGCGGTCCACTATGGCCACCCGAGACATACCCCGAGGCGCGGAACGGGCCGTGTTGTTAAGGTTGACGCACAAACCATACATATTGGCAAGCCACGAATACTGCACGGTTTCTCTGCCATCTCACCAACACGCGTGTCCGTTGCTGAGCTAGGCAGGCAGCCTTAGTGATCGATAATGACACGTTACATTCATGGCATTAATAAGCTGTCCGTAACGGTAAGCTCTAAAGGCTCCCAAAGCCCTTTTAGGTAAAGCCCAGCTTTTTCGCAGATTTTCTTCAATTCGAGAACGATCGAGCAGTGAGCCTGCTCCAAACTGCTCACCAGGATCGACGGCCCTGAGCTCATCGATCCCAGATCTGGTAGTAGTACCATTTTAAAGCAGGAAACACTGATCGATGGATCTGTGTTTTGCTGTTCCGCTGATTGCGTTGTCGTAACTCGTAGTGGTTGTTTGGATTGCCGAGTTTAGCAGTCAGTTTTGAGAAAACGAGGTTTAGGCTGATTTTTAGGAAAACCAGTTTTAGTAATTTTCAATTAGGAATTAGTTTTGAGGAAACCATGTTTGGGTTACAAAAGTCCAATCTCGAGTAGTACTCCCCTGGCCAGAGCTTGCTGCAGCTACTATTCTTGTGGAGTCCTCGCCGCCGACACTGCGAATTCTCCCCTTCGTGGCAGATTTCCGGGGAACAAAATTAATCGGACATCATGGCTGCTGCGCCGCATCCTGTAGCCGCCATGACCGATTTCCAGGGAACAAAATTAATCGGACGGCATGGCTGTTAGAGAAGCTCACCGTGGCGTGGAATCGCTAGACCACGGTCGCCGGGAAGAAGCTCCCTTCCTCAAGATGGATTGAATCCACTCGATCGAACCAATTAACCAGCCACCCGATTCTGCTTGCCTCTCCTCAACGCAGATCATGCGGGCCTTGGCGAGTTGGCATGCCCGGACGCCGGCGGCTAGCTCTCCTTGCTGCTCCGTGTGTCTCAAATTGATGAGCCATTATCAGATTATACACCTATTTCCCGTCGAGAATTCGTCTCTGTCATCAGCGGACCCATGTAGAGTCGTTAGACGCCGGCCGGCCGAACACGCACACCACCGCCCTGAAGCCCATAGCAGCCGTACCAAGGCATCGCAGAGGAGGGTGCCCAAAGCCGCCCACTCTGACGCCCGGCCGTGGCGATCATCCCCATGCAGAAAAGCTCCGGAGGTCTTCATGAAAGGTCGACTGCTCCGCGGGCGTGCAGCGGCGCGCAGGCGCCGAGTGAGTCGGCCGAGCTCGACGGTGCTGCACGAGGAGGAGGTGTGGTTTTCGCCGGCGGGAACCCCTTCGAGCGTCCACCGATGGTCGCAGACCAGGCGGCCGCGCAGTCGCCGTCAAGGCTCTGGCCAAGGTTTGCCTAATCACGTTTTCACAAAAACTACTAATAGTTGTTTTTCCCAATACTTATTTTCCTGGCTTTGTGCAAACTCGGTTTTATGTCAACGCGTTTTAGTTGGTGCGTCCAAACAAGATTTTAGATTGTTAGACGGTTATATTAGGCTACGGAAAACTAGTTCTACCAATCTCCCGTATCCAAACAAGGCCGTAAGAAATTCTTTAGTTCCAGATTTGCTCGATCGCGGGATCTTCTTTGCAAGTAGTAGTAGTACGTCGTTTGATTTTCGTAGAGAAAAACCTTTCCCCGATGATGCATGCTTAAATTTCCTGTCGTGGTACTAATTCCAGATGTTCTCCGATGATCTTCGCTCTACTTTCTATCCACGTACGTAATTTGAAGGTAACGGTGGCGATGTACGCAATGATTTGAAGGTGTCCACGCATGCATGTCGAGTGGTCGATTTATTGCACAGTGACTGGAGCACGAAGGCATGCAGACGGACGGGCCGGCGGACAAGACGGACAATCCGCCAGGCACCAACCAATCGTTGCAGCCGGTTGATAATTACCATTTTGTCAAGGAAATTGGTGACATGCTGAACGTGGCGGACGTATTTTTAGTTCTGGCGGGCGTCCGCCTGCATGCCTAAGGCACGAGCAATAGATGGCTGTAGGGGGCACTCGAGTAAAAAGCCCGGCCACCGCGCGCGTCAACGCATGCAAATCTCCACGGAATTTCCGGTCGAAAAAGGGACGAATTACACGGACAAACAGACACATTGCCACATAATAAGTACAGTATATATATATATGCAGTCAAAACTCAAAATGTCACGTCCAAACCTATGTTCACTGCAGTCCTCCGCCACATCCGCCACCAGGGATGCGGCCACGTGTAGGCCATCCAGCGGAGGAGGCTCTGCCCGTAAAGGTAAAGTACAAGGCTGGTGCTGCTGCCTCTTTCCGTCCCGACAAGTGGCGCTCGGCCGTTTCTACGTTGACCGCTTGTCATATCCTTTCGTTCTACAGACCGCAGGGCCCGTTCTCAGCCCTACCGTGCCGTGCCCATGGGGATTTCTAATAATTTTCTAAGAGACGAATTTCAACTCAAAATTCTACTGCAAATTTCACTTATTTTCTATGCTAAGGAATTTCATACTCCCTCCTTCGTCTTTAAATAAAAGGTCATTCCATATTTTTAGTTCAAAATTTGACCTCTAGCAATTTAATGTGAGTTATATGCCACAAAATGCATTTCATAGGATGCACATTTTGAAGAACTTTCCGATAATACATTTTCATGACATATAACTCATGTTTTGTTGAGCAAAATTATAGGTCAAAATATAACGAAGTGGCCTTGTATTTCTAAATGGAGGGAGTAGTACTTGAAAAAGAAGCAACACATAAAGTAAAATGATGGGACATGAGATTGTGTTCTTATTTTCAGCAACAAAAAACAATTTTGTTTTCTCCTCCACATCCCAATATATCCATCCACCAGTCTAGCATCTACCGCCCGCGCAGAGATCACCCCAGCTAGTCCCCCCACGGAACGAAAAAAAATTGCCAAGGAAAACAAAAGGCAAATTAAATGACAGCTACCACCACCAGTTCATCCAATCTCAGTCCCTTCTTTACCTCGAGAAGACTAAAATAGAAGAAAATTTCGGAAATTGGGGAAAAAAAGAAGAGCAGGGCAAGAGTTAACTTCTTCTAGAAGTCACGCTGCATCGAGTCATCCATCATCCTGCCGCCGCACGCTAGCCCCACTGGGAAGGTGGACCCATGCACCGCTTCTTCCCATCGGCCGCCGATCCGACTGTCCGGTCACTCTCCGAGCTGGCGCTGCGGTAGTGCCCGTGGCCGAGCACCGTCACCGGCGTGTCACCGCTGCTCAACGCCGCCGTCCGGCCGCCGGACCCGACGCCGAGGCCGCAAGCCGCCGCCATCACCTCGCCGCACTCGTGTAGCTTCTCCTGGACAGAGCAAGGAAGATGCAGCAAATCTCAGCACAGATCTTTGGAGCATTCTACAATTATCCTCGACATATTATTATGAGCAGTAGCATGCGGTGCCAGGTAATCATTGTAAGAGCCGACGAAATTATCAACTCCGGCGAGGAAGCAACAAAGTTTTATTAGCAGGGCCGGGTCAATCGCTGCGCTTTGGTACAACTCACGAGGAAAATAACTACGAAAAGGTAAACAGTGGTGGTAGTAGTAAATACAGTACTCTCCTCTCCCAAAGGATCTGGAGTGTGTTTGACGTGACAGGTGGTATTTTGTACTTACTCGATTAGCAGATAATTAAGGAGGGTTTAGTGGAAAACGAGCAATGTGCGGTTTTATAAGATCATGCTCACGCTATTTACAAAGGGGCAAGCGGCCACGCCGGCTTGGAAGGCGGGGAGCAGGGCTCCGGCGACCTCTCCGGCGGCGGCGAGCAGCGCCGATGCGGCCACCACGGAGGGCGAGTACTCGGCCATCTTCACCTCTGCAAAACGAAAACAGAACAGCAGATGTTCAAGCGCCCCGCTGATGAATGAATGAATGAATCTGACGGCCAACCGTTCGTGTTTCTTTGGCATTGGCACGCACGTACCAGGCTGGGCGCGGATGAGGAGGTCGACGGCACGCGCCTTGACGTCGTCGAGCAGGGGCGGGTGCCGCGGCGGAGGGAAGAAGGCCGAGAGGAAGAAGCCGAGGAAGGCGAGCGGCGTGACGGAGCGCGCGCGCCACTCCAGCGCGCCCAGCACCACCCGCTCCATGCGCCGGATGTTCACAGCGTCGAACATGAACTCCTCGTCCCTCTGCAACCACACCAATTCATTAACTAACTAATCACCATACGGAATCGCGCTAGGTAGAGCAACCAAGAAAATCATCCTACTTGGATGTCGTCGATGGAGATTGCGGCGACGCGCTGCATCTTGGCGGCGATGGAGAGGCAGCTGAGGGCGAGCAGCCGAGGCGCCCATGGCTTGTGCTCAAACTGCGCCGAAACCACGGGGACTAGATCAGACCGAATTCTTGCACAAATCTTGGCAGGAAAAACGCCACCTTTCGCGTTCTTACCGGCAATTGGCGCTTGGAGAGGAAGCGATCCACGTAGTTGAGAGCGAGGTAGGCGACCCGCGGGTGCACGGCGAGCTCGCCGTCGTAGCGCACCTGGGCCGACCGATCGAGGCTGATCAGATCAAAATAGGAAGGAGATGCACTGTCCACAAGAAAAGGGGAATACCCGCTAGGCGAGGCCCTTAATTACCTTGTTGATGAATCCGGCGGCGTCGCGGCGGACGGCGGAGGCGGCGGCGGACACGGAAGGCGAGTGGTGGCCCTCGGCGTCGAGGAGGCTGGCGATCGGCTCGTCGGCGGGGCTGGTGAAGGGGTTCTCGAGGTCGAACTCGTTGTCGTACTCGTAGACGTATTCCTCCTCCCCGGGCATGTCCATGGCGTCCGTCCGTACGAGGAAGAACACGCCAAGAACTGCAGGCTGTGGCTTTATGGGGGAGAGGAAGCCACCATTGCTGCTACGCAGTGCTAGTAGTACTAGCTCTGTCTGGTTGGGAGATGGCCTTTAATAAGGGAACCGTCGGGGACAATGGCACAAAAGGTGTGGATTTGGGGTTCTTTTTGTAAAGATCGGGAAGACGACGAGGCCCGAGACCGGCATGGAGGAGGAAAGAGAAGAGGTCTTGGTGGACGAGGAGCTGGGGAAGGAGAAGAAAGTTTCTCGTGGTGACCCACCTGTCAGTGATAGCAAATTATCGTCGTGCTCTTGTGGCGATCCTCACCGCGTATTGTCATTGACAGCTCTCATCCATGTGGAGAAACGTGGTAATTCTTGCTAATAATTTTTTACGACATTGTGGAACAATAATTACCAATTGGTACACTTTTGGTTGACATAAAGGTGTAAAGATCTTTATAAGTATGGTAAATTCTAGAATAATCTCTATTGTGCGTTGATGGGATTTTGTGTGTGTGTTGATTATCACTTGGTTGGGTGGATAGTATAATGTTTGTCCCACGCCTATCAGTAATGAAAACCCAAGATTAATTAACTTAACTTTCTCTGTTCAAAAAAAGAAGATTAATTAACTTTGACGGCTTGCCCTTTCTTCTAGGAACCCTTCCAAGCCAAGGCATATGCTTGAAATTTTTTTTGTCAAAATTAGTGTTCCCGTCGATAGCAAATCCCATGTGGTGATTTAATTCATCTTGATACTTTGCAACTTTGTTCGATGCTCCGCAACTCTGATCTCAATATACGTTGTGCGAATACACGCATTATGGTGACTACATGTATATACATGTGTACACCATGCTCGATAATTTAAAAAAGAACGAAAATAATAAATTGGGATCACACGTCGAGTCCTCGTCGAGAAAGTTTAGCGTAATCCGAATCGCACTTCACACCCATACAATAGCATAAAATTCCTCCATCCTTCTCTCGCTCAATAAAGTCACATCACTATCGTTTTGTACACTAAATTGCATACTCATTCTTGTGCAAATAGTTTTTTAACCAATGATTACATAGCGCGCATTCTTAAATTTACCGGGCAACATGCTCCTCTCATCAACCGTTTCTCTTGGAGTCAAGTTTTTTGGGATCGATTGGCTTGAAGCGTTCTCAAATAATTCTCGCTAATATGATATTTCATATGACACTTCAATTAGCGAAACATGATGCGTCAAGATTTGGTGTGGGCCCACGGTGGATTATATGAGGGTGTGTAATAGGATGGCAGGAAACAATGGGGTTGGCATATTCCCATATGACCTTAAACCATCTTCTTTTGGAGAGGATTGGGGCCCACATCTTTAGAATCCACAACGGGGGTGGTACTAGGAAAAGCAGGGTCTTTGGATATTAGGCTTGTCCCCAAATATTTTCTAACATATTCGATGATAGATTTTAGAATGAATTAAGAATCTTTAAATTTTCCATCGCCGAAGGAGTAGAACGTGGAGGGTGTTTCTTTTTCAACCAGATCATCGTCAAACATCTTCCTCTTTAGGCGGTAGAGCCTTTAACAAATAGATGAAACTCTTATATCAATTGATGATCGAAGAGATTGATTAGGGCATTGTGAATAAGGGGCTACAACCTTTTGAAACTAATTAGGGATTATAAGAATATAGTTTATTAGTTTCCTTACATTATGCATCTAGATGAGGGCAAACTATATGGCAAGATAATATAGCTAAAGAAGATAACAATCTAGATAAGAGTAATTAAAAAGGTTGATAAATAACCTCACAAAGGACGCGGGGATTATTATGAAGTTCACTTCCCAAGAAAAGCTAGTCTCCTTTGGAGAGTTGTGGATGCACAATGCCTATAATAGCCACAATGGTCCACCTTATTCTTCTCGAGTCTTCACACAATGTGTGCCTCGATCCACTAAGTGCTGATTTTGAAGGCGGCAACCGAATATTTACAAACAAGAGTTGGACGATTGGAGGCTCCCAAGAGTGCCCCGAAGCTTTACACCACCAAGATTAAGTTCCATAACAACCTCTTCCGTTTAGGTTTCCCAAACACCCAAGCTTCCTATGTTGCTAGTTACAAGGATTAAAGGGTATGATGTGATAGACAGTGATAACTAAACATGAATAAATAAACCGACCAATATGTAGATAATGTGTAAAAGAGGATGAAAATTGTGGCAATAATATTAAAAGATGGACTTGCGGGCATGGTTTCACTAGAGGCATCTTTCCCAATAAAGATACCATTGTTGGGTGAACGGGCAGCGACTAAATTGTACTTGTCATTACTTTTATGATTATGATTATTCATGGCATGATACATATATGAGCATTACATCCAAAGATATGTAGACTGTTATTGGACCGCATCTATAACCAATACTCCTATTCGAGATCGCTTCTATGCTTGCATCTCTAAGAATTAAGTTCATACAAAGCGAGTATTGCCTAAAGTAAAATAACATAATGTAAACAATAAAAACATCATAAATGTGACACAAACACCATCATTTTGTACTTAGACGCAACAACACAATGCAGATCTTGTCTTTTCTATCACTGGGATACAGATCAATGCAAGGGTGGTGAATCAACTATCATACACCACTCCCTGTGAAGAGCAAAACATATAACTTGGCCAAAACATACAAATAGATCGGAAAGTATATATAGCAAATCTGATCATAAAGTAACAATTCATCATATCCCAACAAACACCAAAACTATTACATCAAATAAATGTCAATCATGTAAGTCAACACATGAGATCTTTGTATTGAATAACATGGGAGAGAGAGGGTGCCATCTAGCTACTTATATGGAACCATAGTCCAAGGAGAAATAGTCATGCATCATCATGGAGGCAGCAAGGTCGAAGAAAAATTCTCCGGAGATGATTCCCCCTTCCGAAAGTGTAACAGCCGGAAGCTTGAGAACCTAAAAACCGGTGTAAATTTTCCACTTTTGTGTTCATTGCATCATGACATCATGCATCATGTTGTTGTTGCTAGGGAATTGTTGTTGTTGCTAGGGATTTGTTGTTGTTGCTAGGGATTTGTGGTGGTTTGGCACCACATCAACCGAAATGCAAATTGTGCTTCAACAAAATTTCAAAACAACGAAGGCACTCAATCTTGCAAATAAAATTACTTCGACATCTCCTATTTGTCAAGTAAGTTCCAAGAGTTCAAAATACAATTTAGAACTGGCTCGAAATTTTCTAAAGAAGCAACATTTCGGAATTTAGAAAATTGCCCGAATTGGAACCTATGAACAAAGTGGTACCAAACTATTTTATTTGGAGGCGCCAATTTTTGGGGAGCTTCCACATGATATAAAAAGGCTACACAAATTATTTCATATTTTTCTAAAATGTTTAACTACCCCAATTAAATCAAGGAAGTATTACTGGTTTTTAAAAGAAACAGAAAAGGGCTTCCTTGTAATTAGAGGAGGACCTATCTGTGATGGGAAATACTTTTCAGGGGGTTATCGGTAAAATGGTCGTCTCTCTCCTCTTCCTCCTGTCGCCACAGTGGCGCCGAGGCCATACCGTCGCCGCTCCATGCCGCGTCAGCGCCGGGCCCCCTCCTCGCTGCTTCCACTTGCCAGGAGAAGACCACCCCGACGCTGCACTGCTCCTCCTACCCCGTCCCCACTCGCTCACCTGCCCGTTCCCCTCCCTGTCTTGCTCGACATGGCCGCACCGAGCTCGCCACTGCCGCCGCACGTAGCCGTCGATTGAAGCGCTCCCGAGCGAATCCAAGAAGCCCACAAGCTCCGCCGCTTCTCCCTCTCCGTCCTCGCCGGAGGAATCGAGCCGGGGCGTCACGAATCGCCGGCGCCGTCTTCATCCTCTCCGACCACCGCCGCCGCTCGCCGGACGATTCCTGTCACCGTGGTCCGTCTCCGACCTCGCCGCCTTCTCAAACGAGCTCAGGGTGAGCTGCTGAACCTCCCTTGCCCTCCGTTTCCCCCTCTCCCGCCGTGGTTCACCGGCGCCCGCAGGTCGCCGTGCTCGCCGCCGTGCGCTGCGCTCGCTCGGATAATCCGAGTCGAAGAACGATCGGATTTTCCGATTCAGTGCAGTACGCGATTTGTTTAGGTCCTTAGCAATTTTTCTCTCCTCTTGGTATCTTCGGATTGTCCGATCTTTGCAAGAATCGGATTTTCCGATTGAGGTCAGTACTGCTTTTTCTTAGTCCTTAGCAGAATTTCGAAAAGTGAGGTCGATCGGATATTCCGATGTTAAACAAATTCGGATATTCCGATATTTTACAGTACCAAAGTTTGTCCTGTTTGCAAAATTTATTTCCTTTTTCTATTTTGGTTTAAATAGTTGTTTTGTGTTGGATTTAATCTATAGACAGGACATGTTCTAAAAGAGGAATTAAAAGATTTAAAGGAATATATTTATATTTTGGTAAATTGTAAAAGCAATAACTTTTATCGGTGCATTCTAAAATTGAGGTATCATTCCAAATTGCTCCCAAAAGTATGGAATAACAAGTGGCATCATCTCATGCATTTTTACCTCAAAGTAGAGCACATGAAAACATTAAAACCAGTGTAGAGCAAATTTTCTCTAATGGTGAATAATTTATTTCTCGCTCCCCATTTAAAATTGGTCGATCTTGCTTTAATAATTCCAGTGCATTAACACTGTCATGTCATCATGTGTTTGCGCATTGCATTTGTTAAATCATGTGTGGTGCTTGATTCGTTCTCTCTCGATGTTTCGTGCCTCGATAGATCAAGCAGCCGGGGTTACTCCACAATACCCCGAAGAGCCGTACTACCAGCACGTTGAGCAAGGCAAGCGTAATCCCCCCTCTGAGCATATCTTATCCTATTTTCCGCAAGTATTTTCTCCACTATAATATTGCATGCGGTTCCAAATGTCAATTTTATTGGATTAGAGTATCATATAGTTGCATTAAGATTCCGATGCCAATACCTGTTTCCCTCCTATTATCCATAGGATTGTATTGCTGGCCGAGATACTTACTATGCTATGTTGATGCTTAGCCATGCTTAGTTAATTGCATAGCTATACGATGGATGGTTCATGTTGGTAACAGGTGTTGAGATGAGAATGATGGTGGAGAGATTGTGGCGACGGATAATAAAATGCTTAAAGGTGGGGATGAGAGGCCACTGTGGTTGTGGTGTTTTGTCTCGTTCTCGCCGCCTAGGTGCGAGTTCTATACCTCTTGAACCAAGACTGAGCGTGCAACCATGCGTGAGGCCTATGCATTCGCAGTGCAGGAACCCTCATAGACTAAATAACTCGGGCGGGGCTAGCCAGGGTCCTCTAGTTCGGGCTTCCATTTGCGCGTGCGTGATGATGGTGGGATGAACTGAGATGAGGATGGTGGTGTTAGGAAAATGAGTGGCCACGGGGCACGGTGTTGATGATCCGCTGCTCCGTCCTCACTGATGATCCTGGGTTAGTCCTTAACGAGGGAGAAGTCGACACCGCTCCCACCCAGCCGGCTTTCCAAGGAAGAGAGCTAATGATCAGGTAATGGGCCGGACGGTACGCGTGGCAAACATTTGTACACCCCTGCAGGGTAAATCTTTTCGAAAAGCCGTGTCCGCGGTTATGGACGACTTGGGAAGTGAAGGTAACATCATAGAATAACTTTAACGGAATGATTAAAAACTGGGTACTAGAGGTACCACTCACAAATGCAAGGTGAGCTTCCTCGAGGGTGATTCGGGGAGGTGTCTTTGATGAACAGGTACAAGGGTTGATGATGGTTGATGATGAGTAAGGTGATGAAAGAAAGAGTTACTCCTTACCTCTTTTGAAAATATTCTGATTAGTCGATGCCATTGAGTTATGTTTTCCATAAATAAAATCAGCTTTATGCAAAACTGCCATATAACTTTGAAAGCCTCATCGAGATAAAGCTCTATATTTAATCTTGCGAGTTCGTCGAACTCAACGTCGTTTGCTTTGTTTCAGAGGAGGACTTCACCGACCTGAAGGTGGGTTCTTTGTGGACGTCGACGAGTAGTCTGGGGTTCCCAGGTGGCAGCTTGGGACGTCCCGGAACAGCTGGCGCTGGATGTTTATTTGTAGGCCTCTTAGGCCATAATCTGGATCTTGTTGTTTAGAACAACTTAATTGCTTCCGCTTGATGTAATGTTGGGTCTGTGACCTCTGGTTGTCATTTGCTATCTTTCTCTATTATAAGAGTTGAACTATATGTTTTGTGTCGTAGAGTCTGTGATGTGCCAGTTGTTCCACAAGTCTTGATCTCTCTATTATGCTTTGATAGTGTGTCTGGTGGTATCGGATAACCGGGGACACAGTATCACTGTATAGCAGTCAGGTCGGGGCGCTACAGAAAGAGTACAGAACAGGCTTCCATATTGGATCGTTGCACATCAGCGGCTTATGTGTGTGCTCTCCGTAAAACATCTATGTCGTGAAGGTTTTTTGAGGAAGTTAAATATATATAGGCGTCGGGAGGTGTTGGACAAAGCCTCCAGGTGGGCTCACGGTCTAGCAGGCGACTAGGCCCCAGCCCGTGAAGTGGGGCCAGGCCTCTCCCTCGTGGCTTCGCTAACCTTTTTGGTGCCATCTGGCTTCCCTCCAAAAAATCTGAATTTTGCACATTTTTCTGTGTTTATTGGCCTCCGTAAATAGCGATTTTATTCAAAGCAATAGAAAACATCATCTGGCTCTAAGCACTGGGTTAATAGGTTAGTCTAATAAAATAATGAAAGTGATATAAACCATAGTAAAAACATGTAATTTTTTAATGAAAATAGCTAGCATGGATCTATCAAAAAATAAAGATATGTTTCGAACATATCAACTACTTCTTGATTTCCTATAGTTAAGTTCCAATATTAATAAATCTTCATCGTTGATGGAAAATATTTAACCTTACAATTTTTGTTTTTATTGTACGTGCTTTATTTTCAGGTAAAGAAAATAAAGAAAAGTCTAAGGTTTTTTCTTCTTCTTTGTAATATTCTTTTTTATTTATTAGTAATCATGTAATATTTAAACATATGTTTAAAAATACTTAAATATTATATATAATCTCTAATTATTTAATTCTTATTTTTCACATTGGTGTACAATTTATTTCTCATGTATTTGTAATTTTCAATGTTTTTATTTTCTATATTTGGAAATTAAATTTCCTAGTATATTATCAAATTCAATTGTAATAGCCTTAGTGATTTTCTGCACCTTTTATTTATATAATCTATACTATTCGAATTGTGCTCAAATTCTAGAACTTAACTAAAGGTAGTGTTGAAATTTTCGCACGCAAATCGGTGATCTAACCCTAACTCATCTATTTAAAGGAAATTTCGATCACTTCGACAAGTTTAATAATTACGTGAATTTTCGTGTGCTCTCTCCAAACAACTATCCCTACAATTTCACCATGTTTTGCGATCCCGTGTTTTGCTCATGAAAAACTTGTCAGATTCACATGTTTTCTCTGTTCTTGCATTTCAGGTCCAAAAGAACAATTGCATCATGTTTGCTCCACCACTAGTATTCAGTATGCTAGGAGGTTGTGGTAACGGGTGACGAGAGAGTGTTATACTCTATCAATGTGCCAATCATCACATTGATTTGGAAGGCGAAGTATATTTTTCTCATATTTACGAAAGTAAGATAAAATTATAGCACTCTATTTTGATTTTCTTATGTCTAAACTGATGTTGGACTCGGTAGATGTAGGGAAATAAGTGCTGCAACATAGATCGGATGACTAGCGTCATCAACTGTCTTAGACATAGTAATGCTTGCTCAGGTTGACATAAGGACACCATAACAACACGAATTGAAACTTTTGACAAGCACTATGAGATCATTAGCAAGATGCTTGCTCAAAGTGGTTTTGGCTGGGATTGGGATAATAACAAGCTGGTGGTTGATAATGAGGAAGAAGAGTCTCGATATGTGGAGGTAACTACCGATAATTTTTATTCTATGGTTTAGTTTCGCAACTTCACTATTTTTTCTAATGTATGTGTGTATTGTTTAGCATAACAAGGTTGCAGCTTGCTACAAGACTAAGGTAGTGAAGAACTGTGACCAAATCAACACTATTTTTTGAGACCATGTGACCGGTCAAGGTGCCAAGACAGGAGGTGGGTGTGTTCAAGAATAAGCAAATTGCCGAAGTCTCTAGATGTGCCTCAAAATAGACAACACACTAGGATGCCATTCTTTGCATGATGATGAGAGATATGATGACCTCATTTTATGATGTTTTGAAGACAACCAATCCACTCTCTTTGCTAAAGTTACTCGTCCAACTGAAAATTTTGATGTAATTGCCACTACACCAGATTTTGAGCAGTGTGATATGTTGAGTGCTTATGGGATCTCATCATTAGTGGGAATTTGTTTGAAGCACTCATGGTGTCATGTGTGGTTGTTATGAACTACTATGTATTTTTTATTTAATATGAACTATCCACTCATGCTACCTGTAAGAGACATGAAACTCTTTACTTGTGCTATTTTTTAGAGACATGGTAACCATCCATAATGTAATAAGTGTTCGTAATTGAAACCTAATTTGATGCCATCAGTTGCATATGTATTTTCCATAATTTTTCATAATTGTGTTGTTGTTACGACCTTGTTTGGATTATTGTGTTTATTATGTGTGGAAATTAATATATAAACATTCAAATGTACACAAAACCTTTTTTCCATATATATAGATAATTCTGCACTGTCCAAACTCAACAAAATATTCAGTTTCACAGTTTATACATCAAACATGATTTGGAATTAGATGCCACCCTTTAATTCCAACAACAGATTCCATGCACATCCAAAGAGTGGCTTTGCCATTCGAGACCAATTCAAAAACCACACAGATGTCGTTTTCCGATCAAATTCATCTGTTGGGTTGAATACATTTTTATATAAAGAGCATATATTAATATCGCGAAGATACCAACTACACCCAGCCTCTGCAACAACGTACTGCCCTAAAAGCATTACAGATGCACACAACCGAAAAAAGAAAAATCCCGCTACAACGATCAGATCCTTGTAGCAGCGACACTAACACCACCAAAACAACACCAGAAGTACAAATCCTCCAAAAGCGATGCCTCCAAGAAGGAAACAATGCACAAGCGCCGTCATCACCCTATCAAAAATCTTAGGTTTTCACCATGTAGAAAGTCTTCGCTCGCAAAAACAATGCCTTCAACAAGAACATTGCCAGGCATAACCTATAAAGGCCAGACCTTGGGTTTTCACCCTGCAAGTTAAGACTGTGGACTTCTCCCGTGATGTCGCCCCCACAAACAGTCGCTGCTGCGAGACCCATCTCATCAAAGCCAGTTTCTCATCGCCACAAAGATTCAAACCGCCATAGCTAGTCTTCATATCCTGACTTCCATGACATTTTCGGCATCTGACTTCACCATGGATCGTCATGCATCTTCATAAGTCAATTTAGATCTGGACATGCCCTATTTTGTCGAGTTACTTGGAGTAATGTACTGCTGGTTGCCTCTTTTTAGGGAATACTCTTGTTGCCTCGTTAGTCGTTACCTGTCTAGTCCACAACGGTGACTCCTTGATTTCCCTTCGTATTTGTAGCAGTACTGCTCTTGTAGTAGTACGTACTAGAGCGTACTCGAGATTGTTTTTTTCGGACATTACTCGAGATTAATTAGGAGAACAGTAACACGCATTGGGGAACAGTGTTCAGTAGCCACGTCCCGTTTTGACCCGTGCGGTGGGTGAAAAAGGACAGTGGTCAACAGTCCCCCGTGTTAGAATATGTATACGTGTACAACTAGGAATTAGAGTACATCTTGTATTCCAAGTCATGGGCTTCTTGCCTCCCAAGTTTGTACCTCCTTATATACCCCGCGAGGGTCAGATCAACAACAACAACAAACATTAGGGTTCACAATTTTCTACATGGTATCAGAGCGGTTAGTCTCGCGACGCCGATCCTAGGTTGCTCCACCACTTCCGCAACTCGCCGCCCCCGGGGAGAGTAATCTCTTCTCCTCGGAGGCGCGGCACCCAGTTCCGAGCAAAGATCCGATCGGTTCTTTTAGATTCAATTCAGTTCATAGTTTAGATCCAATTTAGCCACCAATAAAGCCCTATATCTATAGATCGAGATCCTCTACGGTGAAAACTGTGCAAAGATCGATGCAAATCAATTGGCGTCGAGATCGTTTCGGCGTTCTTACGCCGGTGACACACGGGCGCAACGCGCGACGGCACGCAGCAGGAGCCCGCACGGCTTCGGATTACGGGAGGGCAGACCGACCCCGGACATCCTGATCCGATCTGCAGGCCGCCTCTTCATGCGGCGCTGGTACCCACGCGGCTTTGCCATCTGCATGCATGCAGAGGAAGCACAATGGTATACGTACGTATCCTTGTGGCTTTGCACTAATACGTATGCAGTGGATCGATCTTCTAGCTACGAGCAATTTGCTCGTCCTCTAGCTAGCCACGACGTGATCTCTGCAAGGCCAACTCCAGCAACTCCCGGCGCCACAACACCGTCTACATCGAGCCATATCAAACACTGCATCGAGCCGAGCAACACTGAGCCGAGGCAACGACATCGACTACATCGACAACATCAAGATCTTCGTCGAGTTCTACGTAGCCAACACATTCATCGCCAAGGTCTACATCCACGTGGTCTTTTGCCGACGCCGTTCAAAAACACGCCGCCGCCGCAAATCCTTGCCGCCGCCGCACAATGACAAAACCCGCCGCCGCCGCAGATCCCTGCCGCCGCCGCCGCACAATGACACAAAACCCGCCGCCGCCGCCGCCGCAGATCCCTGCCGCCGCCGCCGCACAATGACACAAAAACCCGCCGCCGCCGCAGATCCTGCCGCCGCCGCACAAAACCTAAGACACTACGACCAAAACCGCGCAATTTTTTGCGCTTCCTGCGCTATCGGCTACAACAACCACGACTACGACAACATCGACCACGGCTACATCAAGAACGGCTACCTCGACATCCATGGCAACGTCTACAGCAACACATCGGCAACAACTCCAGTCAACAGCGTCCACGTCGTCACTTGCGTCCACGACACTCCCGCTGTGACTGCGGGAGGGAAGAGAGGAAAACCATCAGAGACGTAGTTGATGATGACGGAGAGGAGGAACGACGGATGCGCAAGCCTTAAAGCCAGTCGCAATCGTCCGCTTCACTCCCGCTACGACCGAGGGGGAATGTTAGAATATGTATACGTGTACAACTAGGAATTAGAGTACATCTTGTATTCCAAGTCATGGGCTTCTTGCCTCCCAAGTTTGTACCTCCTTATATACCCCCGCGAGGGTCAGATCAACAACAACAAACATTAGGGTTCACAATTTTCTACACCCCGACCCTACCACGTCGAGGGTTTTACCGAAATGTCCCCGGCGTCCTCGCGTCAGGCCGCCAGCCAATACCTTCTCCTGCCTCGTGTCTCCATGGCCCGCACAGGGAATGACGGATACACCCCCTTCCCCTCTCGTGTTCTTTCCCGTTGAGCCATGGTTTTGCTCAAGAAAGAACGAGATCAGAGATGTGTGAGAGTGTGAGGATGATAATGATGATCCAGCTTCCAGATCGAGGCCAGTAGAACTGCACCTTGCGGCCTGGAGAGTGGAGACAAAGGCTGTGCGTCGCTTCCTCTCCTTCTATCTTCCTTGCGATTCGTGAGTAATCTAATGGTTTCTCGACAACTAGCATATGGTCTCTGCCTCTGCTAATTGATCTACAACAAGTTTTAGGCAGGCCATACACAAGTTTGGAAGAATACTTCCACTTCCACGTGTTAAATTCTCAGGTGGGGATCGATCGCTCCATCACCTCTGCATGCAAGAGCTTGGTTTGGTCGACACAGGACATGCGTTTGATTTTATTCTGCCAGGCGAATCTCTGATTCCGCTTGACTCCAGTTTCTCTTTCTTCTTGTTGCCATGGGTGGAGCTCTGACTTCCAGGGCAGACCATTGTCACCATATATAAGTACAGAGCCGATAAGAAACCGACGGTACTGGCGTTGAAGGGCTCAAGGTTTGATGTGATCACTGAGGGGACGACTCGCCCCAAAGTCTACTAACCCAGCACCGCATTGGTGGTGGCCTCCCATCCCAGCCCGTCAGATGTTCACGACGCCTGCACTGCACTGCACTGCGCCCGACTCCCGCTGAAGTTTCAACGAGAGAGATACGTGATCAGAAGAGGTCCAGATTCGTCGGCAATAGCATGCGCTGCTCGTGTTCGCCAATAGGCGATCAAACTCGAGCAGAGCGTGAGGTTTCAGAAACAGGATCTCGAGGCAGCAGCGATCTTTGTTTTCTGCCTCAGGTAACCGGCTCAGTACGGTACCTAGATTTTTTTTACAAGGGGTGGGGCCCAGAGGACCCCGATGCTGCATTCATATAGATCCACGTAGCAGGTACAAATTTGCACTAAGGCCCTTTAGAACTCTTGCCCTGGGAAACCATAAATTTGAAGATAAGGCCAGTGCAATTACAAAAAACACCCTAGGACTAAAAAATATAAAGCAATCAAGTCCTAAGGTGACTCTGCCACACGCCGCCGGCGATCTCCAGATGCGCAGAGCACCGAGATCGGAGCCCATTGAGTCACTCGGTCTCTCCCTTCCGGCGGACGATTGCAGACGCCGGCTATCACGCCGCAGCCGGGGACGAACCACTTGGCTGCACCGCAACGCCGAGCTCCGGCGTAGAATCCAGCAGGCCTCCAGATCGGAGGTTGAAGATAGGCCACCAAAACGGCCATAGATCACGGCGGCAATCGAGTCCACCATGTGTGATGCTCCAGGCTGCAGCAGAATCACGAACCACCACCTAGCAGAGGAAGGAGAAGACCAGCGGTACCCCTTCCACTCCTCGCCGCCATGGCCGGCCAGAGGAAGAGGCATCACCTGTACTCCGTCCACTGCAGAGTGGTCACCATTGACCTCCAGAAACGGAAACCAACCACCGAGCTTATTGGAGAAAGAAGAGGTCGCCGAAGAGATGAAACCAGCCGCCGCCTCCAGCCACTGGAGCTTAACAGGCCGCCTCACCTCCACCGCCGCACGCCAGAAGCTGCTCGGTAGCTCCAGCGCCAGAAACCTCACAGCACCATCACCAGATCTGACGAAGCAGTCACCACCGCATCTCCTCTCCTCTCCTCCATGGCCGGCCGGAGGAGATTCAGTAGCACCACATCTCAGAAGGGGATGGCCAGATCTGCCCTTATTGAAGTAGCTCTCAGCCGCCGACAGTTTACCGCCAAACTTCCACCTTGAAAGCTCGCCGGAGAACGCCCGAGACAGCCGGCTGGTACTTGGCAGGCGTACCAGCAGAGAAGCGCAGCATAGCAACACGCAAAACGCCACAAGGGACGGAAAACCTAACCCTAACCCTATAACTACGGAGAGCAGGAGGAAGCCTAACCTATACAGAGAGCCATAGCCACCATCTCCAGCCTCTCTGCCGGCGGAGAGCCGCTCGAGCGGCGTCGGGCAAGAAGCAGCGACTCTACGGTACCTAGATTTTTTTTTACAAGGGGTGGGGCCCAGTGGACCCCGATGCTGCATTCATATAGATCCACGTAGCAGGTACAAATTTGCACTAAGGCCCTTTAGAACTCTTGCCCTGGGAAACCATAAATTTGAAGATAAGGCCAGTGCAATTACAAAAAACACCCTAGGACTAAAAAATATAAAGCAATCAAGTCCTAAGGTGACTCTGCCACACGCCGCCGGCGATCTCCAGATGCGCAGAGCACCGAGATCGGAGCCCATTGAGTCACTCGGTCTCTCCCTTCCGGCAGAGGATTGCAGACGCCGGCTATCACGCCGCAGCCGGGGACGAACCACTTGGCTGCACCGCAACGCCGAGCTCCGGCGCCGAATCCAGCAGGCCTCCAGATCGGAGGTTGAAGATAGGCCACCAAAACGGCCATAGATCACGGCGGCAATCGTGTCCACCATGTGTGATGCTCCAGGCTGCAGCAGAATCACGAACCACCACCTAGCAGAGGAAGGAGAAGACCAGCGGTACCCTTCCACTCCTCGCCGCCATGGCCGGCCAGAGGAAGAGGCATCACCTGTACTCCGTCCACTGCAGAGTGGTCACCATTGACCTCCAGAAACGGAAACCAACCACCGAGCTTATTGGAGAAAGAAGAGGTCGCCGAAGAGATGAAACCAGCCGCCGCCTCCAGCCACTGGAGCTTAACAGGCCGCCTCACCTCCACCGCCGCACGCCAGAAGCTGCTCGGTAGCTCCAGCGCCAGAAACCTCACAGCACCATCACCAGATCTGACGAAGCAGTCACCACCGCATCTCCTCTCCTCGCCTCCATGGCCGGCCGGAGGAGATTCGGTAGCACCACATCTCAGAAGGGGATGGCCAGATCTGCCCTTATTGAAGCAGCTCTCAGCCGCCGACAGTTTACCGCCAAACTTCCACCTTGAAAGCTCGCCGGAGAACGCCCGAGACAGCCGGCTGGTACTTGGCAGGCGTACCAGCAGAGGAGCCAACATAGCAACACGCAAAACGCCACAAGGGACGGAAAACCTAACCCTAACCCTATAACTACAGAGAGCAGGAGGAAGCCTAACCTATACAGAGAGCCACAACCACCATCTCCAGCCTCTCTGCCGGCGGAGAGCCGCTCGAGCGGCGTCGGGCAAGAAGCAGCGACTCTCAAGTGGGAGAGAAAGAGATAGAGGAGAGAGAAAGGAGAGAACCAAATGAGAGCCTCGTGTACGGTACCTAGATAGTATCTTCTATGCCCCGTGTTTGCTCTTGGACCGGCGCGCTTGTTCTTATCTTGCCTCAGAAACCTACTGCATTCGCGTGCATGGAAGCTTGCGTATTCTATTCTCTCTCGCAGCGTTTGTTGGTTGCACCGCCAGGGTATCTCTGGATCCTGCACGCAGACGCAGCAGGGTGTATCTGTCTCTCTGGAGTAGCTGCACGCATCTATGATCTGACGCTTGATCTATAGTAGTAGTATGTTTTTATGATCTTGTCCCCTGATCAGTTGTGTCATCCTTACAAGCATCAGGCCCCTTTAGAGACCGGAGGGCAATAGGTAGACCCTTTTTTTTTGTCTTGTGGGAAATTATGATGCCCTACAAGCATAGAAACCTGGTATGCAACAAAATAACCGAGTGGTGAATACAATAGGTGATGGCGTTGGCCTTGTGCAAAGCATGAGGAGTTACCACGAGCGAGAATTGTTTTACTGAGAATACGGCTGCACAACTGCAGGACAAAATGGCAAAACCTACGTACAATTCAGGGAAACTCTTATATATTGTGCTAATTTTGGCAAGGCCATCCCGATGCAACGCCAACTTTGGTACGCATGTCCTCTTTCTCCAATCAAAGCATAGCAAAAGGTCTGGATGACAAGGACTTGTGTAGAAGGTTAGCAACGAGCTGCGACATTCGTCTACTCCCATGCATCAATGGCACCATGCGTGCTTGAACCCGGCGGCATCTGCTCTGGGCACAAGTCCTTGTTTCATTGGTCCAACTCTGACGCGGGCCCCACAGCAGTAGCAGGCTATTTTTGGTAGAAAGGAGAATACGAACTGGAATACATGCACGCACGGCCCCACTAATTAAGTGTTCTCTCTCCTTCCTCTCTCTCTTCTTCCTCTAGAACGAGATCCGCCGTGTCGCTGGAACTTGGAGGCGCCGGAGAGCCCCGTCTCGGACTACGAGGATCATGGTTGCGGCTGCCTGGAGGCTGCCCCGGCTGCACCCTTCACCACCGCCCTCCTCGCGCGCCACCGTAGGCCCGCGCCGCCGCCGTCGCCGACCTCTGCCTCCGTCGCGTGCCCGTACGCGCCGCCCGTACTCTCGGTTTCTCCGCGCAGCGCCGCAGCCATCGGTACTCGTAAGCGCAGCCGATTCACCGGCACAGCCGAGGAGAAGGATAAGGGGTGGATGTACACCGTCCGGTGCTGCCACCGTGCGTACGTGGTGGGCGCAGACGCGCTGTCGTGGTGGTATCACGGCAGATGCCATAGGATGGCTAAAGTGTGGGGCCGATGGACGCTGGTGGAATCCGGGAGAGGGCTAGCGCGCTAAGAAGCACACACGAAGAACACACCAGCACACCAAGATCTACCCAGGTTCAGGGCCCTCGTGAGGAGGTAAAGCCCCTACTCCTGCCTGCCTCTCTCTATATATCTCGGTATCAAGTGTACAAGCTGCTCCTTGAACTGTATAACACAACAATGGTGAAAAGCACCAGGAAGGAGACGAAGCTATGGGTGGAAAGATATCTCAGAGCCTCTCTCTCACGCAGGAGGGGGTGAGGGCATATATATAGGCTAAACCGAGTTACGGGAACACCCCTCCCGAAGCACTGTAGCCATGCCAAATGTATGTCATGATGTTACTCCTGTCAGAGACAGGACGTGGCATGCCCATCTCCTGCAGCTCTACAGCACAGCTAGAAAGTACCCTCGGTCAGAGACATGACAGGGCCTACCCATGCCCCTGCCTCGCAGTCTGTCCCCGGATAAACCGGAGTCAACGGTGGAATGATGGCCTGTCATCTCGCTCCTCACGCACGCCCCCGTGTCAGACGCTCCCGTGTCAGACGGGATGCGACAGGAGCATTGACTCCCGTCCGACACTAGGATAACCCGGCATGGATATGCCGGATTCTCCTTCCTCAAATAACCTTCCCTACACATAAGAAAAACATACAAGTTACCGACATACATATGTCGGTTATGTTATCTCGGATCCCTTGTCTCGGTCGACACATGCTGGCTGGCACCAGCATGGTACCCCGGTCCCTTCTGGCCCGGGTTATCTCGGTAAGCCTATGTCGGTTTGCACCTGCACCACACTCTGAAGCCCAGTTATGCCGGTTTTACTGTAACTTGGCCCACACCTGGGCATAGCTTTTACCACACCATGACCCTACCCGGGGGTAGCCCCCCGACATTAGTCCCCGAAGCTGGTGCGGTCCTGCAGCCTTGGATGAAGGGCCACAGCAGGTTTAATCAACCGAAACAACCATAACAAGCATCCGACATTACCATGTCGGTTCAACCGTAAAACCACTAATAAAACTCTCCGACTGATTCCGACATCTGCCCCTGTGTCGGTTTCTCCGACACAAGAATTCCGCTGAAAGAGCAAGTCAAGCTTTCACGACCAACTCAACTTAACCCAACCATCCGACATAACCATGTCGGTACACCCCCAATATCCAGATAAAACCTCCAACTGTTTCGCCATATGCCCTTATGCCGGTTGCTCCGACACAAGGCAACCGTTTTATCCTGATCAAACATCCGACATTCACATGCCGGTTTATCGCAAGCCTCAAGGGCCAAACTTTCCACAACCTCCGAGATCTACTCTTGTGCCGGACTCTCCGACACAAGAAGATTCCCACAATCTCTCAAAGATCTCTCCACGGCACGTGGCAGAGAGACGCTGCGCGCTGCCTCGGCTCCCGCGCGCGGACAGACATGTCTCTGCACGCACGCCGCATACGTCATGAGCTGTCATGTCTCAAAAGCACTCGAGTACATTTGACCGTGGCGTGCCTCCTCGATTCCCGCGCCATTAACCGCACGCGATCACGCCGCGGGCCATTACCACTTTGTGGCCCACGATGCGGTTGATCGTGCGGCCGCAAACCTCGCAACCGCGCAGATCGTGCGCGGTTAATCCGCGCGCCCGTTACGGTAACCGCACGCGGTAAATGAGGAAACCGCACGCCCTCACCTCCATAAATAGGGGGACGGGCACCTCTCCTCGTCTTCTCCGCATCCTTCTTCTTCCTTTTCTCTCCCCTGCGACATCGCCGCCGCCGCGCAGTGAGCTCCACCACCGCACGACGCCGGATCTCGCGCGCCACCGCCCACCGGAGCACCTCGCGCCGCCACCGGACAAGCGCAACTCCGGCAAGCCCCGCGCTTCTTCGCCTCGCACCGCCGTCGCAATCTCCGGTAAGTTTCTCGCCCTTGCCATTACCGATGAACGTGTTCATCCTCACCGATGAACACGTTCCTCTTCTCCGACGAACTTCATTTATCTTCCCCGATGAACTTGCTCCTCCTCTCCGTAGATGCTATTACTCTTAGTTGCTTAGATTCCTTTTAGATCTTCTCCATTGCGCCTCGCACTACCCGTGCAGTAGTTCCTCCGTAGGTTCTTCTAGGTTTTCAACTTATAAAACTTGCCTTTATCCTCTATTTATTCTTCTCTGTAGATCTTTTCACCAAACACTTAGTCACAGATTGGTGTTTCCCGCCCTTTACGCATTTTCCTCTGTTGCCCAAACATTCCGAGATACTTATCTCGGTTCTTCTGTGCCTCTTTTGCAGATCCCTTCCGAGATGTCAACCAGCAATACCCCGGAGCCTGCCGAGGATATCGTTGAGGAGGAGAGCGCGCCGGGTGGGAGGGTTCCGACGTAACCCAGGCCGAGATAGACTGGCTAGTCCGGACCAAACGCATTCCGGCACAAGTGATATGCCGGGTTCCCGGCAAAGAGGCCGAGCCGAAGCTGAAAACCGGCGAGCGCGTGGTCTTGTCGCGCACTTCGAGCGCGGCTTTGGACTCCCGGCGAGCGAGTTCTTCCGGTCCTTCTTGGATCGATTCCGGCTTCAACCTCACCACCTTCCAGCCAACGCCATTACCACGCTTTCTGCGTGTGTTTCTTTCTCCGAGGGATACCTCGGGCTCTGGCCCACTGTTGAGCTCTGGGCCAAGTACTTCCAACTCCGGAAGCAAAGTGTCCCGGACCCGGAGAACAAGAACTTCCCCAAGGAGATGACCCCGTGTGGAGCTGCTACCATCATACCTCGGGGGTTCCGTCTTACCTCGGATTCAAGGGCTGTAGTCATGCCGGAAATGGCAGCGCACGTTCTTCTATGTGAAGAACCCGGACAGCCCAGACAATGCCGATTATCTGAACCTGCCGCTATTCAACATCGCCACCCCACTGAACAGTTCAACCGGGAGATCAACCAGATCCACAAGGTCGTGGAGGAGCTGGTGAAGGCAGGCCTAACGAGCGATGATCTCCTGAGGACCTTCATCAGCCGCCGAGTTTCCCCCCTTCAAGACCGAGTTCACAAGATCTGCCACATGAGTGGCCAGTATGATCCAACTCGGATCAGCACCCACGAGCTGAACAAAGCCGAGATCAGAAGACGTGTTAAGGCAATTGCCCGCACGCTGATGACCGAGGAATGGGAATGGGGTCTAGAACCTCATAACAGAACTCGGCTTCCGAGCAAGTAAGTAACCTTGCAACTTGCACCGACATACTTTTTCCTACCGAGGTAACTCTTATGCCGGTCCCATAATCCGCTCATAAAGTAACTCGGTTTTACTGCTTCTGGCTTGCAGAGGTTTACCCGGCAAAAGACTGAAGATGGAGAGGATCCCTCCACCAAATGGGGCCAAGATATCCCTGCCCCGGACGTCGCCGAGGTAGAAGACCGGATGATGAGGATCAGCTGCCAATACCGAGAGCTGGCGCCCCTACCCCGGGTAAGCCTCGAGCCCGAGCTTCAATCCGAGATTGGTCAGATGATGATGATTGCGAAATGCTAGAGGTAATTGACGCTCGTCCCATCGCATATGCTCACCCACCTCGGCATCAACTAACCCGGGTGGCTCTGCCCCGAGTGCACGCCCTGCTACCTCGGGCAAACAAGTGGCATCTCGCAAGCGTGCAGAGACCGGTACCTCGAAAACCGGGACCTCCACATCCTCGGATCCAGCAGCACCGCCGGCGAAGCGACAGAAGAAAGGAGCGGTTAAGCCGAAGAAGGGCAAGAAGACACCGCCAGTTACTGAAGGGTAAGATATTCTTTGCCGACACAAGCTTACTTCCTTTTTTCCTTCTGCCGGGATAACCTTTCCCGACATAACACTTTTTCTTGTTTGACGCAGTGCCCCCTTGAAGTTGACCAGAGTGCCTCTTCTATGCGCTCGCCCCTTCCGAGTACAGCCGAACCTCGGCCACGTGACTCCGGGGCACCCGCCACCTCAACTGTCATTCCCGAGGTTGTGATCCTCGACCAAGATGATGGCTCTGCCCCCACCGGAAACCGACATCCCCGGGCCGACACTTCGGTGACCTCGGGCGCACAGCCACCACCCACAACAACAGCCGCAACAACAGCAACCACAACAACAACACAGCAGCAGCAACAGCAACAGGAACAGGAACAAGGACAGCACAACCTCAACAGCAGCAACAGCAACCAAAGCAGCCGCCCCGGCCGAGTCCACCACCAAGTCCACCAAGTCCACCGAGTTAGCAACTCGGAAAGCTATTCCACTGCCAAGCCGGCACAGAGCCAAGCAGCCACCGGGAAACAGCTTGCCAACCCGGAGAGACAAGTGGTGTTGACTCCAACCACTACCCCGGAGCACCAAGCTCTCACCACTTCTGTCTCCCGGTTACCAGCAGCAGCTGGGTTTTACCCCAGCTCCAAACTCAAAGTGGACACAGCTTAGGCTCGGAGAAGCAGTACCACATGGACTGGAATGCTGCCGACACAAGCGAGGTCTCCTCCGCGCACCCGGTCACTCCACATCCAGCTGGCCCCAGTGCACTTGCTCAGGCCATGCACAATTTGCAAGTCTCGACCCTTCGAGCCAGCAAGCTTGCCGAGGTATTTTTTCCTCAGCCAAACTTTTATTTCCTTTGCCATAGATGATAAACATACACAATCCCCAGTCCCCGAGATTCGGGTTGAGTGACCTGCGCTTGCCCGAGTAAAGATCACTCAGCGCGAATCTTCACAAAATTTTCATCATTAGACTCAAAAAATCCGACACTTCGGATCTTCAAAAATCCGACATCCAGTCCCCGAGATTCTTGTCGAGTTTTACTCGGCAGGAATCTTTAAGAAATCCGACATTCAGCTTTACTCGGCATGAATCTTCAACTAATCATACTAACTCTTTGCTCTTTTCAGGATTGCACCAACGCTCGGACCACAGTGTTTCGGAAGTTGCTTCTGGACCACAACAAGCTCAAGAGGTCCCACAAGCAACTTCAGGAGACGCTGAAGAACAAGGAAAAGCGCACGCCACTGCCCTTCAGAAGGAACGGCAGGAAGTGTCTCGGCTCCAGGAGGAACTTGCCCGGGTCCAGGGCGAGAAAACCGGCATTGAGCAGGCCCTGATGCAAAAGGAGGAAGCTGCTCAAAAGCACAAGGAAACGCTCGAGGCGTCCGAGGTTCGCGCTACCTCGGCTCAAGGAGAACTGGATGCCCTCAAGGCAAAATCCGACATCTGGCTCCGCGAGCTCACCCGGCTGAACAAGGAGATGGACTGTAAGTTTCTTTATCCTTTCCTTTTGCTTTCATTACTTGTACCGACATTAAGATATGCCGGTATATAACTCAATTCGGTGATAGCTTTTCTGTCTTCAGATCACTTCGCCCACTCCAAGGCTGCTGCACTCAACACTGTTCGCAAGGCACGAGCGAAGAGAGCCGAGGCTGGCCCAATCCCGGAGGAATGGGATATGAAGATTACTTGACTGCTCTGAATGCTCGCATCTCTCCTTTGAAGGCCATTGGCCTGGATCTTCTTGATGCCGGTATCAAAGCTTACCGAGCCTTATGGCCAGGATCTCCAACTCCGCTAGCATTGAAGAACTGTCCAAGTGTCTGTCGGGGGCCGAGGCCAGGATCCGAGAGTGGAGATCCTCAGCAGCTCGTGCCGGAGCTGATCAAGCACTGACCTTTGTGCTCTCCTGGTACGAGTCCATCAACCTCAACGCCGTGCGCTCCCTGCGCCAAGGCTCCAAATGGACCTCCGATCCGACATTGATAGAGAGCCGCAAAGATGCAGCCAAATTCATGGCCAGCTATGCTCCCACCCGACACTTCATCCGGGTCCCGCCTACTCGGATGACGAAGAAGATGACCAGGATGATGAAGAGGGTGAAGACGAAGAAGATGACATCGATGAGGAGATCGAGGCCGAAGCTCCGACGCTGCCACTGCCGGAGCGACCGAGAGCTGCTGCCGGAGCAACCGAGACTTCCACTGCCGGAGCACCGACACTTCTGCTGGAGCAACGACATTGCCAAGCCGGCTGCGACCGACACTTCAGAGAAGCCGGTAACCGAGACTTCTGAGAAGCCGGTATCCGACACTGCTGGTGCCTCGGCAGCCACTCCAACACCCGAGGTTGCTCCAACCACTGAAGCTTCTTCTGCCGCCGAGACTGCTCCCGAGCCTCGCACCGCTCCAACTGCTCCGAGCTCCTCCGAGGCAGCTGCCTAAGCTTATCAAACATTGAACTATTAAATCCCCGGAATGCCGGGTGCAGATGTAAATATACTTTAAGTATCTCGCAGTGCTACTACTTTATCATATTAGTTTCAACAAGACAAGCTTAATGCCGTATCACTTTGCACCAAGTCCCCGAGTTTACTTTCTTGTTTACTATACTTAGTAATCTTTGCTCTTGTCTACCATTTAGGCGTTCGACAGTCGAGTCACAAGATCAATCATTATAGCATACAATACTTGTAAATTTTGAGGTAAGGTTTAGAGTCATCCGACACAAGGAAAAGGAACGAAAAAACCGGGTTAGTAAACGACATATGTCGGATCTTTTTAGGACCGAGTCCCCGAGTCCATTTTCATGTTTACCATATACCATAACCTCTGCTCTTGACTGCCATTTCGGCGTTCGTCAGTCGAGTCACAAGATCACAACAAAATAGCATACATTACTTGAACTTTGAAACGAGGTCTCAAAATCATCCGACATATGAACAACACAGAAAAAACCGAGATAAAACACAAGCATATGACAAAGGCAGTCCCCGAGTTTCTTTTCGGAGTGCCGGCATTTTATTCAAAGGAAAACCGAGATACATACACTGCGCCCTTATGAGTAAAAGGGACGAAGTAGAGCTACATTCCAGGGTCTTTTGGTCTCCTCTCCGGATTTGTCCATCACATTTTTCCTCGGTGCCTGTGCATCTATAAGATAGTATGAATCATTGTGCAGAGCCTTGCTCACAATGAACGGTCCCTCCCATGGAGGTGACAACTTGTGTCGGCCTGCTTTGCGTTGCACTAGCCTCAACACCAAATCTCCCTCTCGGAAAACCCGAGGGCTGATCTTCCGGCTATGATAGCGTCGGAGATTTTGCTGATATATAGCTGACCGAGATAAGGTCAGTTCTCGTGCTTCTTCGAGCAAATCAACATCATTTTCCCGAGCTTCTTTTGCCTCGGTTTCAGTGTACAGCGCCACTCTTGGCGAGTCATATTCCATGTCGGTTGGAGACCGCTTCTGCTCCATAGACCAGAAAAAATGGCGTATAGCCAGTTGATCGATTTGGTGTGGTCCTTAGACCCCACAGCACTGCTGGTATCTCCTCTATCCAACATCCCGGAGTTCGCAACAGTGGTTCAATCAACCGGCTTTGATACCGGCTAACACCAATGCATTTGCTCTTTCCACTTGCCCATTTGCCTCAGGGTGTGCCACCGAGGCTATGTCCAACCGAATTCTCTTATCCGCACAGAACCGAGCAAACTCTCCCACAGCAAAGTTTGTGCCATTATCCGAGATAATGCTATGGGGGTAACCATATCTCAAAATGATGTCCTTCAAAAAGGTCACCGCTGTGTGACCATCACACTTCCGGATTGGCTTTACCTCGATCCACTTGGTGAACTTGTCCACCATCACCAGCATATGAGTCATGTTACCTCGGGCTGGCCTGAACTCTCCCACCATATCCAGGCACCAAACTGCAAAGGGCCAAGTGATTGGAATTGTCTTGAGTGCCGAGGCTGGCAGGTGGATCTTTTTAGCAAACCTCTGACATCCCTCACACTTTCTGACGATATCTTCTGCCTGGTTCAAAGCACTGGGCCAATAAAACCCATGCCGGAATACCTTAGCCACCAAGGCTCTTGATGAAGCATGATGACCACACTCTCCCTGATGAATTTCCAGGAGCATCTCCTGCCCTTCCTGCGGCTCGACACAGCGCTGCAGTACCTCGGTCACACTTCTCTTGTATAACTCCTGGTTGATGATGGTGTAGGCCTTGGATCTTCTTTGCACTTGCCTAGCTTCAACTTCATTACTTGGCAAACTCCCATCCATCATAAATGCCATTATTGGTTGTGCCCACTCCGGCACAGGACGCACAGGAAAGATCAGATCATCCACCTCCATGAGGTCAACCGACATTACTTCTTCCGAGATAGAGTAACCAGTCCCCGGGTTCTGCCAAGCAGTCCCCGGGTTCTCCCAAATGCATCCGACATCGACGTCCATGGGAACAGCACCAGACTCCGGTTTCGCCGGGATAAAAATTGACTCGGACTCCGGCGATGGTTTGATTGATGGCTTCCTCAGATGCTCCAAGGCTATGCCGGGTGGAATTGGATCCCGGGATGAACCTAGCTTGGACAGTACATCGGCGGCGTCATTTTCAGCCCGAGGTATATGCGTGAGCTCGCAACCTTCAAAGAACCCCGAGATCTTCTGGACATGAAACCGATACAACGCCATGTTGGCATCTAAAGCATCCCAATTTCCCGAGACTTGCTGCACCACCAAATCCGAGTCTCCGAAACATTCTATCCGGCGAATACCAATTTCTTTGGCCACATTTAGCCCATGAACAAGTGCCTCATACTCGGCCACATTGTTAGATGCCGCAAAATGAATCTGCAACACATATCTCAGTTGATCTGCTTAGGCGAGGTAAGGACTACCCCGGCACCTAAACCAATTTTTGTCCTTGAACCATCAAAGTGCATTCTCCAGTAATTGGGGTCAGGTGGTGGCTCATATTGCATTTCAGCCCAATCCACCAGGAAATCCGGCAGTGCCTGAGATTTAATGGCATCTCTTCTTTCATAGTGAGGAGTGTAAGGGGACACCTCGATAGCCCACTTGGCTACTCGGCCAGTTGCATCTTTACACCCAATGATCTCCGAGATAGGAGCCTCACACACCACAGTGATTGAATGCTCTTGGAAGTAATGTTTCAACTTCTTAGCAGCCAGATAGACACCATATGTCATTTTCTGGTAGTGCGGATAGTTCTGCTTGGATAACGAGATCACCTCGCTAGGTAATACACTGGCCTCTGCACAGTTTTGCCATCTTCTTCTCGCTCCACTACCAATACGACACTCACAACCCGGTTTGTGGCTGCAATGTAGAGCAACATCGGCTCTTTGGGTAATGGTGAAGCCAGTATCGGCGCAGTTGCCAACATCTTTTTTAACTCGGTGAACGCCGCATCTGCTTGCGGGGTCCACACGAAGTGGGTTGTTTTCTTCATGAGTTGATACAAAGGCAATGCCTTTTCCCCAACCTGCTAACAAACCGACTTAAAGATGCCAAACATCCAGTGAATTTCTGCACGTCTTTGAGACATGTCGGTAACCTCATGCTTTCAATAGCACGGATTTTTGTCGGGTTCACCTCGATACCTCGGCTTGACACGAGGAAACCGAGTAATTTGCCTGCCGGCACACCGAAGGTACATTTGTCCGGGTTAAGTTTTATCCGGAATTTCCTCAGATTCTCAAATGTTTCTCGGAGATCATCAATCAGAGTGGATTTCTCCTTAGACTTGATGACAATGTCATCGACATACACCTGCACATTTTTTCCTATTTGATCATGCAAGCATTTTTGCATACATCTCTGGTAAGTGGCACCAGCATTTCTCAAACCAAAGGTCATGACACGATAGCAATAAGCCCCATACGGGGTGATAAAAGCAGTTTTCATTTGATCAGCAGGGTTCAGTGGTATCTGGTGAAAACCAGAATAAGCATCTACAAAGGATAACAGCTCACACCCGGCTGTGGAATCGATCACTTGATCTATCCGAGGCAGCGGGAATGGATCCTTAGGACATGCCTTGTTCAAGTTTGTGTAATCAATACACATACGCCACACAATGGCCACGTTCGGGTCATCTTTTTTCTTTTACCAGGACCGGGTTAGACAACCAGTCCGGGTGCAGCACTTCCATGATGAACCCAGATGCAAGTAACCTGGCCAGTTCATCACCTATCCTTTCTCCTCTCATCCGAGAGACGCGCATAGGTTGCTTCACCGGTTTCATATCCGGTCTGACGAACAAAGAGTGCTCAGCCAACTCCCTCGGAACACCTGGCAGGTCCTGATTTGACCATGCAAAGATATCCCGGTTCTCACGGAGGAAGTGACTGAGCTCGCCTTCCTATTTCTCAGTTAACCCGGTACCAATGATGACGTTGTGGTCCGGACATGCCGGGTCAACATTGATCTTCTTGGTCTCTTTGGGCACCTCGAAAGTTGCATTCTGCTCCGGGTTAGCCATACCCGGCATGCCGAGTTGTGCGGACTGAGCCAATGCCACCACTTCATGGATCTTCTTCTTCTCTGCAGCGATAATCAGTGACTCGGCTAAGCACGATCCAGCCGAGGCACACTCCAGTGCACGCTTGTAATCACCCGAGATAGTGATGATGCCATTAGGACCCGGCATTTTCATCTTGAGGTAACCCACATGGGTGGATATCATGAACTTGGACAATGCAGGCCTACCGAGTAAAGCATGGTATGGACTTTCGAGGTCCACTACCTCAAACTGGATACTCTCAGTTCGGCAGTTGTCCTTGGTGCCAAAAACACATCAACCCAAATTTTGCCCATAGGTGCACATGAAACACCGGCACTATGCCATGAAAGGTGTAGAACTCGGTTGCAGCATGTTTGCCGAGATACCCATCTTCACCATGGTGTCTCGGTACATGATATTGATAGCACTCCCATTATCAATGAGAACTCGGGTGAACCGAATATTGAGTGTGGGTCCGAAGAATGTCGGATCCACTACCAATGCATAACCTCCCGGAGTTGGCATAACTCGGGGATGATCCCTTCTGCTCCAAGTGATCTCTTGCTCGGACCAGTGCAAATACTTCGGCACAGCCGGCATAACTGCGTTCACCTCCAGTGCACGCCGATGCAAGCTCTTCTTGTCAGTTGGCTCGGTCACAAATATCACATAGCTCTGATGAGCTTCTCTGTAATCTCCCTGGGGATACTCTCCCTGCCTGCTGGGACCAGTGTTGTTATTGTTCCCTCCGACATTCACCTGATTCACAGGCTTCGGATCTGCTTGCCTCGGAACTGGCGGAATCACCGGGATAGCATTTGCTCCGGTAAGCGGCAAGTTTTGCCTCGGCGGAATTCTCTGAGGTGCCCCCACTGATTTCCTCCGGCTCTGGCTCCTTCTCCCCTTGTGCGCTGATACCAGCTGCACTGCCGAGTTGTATGATTTGCAGGCCTGCGGATGTCTTGGGTGTGGAAACTGCATGGCCCATCCAACATAGCCTCATAAGTTAAGGATGGCTTCTGGTCACCCCATGGCCTCTTCCCTCTTGATTCTGGCCCCATGCTGGGCCATTGAACTTCGGACGCTGGCTATTACCGGCATCTGGCTGGTCTTGGTTTACAGCTGCAACCTGGTTCGAGCCATACCGGTAATCCGGTTCTCTCCTCTTGTTACCGAAGTCCTGGCGATCGTTCTGCCTGACTGGCCCGGGTCTGTTGTTCACCGGGTATCTTCTACTCGGCTCTCCCGAGTTCAGCAAAGGTTGCATCGGATCACCCAGTGCATAGCTATCCGCAATCCGGATTGTCTCGGCCAGAGTGGCCGGCATTTCCCTCTGCAACTTCTGCCAGAGCATGGAGCCGTGTCGGCACCCCTGGGCAAACCAAGATATGGCCTGTGCCTCTACAACTCCTTCACAGGAATTGCGAATAGTACTCCACCGGGTTAAGTAATCCCGGTCAGTTTCATTATCCCTCTGCTTGCACATCGCAAGCTGCTGAGGACGGTTTGGTCTCTTGTATGTGCTGGAGAAGTTGCTAACAAATGCTTCTTCAAAGTCCAGCCAGCAATCAACACTGCCCTCTCGCAGGTTGTTCAGCCAAATCCGGGCTGGCCCCTCCAACATCTGCGGGATATACCTCACCGCCCATCTGCGGTTACCTCCCGCAATATGCACAGCCGACACATAATCTGTCAGCCAGTCCTCCGGCTTAGTGCTGCCGTCATATGTTTTTGCACCTCGGTTTAGCTGAAAGTGCCGCACCGGTGGTTCCCTCATGATCCGAGGTCCAAAACATGCAGGTCCAGGTGGACCTTGCTCTTCCAGCATCTCGGACATATAAATCCTGTCCAACTTGTAGCGTGCATCATTTGGTGACAACTGGCGAGGTCCCAACCGAGATCCCAGTGCACCTTCATATCTCGGATACCCGGCTTTCTCCATAGCCGAGTAACCATCATCATAACGGTTAGCCACCTGTTCAACAACTTGTGGCTGCTGGACATGCCCGACATTTTGCTGCTGCTGGGCGAGATTTTGTGTCGGATACCGAGGTGGATAACCTCGGCCAGCCGAGTTAACTACCCCGGCACCTGGACCGCCCTGACCGGGATTGCTTCTACCCCGGCCGGCACTACCTCGCCCAACTACCTGTTTTCCGGCACACGCCGGATCATACACCTGTATCTGTTTGCTCTTACCGGAGTTTACACTCCGGTCACGATCTCCACCGACATGCGGTGATGAAGCTTGCCCCTTAGATCCACTGGCTCCCCTAGCCGAGTGAACAACATCGGACCCACCTGCAACTGTGTTGGCCTTGCGATAGGCCTCATTCTGCCGGGTAGCCACAGCTACCAGCTCATTAACTCGGTCTTGCTGCCTACGGAGAGCTTCTCCGGATAAGCCAGACAACTCGGCTCTTGCTGCCTCGGCAGCTCTAAGAGTCTTAGCAGGGGAACTATACTTCGGTTTTTCGACCGATAAGTACTAGGAGTTTTGCTGGAGCTAGATCTACCATCTCTAGCCAACTCGGCATTGAGGTTTTTACCCTCTTGCGCACATCCTCTACTCGACTAGGGCGAGCAGCTACCGGGGTAAAACCATGTGCTAGGTTATACTCACGGACAGTTATCCCGAATTCTCTTCTCACCTCGGCCATCTCCAGAGCCTCCTGAAGCAAGCTCTGACGCCGTGCCTCCAACTCTGCCTCTGATTGGGCAGCATCTGTACCGGCAGCTACCGGCACAGCTTCTCTTATCTCCTCGAGGTGAGCCGGCTTAACCGGCACATGGGATGTACCGGCCTGACCGGGGAGGTTCTCCCTCCTCTCCAGCGGCACTTTCGCCGATCTGGTAACCTTGGGGCGGGATTACCGGCATCTCTTTTGCCGGGGTCTCCTTTACCGGCATCAGCCGCAGTGCCGGTCATCATGACCTCTGCGCAGCTCCCGGGGCGAGCGCTACGCCGGCCGCGAGCCGCACAGATAGCAGGAGGATCCTCAGCCACAAGCACCTGCTCGGGGTACTTGCAGACAACCTCGGTGGCGACGTAGGTCACGAAGGTGCCGAAGCTGATGAGGCAGCCGTTCGTCGGGAACGGCCTGCTGCCGAAGCATCCAGCGTTGTCGCTGATGAAGTTCAGCGCGCCGAGCTTGCAGACGAGCCCGCAAACGACGCGCTCGCCGGAGTCGATGATGGAGCCCGTCCGGAATGTCACACCAGCCAGCGCCGCTGCCTGCCCCACGGTGGGCGCCAACTGTCGTGGTGGTATCACGGCAGATGCCATAGGATGGCTAAAGTGTGGGGCCGATGGACGCTGGTGGAATCCGGGAGAGGGCTAGCGCGCTAAGAAGCACACACGAAGAACACACCAGCACACCAAGATCTACCCAGGTTCAGGGCCCTCGTGAGGAGGTAAAGCCCCTACTCCTGCCTGCCTCTCTCTATATATCTCGGTATCAAGTGTACAAGCTGCTCCTTGAGCTGTATAACACAACAATGGTGAAAAGCACAAGGAAGGAGATGAAGCTATGGGTGGAAAGATATCTCAGAGCCTCTCCTCACGCAGGAGGGGGTGAGGGCATATATATAGGCTAAACCGAGTTACGGGAACACCCCTCCCGAAGCACTGTAGCCATGCCAAAGGTATGTCATGATGTTACTCCTGTCAGAGACAGGACGTGGCATGCCCATCTCCTGCAGCTCTACAGCACAGCTAGAAAGTACCCTCGGTCAGAGACATGACAGGGCCTGCCCATGCCTCTGCCTCGCAGTCTGTCCCCGGATAAACCGGAGTCAACGGTGGAATGATGGCCTATCATCTCGCTCCTCACGCACGCCCCCGTGTCAGGCGCTTCCGTGCCAGACGCTCCCGTGTCGTACGGGATGCGACAGGAGCATTGACTCCCGTCCGACACTAGGATAACCCGGCATGGATATGCCGGATTCTCCTTCCTCAAATAACCTTCCCTGCACATAAGAAAAACATACAAGTTACCGACATACATATGTCGGTTATGTTATCTCGGATCTTTATCTCGGATCCCTTGTCTCGGTCGACACATGCTGGCTGGCACCAGCATGGTACCCCGGTCCCTTCTGGCCCGGGTTATCTCGGTAAGCCTATGTCGGTTTGCACCTGCACCACACTCTGAAGCCCAGTTATGCCGGTTTTACTGTAACTTGGCCCACACCTGGGCATAGCTTTTACCACACCATGACCCTACCCGGGGGTAGCCCCCCGACACGCGCGGTGTCTCTCTCGTGCCGCTCGGCGTGCTCCCGCGCCTAGCGCATGAACTCCGGATCGGCATCACCGGCTCGCAGCACTCGGCGGCGGAGGCGATATGCAACGTCTCCGTCATTGACGGTGCAGGGACATGAAGCGACTCGTCGGCGAGCACGGCTGTGTGCGGCTACTGGTGCGGCTGCTCGACCCCACGACATCCAGCGTGCCCGTCCTCCACGCCTGGCTCAGCGCCACGCTGGGCAACCAGCCAACCAGGACACCTGCACGGAGGGCTTCCGCGGCACCGACGGGCGCCTGCAGCCTGCAGTCTCATCTGCAACTTCTTGGTGGAGATGTTGCAGCCGACAGTTTTGGTGATGCTGGCGGCGGAGGAATATGAGATCCCAGAAGATAGAGAGGTAGGTGGGGAGGGGATGAGGTCACGGGAGAAATTACTCTCCGGGCCCATGTATACTATACACATTAATGGTTCAATTTAAAAAGAGAAATACCCTGCCACTGTATTGGCCCACCATTATTGTGGTCCTCGTGGACCAATAGATTTCCGAGTTGCCGCAGGAGCAGATGTCTCCGAGTTCTATCTATTCACTCTCCAATGGTAGTCCATCAATTATACACTGTATGAACCATCGAGCATAGACGACCACTGTAGAAAGAGTGAATGCGCCCATGTGGAGAACAGAGGTTTGGAAGGAAGCCACAAGGAAAGAAAAGGATGCCAATGTGAAAATGAAAGCTTTTTCCACTGCCCGCTCTTTCGAATCCTCATTCCGCAAATCCCCATCCTCGGACGAAAAACAGCCATGTTTCGTCCTATCGCTCCCGTGAGCGACGGGACGAAAACCTAGCCGCCGCCACTTCCTCGCCCCTCCTCCTCACTCCTTCCTTCCCCGCCGCCGCCGGAGGGCATCGCCGGGCTAAGCCCGGCGGCGGCGGCGGCGGGCTCTCCTTCTCCCTCGCGCGGCCGTGGCAGCGCGGGCCGCAACGGTTGGTGGGGCGCTGCGCTGGGCGAGTGGGCGCGGCGGCGCGGCTGTTCTGCAGCGGCGTGGTGGCCTCGTAGTGGTGGCGTGCTCGCGGCGACGACTGCCATCGCGGGGGGCGAAGCTCGGCGGGCGACTGCTTTGGGAGTTCTGGAGCGCTTGGTTTTCTGGCTGTTCGTCGCGACCATGGAGGGCATGGCCGGCGGCGGCGCGGCGGCCGGCATGTGATGCGTGGAGGGCTTTTGGCGGCGTCGGGCAGGGCAGTGCGGCCAGGAATGGCCGCCTCGAGCTGGGAACAGGGCAGGTGCCCCGTGCCCGCTTCGGGCCCTTCCGCCTCCGCCCCAGATTCGTCGTGGCCAGTAGCCATGGTGGCTGGTGGTCGCCGATCTGGTGGTGGAGCTCTTTCTCCGTCTTCTTCAGCTCAGCGGTGCGGCGTGCTTGTAAGCCAGGGCGGCGGCCCTGGAAGGTGGGAGGTTGCATGGTTGGCGGGCGTGCCAGCGACTCTGGTGCTGGCCGGTGCCCATGGCCGTGTGGACGGCGTGGGGCTGGCGAGCGGCGTGTTGTGACGGTGGTGCGGGTGTCGCTTCGCCGATACCCGATGCCCGCATAGAAGGAGGGGAGGGTGGCCAAGGAGAAACTCTTGCCCGGGTCCTCCCGGGCCGCGGCGGCGACATCTACGGACGCCGTCTCCTTCATGAAGGCGTCACGGAGGCCTCTCCAGCTCCTTCTACCACTCCGGATGAAAATTCAAGATCTTCGGATCAGGCGGTGGCGGCACTCTGGTGCCGTGCTCTTCTTGAAGACGCCGCCTTGGAGTTCACAGCGTGTGGTTCTGTGGAGGTGGCATGGCGACCTTCGTCTTGCTTTCTCTGGCAATGTTTGTAGCTTGCTCTGCACCTCGGCGTTTCTCTGTGCGGGGCTCCGGTTTGCCTGTCTTCAACTTTGTGGATTGTGGCAGTGATGATCCAGGTGGTGCGGTCTTCGGCGGTGTAGCTCGTCTCGGCGGCGTGCCGTGTGTGTTGTTGTGCCCGTGTCCCCCAGCTCCGGCCCGACACCTCTGCCCATCTTGTGTGTGCTCTTTTCGGCTCTGCCCCTTTGGTGTTCGCCGGTAATCTTCTCGTTGTGGATAGTGGCGGTGATGATCCAGGTGGTGCGGTCTTCGGTGGTGTAGCTCGTCTCGGCGGTGTGCCGTGTGTGTTGGTGTGCCCGTGTCCCCCAGCTCCGGCCCGACACCTCTGCCCGTCTTGTGTGTGCTATCTTCGTCTCTGGCCCTTTGGTGTTCGCATGTAATCTTCTCGGTAGCCTTGTGTCTTGTGTGTGTGCAGTGTCGAGTTGTAAACTGGGTTCAACACTGTGTATCTGTTCGCCGTTTCGGTGTTATTAATTTAACGCCGGCCTTCGGCCTTGTATCTAAAAAAAGCTTTTGCCACTTTGCTCCTAGTACAGATGGACGCATGATCTTCTGTAGACACCGAAACGGGTGAAGCTAATCAGTGAGGGTTCTGAACCGGGTAGTGTGTGTGACCACAACCCATAAGTTTCAAACCACATTTTCAAACACAAAAATTCTTGTGCCCTAGAGGATGTTATGTCACCAGGAAATACGTGCAGCAGAAGATCCTGAATTTGAGCCGAGTTTTGGCGTAGCAACGATATTTTGATTCATCCTTTTCTTCCAAGAATTTCATAATTGGAGGTTGAACCCATTTCATATGATGTGAGTTGCCGGAGTATTAGGCGCGGCTCTGCTATCCGTAGTCCTGCTATTCTTGTGCCCTAGAGGATGTTATGTCACCACACGTGGTTCTGATCGGCCGGTGTATTTGCATACTTTAGTCCTGCTACTTTTGCTGTTGGCTAAATGTGCTCCTTTTACTATTGAATTGGCCAATAATTCGTCAAGCAAAATTTTGGGCTTATGCTGATCCGGTTGTATAGTAGGCATTTGTATGATGTTGAACGCAATGCATTTTTTTCCGAACTGCATGCAAAGAGAGCATGGGAAATTGTCGTATGGTTTTTAATCCTCAAACCAAACCAACTAATGAACTAAGTTTCTTATTTTACAAAAAAGAACCTCAGAGAATTCGATCAAAAGTCCAGTTAAATGCTGTGCTGGCGCCACGTACATGGACAGTTTAAACCAAATTGAGCCAAAATTGGAAGTTGGAGGATATGGATATGAAATACAACTCGTCAGATGACCTATTGGCCTAATGCTCAAAGGGTATAGCTGGCACATGCTGTCCATATGGGTGGCTGTATCAAAAGGAGCAGCCATGCCTGCCTGCTTGAACCAACCATGAAGCCGGAGCAGGGTTTTAGGCATGGCACCAAAGTGCCAGAGAACATTCCAAACCCCCCTTTAGCTTCTTCCTCTTTTCTTAATCCTCTTATCATGCAGCATCTCAATTAGAGAAAGATTATTAAGGAGAGCAAAGCTTATAGTCATCTTTCCGCTCCATCGGATCACTTCAACAATCAACATGGCAGGGACAGAAAAGGCTGCCTCGTCACTTGCGCTGTCCTGACTTGCTTGATTTTTCTTCTCAGTTGCATAACTGAACAGCCCAAAGGCTATATGCAACTTCAGATTTGTCTATCTATAGCCAGAATTTTATTGACAAACAGAAATGCTAGATGCTTGACGTATTAGGGAGACTATTACTTAGTCAACACTAAGTCTATTGTTGTACCCGCTAGATCTAGATCCTCTCCCATCTCGAGTGTCGACCACAGAGAAACATCAGATCTAACATGGATTCTATGGATTTGATCACATGATGAAATCGTCATGGCTTATCATCCCCGACAATTTGTAGGTTGTCGCACTTACCAATTATTTGCCTAGTATCTCAAACAAGACACAAAAAATGAAACAAAACTAGTATAAACAGTAAGGATTCAGGTTGTCTCACTTTAATCCATATTTAGTTAGTTGTCACATGGCCATGTGCTCGTGGTGCTGTGGTGGTAGCATGTTGGAAGGGCCCATGATGCCCCAGGTGCCCATCTCCTGCTTTTCTCCGAGGGCGCAAGGGCTGGCTTTTGTGGTTGCACAATGCACACCCTTTGCATGGATGCAAGAGAAAGACTCGGTGCAAAGCATGAAAGAAGGCCCAAATGTGATGTGCTCATGTGCCCTCACTCTCTCAGGGACAAAAGTGCACTGGAGATCTCCTCATCTGTTCATTGGCTTAGAAGCTTTTTGCTTTCACTCTGCTTTTTTCGTCCATGTCCCTATGCCTGACGGCCGATGGATCCTGATCTCCATATGCATGCACACCGAGTAGCGATCTCAATTGATATCTATCTTGTGGCCGATAGAGGCGTCATTTCAAGAGTCCGGATAGAGGATTTACTTGCTACGGAGTGAAGAGGGTGATTGTGTGGTGTGGTGAAGAAGGGGCACAGCTTGTGCGCGCATGCACGCATGATGGTGTTGGGCGTATATGATGCAGCTAGCGACGTGAGCCCAGCCCGCATGATCGTCGATGGATCACCGTCGCGTGCGAGCCTTTTCTCCCCATCCGGACGGCACAATTATTCGTTGCTACGCTCCTTTTGCCGTCTAGGTAGGCGATAAACCCTGATGAAGAGGAGACGATCAAAGAGGCCCACTCCATCAATCACTCCACCGTGAGTCTCTAGCATCGGGAGATTTTTTTACCTCCGAAATCGGCGGTCGGGTCTTGAGATTGATGATGTCACCACAGTCGTCTCGCTGTCGACGGGACTGAAAAATATTCCGCCTAAATGAAAAACACCAATATCAAACCTGCGGTTTGAACTCTGATGTGATAGAGGTACAACCACCCTTCTAAACATCCTACCACAGACAGGTTCTCAGCATTGGGAGCTCCTATCCAGCACTCATTGCGTTGGTTTTTTTGCTCGTACCCGTACCCCCGGTGCTTTCCGATCATACCTGAGCTGTAACGTCCCAAATTTTGGAAGCAAGAAAAACTTAATAAATTAAGACCCAAAATTTGGAGCCAACAAAAACTTTTTCAAAACCTCTAGCATTTGTATGTGTTTTCCTTTTGATTGCCTAGTTTGACTTGTTGTGCCTTGTTGTTTTTATTGTTGACCTCAAAATAACAACCCAAAATATCCAAATATCTTCTCCTATCTTATTTTCAACAAAACATTTCAAAACCCTTGTTTTAATTATTCTTTGAAAAATATTATCAAGAAATGGTTTAACCTTCTTTCTACCAAAAACCTTGTCATGATTATGTTTGCCACCACCTCACCAAAATAATTGCTTTATCTTAGAGTTTGGTAATTTTATCCCATAGCTTGTTTGTTGAAAACTATTTAACTTATGATTAATTTTTGTGTCTTGATTTTGAGCATGTGAATTAAAGGGTCAGCACTTGGTTTTGATTGGGTTGTGTGAGCTTATTGTTTTGCTTGAACTTATTGGCTTGGTGGTATACTTTGGTAGTGACTCAAATACAAAGTTTTCAAGTTTAAATTAAAATTGGTGATCTTCATGATTGTTAAAACATAGCCAATCTAGAGCCCTAGATTAAGCAACCCTTGTGTTATTTCTGAAATGCAACTGGACCATCTTGTTCCTTGAACATTCTATTTTTAGTTTTTGCTTGGTTTCATAGTTTGAAAATTTGCTTAGTCACTTGAACATCTAGGTGTGTAGGCCTACTCAAATCAGTGACCATTTGGTCATCTTTCACCACTTGTTTTGTTTTTTTAAAGTCCTTCTTCATTCCTTTAGGTTGACACACTTTTGCAGCACCTCACTTAGGTCACCACACACATGTTTGTGCTTAACTCCTTGTGTGACTTAATTTAGACCTATTAGCAATTTTAGTAAAGCAAATTAGTGTCAACTTAGCACCCTAAAACTAGCCAACACCAGCCCCTCTCTCTCACCTCTCACCTCTGGTCAGGGAGAGTGTCCTAGTCATCTAGGACCCACATGTCATACCCCCATCACCCCTCTCCTCCACTCTTCTCCCTCCTTTTCCAAAAACCGGCCAATGAAGGACCACTCCCTCACTCCCCACTGGCCAGCACCACGCCTCCCGACCAAGACCACCCTGCCCACTCCTCCACCGCCCAAGCAAGCCAGTAGAAGCTCCCCACGCTCTCCCCACTGCCCTGCTTGTCCGAGAAACCCTAGATCGGGTGGATTGCTCTAAAAATCACCCCCGACCTCCCCTGCCCTCCATTCCACGCTCACAGCACGCACACACACCACCTCACCCCACCCTTGCAACCCCTCGCAAGCCCGTGCCCTCTGCTGCTCGAGATCACGCGAGAAACCGCCGGCCGCCGTCGGAAGAGAACCGCCGTAGCCGACGTTTCCCTCGCCCATTCCTCGCCATTGTTGGCCCCCTGGACTCCACTCACCTAGAGCTAACTCCCCACCCTTCCTTTTTGTCCAGAGGACGCCGTGGAGCTCGCGCCCATCCTCGACCCGAGAAGTTCACCGCCGTCGTCGCCATGGTTTCCGGCGCTGCATGCGGCAGCTGAGGGCACCCACGAGCTCGCCGTCGTCTCCTCCGTCGACCCCAGCCCCTCCCGCAGTCGCACGCAAGCCCTAGGTTAGCATCCCGCCGCCACGCCCTTCCTCCCCCCTCTCTGGCCGTCCTCGCACGCGTCGTACTGGAGAAGACGAAGGAGAGCCGTCGATCTCCAGATCGACGGCCCAGTTTGAACGCAGATCGGCGCCGCCCGTTGCCGCGCACCTGTGGCGCTGAGCGCGCAAATGGGCCGGCCCATCTCGCTCGCGAGCCAGAGCAGCTCTGGCCTCGGCCAGATCTGGCCCAGAAGCGGCCCGTAGACGTTTTTATTTCTAAAAATTTATTCTTTTCCCGTTTCTGTTATTTGTGTGTACCTAGTTTAATTAGTTTGTGGCATATCTGTTTGTGCAAATGATTTAGGGGTATTTTTGTTATATTCCCGTGTGTTTTCCTAAGCATGCAGAACCGGTTTGGTCTAAAAATAATTTGTATTTTGTGCTGAGCATTAAATCTTCTAAAAAGTATGTTTTCCACTTATTTTGAGATATCTTGAGCTAGGATTATCCAAATTGAGTGAATCCAATTTCTACAGAAAGATAAACTCGATACCTTTGCTTAGAAATTAATCTTGCATGCAGGAGGTTCCTAGAACTGGAGTTTTAATTCTTTTGGTTTTGAGACCAGTAGCTATTGTGGGATTTTTAATTCCTGTTTGGTGTGATGTTTTGATGCAAATCCAATTTCTATAGCCTTGTATGATTACTAGGATTACTGTGGTAGAAGGATTTAATTTTCTGAACCTTATTTTAGGACTTGTGCCTTTTTCCTCAAAACAGCAACTTTGCCAATATTAAAAGGGTCTTATTTTAATTGTTTGTTTTTAATTGTTTGTGTTTAGGATTGTTTTAGATTTATGACCAGAGGGTGTTTGGTTAATGAAATGCTTACTGTTTTGATTAAGTGCTTTAGATTGTTGTCAACCCGCTACTTAGAAATTAACCTCATGTGTTTGTGATGCATAGATCTAAAGTTGCATGTGATTGAAGTTTACTTGTGAAATGCTATTAGTGCCTGAGGAATTAAAATAAATTAATCATGCTTGTTTGCCTAATTACATGCTTATTGGAATAAAGTAAACTACTCTAATAAAGTTCTTCTTAGCTACTGGATGTTTTAAGTTTATTAGTGATGTTTAGTTTTACATTTTGAAAGTGATTCAAAAAGGTTGTCTAATGATCACCTTAACCCTATTTGTAATTAAATAGTAAATTGTATTGTAATGGCCAAGCATATTTGCGTGGTTTAATATGTTTGCCTTGTTAGTAAACTTGGTAGCCTTTGAGTTTAATTCTAGCATGCGTAGTTTGTGATGTCTCTATCTTAGCTTGGTGAAATAATTTAGCAATATATAATAAGTAGCAACTTAACTTTTGTTTGAAGTATTTCCTGAAAACTAAAGGGCTACTTTTGTCTGAAGTATTTCCGAAAACTACAGTAGCAGCCCTTGTTAAGTGACCTAATCACCCTAAGTGGAGTTCTGCTTTAGTGTTTAGTTAGAACTACCTATTTAACTATTAGGGTTGTTGTGGATACTTTCTTAGGTGTGCTTGTTGTATGGACTTGATGCTTATTGTTGCATAACTAAGTAAATTGCTTGCTTTTGGGTGTGAGCTTAGTGTCTTGTGCAATGCTTGCTGTTTGTCATGTCCTTGTGTCATTGTCTTGTGTTTTGAGTGTTGTTCCTTTCTCTGTTTACGACGTTAGATACGATCGGGAAGGAACTGGAGGTGAGGAGTGAACCTGAGGAACCTCAAGATCAAGACCAAGGACATATTACCCAGCCAGGCAAGCCACCTCACCACTCTACTGAAATCCCATTACTTTTACAAGCATGTTTTGCTTTCAAAATAAAATAATGCATGTTTTATTTCCTTTGTGGCATCTTGCCACCCCCCAAAACTATTTTACAAAAATATTGTTTGGCCGAGAAATCTACTAGTATATAATAGGTTTTATAAAAGTAAGTCTTTACTTGAGAAACCTTCTACTGAAGGCGCTATCAAGAAAATTATATTTTCTAGTAGTATATCCTTATAATCTCACCTCGAACTCTAGGATGGGAGCCGGGATTTGATAAAATGTTTTCGGAAGAAAACCCGAGTCGCTGGGAGCGATCGACGACAAAGAATTTTTGTAAAACCCGAAGTGCTGGGAGCATTCGGAGAGTTTACGAAAAACCCGAGCTGCTGGGAGCAGTCGGAGGTGGAGATGTTTTTGGAAAAAAAACAAAGTACAGCCCTAGCGGCCGCCCGAACAATTGACCCGTGCAACCACACTACCTGATATGGGTAGGGCTTAGCCGGAAGCTTGTCCATTTTAGTACGGAGGATCTCATACTTCTATAAGGGTTAGAGTCCCTCGAAGCCGGGTTGCCGTTGTATGAGGCAATACACAAGCGGAGGGACCCGCAGCTGGACGATTACGTTGGGTCCCCTGCCGTGGCGGTGTGGCGTCCTGTGAGACACCAGGGGTCTAGTGGAGCACACGGTGCCGGGTGGAAACACACCTAGCGAGAGTCCTCTGTACTAGGGTGGATTAGTGGAAAGCTTTGATCATGTTATCCGAACCCCGCATACTGACGTGTGACGGACCGTGGCTGATCACGGCGGAATGACTGTTTGGTGTGGTGAAAGTGCACCACCTCTGCAGAGTGTAAAACTATTCGAATAGCCGTGTCCGCGGTCATGGACGGTTGGAAAGGCCACCGATCTAGGCGTATGGGCATTTTATGTTTTAAAAAGAAACTGTTTTCGGCAAAGGAGAAAGGAGGCATCAAGGAGGTACCTGGGAGGTACGGAATTTGGGAGAAGATGGTTGGTCTCGGGGAGTCAACCAGTCGGAACCCGGAAAGGAAAAAGGGGCATCCCCATCCTAGTCTTTTGAAAAAGTTTTACAAAAGTGTTTTCAAAGGTGGAAATGGTTTCTGCCATTTCTAAAAGAAGGAGAATTATATCTCCAAATGCCTTTTTCAACAAAGATATAGAGATGTTGTATTCTCTATGTCTAAAAGCATCGTTTGCGAAAATTAAGCCCTATAGTCATATATAGCAGCTATCCCAGTTTTCGAAAACGCTTTTATTGCATTACCATGAAAACTTAAGCCTGGTGGTGGTCTTGCGAGTACGTAATTGTACTCATGGCTGTGTCCCTGGATATTCCAATGTCCAGATTACAACAAGGAGATGTACGGCGAGGAGGGGAAGTACGCCGACGACTACGCCAACTGAGTGTCACCGGTCAACTGCTCTGTGGGAATACGTCCGGTTGTGACGAGGGCCGACGCTAGCCGAAAGCTTCCGCTACATCGTAGTTAATTCCGTCCTGCGTGACGATGGTTGCAGACTTGGTCGTGTGACCACCATTTATGTAAGTCTTGTACAAATCGAGTTGGATGATGTAACTCTGTATACCATGTTGGTTATGTGATTGCGATGCACTGATCATTGGGATCGTGATCTGTTGACATAACGTGGGCACCTCGGACTGGTAAATCTGAGGGGTCCTTACATGAGCTTGGCCCATTAACTTGCTCACTGCTTGTTCGGTCAGATTAGTTTGTGCATGAGAAAAAAACATCTGGTTTTCTGTTATTTTGGATCGACCAAACTAGTTTGTGCAAAATTTGGTGAAATAAAAAAATGTTCCCATAATTTAAAAATATTCAAATCTTTAATTTTTTACGGATTGAACATTTTTCAAAATCTAAACATTTTTTAATCTGAACGTTTCCAAAATATGAACATTTTCAAGTGAACCAAAATGTTCCCATATTCCAAATAATGGTCAGAACTATAAAATGTGTTCATGAATTTGAAAATGTTCTTTTATTTGAAAAAAATATGCGTCAATTTAAAGTAACCATAATTTCAAAAAAGTTCACGAAAAAATGCTCATGAATTCGAAAATGGTTCATGAACTAAGAAATGGTTCGTGACTTTAAAACGTACTAAATTTCAAAAAGAATCGAAAAAATGTTCATGAATTTGAAAATGGTTCATGAATTTAAAATGTCCCGAATTTCAAAAGTTCATGACAAAATGTTCATGAATTCGAAAATGGTTCCAGAATTAAAAAATGGTTCGTAAAATGTCCTAAATTTCAGAAAAGTTAACTTAAAAAAGTTCATGAATTTGAAAATGGTTCATGAGTTTAAAATGTCTTGAATTTCAAAAAAGTTCACGACAAAAAGTTCATGATTTCGAAAATGGTTCATGACTTTAAAATGTCCTAAATTTCAAAAAAAGTTAACGAAAATATGTTCATGAATTTGAAAATGGTCCATGAATTAAAAAATGGTTCGTGAATTTAAAATGTCCCAAATTTTAAAGAAGATCACAAAGTTCATAACTAAAATTGATTCGTGAATATAAAATGTCCTGAACTTCAGAAATGTTCATGAATTTTAAAATGGTTCGTGAATTTCAAATGTCCCGAATTAAAAAAAACTTCAAAAAATGTTGATGATTCTTGGGAAAAAATGTTCATGAATTCGAAACGGGTTCAGGAATTTGAAAACTTTCAAAAACTGTAAGGAATGTACATGAATTTAAAAAGAGTAAACAAATGAACAAAAAAAGACCGAAAAACAGGAAAACGACCAAACAGAAAAACTAGTAAACAAAAATAATGACCAAAATGTTCTAGAATGTTCCTAAAACCTGAAAACCTCATAAAACAGAGTACCTCTACTGGGCCGGCCCGCTTCCCCCCCCCCGCAACGGCGGGGTGTCGTTACACCGCCTGAAGGACGCCTACCTCACAGGTACAATTTTCTTTTTTTCCTCTGTTTTATTCTGTTAATTTTAAAATGGAAACAAAAAATAGAAAACGTTTTTGAAAAGAACATTTTTCAATTCTGAAACAATTTTCCAGTTCCGAACCATTTCTTAAATTTGAACTTTTTAAAATTTGAACAATTTTCAAATATGAACAACATTCGAATTTGAACAAATTTTGAATTTGAACAATTTTTTAATATGAACAAATTTCAAATTTGAACAATTTTTTAATATGAACAAAATTTGAATTTGAACAATTTTGGAATATGAAAATAGTTTGAATGTGGTCAATTTTCGAATATGATCAAATTTTGAATTTGGACAATTTTCAAATATGAATAATTTCAAATATGACCAAATTTTGAATTTAAACAATTTTCGATTCTGAAATATTTCAATTTTGAACATTTCTTAAATTAATAAAAAAATGAAAATGGAAACAAAAAAAGAAAAAGAAAACAAAAAGAGAAAATAAAAAAAGGAAAATCTGCCAGATGGGTCGTCCCAGCATAAGGTCCCTGTTAGCGGCGCGACCGATTCGTGCCGGGCGTTATATAGGATTTGCGCCTAAGCAATGAGCGTAGAATAGGAATTTCCTCTAGCATCTTCGTTGTTCCTTCCCCTAGTCGCATGATTGTGGGCTTCAAAGTTCAAAACAAAAACATTATGGGCTTCACCTCAGAGTCTCTTCTCAGGCATTGACAACTTCACAACGACATTTGGTTTTGCCATCAGGAAAACAACCTTAATCTCAGTGACCATCCGCTTAAATGTGAGGGCCTAATTGTAGCATCATCCATATTTTGAGAGGGTTTTTGGTTAGACTTTTTTTAGCTTTTGACTTTTGGCTTTTGATTTAAAAGACTAATCAAACAACCTCTTCATTATACTGGTCATCCTATCTATCGCTTGTAGCGATCTCTATTCTCGTCTCGCTCACATACAGCTGCCCCCACCCGAAGGCCCACCAAGACCGGCGCAGAAAAGTCGCGTGTGAAACTAGAGGAGCGTTTATTATTTGTTCTTCACTCGAAAAGTCTGGTTGGCTCATGAACTCCACTGATCTTGTTTCGTAAAAAAATTGAAAAGTTTAATTTTTGTGGCTTACAAAATTCTGAAAAAACATGCAAATACGTACACATGATTAGTATGTTCGACCAAATTTGTGGCTAAATATATTTCATACGTGACCCGCACAAAAAAGACAAATTTAGCAAGTAAAAAGAATTCTTTTTACCTTTTTTAGAGCCATGATTTTGTGCTTTTTCTCTGGCCTACAACACATTGTATTATCCAACAAAAATAAATAAATATGTAGATAATATGTGTATTTTGAGATACTATTTTTGAATTTTAATATACCAGGATCACTGGATTCGGGAGCACAAAATTCTCTCTCTTCTTTACTTTTGTTGTGAGATGTTATTTGTTCTTTACTAGTGCGTCGAACTTCTTCTTCGACGTATGCCATTTAAAAAAAAAAGTTTTCTTCCTTTCTTTTGGAATTTATATTTAATTTCTGCGCGTGTACAACCTTGTGCTAAATTTTTCACTTTCTCGTAGGAAAGAAAGTACTATTTCTTTCTATCATACTTCGCTGCTAACTATCCAAATTAGAAATTACAACAGAATGTTGTTGTTGGTAGAAAACTTTGGTTCAGACAAAACTAAGAAAATGTTTACTCAATGTTCAAACAAAATCCAGCAACAATTCAGTTTTCACCACACAACAAATAAATGTTCATGGTTAAAAAAATAAATCATTTCATGGTTTCCAAAAAAAATTACGGGTTCCGAAAATGTTCACGTGTTCAAAAACTGTTCACAGGGTTTGAAAAATGTTCATTGGTCCAAAAATTGTTCACGTGGTTTGAAAAGTGTTCAGGGGTTCAAGAAAAGGCATGTTCATGAATCTGAAACTTTTAGAGTTATTAAAAACCGTTCACGTGTTCAAAACATTGTTCATGGGGTTTAGGAATGATGCCCACATGTTCGTAAAAGGCAGGTTCACGGGTTTGAGAAAAACCACAATATATTTTAAAAAAAATATCAGCGGTTCAAACCAATATTCGCATGTTCAAAAACTATTATAGGTTAAAAAATTATTCATGTGTTGCCCAATAAAAGATATATAAAAGAAACATAAAATTAAAAGGTGTAAAAATAAAAAAGAAACTAAATGAAAAACAAAAAACAAAAAAAGTGAAAAAATGAAGAAAAAAAAGAACACCATCAATGGGCAGCCTACGCTAGCACGACCGCGTGATGTAGTGCAACCTAGGCACACAACACCAAGACCACCAATTGGCCCCATGACAAGATCAAGAGTCAAAGCTCTCTATGATAAGGTGAACTCACTCCTATTTATGTGTGATTTAGACACACTTTGAATGGTTTGCTACTTCATTCGGAAACCTTGTGTATACTCAGGAACCACCTTCATGAAGATCTCCAACGAAGTGTAGAAGACGAACAAGAGATGAGCAAAGGAGAAGAGGAAGAAGTGCAAGCTGATGGACAAGAAGTCCCAGGCAGCGGTACTACCGCCCACACCCAGCGGTATTACCGCTGCCCACCTGATGATCGCGCTGAAGCAGAAGAAGCTCCAGGCGGCGGTACTACCGCCAGCCCAGCGGTACTACCGCTGCACCCGTCAGGATAACGGGCTGAAGGCCCGTGTAACCTCTCCCACCTACCACTTCGCCCAATAGACTATAAATAGGACGTCTCTACCTAGGGTTAGGGTTAGACTATGATATGATTTGACTTGTTGAGCTATGCCCATCTTTCCCCTTGTGGAAACTAAGACCTCTCCGAGGATTCGAGTCCCGGGTTGTACAAGGCCTCTTCTTTGTGGTTGCTACTCACCAATCTCCCACCTTTGTGGTTTCTATTGGACCGGTGGACCTACCGGTGAAGAGAAAAGGTTCCAATTAAGAGCAATATTGACTTGGGTTGTGAGAATCGAGGGCTACCCTCGGGGCCGGTTATCGATTGACCTTCTCTTGTAGGTGTTGTTAGTTACCCCTTGGTGTTTTACCCCGTCCCCTCGTGTTTTACCCTCGATCTCCTTTTGTGTTCTTCGCCCGTGTTCATCGTGTTCATCACACCCGCCCTCAATCCGTGAAGATCGGGCCTCAACCCCCATCATATGGTATCAGAGCACAACAACGTGGTCACTCTTCCTCAAGCTCACACCGCACTAGAAGCTCTTCGAGATCATCGCATACAAGGCATGGTGCCTCAAGTCAAGATCGCCAAGAACATCCACGCCACGAACATCCTCACCAAGAACATCAAGCTCACGCAAGAAATGGTGATCACGATCGACACCACAACAACATCGACGTTCCACCTTCACCAAGAGCATGTCTTGAACCTGATCGACAAGAGCAACAACGACAAGGAGACCGTCCGTGTCATCGCACACCACCGCCACCATCTCAACATCAACATCAACAAGAACAACGTCCACATGGCAATGGTGAGCCGGGTATCAATGACTACTATGCCCAACCCCACCATCACCGCCGACCTCCACGAGCGCATGATCCTCATCATGCACGTGAGCCTCAAGATCATGCACATCGTCGCCATGAGCACCGTCGCATTCATGAGCAACAACACCATCCTAGGGCCAATGATGGTGCCTCTAGTCAAGCTCGCGAAGATCACCTTCATCATCACATACATGACCGTGCTCCTCCACATCCCCAACGCCAACAAGATGATGATAATCTTAGCAACATCAAGGTCACCATACCCAAGTTCTATGGTACAAGTGACCTGGAAGCTTACCTCTCATGGGCACTCAAGGTAGACAAAGTCTTCCGTTTGCGCAACTACACCAACAACAAGATGGTTGCCCTAGCCTCAATGGAGTTTGAAGAGTATGCACTCTTGTGGTGGGAACAACTTCAAGTGTCCCGTGAAGAAAAGAACCAAGAACCCATCAACACTTGGATGGAGATGAAGGAAGCAATGTATCGCCGCTTTGTGCCACCATACTACACTAGAGATTTGTACAAGAAGTTGCAAGAATTGAAGCAAGGCTTGAAGTCGGTTGATGAATACTACAAGGAGATGGAATCCGCCATGATAAGAGCAAACATAGAGGAGTCCAATGAGAAATCTATGGCTAGATTCATGAATGGACTCAACTACCCCATCAATAAGGTTGTTGAGTATCAACCCTACGCAAACCTAGTGGAGCTAGTACACCAAGCCACCAAGACCGAGCGCCACGTGCAAGAAGAGCTAAAATACCTCAAGACTAAGCAATTCTTCGCAAGCAAGCAAGCGTCTTCGACACCACCTATGGCACAAGGTACAACTCAAGCCAATACAAAAGCTTCGACAAGAGCTCCAATGACGTCCAATAGAGCTTCTTCCCAAGCAATGAAGAAAACAACTACTTCAAGTGCCAACCCTCAAGACTCAACGTCCAAGTCCACATATATCACGTGCTTCAAGTTTGGAGGACAAGGTCACAAGTCAATCGAGTGCACCAACAAGAAAGTCATGATTGTCAACGCAATGGAGAGTATGAGTCTATGAGTGAAGATGAGTACCACGCTTTGAATCAAGTTGCTACAAGCCAAAGTGCCGATGAAGACAATAATGAAGTCTATTGTGATGGAGATGACAATCCTTCTTTGGTTGTGACAAGAGTTTTGACCACCAATTTGAGTGACATGAAGACCAAAGGTGCAATTTGTTTCAAACAAGAGCCGGTGTCAATAACAAGTCTATCAAGTTATCATTGATGGTGGAAGTTGTCACAACTTGGCGAGCAAAGTACTTTGTGACAAGCTCAACTTGAAGTTCAAGAAGTACCCCACCCATACCATGTGCAATGGTTGAGTGACTCCGGCACCGTCAAAGTACAACACATGGTGCAAGTATCCTTCAAGATTGGAGCTTATGAAGATACCGTTGATTGTGATGTGTGCCAATGACCGTTTGTCATTTCTCCTTGGAAGGCCATGGCAATACGACAAGAGCGCAATACATGACGGGAGGACAAACTACTATAGCTTCAAATGGAACAACAAGACATTTGTGCTCCGCCCTATGACACCAAGCCAAGTGATCGCCGACAATGCCAAGACACTAGCAAGGGCACAACATGACGCAAAGCATCCCAATGACAATCGACAACATCCTACCGCGCAAGAAAGACAAGAAAAAGAGAAAACATCAAGTGAGAAGAGTGGAGAGAGAGAGATCCACCAAAATATGAGTGAGTGCCACAAGCCAAATGAGAGCGCAAATAGCACAAGAGCCACCAAAGGCTTATCCTTACTAGCCACTAAAAGAGAGATGAGAGAGTTGAGAGAGGACCCATCCACACTCCACTATGTCCTCATATGCAAAGGAGAGCCTACTTTTACTAACAACTTAACAAATCTTCTCCTCCTTTGTTGTCTCTTTTGAAGGATTTTGAAGATGTGTTTCCTCAAGATGTACCACCGGGACTACCTCCCTTCGTGGCATCGAGCATCGCATCGACCTCATTCCGGGTGCTCCACTACCCAACCGCGCACCATACCGCACCAACCCCGAGGAGACCAAGGAAATTGAACGTAAATACAAGAGCTCCTTTCCATGGGTCACATTCGTGAAAGCTTGAGTCCATGTGTCGTGCCCGTGATCCTCGTTCCCAAGGCCGACAACACACTTGCCTATGCATGGATTGTCGCCCCATCAACGCCATCACCGTAAGGTATGCCACCCTATCCCTCGCCTCGATGACATGTTGGATGAGCTTAGTGGTGCTTGCATCTTTCCAAAATCGATCTTAAGAGTGGATACCACAAATATGTATGAGTGAAGGTGATGAATGGAAGACCGCTTTCAAAACTAAACTTGGTCTTTATGAATGGTTAGTCATGCCATTTGGTATTTCCAATGCACCTTCCACATTTATGCGCCTCATGAACCATGTTTTACGACCTTTCATTGGAAAATTTGTTGTTGTATACTTTGATGACATCTTAATCTATAGAAAATCTTTGGAAGAACATATGAATCATGTAGCTCAAGTTTTGTTGGTTCTTCGAAATGAAAGGCTTTATGCCAATCTTTCCAAATGTACTTTTGCCACCAACAAACTTGTTTTCTTGGGCTTTGTTGTTTCTTCCGAGGGAGTTGAAGTTGATGAAGCTAAAATAAATGCAATTCGCAATTGGCCTTTTCCCATGACCCTTGCCGAGTTGCGACGTTTTCTTGGATTTGCCGGTTTCTATCGCCGCTTTATTGAGAACTTTTCCACCATTGCTTGCCCTCTTCATGAACTTACCAAGAAAAATGTACCGTTTATTTGGGGCCATGAGCAAGACTTTGCATTCAATGAGCTCAAAAGGTTGTTGACCAAAGCTCCCCTTCTTGTTACCGGATTTTCCAAAACTTTTGAAATTCAATGCGATGCTAGTGGGTTGGGCATTGGGCCGTGCTTATGCAAAATGGTCGACCAATTGCTTACCATAGCGAAAAACTTGATGGAGCCCGTTTGAATTACATCTATGACAAAGAATTGTTTGCTTTGATTCGAGCTTTAGATGTTTGGCAACACTACCTTCGTCCTAAGGAGTTTGTCATCCACTCCGACCATGAGTCCTTGAAGTTTTTGAAAACTCAAACAAGTTTAAACAAACGACATGCTAAGTGGGTTGAGTTCATGGAATCCTTTCCCTATGTCATCAAGTACAAAAAGGGCAAAGAGAATGTTGTAGCGGATGCTCTTTCCCGCAAAACAAACCTACTTACGCATCTTGAAATCAATGTTTTGTGTTTGGATGAGATCAAGGATTTATATGCCACCGACCCTTTCTTTGGAAGCATTTTCGAAAAGTGTTCGCAAACAAAGGATTTGATGATTTCTATTTGCACAAAGGATTCTTGTTTAAGGCTAACAAACTTTGCATTCCCGAGTCTTCGCTTCGTTTGTTGCTTTTGAAGGAATCACATGGAGGATCCCTCATGGGACATTTTGACGCGACAAGACTTTCGCCATGCTCGCCACCAACTACTTTTGGCCAAGGATGTACTACGACGTGAACCGACTAGTGCGCCGATGTTCGACATGTCTCAAAGCTAAGTCTACTTTAAACTCTCATGGTTTATACACACCCTTGCCTATTCCACATAGACCATGGTCCGATATTGCTATGGATTTCGTCTTAGGCCTCCCGCGCACAAAAACAAACAAAGACTCCATATTTGTTGTCATTGACCGCTTTTCAAAAATGGCACATTTCATTCCATGCAATCAGACCGACGATGCTTCACACATTGCTACTTTGTTTTTTAGGGAAATCGTCCGTCTTCATGGAGTGCCAAAGACAATTGTGTCCGATCGAGACGTCAAGTTCGTAAGTTACTTTTGGAAGACCTTGATGGCCAAGCTAGGAGTCAAGCAACTCTTTTCCACCGCATACCACCCTCAAACGGATGGTCAAACCGAAGTTGTGAATCGAAGCCTCTCCACCCTACTCCGTGTGTTGATCAAGCCCAACTTGAAGAATTGGGAAGAATGCATTCCTCATGCCGAGTTCGCCTACAATCGAGCCCTTCATCGCGCCACCAAAAGAAGCCCATTTGAGACCGTCTATGGCTACAATCCCTACACCGCTATTGACATGCTACCACTACCACTTCGAGAACAAGTGAACATGGACTTCGACAAGCGCATCGCCTACATGAAGACGCTCCACCAAGAAACAAGAACTACACTTGAGAAGCATAATGAGACTCATGCCACAAAGATGAACAAGTCCAAGCGTGCCATGATCTTTGAAGAAGGAGACCTTGTGTGGCTACATCTACGCAAAGACCGTTTCCCCGATGAGAGAAAGTCCAAGCTAGCACCAAAGGAGATGGACCTTTCAAGGTTCTCAAGCGCATCAACGACAATGCATACAAGATCGACATCCCCAAGTCCAAGTATGGTGTCCATGACACATTCAACGTTGCCGACATCTTGCCTTACCATGGGAATTCAAGTGATGATGAGAGCGAAGAGTCGAGGACGACTCTTTCCCAAGGGGGAGGAGATGATGTAGTGCAACCTAGGCACACAACACCAAGACCACCAATTGGCCCCATGACAAGATCAAGAGTCAAAGCTCTCCATGATAAGGTGAACTCACTCCTATCTATGTGTGATTTAGACACCCCTTTGAATGGTTTGCTACTTCATTCGGAAACCTTGTGTATACTCAGGAACCACCTTCATGAAGATCTCCAAGGAAGTGTAGAAGACGGACAAGAGATGAGCCAAGGAGAAGAGGAAGAAGTGCAAGCTGATGGACAAGAAGTCCCAGGCAGCGGTACTACCGCCCACACCCAGCGGTACTACCGCCGCCCACCTGATGATCGCGCTGAAGCAGAAGAACCTCCAGGCGACGGTACTACCGCCGCGCCAGCGGTACTACCGCCAGCCCCAAGATCCGGTACTACCGCCGAGCCTCCAAAACGCTACTGCATCCACGCCGGTACCCGCCGGTAGCTGCCTCGTTGTACCGCCAGAAGCCGAAGAAATACATTTCGTGAGTACGTGTCAGCGGTACTACCGCCCCTTCCAGGAGCGGTACTACCGCCAGCCCAGCGGTACTACCGCTGCACCCGTCAGGATAACGGGCTGAAGGCCCGTGTAACCTCTCCCACCTACCACTTCGCCCAATAGACTATAAATAGGACGTCTCTACCTAGGGTTAGGGTTAGACTATGATATGATTTGACTTGTTGAGCTATGCTCCATCTTTCCCCTTGTGGAAACTAAGACCTCTCCGAGGATTCGAGTCCCGGGTTGTACAAGGCCTCTTCTTTGTAGTTGCTACTCACCAATCTCCCACCTTTATTGTTTCTATTGGACTGGTGGACCTACCGGTGAAGAGAAAATGTTCCAATTAAGAGCAATATTGACTTGGGTTGTGAGAATCGAGGGCTACCCACGGGGCCGGTTATCGATTGACCTTCTCTTGTAGGTGTTGTTAGTTACCCCTTGGTGTTTTACCCCGTCCCCTCGTGTTTTACCCTCGATCTCCTTTTGTGTTCTTCGCCCGTGTTCGTCGTGTTCATCACACCCGCCCTCAATCCGTGAAGATCGGGCCTCAACCCCCATCACCGCGGGCAAGTCAGCTATAACTCGTTACAAGCGAGCTATCGTGCATGCGTATTGTATGTCCATGGAGCCAATTTGGACATGTTTATGCACATGCAGTCCTAGGCTTTCGCCAGGACTTTTGTAGACAGGCATTGACGACGAGCAACGAAAATAAGGCCTGCTTTGTACAAATGGGAGCAGAAATAATAACACAAGCCAGTCATGAATTGAGAAATATTATTCTAAAAATGAACTAGAAAATATGCAACAGTCGAGCCCCCCTGAATTAGTTGACGACTTTGATGACTCGATGGTGAATATTAAGGAAAGTAGAGCAAGCGGAAGAGGGGGAATCCCTCTGCCCGATCATCAATAGAGATACAAATGATTTACATAGAGTTGTGATCAAAAGAAATACCACATTTTATGACATGACATTCCGGTCATAAAAATGCACGTGATTTATTATGCTCTATCAAAAAAGCATAGTGAACGAAAAGACTTGGAACAAATAACTATTCAATGGAGATTTTGATCATATTTATATAGAAACTTGAGTTATTCGTAAGAACTAACATAAGGTCAGCCCAAGAGTACTCACATATGTTGATTAAAATTGTCAACATTACGAAGATAGATAAATTCTACCTACTATTCAGAGCATCGGGATATTGGAGAGTTATTTTTTTGCAAATTATAGTGCAGAGAGCTTCAAACATAGCGATAACAACATAATAATTCGTCCTAATTTGCTTCATCACTTGCAGGAAACCTCTCTGCTCGTCGCACGACTTCCCAAACCCAGAAACAATATTGTGAACTAGTGTTCTCAGTGCACCCAAATCATGTTGGATATTCCTATTCCTGACTCGGCTCTATTGATCACCTCCTTCAAGTTCTGGCATTTGAGATCCATTTTAGCATGGTCAGTTGGAATTTTCAGACCAACGCATTAATAAAATTGCTATAATTATCATGGAAAAATCTTAGAGACCCATGATACGTCTCAAACGTATCTATATTTTTGGTTGTTCCATCTTGTTTTATTTACAATTATATATTATTTTAGTGCATTTTCTGGGACTAACCTATTAACAAGATGCCCAGTACCTGTTCCTATTTTCTGCTGTCTTTTTGTTTCAGAAATCTTAGTAAAGAAATATTCTCGGAATGACATGAAAATTTACGGAGATTTATTTTTCACTGAAACAAAGACTGCGTCAAAAGGGCACCTGCAGGAGGGCCCTACAGGGCCCAGGTGGGGCCCAGACGTGACCTATGGTGGGGCCACACCTAGGGGTCCCCTGGAGGCCTCCGGAAGCTTCCAGAGCCGCCTTTTCGCCTATAAATTGTCCTCCCCGAGAATACCCTAAACACCGATCAGAATTCCAGAAAAACATCCGAGGCCGCCGCCGTCGCCAACCCTAGTTTGGGAGGTTTGAACCTCTTCCCGGCACTCTGCCGGAGGGGGAGATCATCACCGGAGGGATCTATCACCATGCCTGCCTTCGGAGTGATGCGTGAGTAGTTCATCTTTGGACTACGGGTCCATAGCAGTAGCTAGATGGTTGTCTCTTCTCCTTGTGCTACCATGTTTAGATCTTATGAGCTGCCTAACATGATCAAGATCATCTTTATGTAATGCTACATGTTGTGTTTGCTGGGATCCAATGAATTGTGAAATTATGATCATTTTGTTCATTTATCTATGATATGCTTTATTTATGATCTTGCATGCTCTCCGATGCTAGTGGTTACTTTGGCTGAAATAGTTGCTAGTATCTTCAAGAGAGGGTATTTATGCTAGATAGTAGGTTCATGTCTCCTTGGTCTGAGCTCGAGTTGACAGAATCAAGGATGTGCTGTTGCTACTAGGGATAAAACAGTGGTGTTTATTGCTTTGTGTTGTAACCATTGCTTACATTACGTACTATGCTTATTGCAATTATCTGTTGCTTGCAACTTAATACTTTCGGGTGACAGGCTGGATAGCGATCCGGGGTGGATTATTATTCATAGATGTAGTTGGATAACGGTCTATGTATTTTGACGTAATGCCAATTAAATACTACAGTGAACTATACTATGTCACGATAGCATTGTTATGCGCCCACAATTTGTCAATTGCCTAGCTGTAATTTGTTTACCCAGCATGTATTCTTTTGGAGAGACACCACTAGTGAACTGTGGACCCCGGTCCAATTTTTCCTATATTGTTTACAACCGTTTCCATAGCTTTTCATCATCATTTGCTCGCTGCTCATTTTTGCTCTCATAATATTTTACACACCATACGTTTAATAACTTTGATTCAGCAAGTCGGGGAGATTGACAACCTTCCTGATTCGTTGGGGCAAAATAGTTTGTTTGTGTTATGTGCAGGTTCATGTTAACTTGCTGGCGCCAGGTTGACACCGTGTTGAATCCTTCTCCAAGTCCTGCTGGTTTGATAACCTTGGTTTTGAAATCAAGGGAAAACTTCTACTACACTGCATCATACCTTCCTCTTGGGGTCTCCCAACGAGTGTGTGAACCACCTGCACTTGGCCAATTCATGCATGGCAAGATGTCAGACTAGATTTTAGTTCCACGTTGCTATTTTTAGTGAGAATTGGACCTCCGTCTTGTTGGATAATTAAGCAAGTTCATGAATAACTCTGAAATATAAATGATTAAACCGGCTACTGTTACGTGTAACTGTAACATGCTAAATTTACTAAAATACATAAACAACAACAACATGGTATCGCTAAACATTTAAAGAGAAAACATGTTTAACCAGTAGACATGGGTTCGCTGTATGTACTAATTGGTTGTAGAGGAGGTCGTCGTAGTTGATGCAACGATGATGTTGTTGATGAAACGTTGGCGAAGACCGGTGGTAGCACACGACGTTGGAGCTACGCAACACTTCTGACTTGGACGATTGACGGTTCGTGATGAAAACGGCGACCAGCCTCGCAAGGCGCTTCCAAAAAACTTATCAGCCCTCCAGTACAAGTCACAAGAGGGACTAGTTACAGAGACCTACTCTTCGTTCACCTGTGCACGCCTGCACGCCATCGCTCAGAATGGAATAGACTACGGTGGTGGTGCAGGGCACGAGACGCGACGGGGCAAGGTGAGGCAAGCGAGCAAAGGGTAGAACACTCTCCCTTATAAGGTGGAACTTCCTTCAACTTTCCATGTGGGACTAACATTAACAGCCACACCTCCTGCCATACACATGGGCCATTGAGATTTTTAGAATTTGTTATTTGGCTGCCCCATATATGGGCCCAAATTCTAACAATTATAAGGGGAGTTATTATAGTATAATCATAAGAAGAGGCATCTATAAGTGTGCTCTTCCTCCTCCGCCGCAGCCTTCCTCGACTTGAACGGTCGCACAAAAGCTGGAAAAAAAATCGGTCTCGGTGAGTATGAACGGGTGCACAAAAGCTGAAACATATTTCGGTATCCGTCATACGAACTAGTGGAAGACGAACCGAACCATCTCTTAGATTGTTTGGTTTTGGCTTCAGGCTATTTGGTTCCTCCTGCCATGTCCATAAAAAGGGCCGTTCTTCAATGGTGAAAGACGTGTCACAACAGTTTCCAATTCATTGCACTATCCCCTTCCCGTATTTCGTAATACACTGCAGAAGATGGGACACTAGATATCAGAAACCCGGCTTTTCGTGATTATGTATTGGAGAGAGGCGATCCGTTTTTCGGGAGTAGCCTCGCGTGATTGGTGGGTTCTTGTACAACACTGATGCCGACGATTACTTCGAAAGCGCCGACTAACTCCTCGACATCAACAACATGTTCGACGACATGTTTGCTGCTGATAACACCATGAACAAGTCTTCATCCTCTGTATTGTATGTGTTCCTATCCCTTCTGTAGGATTTAAGTTCATTTACTAGTTATGCAGAGCAATTAAAACATGTTTTATGTATCTTATTCATCGAATCGTGGGCATAGTTTCATCGTTTAATGCGATCCCTTTATCTTGACTATTGTAAGTGTCATGTTTTATCTTTCATTTTTTTGGATTCAATTATATGGAAAAATTGCTAATATATTTGATAATCCAAAAACCTGATAGTAGGATATTTTCTCCAATTGGTTTCGCTAGTGCTTTGAGGCCTCATCCATAAGAAAGTGTGCATTAAAAGAGTTCGCGTACGAGAGAAAAACTCTATGGTTCATACTCATGAGATGGTTCAATGTTTCTAAAGGCAAAACCGAGGGGATCTTACTCCTGCAAAGTAGAAAGTTTTTCAGAAAGCTTATACCGTTTTTATGGGTGCTCTTCTCAATGTTCATGACGAGAACATTGTTGACTTGTATATGTCCATTGTTAATGGCAAGGACATGTGTTTTTTGCTCGAGGCCAATTTTAGGGTCTTAGACACAAGTAGTGAGTTGTATGTAATGAATAATTTTTTTATAACTACAAGATGACTAATGAGCGCTTCGTAGTTGAGCACATCCATGAGATACAGTTACTTGACAAGAAAATTGAGCACTTTATCTGTGTGTTAGCAAACAAGTATATTGTTGGAGACACAATTCCCAAACTTCCAACGATAGAAAATACTATATGGAGCACGCCAAATCACAAAATCACTTCTACGGGTCTCTCTATTGGTAAACTTTTCCGACATGCACATGCCGGAAAACACTCTTATCCACATCAAGTTCACCATGATACCAATATGCCTCTGGCACAGGCCACCTGTCATCCAATAGTACTTTTCAGGATACAAGGTGATCATCGAATAAATAGAATATGCTAAGACAAACAAATGGTACTGCATAACAGAAATATTACCAGTTCTTATTGGCAACATTATTCATCAGGCTCATGGGACCCTTCAATCCTCTGCTCCAACATATATTTATGTAAGTTTGTGTTCCAAGATATATGTAACTTTGCTGAACACATATATACCTAAACGTACATACCTATTGGACGGTAGATCAATCACTCTCTCCAAGACATTTAGAATAGTGCTCCTTGGTAGAAAAGGAGTTCTTTTACTTCCGTCATAAAAGTTCATGCCCGCAAAACTCCCATCATCAAAATCAATAAGGGGGCCTCCAATCCCAGCCTAATACAAAAAACCATAGGTATAGCAGTGTGTCGGATTGAAGAGACAAATCAAGTAGATTACGATGCAACTATCTACATCACAGTACCGTGTAAAAACATAACAAGAAATTCATTGTTGTACCTTCGTGATTTGACAAGTTGACAGCTTAAGGGACTTGCGCTTGAGTTTGCAATGCTTGTATCGGGGCGCCATTTTACCCTTTGAGGCCATTAATAATCCTGTACTCGGGTTACGCGCAATTGCTACCACCACTTCAGGTGACTTCGGTTCTGTCAGCGGTCTCAAGATATCTTGGGGAGAAATAGCACTGAGACTACTTCTGACACTAACGATAGCAATGTTATAGTTCTGATGATACAGTTCTAATTTCCCCTCCACGCTGTTCTGGAGGGAGAAACACCTCAATCTGCAATGCAACAACAGAGTGAGGCCCAGTAATTGACTACCGTCTAACTTAAAAAGAAAAATAAATATGATTAGGACCACCAACCCTCAATTTTTTATCAATTTTGTCTCCATCAGTTCTAACCAAGCTGGCAGAAGTTAGGACGACATCTTGTATTTCTTGACTTCCATGCCACTTTATAAGCAAGCCTGTGCATGCAAAGAACCTCACGTCTCCTACACATCATAATTTTGATCATTAGTTGAGGATAATATACTAGCACGGAGAAGTAACGAGCTGTGAAAAAATCACCCTTGAATGAAGCAAGTGAGACAACACTTTGGGATACATTCATAACAACTTCCTTCGGAAGTTCGTCCCATACGTCCTTCCCGTAACCACATGGTACACCGAAAGGGTACCCTTTCCAAGCGAGAAGCTGACCAAAATCCTCTTCAAACGTATTAACCAATTCCCCATTGACTGGTCAATGAAAGATATAGAGAAGTTAGCAATGAAGACGTGCACAAGGACGTTGGAAAAATAAAAAACAATATCAAAGGCAAGGAAACTTACACTCCCAAACCAATGGTGGTGGTGGGGGATAGCCCAAAGATTTAAACCTCTGAACAGAAACCCACAATCCTGATGCAACAAGATGACTAATATGAGTGCTCACATGATATATGTGATAACAATGAGATGATATTGTGTGCACAGAGGACAATAGGCAACATTAGAATGATGACTTGTTTGACAATACCAGACCTGAAGGGACCACACATTGTACACCTGAAGGCAACGAATATCCACGGAAGGTAGCTTTAGCTCTGCAGTGGAGCACAGTAGAGGGTCGTAGGGATAAATGAATACACAAGAAAAGTACAAAGGAAACAGTGTATACAACAAAATAAATGAAAATAGAGCCGTGTCACAAAACTGAGTTACATTTTCTCGACTCCTCTTCTTCATTGACAAATATACTAGCTTTCAACGTTCAGCTCAAAGCACTAAATTAGAAATAGAAAATGTGGTACATGTAGCAAGAACCAAACAAAAAATTATCATGTTAAAACTCTTAAGCCTCCAATATTTTTAGTATATATCAAAAGAAGGGCTTTCCCTAGAGGGGCAAGTGGGACAGGAGAGGCGATTTGGAACATATATAAAAGACAATAGACAGAAAGTGGATTTACGTGAGTATCTGAAAATGCTCCAAGCGTCGACGAAGTGCCTTGGTTGGTAGGTACTCGGCCCCTTATTTTTACAGTCATGACCAATGATCACCCCAGCCAAGAATTCAAATTTGGTACCAGGACGAAAAGCTATAATTGGCCCTCCAAGTCCAGCCTGAAAAGTAACAGAGATTAGAAAAAAAAAAATGAAAATTTTACTTCACGGGCAGGCATAAAATTCTACCTCTGTGATATCACAAGAAACTGACACAAGGGTAGGACCGCGAGGACTGCGTGGACGTTTCTGCCCAATACTAAGAGTGTTCACTCCTGTGACCATCAAACTTGAGTCTTGTTGAGTCGCCAGCCCAGCTGCTATCAGGTGAGTAGGCTCACATTTACGCTCCTCCTTACTATGATCAAGATCCATAGGGTGGACATATGAGAGGAGGAGGAGGGAAGATACAATAGCAATATTGCCATCATACAGTCCCAGGAATCCATCAGTAATTCTGTTATCAGGAAACCGCACTTGAATCTATAGTGACAGAGGTAAGCCTAAGTCAAATATAGCTTATACATATAAACAATTAACAACGATGAGCAGTATTATACTAACCCTCAAATTATCATCTTTGCTTCTTTTCTTATTAAATTCTGTGCTCAAACGTGCAGAAGTCACAAATCTGGCAACACATAGTTTTTCCCTCCCTCGTGGTAGAGCTGTGCCAGAGCATGCAAATAACATATTATCTCCTGCACAGGATAGTGACTTAAATCATTAATTGTTAAAGTGGTGAGAAAGAAGAGAGAGGGGTGTGGTGAGGATTGAATATAAATTTGGAGAAAATTCAGAAGCATATAGCAGCATAATCACCATGAAACAAAGCAATGGAGACAACACTGTCTTTATAATCTTTAACATCTGAATTTAAGAAATCGGTGGCGCTGGTCTTGTCATAAAATGGTTTCTCTTCAAAAGTAGTTTCCTTCAAGACATCTTCAGCTCGAGGTAGAGTTTCGGTATATCGCTGCTCTTCAGCACGAATCTCGTCATAATGAGCCGTCCCAACTAATTAATTGTAGAATAGGCATGATAAACCACCACAGTGAGTGCATCATGAATTAATTATAGCAAATATTAGTATGTGCAAGAAAAGGACCAAGGCTCAAATTAATGACTCACACTTATATCTCATCCTCTCTTCTTCACTTTCTGCATCGGGCCTACACATGCAAAACCCAATCCTGGTTTCACGTCTTGAGGAAATGATTGCGGTCCTGAAACATATTTTCGTGTCGTACATATTTAATTACATTCAAGTAAACAATAAAGTTAAACCAGTGCTTATGGCAAAACAGAGAGTTTGCTAAAAGGTTACATACACAATGAATCCAAAATCCCTATGTCAACTTAATTGATGAGGGGTGATGTGATGGATAAACGAAATTGGCAATGGACCATGGGCTTGGATGCTTCCATCCAGACTTGAAACATAACTGAGTCAGACTTTTTTATTAGAAAAAGCTCCCAGCCAGGCTTCATCAAAGTATTACAGACAAAACAGAGAAATACGACGCCCAAACAAGGAAAACAACTATTCCAAGCATTTGACAAGATGAAAATAAGAGCATTGTCGAAGCTTGAGATCTTCATCCTCGGTGAACCAACTAACAACTAGCGTACCAGTAGCGGTGCCAAGATTCCTGCAGAACACAGAAACCCAAGACGAGGAAGAAACAAATGGTCCACGACAACACATCCATGGAGGGAAACAAGCATCGTTCAGAGTCGGCACCAGGAGAAGGGGGCAAGGCTTTCGCCGGCGTCACCCTCACCTCCCTCATGGCACTGGAAGGTGACCAGCCTACAGTGCCAGCAGCCTCCCAACGCCAGCACGGGGGCGAAAAACAGGTTATCGCCAGAGCGAACCGAGCAGAAGCCCTAAAGATTATTCAAATGGTGACACAGCCACAATGGCCGGCCGAGATCTTCTCGTCGGATTCGGCGGATTCTGGGCAAGAGAGAGAGATAGAGGAAATACGTCGTCGGAGTTGTTCAGCGCCAACGCACGAGAACCGACGAGATCACGAGAAGTTACTGGGAAGTTAGAGGGCGTGAGCCCCAGCTCCGGCCGCAGCGCAAGTCACCCGAGACCCTAGACCGCTCCCGCACTATTCCCCGTCGAGAATAGGGTCCGAGAAGTAGAGCAACTCACATGTCGGATGTGCCGGATGGAGCACCGCCTTCCGCTGCCGCCAAGGTATTTGGTGCCTGGGGGCTAGGGATTTCCATCGTGGGGGAGAAGAGAAAGAGTAGTTTCTTTCCGATGGCAGAGTGTTGCCCCTCGCTGGTTGCTATATGCGTCAGTCGATCCGTATCGGCAGCAAATTCTGTCCCTAGACACGCAAAACTGGACACAAAGATTAGATACCAGCCCAATAGCAGCCCAGTGGACTCGATGCCATAGAATATGCTACTGGAATCCAGCCCACGTCATTTTACCAAAAATAAAAGTAAAACATCAGAAGTTCCCTAAAAAATAAACTGCATCAGAAGCCAGGTCTAGAAAAAACAGCATGCATGCGCAAGGGCAATGCTACGGTCCTGCAAGTTTCTTGTCTTGTCACACATATAAACATAGTGCACAAATTCTCAAAAGGAAAAATGTATACATAGTGCACATGCATAATGCTGATGATTTTAAGATGCAACGGAGACACATTTTTAGTCAATATTTATCAGTGTCGACACCCATCCACATGAGCGTGCACTTTGTTACTCAAACTACATGTCATGCCCTTCAGTGTTGCAATCCGAAGAACACATTTTTATTTCGCATTGCTGTTCTCCCTTGTAACATCGAATCGCAAAGGCGCAACCACGATAAATATGTCATCCATTCTCTTTGGACAACCCTCTCAGGTTCAATTTTTTCACCACATCGTCGCCATTGTGCTTCCTAGTTACGTCTCATAAAACATATAATTCAACTACTTTTCATGTTAGGATTACTCTCTTGCTTTGTCATGTCATGTCAGGATAAAAAGACGACGTATATTACCTGCTCGTCATTGAGAAATCATCGCTGCAGGTAGGGAGAGATTGAAGGGAGAAATGGTGGCGCGAGTTTTGGTGGTGAGGTGAAATAGGGTGAGTGAAATGGCCGCGTTCCCCCTGTCCGCATTCAAAGATGGTGGTTCTGGGTCAGCCTTGCCTTCAGGATGCTTTAAAACTCGTGCGGACCAGAAACACGATGCCGCACAGACAAGTAAACAATCCAAAATTGCACCCGACAGTCTAGGTAAAAGGTTTGCAACCAAACAAACGACGCCCAACTGAACCAGAAACCTGCTCCAAACCAGCTTAACGATTGACGACGCCACACCCAAACCAGTGAGGCAGAGATACTTCTTCGTCCTCGACTCGTGAATCTCTCCTTGCCCTGTGTCGATAAGGCCCCGTAACCGTGGGTCTGCGGGGGGCGTGTAGCAGCCTAGCCACAACGCGCGCAACATGTGGTTCTCGGAGCCAGTTCGCTGCGCATCAACCAATCACCGGCCGCCCCTTCTCCAGTTCCCAAAGGGACATATAACCCGTGCCTCATCTGCAAGCCTGTGGCCACAGGCAGTGCTAGCCTGCTCGATCGTCGCCTCCGCCCTGCAGCAGCTGCCATGGCGTCCACCGCGCTCTCCACCGCCTCCAACCCCACCCAGGTGAGCACGTTTCTTCACATGTACTGCTCTGTCTCGGGATCTTTCTTGTCGGAATTCCTGCTAGTCTGTCCTTGCGGGATTGTGTTGTAATTTCGGTTGGCAGAGTATGCTTTGTTGCGGCAGATCAGGCAATGGACTCTCATGATCCATGACAGTAGAACAAACATAGTACTGCCTTGTAATTGCTCAGAACATTACTACTAGAACTAGTACCATTTAGATTTAGCATCCGAAATTCAACTGACAGTACACACGTTGTTGCATCCGTGGTGAGCGCAGCTCTGCCGGTCCCGAGGTGTGGTGAGCAAGCCCGTCAAGGGCCTGGGCATCGGGCGGGAGCGCATCCCTCGGAACATCACATGCATGGCCGGCAGCATCTCCGCCGACCGCGTCCCGGACATGAGCAAGAGGGAGACGATGAACCTCCTCCTGCTCGGCGCCATCTCGCTCCCGACCTTCGGCATGCTCGTCCCCTACGGTTCCTTCCTCGTCCCAGCCGGGTGAGCCACGCACGCAGCCCAATCCTGAGCACACAAGCTCGCCGCGTCTCTATATATAGCAGCTGCTGATGCTTAGTTTTGTTCCACAGCTCAGGAAGCGACGCCGGTGGGGTGGTCGCCAAGGACAAGCTCGGCAACGACATCCTCGTTTCCGAATGGCTCAAAACGCACGGCCCCAACGACCGCACACTCACCCAGGGACTCAAGGTTAGCAGGGCACAACATGTTCAGATCATCAGATGGTTATGAAATTATTATGATCATTCTGAAGTTGCAAATGCAAAACGAAGCTGGTTACTGAAACCATGGGTGTTGCAGGGTGATCCTACCTACCTTGTCGTGGAGTCCGACAAGACCCTCGCCACCTACGGGGTCAACGCCGTCTGCACGCATCTTGGTTGTGTCGTGCCGTGGAACGCCGCCGAGAACAAGTTCCTCTGCCCTTGCCACGGATCCCAGTACAACAACCAGGGCAAGGTTGTCCGTGGACCGGCACCTCTGGTAAGAAATACTCCCTTGCAAATTCATGCCTCTGACTCTGAATCCTTGCTGAACTGAACTTTTCTCAATGATCCTCTGTTCGCTTACTGCAATGAACTGACGTGATCTGCATTGTTCTTCTGAAACAGTCGCTGGCCCTGGTTCACGCCGACGTCGATGATGGCAAGGTTGTCTTTGTGCCGTGGGTTGAGACCGACTTCAGGACCGGCGAGGACCCATGGTGGAAATAAGCAACACAGGCTACAGCAGCAATGTTCACTTCTGTGATCAGCCCATATAGCCTCCTGAGAACGATGCTATGAATGCACCTGTTTCTTGTATCCAATTATATGTATGTATACACCTGAAACTTCTTCATTGAATATATCACATTTTGAGGACTCTGAATCCGGCAACATATAGACCTTCTTTTGGTAGATGATCAAACCTGAAGGATATCTACTGAATCTGGACACCTAGATGCCAATCTGAAGAATTCAATAGCCAAAATTGCATATCTGCAGCATTGTTTCATCAAAAGGGTAATGAAGGAATCGATCTCTTTCTGGAAAGGTTACAAGCACCCTACTCATGTGATCCTATATGTAATGGCTAATTTCTCAATTGCTATACTGAAATAGACCTTTTAATACTTCCTCCGATCCAAAATAAGTGTCACGGTTTTGAACTGGGGTTTGTTCAAAACTGCGACACTTATTATGGATCAGAGGTAGTAGATGATATCTCCTGAATCTGGACACCTAGATAGCAATCTGAAGAATTCAAGAGCTAAAATAGCATATCTGCAGCATTGTTTCAATAGCGTGATGAATAGTTGATCTCTTTCTCGAAAGGTTCAAGCTCATGTGATCCTATATCCAGCAGCTAGTTGCTCAAGTATACTGACAAAGAAATGAGATTTTCCTTTCGTAGCAAGTTAAGAATGGAACAATCTCTCTGTCCAATTTTATTCGTAAGAAACACAACATGACATTCCAAGTTCTGAATCATCAGGAGATGCTAATGCTAGGAGATGAGCAGTTCAGCATAAACCTCGAGAATCAAAATGATCAAATTACCAAAAAAAAAAAAAACAAGCACAAGAAATTGACAAATAGTAAGAGCAAACCTAGAGAGAATTCAGTACGTTATTTCATTCGAAATTAAGCTTTCGCACACACTGAGACACGCAAATATTCACATCAGAGCTAGAGTAGACATATAGGACATTCATGGAGCATGATGCATCTAGTATCAAGCATATGAGCACAAAATGCAGAAAAATTGTGTTTCGGAGACAGAAAGCACCTATATCAATTCCCTACATTACAGTGGCTTGCTAGAGTAAACAACATCCTCCACATCCCTCATCTAGTTTCTCACATGCATTGACATTGAAATGTGACTCTCCTTTTGTGCCAAGTCAACAATGGAACATTCTCTCTACTTTTGTTCAGAAGAAGTTCAACATGTCATTCCAAATTCTGAATTATCAGAGATGTTAATGCAAGGACATGAGCATTTCAGGATTAACCCCCAAGCACAAATATGAACAAATGAAACAATCCAAATATGAAAAGCCTGTAAATAAACGAAATGGACAAATAAGATCAAACCTAGAGTGAATTCAGTACATCATACATCTTCTAAAATTAAGCTTAAGCACACACGAGCCACAAACTTTCACATCAGAGATAGATATTATAGTATGATATTAGAAATGAGATTTTCCTTTCGTACCAAGTTAAGATTGGAATAGTCTATTTGTCCAATTTTATTCGGAAGAAACTCAACATGACATTCAAATTCTGAATCATCAGGAAATGCTAATGCTAGGAAATGAGCAGTTCAGCATAAACCTCGAGCATAAAAATGATCAGATTATCAAAAAGCAAGCACAATAAATTGACAAACGAGATCAAACCTAGAGAGAATTCAGTACACTATTTCATTCCAAATTAAGCTTTCCTCTTTCGCACACACGAGACATTCAAACATTCACATCAAAGCTAGAGTACACATATATAACATTCATGGAGCATGATGCATCCAGCATCAAGCATATGAGCATGAAATGCAGAAAAATTGTGTTTCGGAGACAGAAAAAGCACCTACTATATGAATTCCCAACATTAGAGTGACTTGTTAGAGTAAGAAGCACACTGGATGTACCCTTATAATAACAATTCAAGAATCTACTGCATTCGATGGAAATTTGATATCCGTCCATCCTACACCTACCTTTTGTGGCAAGTCAACATTGGAACATTCTCTCTACCTTTGTTCAGAAATGGTCAAGAAGGTCAACATGCCATTCCAAGTTCTGAATTATCAGAGATGTTAATGCCAGGAGATGAGCAGTTCAGGATTAACCCCAAGCATAAATATGAAGAAATGAAACAATCAAAATATGAAAAGCCCGCAAACAAACGAAATTGACAAACAAGATCAAACCTAGCTTGAATTCAGTACATCATTCATCTCCTGAAATTAAGCTTAAGCACACACGAGACGCAAACATTCACATCAAAGATAGACATGATAATATGATATTAGAACAATCATGGACCATGATATGATTCCAGCACGACGTTTATAAACACCAATGGAGAAAAGTTGTGTTCCATATATAGATAGAAACCATCTAGTAGAATATATGAATCCCGCATTACAGCAACTTGCTGCTAATAACACCAGATATACTACGAGTATTATAATAACAATTCGAGAATCTATTTCAGTCGACGAAAATTGTGATATCCATGCCATCTTCACCTCTATACAGGTACCCACAGAAACCAGCAGAAACAATAAACATTCACCGCAAAGCAATGCAAAATTCTTAGCTCAGATATAAGCAATCATCAGAATCAAGGGCTCATAACCAGCTCCAGGAACAGCCCCCTTGCGCCTAGGAGGAGTGAGACTGAGACCCACCTTCCTTGGGCTTCACCTCCGCCGAGTGGCTCTCTGCGGCGACTATCGGCGGCGCGTAGACCACCTGATGACGGAATGGCCGCGAGTCGGAGTGCGGGCCGCCGCCGTAGACGTCACCGACGGTCCCAGACGCGTAGAGATCTCCCTGGACTTGGTTTCCTCCCCCACCGACGATGTGATAACCCGGCCCGGGTATGTAGGTGCACTGCCGCCCGGCCGCGTCGAGGTAGTGGACCGGGCGTGGGGGGTAGAAGTACAGCGGGTGCTGCATGTACTGCGGTGGCGGTGCGGGCCACGGGGCGGTCTCCGCGACGTATGAGGCCACGGGGCGGTCTCGGAGCACGGGAGCCAGCTTGTCGTCGTCGTCGCCATGCGCCATCTCCTTGTCGGACTCAGACTTGGGGTCCGCAGCCGCAGCCGCAGCCTCAGCCAGAGTGTCAGGGCTGGGGTCGTCGGAGGTCGCGTCGAGGCGGAAGGGGTCCATGTTCTCCGAGACGATCGACGAGGCCTCGGATCGGCCGCGCTCGAGCGAGGTCGGCGAAGGTGCGTTGAGCTGGTCGACGAACCACTGGTCGGTGGAGACGGAGTCGCCGGTACCGGAGAGCACGGAGCCGAAGGCAGCCGCGGAGGCGGAGTGGTCTGGCGAGGCGGCGAAGAGGAAGAGGCGCAGGCGGGGCGGCTTGATGGCGGTGTTGGCGAGGCTGTGAACGCGGTCGATCTCGTCCATGAGGTTGTCGACGTCGTCGTCGGAGGAGACGGAGATGAGCGAGTCGAGGTCGTCCTGCGGGAGCTGGTACTTGAGCGTGGGCGTGGGCGCTCCGGGCGCGAAGAGGGCCGGGGCGAGCCTGGCGAGCGCGGCGGTGAGGAGGGCGTGGGAGGCGGGGCGCGGGACGGAGACGATGCGGGTCTCGCCGCCGACGTAGCGGAGCCGGTGGTCGCCCGGGCGCGGCAGGATGCGGCCGCCGAAGCTGCACATGAGGCGCACGCACGGGCCCCCGAGTGCTACCGCCAGCGCCTGCGCCTGCGCCTGGGAGGAAGGGGCATGAGGAGGCGGGTGGTGGTGGTGGTTGCCGCCGTTCCCGTTGCCGTTGCCGTGGCCGCCCTTCCCGTTGCCGTTGCCGTTGCCGTTGCCCTGGCCGCCGTTCCCGTTGCCGTTGACGTGGCCGCCGTTCCCGTTGCCGTTGCCGTTGCCGTGGCCGCCGTTGCCGTTGCCGTTGCCGTTGCCGTTGAAGCCGTTGCCGTAGCTGCTGCCGCTGCTGGCCCCGGCGCGGGGGGTGGAGGTGGTGGAGGAGGCCTCGTGGTGGTGCGACGACGAGGATGACGTCATGGGCGGCGGCGGCGGGGAGCCCGGAGGACGGGGTTGGAAGGAAGCAGGCTGTGTGTCGCAGGAGGGGTTAATTGCTAGGGGGAATCGGGATTTGGGAATCGCAAGTAGTGAGAGGTGGGGTGGGTGGAGAGAGAGGAGAAGTGGGCATTTCTACTCGGGTCGGGCGGGCCCTTTGCTAGCTGTGATCCGAACTGGCGCAGTAATTCTTTTCCTTGTACTGCAATCTCAACTTTTGAAATTGTGATATCCATGCACCCCAACATCCGGGCTGATTTTTATTTCGCCATAAGTCGAATCTCTGTCCGTCCATTTCTTTTTCTTTTTCGTATTCACTTTTTTCTTTTTTACGTTTTAAATTTGAACAATTTTTCGAATGTGAACTAATTTCAAATGCAATCAATTTTTAAATTTGAACATATTCGAATGTGAACAATTTTTGAATTTAAACATTTTTAAATTTTGAATAATTTTTGAATGTGAATTTTTTTCGAATGTGAACAATTTTCAAATGTGATTTTTTTTAATGTAAACAATTTTCGAATTTGAACAAATTTTGGATGTGAACAATTTTCGAATTTGAACAAATTTAGAATGTGAACAATTTTCGTATTTGAACATTTTTTCTGTGGTGGGTAGTTCTTTGGAGTGGGCCACGATTTTGCATGTGTCAACGAATGATTGGCTACAAAATTTGACTGTGCCCGTAATCAAAATCAGTCGACTGACAAATAGACACTCTCCTTTTAAATGTATATCCCAAAAGTGAAACGGTGTGACACACACGCTGTTGATTACTCCGTATTTGATTTCGAGAGCGCCTGCATATATATGGCCATCTCCAGCCCAGCCCGACCAGCCCGCCCAGGGCTGGCCTGAAAATACAGGGCCTGGGTGGGCCTAGGCTTGCCCGCGGACGGGCCTGGGCCTTATATTTGAGCCTAAAGGTCAGATGGACATGGGACTGGGCTTTACATATTGGCATTTTAAGGAAGAAGCCCGGCCCGTAGCCCGATAGGACATCCAATGAGTAGGCATGCGCCTGAAATATAGGCCCAAAGGATGGGCCTGGGTGGGCCTGGGCCTTATATTTGAGCCCGAAGGTCAGATGGACATGGGACTGGGCTTTACATATTGGCATTTAAAAAAAATAACAAGACCAAAGGGGGGACTCCACCCCGGCTTTGTCATTAAGGTAGAAGTGAGGACTCGAACCCGAGACCTGTCCCTTATGCGCATATGTACGGCTACCACTAGTCCACGGAAGAGTTTAAGGAATAAGCCCGGGCCGAAACCCGATTAGATTTTGCATCCAATGGGTAGGCCTGGGCCTAAAATATAGGCCAAAATGATGGGCATGGGTGGGCCTAGGCCTGGGATTTTGATCGCGAGCTTTGTTAGGCCCGGCCCGAATCCCGGCACGGTCTAGCCATGGCCAGGTACCTACATAAGCCAGACTCAAAGGCCAAGTGGTAGACAAGCAGTATGGTGTCCGTTTCCTCTGCACACGAAGGAAAGCCATTTCTCATGGACTTCGTTCCAATAACAAAACATATACTAGGATATATGCACGAAATTAAGAACAAAGAAAACTCTCGTAATTATCCCTTTTTCACATATTTTTCATTTCCATGGTCAATTGCCCCGAAGTCCCGTTCAAAAAACTTTTCCCCGAGGTGTGCCGCACAGTGGGTGCCGGATGATCCAAGACCCGGTAAGGGACAAAATAATTGATCTCTCCCAGGGACATTCCGTCACCTGATCCTACCTACGTACGTACACAGCCCCCTAGGGAAACGACAGGCTACTGGCCAGGACAACTCTCTCCCGTAACCTCACGGATCTCAGACATGGCACCGCCGCAGGCCCGCAGCCCCGCAGTCCTTTCTGGTGCTAAAATATTCAAAAGGAAAGCTGCGATTTCTGTTGTCCAGCAGCCAGCCAGCCTCGTAGACTCTTTTTTTTTTTTAACAGGGGGTGGGCACATACGTGCCCAATTTCATTAGCTCAAAAGCACAATACAGAGATGATTACAATGTCCTGAATGTTCATATTTTGAAAATATTGCAAAACAGGACAACATATGGCGCTATGAGCTGGGTTCCTGCATGAACGAGTAGGGCGCGAGTCCGAAGATCGCAACGCCTGATGAGCACAATTATGAGCTATCATGTTCGCATTCCTGGAGATGTGGTGCACGGAAGCTTGAATAGGTTGAAGAAGATTTTTGATCCGAGCAGCCAGAGGTCTAATCTCCCAAAGAACCGACGGATGATTGGATGTAGGCGCCGAAACCGACGCAGCTACATTGCTGTTGTCGGTGAAGAAACCTGCACTCATGATATGAATTTTTGCCGCCAAATCTGTTGCCAAGAGAAGAGCCAGCGCCTCTGCGGTAGGGACAGAGGATGTATTAGGTGCTACTGCAAAAATGAAAACATCATTACGTCTTTGATGAGATGGCCATGTTGCAAAAACTCCTAGTCCAGCCGAACTGGATGTGCCATCAGCCGGTCTCTTCCAGGCAGCATCAACATAAAAACGAGGACCTGCAAAGAAAGCAGCATCGTTATCCAGATTTGGTGATCGCTGAGGCTGCTGCACCATATGCACAGATGTGAGATCATTCCCCATTTCCTGGTCCTGCAAAAGAGCATTGGAGGCAATTGCAATTTGATATGGATAAGATTGTTTTCTTTGAAACAAGTGGTCATTTCTAGATTTCCATAAGCACCAAAGAAAGGTGAAAACTGAGACAAGAGTAGCATGAGGATGATGGTTTTGGAGCAGATTATTGATTATTTGAGAAACAGAGTTGCAATTTTGAGCAATTATATTGGTTCTAATGTACCAAGGGTGTTGGAACCAAGCTGCTCTTGCAAAAGAGCAATGAAAAAGGATATGTGCATCGTCCTCTTGAATTCCACACCTGCAACAAAGGGAAGATATATGTTTTGATCTGCTTGCTGCTCTTGAACCTGATGGTAAAGCTCGACGTAGTAGTCTCCATGCAAAGGTTTTCACTCTTGGAATCATTTCCTTGCACTTCCAGATAGAATTGAGTAATTGCAGTGTTAAATCATCTGGTTTTCGTGGTAATGGAGCACCTGCATCCTGCAAAAACTTTAAGCATAGACGGTAGCCTGATTTCGAATTAAACTTACCATTAGGTGTGAGTTTCCAGCAGAGAATGTCATCATCCGAGGAGTGTATGATGGGTGTTGATTTAATTGCCTCGGCAGTAGGCTCATTGAAAAGCTGATTAATCAAGTTTTCATTCCACTTATTTTGGTTCGGAATCATAAGCTGATTTACTGTGGTTGGGTAAATAAAAGGAGAAGGTTGAATTATGAGATCATCATAAATGTCTCTCCAAGCCGAACACCAAGGAGTACTCCAGATTGATATATTGCCATTTGAAATTTGATAAAAAGCATTGTTTTGTAAAAGAGGAATAACTTTAAGTATAGCAGACCAAAAAGCAGATTTGGGAACATTTGGTTTAGGTCTCCAAATAGATGAATCATAGAAATATTTAGATTGAAGCACGCAATGAATCTGACTATTGGGCTCAGATGCTATTCTCCAAAGGGCCGAAAGAATAAGACTGTAGTTGACGGCCTGTAAGTTTCGAATACCAAGCCCACCTTCTTTTTTTGGCGCGCAAATGTCTTTCCAAGCTTTTAAACAAAGAGGCTTAGAAGCAGAATTAGAAGTGACACCAGACCACCAAAAAGTTCTCATGATAGAGGTTATTTTAGCAACAAACTTTTTGGGGAAAATGATATTCGACATGTAGTAGACCGGAATAGATGCAAAAACCGATTTTATTAATTCTAGGCGTGCTGCATGCGAAAGAGAGTTTGCTTTATAAGTACCAAGTTTAGCACTAAATTTGTCTAGCACAAAATTGTAAGCCTCAGATCTGTTTTTTGAAGGAAGAACTAAAGGGTGTCCTAGATGTACAAAAGAATTATCAATTAAAGGAACAGGGAACACCTTTAGAATTTCTTCCTTATCCATGGGCAATACAAATTTGCTGAAAAGTATACCTGATTTGCTCCAGTTGGGAAGTTGACCTGATGCTTGACAAAAAGCATTTAGAATCTGCTTCATTACCTGTGCCTCCTGTAGATTAGCTGCACCACAAATAATTAAATCATCTGCAAATAAGAGTGAGTGAATAGGAGGACATCTGGGCCCCAAAACAATTCCATGAAGATTGCTAGCTGAGAGAGCCTCCTGTAGCAGCAAAGACAATTCATTGATGGCAAGGACAAAAAGATAAGGCGATAAAGGACATCCTTGTCGTATTCCTCTGTCTGAAACGAATCTCGCAAACGGTTGACCATTAATAATAACAGAAAAGGTGGGCGAGGAGATGCACGCATGTACAAGCTTGATAAAATGACCATGCAGCCCTTTACGTGCGAGAGCCTGAAGAACAAAGTCCCACTCTAATCTGTCGAAGGCTTTAGCTAGATCAATTTTTAAAAGGAAAGCCTTTTCCTTCCAAGAAGAAAGTTGAAAAGAGTGCGTGATTTCCTGAGCAATTATTATGTTATTGCTTATTCTACGACCTTCAATGAAAGCTTGTTGGGAAGGATGTATATAATCAGGAAGATGTGGTTTGAGTCTATTTGCGAGGCATTTGGCAATTATTTTGTAGATTACATTACAAAGACTTATTGGACGATAGTCAGTAGGAACAGTGGCCACTAGTTTTTTTGGAATTAAAGCAATATGAGTGTCATTAATATGAGCAGGAAGTAAACCAGTGGTAAAGAAATTGGAAATAAGCGCTGAGACATCGTCCCCTATCCAATCCCAAGTAGCTAAATAAAATTCTACATTGAAACCATCAGGACCAGGAGAGGCATTTCTCTTCATTTCCTTAAGAACATCCCAAATTTCCTGTTTTGTGGGAATAGCATAGGTGGGATCATCTGGAATAGCATTATCATCCGCAAAAGTACAACTATTCTGGTGAAGAGAGGAGGAGGAGAAAATAGATCTAAAATAGGAGACAAAAGTATTAGCTATTTGATCTGGCATGAATTGGATAACATTGTTTTCATCTTTAATCGAGAGAATAGTATTTCTCCTCCTACGTTTTGCTATAGCTTTGTGAAAATAAGCAGTGTTCCTATCTCCATTTTTTACCCAATTTTTCTTAGCTCGTTGCATCTGGTAGTCATTTAGTTTAGTGACAGTTTGCTCGTACCTCTGAACCAATCGCTCTTCTTGATTGTGATCCTGCTCAGCAAGAGGTTTAGTCTGAATGTCCTTAATTTGCTGTTCCAATTCCTGTAGCTCATCCTGCAAGGGCTTCTTTTTCCTGCACCAAATCTTGAGTTCTCTAGCAAGTTTATTAGTGCGATTATGAAAAGCAGAGTTGGTGGTATTTGTCCAGCAGGTCTTAGCATAAGATTGGAAATCTTGCTCCTTTAGCCACCAATTTTCAAATTTGAAATAGTTTTTCATTTTCCGAGCATTTCCATCAGTGGAGCATAAAATAGGCGCATGATCGCTAAAACAATGAAGCAGAGGCATGTTGTAAACATTTGTATTAGGGTAGACAGCACACCATTCAGAATTAGCCAAGCATCTATCAAGCCTTTGGAAAAGGGGTTTGGAAGAAAAACGCCTATTAGTCCAAGTGAAAGCAGGTCCACTGAATCCAAGATCAAACAAGCCACAATTTTTTACAAAAGAACGAAAAGCATACATACGGGTACGGTTAATATTAGTAGTGCTTTTATCAGTATCATACAAAAGATCATTCAAGTCTCCCATACAAAGGATAGGCAAGTTGCTATTATCATACACAAAATTGGCAACCTGGCTCCATATCGAAGCAGTCTGACGGTGATAGGGATCGCCATAGACACAAACTAACCCAAACTTTTGATTCCTAGATTTATCAACTACGGTAGCTAGGATAAGATGAAAAGACGAGGTATAAACATCGAGAAGAGAGTCGTCAGACCACATAAGCCAAAGCCCTCCCGAACTCTTCCGAGAAGGCACTACAAAAGCATTAGACATATTAAAACGAGTGGCAATATCATCAGAAGAGAATTTGGAAGATTTTACCTCAGACAAAAAGACTACCTGTGCTCTGGTGGAGACGATCATGTTGGCAAGATGGCACATCTTAGAACTGCCCAAGGTCTTGCCAATGCCTTGGCAGTTCCATCCCAGGGTCCTCATGGCGCCCGTGGCGCCTGTCCGGCCGGCGCCCAAGCCTCATCGATATGTAGCGTTTCCTGAGTATCCAGCATGTTATCTCCACCATTGGTTGCAGATTCAGCTTCAGCTCGATCATATCGAGAGAAGAAGGAACCAGCAACAGCAGTACCAACATCCCCAGTCACATAGGGTTCGCCAACCACTCGAGGAGGAGAGAAAGCACCCCTCCTAGAATCATCAGTACCTTGCGACGAGCGCGATAAAAGCGGGATGTAGTCTGCAATTCCGGGAGAGGTTGCGGGCGAATGCGAGCGGCGAGGTGAAACAGCATACGGCTGCACACGAGATCCCAGGCTATGGCCAGTGCAGTGGCGCACAGGCCCGCCAGCAGCCATCTGAGGGGAGCCGCTGCGACGGCGCCAAGAGGTATGACGATGGCGACCGAAATCAGCGACCAGAGGATATCCGCAGTTACCTCTAGCAGGAGTCGTTGACTCAGGCTCCCACCGAGTCCGTCGACGGCGATCCGACTCTCTGTAGTGGCGGCCCGTAGCTCAGCTCTTGTTGGTGGGGGGAGTTGGATGAGCTGGGTCTGACTTGCAGCTGCGGAGTCAAGATGCTGCTGGGTTGCCGCATCCTGGGTGAATCCGACGACGGCGGTGTCGGAGTCGGCAGCAGTGAAGAATCCCGGATTGACTCGGTCTCCTGTTGCTCCAAATCGATCTCCCTCTCCCTCCACCATCCCTGCAGTAATAGCGGCTCCAAGAGTCGCCGGAGCAGGGCTCCCCACCTCTCCGACCTGGGAGCTCGCTGGCCCGGGAGAGACCACGCGCGGCGGCTCGACATTGGTTTGGCCTTGGTTGGGGAGTAGGTCAAGAGTGGTAGCAGTGCGCTTTTTGAGAGGAAGAGCATCAGAAGCTTGCGCCGGCCTCTTTGATTGTGGCAAGCGGATGGAGTATTGGTTCTGCAAGTTTTGGGGAATGGTGGATTGCAGGAGACCGCAGTGCAGGGGATAGTTTTGTTGAAGACCAGCTGGCGTTGAAGACGAAGAGACAAACGGCAGAGTCCTCTGTGCTGCTTGCTGGGCTGTGCTTTCCGGAGTCTGAACTTTTTCCCCTTTGTCGTTGTAACTGGGCTGCTTGTGGGCTTGAGAATAAGGCAACGCATCCAGTGTTTCTCCGGCAGCTTCATGGGCTGATGGCCCAGTTGGAATCTTGGGCCCCGTGTTGTGGGTATCCTGCTGCCGCTCGACACCAGAGTGGGTTTGCCAGTCTGAACGGCTGACTCGCTGAGCAATCTCACCGTCGGCACCGCTTTGAGTCTGTGGCATGTTGAACTAAATCCTGCTGCACACTAGGTTCAGTTAGTTTCCGTTTTCTGAATAAATGTCAGGCAGTGTGTCACTTGTCCGCACCCTGACAGTAGCTAGTTTCAGTTGTGTTTATTCAGTAGACTAGCTCGTCGCTAGGACCAGTTATCGTGGGATGGCACGAAGGAATGCTGGTCGTAGTGGCCGTAGTGGTTAGCGCATGACTCGGGCGCCGTGGGATGGCACGGCCTGTAAGCCCGGAGTGCACTGCCGTTTTCAGTTAGAGATTTAGGTGGATCTCTGAATCCATATAAATAAAGAGAAAACAGAAAAGTCGCAGCAGTTGTACGCGACGCAAAAACCTCTCTCGTGTTCACCTCTATCTCTGAGTTCTCTGAATCCTCTCGCGTGTGTGTTCTGTGTTTAGTTTGTGAGATCCTGCAACGTCAAGTGGTATCAGAGCCTGCGGTGTTCGATCCGCCTCTCCACTTCCGCGCGGTGTGCGATCCGCCGCGGAATCATGACGGGATCATCAAGCGACGACAAGAACAAGAACAAGGTGGAGGTCGAGAAGGAGAAGCCACCGACGAGCCCGGCGAAGCCACTGGCGCGTCTGTCCCTGGACGACGTCGGTGAGACGAGGGTTGTCGAGCGGGTGATCCGCGAAGGTGGAGGCGGGTCGATGCATCCGCCAATGCTGACCAAGACCAACTACCAGGATTGGTCTCTGGTTGTGAAGGTGCAACTGGAGGCGGAAGGCCTCTGGGACGTCGTGCAAGACGGCGTCGGCACAAATCGGGACGACCGGCGCGCACTGGCGTTCATCCTCAAGGGGGTGCCGCCGGAGCTGATGCGCGTCCTGGCCGTCAAGTCGACCGCGCAGGAGGCGTGGGAGACAATCAAGGTCATGCGAGTGGGCACGGAGCGTGTCCGCGAGGTGAAGGCCCAAACGCTACGTTCTGACTACGAAAATCTCAGGTATCAAAAGGGGGAGGGGATTGAATCCTATATTCTGCGGTATCAAACGATCACGACAGATCTTGAGGTGCTCGGAGATCCCGTCGACGAGCGCAAGGCGGTACTGAAGATTCTGCGCACCGTGCCCCGGCCATACAAGGAGATGGCGATGGCGATCGAGTCCCTGCTTGATCTGAAAAAGATCACGCTGGAGGAGCTCACTGGCCGTCTGGTCGTCTGCGAGGATCGCGACGACGACATGGAGCCGCCGTCCACCGGCGGACGTCTGCTTCTCACGGAGGAGGAGTGGGCGGCACGCAGCAAGCAGCAAGATCGCGGCGCCGGCTCCTCTGGGGGCGGCGATCGCAAGGAAAAGGGTGACTACAAGCCCAAGCCGTACCAGGGCGACCGCGGCCAAGCAAAGGGCGGCGGTGATGGTGCTCCCAGGCGCAAGGGGGAGTGCCGCTACTGCGGCATCCGCGGCCACTGGGCCAAGGAGTGCCGCAAGCGTGAACGAGATCGGCGCGAAAAGGGCAACGAGGCCCACATCGCCCAGGCAGAGGAAGATCGCCCAGCAGCAATGCTCCTGACGGCGAGCGTCGTGGACGTTGCCGCTCCATGCACAGAGCGTGCTCCGGGCGCGCACGGCGTGACCGACGCCGGCGTGCAGTATGTCTTCCTCAACGAAGATCGCGTCGTCCCGACGCCCACCGACGGCAAGCGGTGGTTCTTTGACTCCCGCGCCAGCAACCATATGACGGGGTGCCGCGAGATGCTCTCTGAACTGGATGAAACCGTGCGTGGCACGGTCAGATTCGGAGATGGGTCGGTGGTGGAAATCCACGGCCGTGGAGCTGTCCTCTTCGTCGACAATAATGGCGAGCACCGTGCACTGACGGAGGTGTACTTCATACCGAAGCTACGCACCAACATTGTCAGTCTGGGCCAGCTTGATGAAGCGGGCTGCCAGTCGATCATCGGTGGCGGGGAGCTGCGCCTGTTCGACATGCAGCAACAGCTGCTGACGCGCGTGAAGAGAGCAGCAAATCGCCTGTACCCTGTACACTTCACGCTGGCAACTCCGGTGTGCCTGCTGGCTGCAGCCAGCAACGACGTGGCCTGGAAGTGGCATGCCCGCTTTGGCCACTTGCACTTTCGTGCCCTCCACAATCTTGGCAGAAAGGAGATGGTGAGAGGAATGCCGATGGTGGAGCATCTGGAGCACTTCTGCGATGGTTGTGCACTTGGGAAGATGCACAGGACGCCGTTTCCGCGTGCCACAGCGTACCGAGCAGAGCGCGTCCTCGACCTTGTGCACGGTGACCTCTGTGGCCCGATCACGCCAGCCACACCGAGCGGTAACAAATAATGGCGAGCACCGTGCACTGACGGAGGTGTACTTCATACCGAAGCTCCGCACCAACATTGTCAGTCTGGGCCAGCTTGATGAAGCGGGCTGCCAGTCGATCATCGGTGGCGGGGAGCTGCGCCTGTTCGACATGCAGCAACAGCTGCTGACGCGCGTGAAGAGAGCAGCAAATCGCCTGTACCCTGTACACTTCACGCTGGCAACTCCGGTGTGCCTGCTGGCTGCAGCCAGCAACGACGTGGCCTGGAAGTGGCATGCCCGCTTTGGCCACTTGCACTTTCGTGCCCTCCACAATCTTGGCAGAAAGGAGATGGTGAGAGGAATGCCGGTGGTGGAGCATCTGGAGCACTTCTGCGATGGTTGTGCACTTGGGAAGATGCACAGGACGCCGTTTCCGCGTGCCACGGCGTACCGAGCAGAGCGCGTCCTCGACCTTGTGCACGGTGACCTCTGTGGCCCGATCACGCCAGCCACACCGAGCGGTAACAAATATTTTTTGTTGATCGTGGATGACTTTAGTCGATACATGTGGCTTGAGGTACTGAGGAGCAAGGATGAGGCGTTCCGCTACTTCAAGAAGATCAAAGCTCTCGCTGAATCAGATCGACAAGTGAAGCTGCGGGCGTTCCGGACAGACCGCGGTGGTGAATTTAACTCAAACGAGTTCGCCGAGTTCTGCGAGGAGGCTGGGATCAGGCGGAACACGACGGCGCCGTATTCACCTCAGCAAAATGGCATCGTTGAAAGAAGAAACCAAACTGTGGTGGAGATGGCTCGCAGCATGATGAAGAGCATGGGCATGCCGGCCATGTTCTGGGCGGAGGCCGTCAGGACAGCGGTGCACATCCTCAACCGATCGCCAACGAGAAGTCTCAAGGGCGTGACACCATATGAAGCATGGCGAGGAAAGAAACCAAGGGTTGACTACTTCCGCACCTTTGGGTGCACGGCTCACATGAAGATCGTCGGGCCCGGCATCACGAAACTGTCTGACAGAGCACGCCCCGGCGTGTTCGTCGGATATGAAGAAGGAGCCAAGGCATACCGCGTGTTCGATTCCGTGGGCAAGCGGGTGCACATCACGCGCGATGTGGCCTTCGAGGAGGAGCGCAAGTGGGATTGGAGCACGGCAGCCGGCGGATCTGATCCGCTGGAACACTTCACGGTGGTGTACTCTGACGAAACTGAATTTAGTGTACATGATGCACGAAGTTCAGAACGGGCGCAGTGCACGCCCGATCCACCTTCGCCGCCAAGTCCACAGGTCACCACTCCGTCACCAGCTTCGCCATCGAGCTATGGATCCCCTTCATCAACAAACGCCCCAAGCTCTCCATTAGCAGAGCCAGCTCGCGTGCCAGCTCCACTGCCGCTCCCGACGCACACCATGCGCACACGGGCGCAGAACGACATCTTCCAGCCGAATCCCAAGTATACGGGGGAGCTGGAGCTAGGCGAGCTATGCCTGTCCGCCGAAGAGGAACCTGCCACGGTGGACGAGGTGCTGCAGCAAGGCCCATGGCGCAACTGCGCAAGGCCATGGAGGAAGAGATGCGGTGCATCCGCGAGAACGGCACCTGGGAGTTGTCGACGCTGCCTGCAGGTCACCACGCCATCGGTCTCAAGTGGGTTTTTAAAGTAAAACGTGATCCTGCAGGGAAGATTGTGAAGCACAAAGCGCGACTGGTTGCAAAGGGTTATGCACAGCGCCAAGGCATCGACTTCGACGAGGTGTTCGCGCCGGTGGCGCGGCTCGAGACCGTCAGGTTGCTGCTGGCCGTGGCGGCGCACAGAGGCTGGACAGTGCACCACATGGACGTAAAGTCCGCCTTTCTCAATGGCGATCTCGCCGAGGAAGTCTACGTGCACCAGCCCGTCGGATTCATCGACGACAACAGTCCGGGCAAGGTTCTGAAGCTGCACAAGGCGCTGTACGGGCTCCGTCAGGCGCCGCGAGCGTGGAACGCCAAGCTGGATGCATCCATGGAATCTCTGGGCTTCGAGCGGTGCAAGCTGGATCATGCTCTGTACCGACGTGCAGAGGCCGATGGAGCTCTGCTCGTTGGAGTGTATGTTGACGATTTGATCATCACGGGAACGAGTGGTGCTGCCATCGAACAGTTCAAGCAACAGATGCACACACTGTTTCAGATGAGTGACCTTGGCACTCTGAGTTACTACCTGGGAATTGAGGTTAAGCAGGAGGCCGATCGGATCACTGTAAGTCAGTCCAGCTACGCCAAGAAGATCTTGCAAGTTGCTGGAATGCAGGATTGCAATGCTTGTCACACTCCAATGGAGAATCGATTCAAGATTGGAAAGTTGGTTGATGGTGAAGTTGTAGATGCAACTGCATATCGGAGTCTGATTGGGAGCCTGCGATACCTGGTCAACACACGACCCGATCTTGCCTATTCTGTGGGGATCGTCAGCAGGTACGTGGAGGCTCCTGGCAAGCAGCATTGGTCTGCTGTCAAGCAGATTTTGAGGTATATACAAGGCACAGTGAACTACGGTTGTGTGTACAAATCAGGAGCAGGTTTAGAGATCATTACCGGCTACAGTGACAGTGACTTCGCTGGGGATTTGGATGATCGGAAGAGCACAACAGGTCAAGTCTTCTTCCTCGGAACAAGTGTCATCACATGGTCTTCTCAGAAGCAAAAAATTGTGGCATTATCTAGCTGTGAAGCCGAGTACATTGCAGCTTCTACAGCTTGTTGTCAGGCAGTATGGCTCAGCAGACTGATGGGTGAGATAGCTGGAGAGGAACCGAGGAAAGTGAAGCTCCTGGTTGATAACAAATCAGCGATTGCACTTTGCAAGAATCATGTGCACCATGACAGGAGCAAGCATATTGACACTCGATTCCACTTCATCAGAGAGTGTGTCGAGCAGGGCAAAGTGGACGTTGATCACGTTCGCACCAATGAACAGAAGGCAGACATACTCACAAAGTCACTTGGGCTTGCCAAGTTCGTTGAGCTGAGGCAAGCACTTGGAGTGATGAAGGTGAGCTAGGTGCTGCAGGATTGAGGGGGAGATTTGTTGAACTAAATCCTGCTGCACACTAGGTTCAGTTAGTTTCTGTTTTCTGAATAAATGTCAGGCAGTGTGTCACTTGTCCGCACCCTGACAGTAGCTAGTTTCAGTTGTGTTTATTCAGTAGACTAGCTCGTCGCTAGGACCAGTTATCGTGGGATGGCACAAAGGAATGCTGGTCGTAGTGGCCGTAGTGGTTAGCGCATGACTCGGGCGCCGTGGGATGGCACGGCCTGTAAGCCCGGAGTGCACTGCCGTTTTCAGTTAGAGATTTAGGTGGATCTCTGAATCCATATAAATAAAGAGAAAACAGAAAAGTCGCAGCAGTTGTACGAGACGCAAAAACCTCTCTCGTGTTCACCTCTATATCTGAGTTCTCTGAATCCTCTCGCGTGTGTGTTCTGTGTTTAGTTTGTGAGATCCTGCAACGTCATGGCATACCTTGGTGCTGCGTCACAGCCTGAGGGTGGACGTGTCGAGTGTGCATGGTCTCCATGGGTGAGTCATCACCTTGTTGCAGAACTCCGCGTGGAAAAATGACGCCGGATGGAACAGTGACAGGATGAACAGTGACTTCTCCAACAGTCTGTGGCATGGCCTCCATGGGTGAGTCATCACCTTGTTGCAGAACTCCGCGTGGAAAAATGACGCCGGATGGAACAGTGGCAGGATTAACAGTGACTTCTCCAACCTTCGGTCGACCCACCATTGCTGTGCTCTGAAGCTGAGTATGGCGATGGGCTCCTCTGCTTCTCTCTAATTGCATAAGAATGTTGGTAGAACTTTGTTCATTGAGTCTGGTTCCCATACCTTCACTTAAGGAAATACCACTGAATGTTGCTGGAAATGCTTGATCATACATGAAACGAGTAGAAAGTTGTCCCGGCTGCTCTGCATGAATTTCAGGAATTTTCTCTGCATTGATTATCCAAGCACCATACCTTTGAAAGGGAACTCTTTCTGGATCCTGGCTAGCTCTCAGCCTATCCGTGATGATGCTCTGCCTCAAATGACAATTCCCAGCTGTGTGAAACATAACTCCACAAAAAAGACAGATTCTTCCAATCTTTTCATAATGCAGATAGACTGTACGCTTCATGTCTGAATCAAGCTGGACATTAATCTTATCGAAAACTGGAGTAGGCACTTCCATTTTAACTTTTGCCCACATATACTCAGGATGGCCATGAAGCATGTTGTCCGTAGGTTCATGGAATTGAGATTCTGATCCAACTATGCTGAGTATGTCATCTAAAACTTTGAATGATCTCTTCCTCCAAGGTATTCCATAGACTCTTACAGTGACATAGATATGTCGGAAAGGATATCTTAACATACCTCTCTGGATTACTGAGTTGTCTTGATCCTTTTGGTAACCTTCACCTTCATGATCTGCCAGCTCTAGAAGTAGAGTGTCTGTTCCAACTTGCCACGGCTGACGCTTGTAGACCCACATCATGGCCTCAAAAGACTGAAATATGGCTTTGAAAACAAACTGATGCACCTGATCTACAAAATAGTAATTCCCTCTCCAGGCTTTCTTAAGTGCATCTTGAACTGTGGTGAGAGAGATTACTCTAGGAGTACCTGCTGTACAAGCTATCTTCATATAAAGAGCAAACTGATCCTGCGGTCCTGCCTTTTCTGACGGTTCCGCTGCTTCTGCTAGACTCATGGACTGCAGGCTGATCTCCAACGACGGAATCTCCGGCGGCTGAATCACCGGAGGACTTGGTGACCGAGTTGGTTCTTCTGTTGTCCTGATCATTGGAGGCTGGGGTGGCGCCAAAAGCGCCTGTTGGTGTTGGTCTTGCATGGGAGGGTTTCCTCTTGGTCTGCAAGAACCAAGAGAAGGTTGGGAAATGATGTTGGATGCAAACGGAGTGTACTGTGAGGGGACTGGTGTTGAGTGGGTTGGAGTGGAGTTGGGATTCATGGCGCAAGGAGATCTAGATGTGAGGAAAAGGGAGAAGGAAGAGCGGCATTACGCCATTCGCCACATGGGACCAGTTCTCTTCTGCCTCGTAAACTCTGAACCGTGCCATGGAGAAAAGGCTGGAAGAACACGAGCACAGCAAAGCCGTGATACGTTTGTGTATACTGCGTGCCTTGTGCGTTGCGTTTCCTTTGCAAAGATGTGTGCGTCCTCTGGCACACGCGGATGAGGTGCCAACTCAACTGCTCTGCTTAACAGCTAACAGGTGCCGTACGTCCGTCAGAGGAGCCGCTTCCGCTTTATTTTTTTGAAACGAAGGCAAAAGGTTTGTCTTTTATATTAATATAGAAGGAGCAAACAACACACGGCCGAGGCCAAAGTAAAAACTAGAAAGCGGTAAAAATTCAAAGAAAAAGTGGCCTCTTCCGCTTTATAGAGCGCGCTCCACCGAACAGGATACTCATCCACATCCACGACACAGGACATGTCGGTCCAATTCCAGTCCATGGCTTAGTTTATTTGCATGACCAATTCAGATACTCCCTCCGATCCATATTAGTGGGCATAGCTTTGTCTAAATTCATATGTATCTAGTTAAGTATTTAGACTAGATACATGTGTATCTAGACAAAGTTGTGCCCACTAATATGGATCGGAGGTAGTAATAGATCCCTCTCGCCAACAAAAATTCATAGGAGTAGTTCTGTGAAACAATGACAAAACTAAGTACGTGATGGAAGAGAAGGCAAAAAAAATAAAAAGTTCTCCAATGTGACATTTTGTCCTAAACCAATTGAAAGTGGGGGTCCAATATCAAGAAAAAGTAGCAAACACAAGCCTGTGAATCACGGTTTTCTTGTATTTTTTCTGAGTATACTTTGGATTTGGCTCGATGGAGACCACGGCATATGCAATGCATGTTAAAGCGTCATTTATCGAGAGGAGAAAGAAGCAATGCACGTTTGACTAATACATACTCCCTCCGTCCTAAAATAAGTGTCTCAAGTTTGTTCAAAAGTGGATGTATCTAGACATGTTTCATGTATAGATACATCAATTTTTGGGAAAACTTGAGACACTTATTTTTGAACCGAGGGAGTATTAGAGTTTAACATATTGCAGAGCATAAAAAAAAGTTGAAACACATGTCCAACCCATTATAACTAATTCTAGATTCATAAACAATAAGCATGCACTTCGTGAAGTGCACAAATGGATGAACACGCCAAATCAAAACTTTTGATCGAGTAGTACATAATCCCTTTTAAAACTTACATCAATTGAATGGGTGTATATACCATAATCCTATTGGACGTCCGAGTACTAGGAAATCATTTTCCTTTGCATGAGGTCCCGCTTGTGACACCGAAGAAGTTTTAGCTAAATGACAATCTGAACCTACTTGCTTACCAGAAATTCACGTACATATCATTATGTGAGTTGTAACGATATTCCCTAATGTTATAGCAGGCCGATTCCGTCATTTTTTTTAAACGGGAATAGCCACGAAGGCATGGAAACTGATATTACTTGAGCGACAAGTATAACTCATAAGGAGACCCCTAAAGAAAAACAAAATTAGAAAAAATAACTCCAGATATGCAAACATGACCCTACAACACAGAGAAGAAGCGTTGAACCAAGCGGGGTTTTAAGATTTGTTTCTAAAAGAAGGTAGTAAAATCGTAAATCCATTTTGACTTGTGGGATTGATGCTCCTATTATAAAAAAATACATTTCATAATGTAAAAAAATCAAAAAACAATTGGAATGTATATCTAGACATTTTATGTTGGCACATAAAGTTTCACAAAAAAAGAATTTTTGCCCTATGTAAAAAGACAAAAAATGACTCTTACAAAATCCTTTTCTAACACCGAATTTGTCTTTTTTTTATAGAGAGTGGGGAAAAAATTATTTGTTCGTGTCCACATTTTGTCCTAACATAACACGTTTGGAGCTACACCCAAATTTTTGGTTCTGAACTTTTTGACATTTTAAACTGCTTCTAATTTTTTTCCATAATAAGACTAAATACTCACGTGAGTCAAAACACGTTTCCAAAATATGATGGTCTACTAGTGAACTGTGCGTGTAATTTTTTTTTGAGGGGTGCGTGTAATTATTTAGGTTAACCTAGACGGATATCCCGTCTGAGTCGTGGTGGGCGCGTATTTAGGCCCAGGTTCCACCGCGCGCAGGCCCACCACATGATGTTTGGATTTTTTCCGTGCACTCTCCCCGCGCGTAGCTCTCAGCAAGCGCTACTCGTTCTCCAAAAAAGCAAAACTAGCTAGCTTCTCTCTGTTGATGTATGCATATCCACGGATACGCACATATATCTGCAACAAAAAAAATAGTTGCTTAGTAAACTTGTTTATTACCGCAAATAAATGGTTTTTTGTTGTAATCGTTTTATATTTTTGTTGAAACGGTAGGTGATTTTTGTTTCAAAGCAATCAGCAGCAAAAAAATTGTTCTCTAACCACTTTTTTTTGTAGCATTGTTTTTTTTCTTCAAAATGTTGCGACTATTTGTTGCAATAGAATTTTTGTGTGTACACGGGTTGCTGAATTGTGTGTTGTAGTACTCGACATTTTGTTGCGATAGCAGGGATAAATCACCGCGGTGGCATTTTGACTGAAAATATTACGAAGATCGGGGGCAACACGATATACCCCTTCATCTGAGTGGCGCTGCTGTGTAGTACGGGTTATTTTCCAACAAAATCAGGGACTAAAGTGCAAAAGTATACGTCCCTGATTCTGTGCGTCGGATGACGATCCAACGGCTGTGGAGGGGACCTAAGTTTGACAATTTTAGGTCGACCTCCGCCTGACGCTGGCCTTTTTTTTACGGTTAACATAACATTGTTGTTTTTTTAGCATAGGTAACATCTCGTGTGCTGCGACCACCGGCCAACTCTGAACAAACAATGAAGCAAAGGGGTCATGGGATCAAAATAGGCCGAATCAAGCAGGCTCTCCTCGGACCCAGGCTGAACAAAGAGGGCCGACGTGAGCGCGCCATCGGGGGCTGAACTACTACTACCTCAGAAGTCTGAATGAACGTTCTGGTATCTGAAGAATTTGTGCAGTGCAGGACTGCAGGGGCCTGGCAGTAGCAGCGAAACAAAAGGAAGCCAGAGAAAGCACATCAAAGCTAAGTGAATTACAGAGAGCAAGCTCAGAAAAATCGATTTACAAACTGCCACAATAATAACCACCAGAGATATACTAGTATTATACTGCCGTATCCTCGTTTCTGCAACAGCTATCTAAAGAGAGAGTGAAAGACTGCCAGCGATCACGTACGCAAACAATGGAACAAAAGAGAGCTCGTCTACCATCCCTTGCCTATCAACCACATCCAGTCGAGCACAACGCCTGAGAATATGCCGGCGAGGAGGCACACCACGAGCACGTTGCCCAGAGCGTTCTGCTCCGGCCCCTGCACAAGCAAAAGCAAATGTTACTAAAACATACAGTACGTACCCAGATCCATCCACAAACCCTGAGACAGTGAGTGATCAGCTCCTCGTGCCAAACACTTCCTTCTCGAAATACGATATTTGCATCAACAAGGAAGAAGGGGACTTGCCTTGTACCCATTGGGCGCCTCGGCGAGGACGCACACGGTGAGGAAGCCGTTGGTCAGGCCCAGGAAGGACGTCAGGAGGATCATGAACCCTTGGTCGCCGTACTTGGCCGTGAAGTAGAACGCCGGGATCAACAGGAACCGTGCCAGGATCGCCGCCATCAGGAACTTCCGGTTGGTTATCTTCAGGAACTTGATCAGTGGCAGGTACCTACCGATCAGATCTAACACGTTGTACATCCCGATCAGCACAAGCGCATACCTGATTTTTTGTCAGAAAATGGCATGTCAGATACTTGCACGTCAACTCTGAATTTTGCAGAGGCCGCCATTTCAGAAATTAGATTTCACAGATAGAAGTGCAAGCTGTAAAGCAACAATTGGTTACCATGTTCCCAGGCTGTGTGCTCCTGTGTCTTCGGATAGAAATCCAGGGAAGATTGATAGGGTCAACACATATATGAGGTAAATATCAACCGCATAGTCTATGTTCTCCATCAGCAGCTGTTTGGTGCTCAGACGTTCGTGCTTTTGTGGATCCTCCTCAACCTGCAAAATCAGTATATCAACACTCCGTTCTCGTGATCAAGTAAACAGAACAATGATCATATGCACCGGTACGATTAGAGAGACAAACCTGTCTATCTTGATCAGTTTTGACTCCTGCAGCAGCAAGGTCGCTGCCGACAGTCTTGCTCCCTTCAGAGGCTGCCTTTGTACGGTAGTACTTCACGATGGGTAATTTGGGAAAGACATGTGCGTATAGAAGGAAGCAAAGTAGCTCGAAGATGCATGTTACAGAGAAGAATAGCACTGCACCAAGAATCGTACAGGGATTGGTTATACAGATAAATGATTAGATATTTTAGGAGATTTGCATGTAAGCTTGAAACAGGCAGTGTTCAGGAAGTGCTAAAATGGATATTTTTTTTATGTTTTGTTATTGTTTACAGATGTAAATATCATAGTGAATTTATAGCATTACTGTTTAGGCGCAATAAATGGGAACAGTTTTATGCCATAAGCCCATACACAAGACATACTTTTTACACAGGTGATTTGGCTCATAACTGGATACCAACATCCGTTTTGAAGCATTAATCATTATTAGAACTGATTGTTAATAGAATATTTTAAAGTAAATTCCACTAAAATCAGTTTTTTCTGAAGTCATAGTTGTAGAAAAACTGACACTTAACCCCAGTTCAATAGCATAAGATTTCACAGACCTTAAATGCCACTAAACAATGAACTTAGGGTTGTGTGCAACTATGATCACAATCCCAGAGATATTTCAAATTTATTCAACATTTTACTGTGCCAAAAAAGTAAATGCACCGATTTCAAAGAGAATCTAGCAGTAACCTTATCCTTATGTCACTGACCACCCCCATAACTATCATTTGCATTAGAACTCGTATAGTTTGATTTTAGAGGTGCATAGAAATATTTTCTGCCATTTTCTTTTATAAGATCATTTTACTAATTCTGAATAAATCAACAGGATCAGAGACGTACTGGCTCCATTTCGAAGGCCAGTTTGTGAGTCCTCAAACGCTGCCTTTGTAATAAATCTCAACGCTGATGTTAGAACTCCTGATGCAGCCAGGCCTGCCAAGAAGGACTGAAAATAGGAAGCATGACATGTCATGAAACGTAAAATGCGGCGAGATATACAGAGTTAATCACAAGTATCACAAAGTACATCAATAGACTAAAAAGTGACCTGAATGAACTCTGGGCACATCAAGGAAATGTCGCCAACAATTCCACCTTGAACAAGGGCATCAGATGTCCCAAAAAACGCACTGATTATGCACACACCAATGTATGCTGGAATTCCACCACGCCCTTTAGTACCAATGTCCAGCTGCAATAAGGAGGAGAATTACATGAGCAGGCAATACTGGCACAACATTAATCTGTTTTTTTACCGGGCAAAATAGCCAATGCACTTACCATTATTAAGGCGAATGAACTAAGGAAGAAAAGTCCAAATCCAAACAGATTTCTCCGCCTGGTGTTGAGCTTTGCTTCATAGTATGCAAAGACGCAGGTGAGCCCAAAGGCAAATGGCTGGTAAACTAGCGTAAGAACTCTTGTTGGATGGTATTTCTGCAATCAGACATTGTAGGTTTAAAAACAATATATAAACGCCATAATCTGAATGTACGAATGTGAAAAATGCTGCAATGGGAACTGATCATTTTTTGGACTCTCAGTTGAAGGTAGAAATGATAATCCATATCAGAAAATTAGTTGAGAGTTCAGTTGACAACCGCTGGACCTGAATGTATGGATATTCACTTAACCGACAAAAAAAATCTTGGTTAGTTTTCATTGTACTCCAGAACTATAAGCAAAGGCCCAAGGATGCCTTTAGGTTTGATTAAGTGCTAGCGCCGATGCACGACGCTACTGAATACTGGTTTCTTTCAAAAGAAAGGACAAGAGACACAGTTTGCATCTAAAGTGCGTGTATGATGCTACCGCAAACTGATTTCAGTCAAACCATCAACCGAGTTTCACAATCAAGCACATACCGGGAACAGAGTGACATAGTAATCTTCGATTGTAAGCATACTGTTCCACGCAAAAAGGCTTCCGTTTCCCAAGAAAAAGCAGACCACGATACCCCAGAACTTGCTCTGTGAAACATAACCAAAACTGGCAATAGTTAGTACAGACCATCAAACAAGTTGAAGGACAGTAAGGACCATTAGGTGAACTTGACGAACAACAGAAAGACATGAGTAAACATACCTGAACTGCAGGTGCCTCCGCACCTGCTATCTCGTGGCCCATGATAACTGAGCTCACCTTCGCCTAGCCAGAAAAGTCGGCAACACTGCAAAGAGTTGCCTGTAGCTGGTTCAGAAATCAGGACTAAAAAGCGATGAAACTGAGTTAAGAACACTGGACGATTTTGTTCGTCAGAGTTTAAGAGAAAGAAGCACACGTGTGAGCAAACGTTTGGCACGGTGACAGAGTTCATAGTAAAGATGACACTCGTAAACAAGAAATAATTCTGGTATCCTATACTTTCTAAAAGTGTCTAAATTCGCAGACCACATCTAAAATCTAATTCAAACGTATCAGGCAGCAATACCGGTGAAGAGTAGTAGGAACGGCCAATTCACGCCATGGATCTGATTTAGCAAGAACGCATGGGCCGCCACACCGCCAGAAATAGCGCCGTTCCCTTGTCTCGGCGGCGGACTTAGCGTGGCTTTTTTTGGAAACCAAGCTGCGTCTTCGCCATCTTATCCAAAACCTGCGTCCTGGCCTGGGCACAACTCAAATCGACCGTGTACCCTGAAGGAGAACTCGATCGAGCCATGGTGGGTGGACTAAGGGCAGCACGCACATGGCAAATCGTCAATTGACGGGACGATGATTTGGGTTTTGGTTGCTCTCACTGACACAGCAAAAAAAGAATCCCAAAGAAAACAAGAACCCCGTAAAAAATGGATCATACTCTGTAAACAACACATCTGACTCCAATCAAGTCAGGATTCCTTGACAGCAAAAGATAAGATAAACCCAATCCAAGGCCTCGTCTGTTGTGCCCCGTCGCGGTCGGCAGCAGGTTGCGAAGAACAAAATCAAACAAAAACTTGCAGACGGCAGTGGGAGAAGAGAAGAATTCAAAGAGGGGGGACAGGAAGAGTACGGGAGAAGACATCACTTACCGGAGGAAGGAGGAGCAGCCGATCTTCTCCGGCAGGGAGAGCGCGGCTGCCGGCGGAGGCGGCCAAGGCGAGGAGATGGGAGGGGGATGAGGCGGGATCTATGGGCGCCTGGTCCGTGTGACCATATATATAGTTGCTGTTGAGATTTACAAACGTCAGTTGAGATTTACGTGGGATGCGGCTGGGATCTTTGAACGTTCTTTGACTACTCGTTGGAAGAATCTTTGCGGGGTCACCGAGCTAACGTGTATCGCGTGGCGAGTTCGTCCACTGGAACGATGGGACGGCGACGAATAGAACGATGGAAAAATCCAACGGCGTCGCCGTTCAGACTGTCTAGTGTGGCGTTCCCACCAGAAGTCCACCAGGTGACTTCATGGAATTGTTTAAGAACACCTTGATCGGTAGTGTGAACAGCATAATTCAAATATTCTAGACACACAAAATCATGCTAGCGCAACATTGTATTTAAAAGAAAATCGTGTCTTAGGGTACGCAATTTAAAATTGTGCAACGAAAGCATTTTTGTTGTGGATTATTTTCATTGTAAAAATCGTAGGATGTGCATATGTTTCACATGTTTGATGGACTTTTAATAGAAATGAGCCTAGGAAAAAATGATAGACTGCAAAATGTAAAGCATTTTTTAATTGTAATAGCAATCTACATAAGCGTGGCATATTCCGTGCAAAATATACATGGATATAAACGTCATATCTACGTCGCCGTCGCCTCCGAAGATCTAAGGTGTCACCCTATTGTGATTCTGATATAAATCACCGCCTTCGGTGCCGAAATAATGGGTTTGGTCCTCCTACTCGAGATGACCGACTAAAAAGGGGGTGAGACTTGGTTGGGCGCCAAACCACGCCACCAATATTTCGTCTCTCGCCATCTCTATGGCTACATCCATGCGCATCTCCGTACACGTCTTTTCCCCCCATTCTGCTCTCGTCGATATTCGACATGGTTCTGAAGAAACGGCCGATTCCGCCGGTTCCCCAAGGTCAAATTTTTGGGTGCTTTAAGTTTTGTGAGAGTTTGTATCAAACGATTTTACGAGCAACCAAACAGATAATTTTCGCATCCATTCGGCCTCTTCTGAGCCTCGTGACTAACCAAACATGCTCAAAATCCATACAAGGTGGGTGTGGTGCCCACCTCGATTTGACTATGATCTCGTGGTATCCACTAATTTCAGCCACACGCAGTCTCACCGGCGATTGAAATTTCCCCAAAGTTGCTAGCGTTTTCTTGCGTTTACTATTTATTTATTGTACTTTACAAGGCTAGGTTATTTTTCTTGGTTTTCTGTCTGCCACTTTGGACTACTTCGAATATAGTCTGTGCCATCCGTTGCGTCCAAAGTCACCTTTTCTTGCACGCTCTCCTAGTCAAAACGTCGTGAACCCGTGATTGTGATGTTCGCTCAAGTTGTTCTATCCCTGGCCGAACCTATGATTAAAGTCATACTATTACGTAGTACTTTTATACCAATTGAAACTTGAAAGGATGGTTGTGACTTGCTTTACATCAAATCAAGAGAACCTGCAATAAACGATGTTGACAGCTTTGTCATCGTCGGCATCGCCGAATTTGCATGATTGCACATGATTCCTTAGGTTGAGCTACACTTAATTAAAAAAATATTTAATCGGCCGCATGCTTTCTCACCAGAATATTCTCTATTTTTTGGCGAGGTGGCTAGCTGGTTATAAGGTTCAGCAGTAAAAGGTCACATGATCCAAAGATACACCTCTTGGATGCGACTTCGATCTGCTCTATTCAGTTCGTGACCGCTCATTTCCTTTCTTTAAAACATGCGAAATTATGTTAGGTGGAAAGTAAAACACAAACGGATACAAACACTTGAGCATGACTTCACCATCGTTCTCTCTTTTCTTCACCCGTCTGAATTCTGAATCACTTTCGTATTGGAAGTGGAATCTTCAGCACAAGATAAGATTCAAAGGCCGCTCGGTGCTCAATTTATCCATTCACGGTGACAAAAACAAGAATATATCGCACAACTTGTTCACCACCATTTGCCGATCAGCTACATCGAGGCCAATGCCTTCACAAAATATGCCTCTCAAAGAGAGAAAGCGCAAGCAAGTTGCCCGCCAAAGCACTCTGTTCTGGTCCCTGCATTTACCTTTACACTATGGTTGACCATACCACTACTATCTAGAGGAAAAGCTGGATGCACACATTTTTAGTGACAAAGAGGAGAACCCAAAGATAACTACAAGAGGCAAGTCGAGATGAGGATAAGGCGTTGTGTTGCTTGTTTAGGGAGAGTCTAGTCTATGTGTAGGAGAATGGGGCAGTAGCCTAGTGTTTGGGCTAGAGTTTGAATCTTGCCAGGAGCGAATTTTGGATTTTCACCAAAAAAAAACGCTTCTATCTTAATGATAATGAAAATGAAATTCAGCGAGGAGGACTAGACTTAATTTTAGTCATATGTGTAGAGGTAAAAAATGCGCCAAAACATAACGACATTATTTGTTCAGTGGGTTCTTCATACTTGAGAATTGAGATACCCGTTGCTAACCAAGAAACGGTCTGATCACCATTCATCAGCCCTGATCATTGTACTTTGCGATGTGGAGAATACAAGAATCAGCAAATTAATTACACGCCTAGTCAATCGCATGGTGACATGTAAGGATGTCGTACCATTTTATCGATGGATGGCATCAAATGGGCTCAAATTTGCTGGGCATGCCTAACACATATCCAGCACATGGAGTGCGAAGAATGGTTGGATATTTTAAGCCCATGATATTGGGACAGCTAGTGTAATATGTTCAAAGCCTGGCACGTCGACTGTTTTTTATGTTGGTTTAGAATATTTTGGCAGGATTACTCTTTTTTTTGCAGATATAAAGTTTGCATCAGAACGATTGTCTCTCAAGATAATTATAGGTTTATTTACTCGCTAGGGTCATCTTTCGTTGTTCGATGGGAGTCAAAATGTTACATGCGCCTGAATGTGTGATTTTCATCAAGAAGAAAATGGTAACATAACGTGAATGACCAAAAACTTAAAAGATATGTAACATGCGCGCTACCAACCAATGTGAAAGTGCATGTGTTGCCCAATGCGTGGTTTTGGTAATTAATGACAATCCTTATGGACTAATGTTTGCATTGAGATATACTTGTAGATCTTGTCCATAGGAAAAGATTGGAGTTCATGTGTTGGACTCTAGAAGATTACATGATGACCAAGGTTCCATCCAAGGGTTTATATGAAGAATGGTCATGTGGAGAGTTGAACTTATTGCAAGCATGACTTGGAAAAGAAGATTGAGTGAACTTCATGTTCATCTCCAAGACATCATCTATATCAAGATAAGAAGATGAAACGCAAGTGGATTCATGAAGACGGAGCTTAGCGAGTCTCTCCCATAATGGAGTATGGGGGAGCATTTGGAGAAGTCTTCATCAAGCATGTGCTAGCAAGCACAATCAAGAAAGGTGTCCCAACTTGAGGGAGTCAAGATCGTCATCATCTAGCTCAAGTGGAATGCTCAAGGCAAAGGTATGATCTTGATAGGGTTTCTATTTTGCCGGTCTCGTGGTGTTAGTGGGAGACCGGGTTATAGGATAGACGGCGTACTATCAAGAGGGGCTCTCAAGCGAGTAACTTGATCGCATCTTTGTGGAGAGCTCAAATCTTTGCATTCTTGGCATATCATCTTTCTTGGTTCTTATTTGGCTTTTATCCATGTGAGAATTTAGAGCTTGTGTTCATCTCCATACCAAGCTCTAGTTCATCAAGAACGGATTTCATTTGAATATCTTGTGGTGTTTTTGATGTTGGAGGTTTTACCGGTTCGTCTCATGTAGAGAAGTCAAACTCTCCTCTTGTGTAATCCTCCTCACGTGATGGACTATGATGTGTATATGCATGATCTTGTAAAGCTTGTGATTACCTTGGAAACAAGCCCAAGATCATAGAAAACGGAGTCCGGATGAAAAACTTGTTGGGTTCTTGATGTTGGAGGATTTGTCGGTTGTTCTTTAATAGAGATGTTTTTACCTTTCTACATTTGGTTTTATCCTACCTTGTTGGACTATGATGTTTCTCTGCATAATCTTGAAGAGCTCTTCGTTGCGATTCCAACGAGCTCAAGATCATCGAAATCGGAGTCCGGATGCGAAAGTTATGTTCGTTTTCGTGTTGATGTTTCTGCAGTTTTTGTGTAGACCGGAATTTCCGGTGTAACACACCGGAATCTCCGGCCCGGACCAGAAATCGCGAATGGCGGCACCTACTGGTGCCAGGCCGGAGGTAGGCCGTAAATTTAGTCCGGAAACTCCGGTCGAACTTGTTTCTGGGCCTAACGGGCAGATTTTTGGAGACCTATTTAAGGGGGTCTTCTTCCCCAATGTCCCCCATCTCTCAAGCACGAAAAAGCCCCCCATTGTTGACCTTCTTGAGCTTGGATTTCTCTCTATTCCTCCATGATTCTTGCCTCCAATTAGAGGGAAAAGAGAGAGGAGATCTAGATCTACCATTTCACCAATCAATCTCTCCTCTAAGTGAGGGGAAGCTTTTGGATCTAGATCTTGGAGGGATTTGGTGTTCTTCCTTGTTCTTCCTCTTTTCTCCCCCCATAAGCATTAGTTGCTTTTGGTGGGATTTGAGAGTGAAGGATTTGAGCACTTGTGCTCTTGCCATTGCTTCGTTGCATCGGTTTGTGCTCTCCACGAGGATTCGTGGAAGTTGAAAGCTTGTGAACTTGTTACTCTTGGGTCTTTGGACACTAGACGCCCGTGTGGTGGTTGAGACCCTTGTGTGGTCACTTGTAGCTGTTCGGGAGCCCCCAAATCCCGTTGTGGGTTGTGCCCCGGATCGTTGTTGAAAGGCTCCTGATTTCCGCCTCGAAGGATTCCGATAGTGGAAGGTGAACCAAACCTTTGTGGTGCGGTTCATCGGAGAAGAAGGTGAAATCTTTGTGGTTGTTGAACCATTGTGTTGGTTCACACCTCTCCAACGAGACGTACTCCCTTAACAAGGAGGAACTCGGGAATACATCCTCGTCTCCGCGTGCCTCGGTTATTTCTATACCCGAGCTTTTTACTTATGCACTTTACATTGTGATAGCCTTCGTGCTTGAAGTATTCTATTGCTATCACCTTGTTGCCTGTCTTGCTTAGCATAAGTTGTTGCTGCACATAGGTGAGCCTAGTTTATTTAGGTTGTTGGCTTGTTAATTTAAACACATAGTTTTATTCCGCAATTATCAAGCCTAAACCGGAAAAGTTTTTGTCGCCTATTCACCCCCCTCTAGGCGACATCCTTGTCCTTTCACAATGTCTACCAGGAAAAGAGAAAACACAACTATCATCAACAACTGACTTAAAACCACAAGGACATGAAACTCACCTTACTAGACCTCCAACCATAACCGGCAAAGAAGCATAACACATTGCCTCGAAAGCCGCTTCACGATAGCTGCTTGGCACCTAGACAAAACCATGACACGAGGACCACGTAGAAAGGGCATGAACAAGACCACAACCACAACAACAAGACCCATGTGGGAGATGCCAACTAAGACCTTCCCTAATGATTGTTTTTAGCACATTATTGTAGGCCAATTTGATGACGTGGAATCATACTTATTGAAGAAAAAGATTGAAATTGTATTTACCTAGAATATGGATCTTGCACGAGATCATAAATTAAAAAAGTTGCTACATGAATCACATGCAACTATAAATCCAAAATAATTAATACAAATTTGCTTAGATACAATCCTTAAAAAATAATGAATTGTGGTCTTATAATACACCACTAACCGGGATAATGCATTAGGGAAGGCCCGAGGGCACGTTGAATCGACTCAACACAACAACTCCTCTATGCACCCGTTCCCCAAACAAATGTGTGCATTGCGCACACTGTCATTCTATGACAGTATCCAAGTGTGAACATTTTCTCCACGTTGGGATACCATCTATTTCTTGTCACAGTAGATTTGGCTCGAAATATAAGTGTGGTTTCACAAAAAAAGATGTTGGTCTACAAGACTAAAACCCACTATTAACCCAAGATAAAAAAAATATAAAATTGATTAGTTGGAGCAAGAGGTTGATCGACATCACGGTGAACACAATTAAGCAAACACAATAGAGTCCTCTGATTTTTTTCTTGTGCATACAAATTATTTCAATAAGATGTTTTTCGTTTGACTCTAGATTTTTTTGCTGGAAGTTTCGAATACTATAAATAACAGAAGGGGTAAAGAATAAGCTCTATGTTAGTATAATCCTTAGCTAAAAATTAGTACATGAAAAATGGCTGCCAAGGTCAGTAGAAAGCTTCAAATTGAAGAAAGAAAACCACTTTAGCTTAGTACCCTTTCAACGGTAAAATAGGCTAAGATGTGACACTAAATTTGATGAAAACTCGTGAAGTCTTTCGTCATAATTGATTGATTGATTGACCAAGTTATGAAAAAACATATTATTTTCAACACAATCATATCAATATTATTAGAGCTATCAAGAATTATGTTTGTCACAATATGTGTTTTTATATATTGAATCAAACTTAAGAGACCCCTTATATAGCGTTACTGCCAAAGCCTTTTAAACGAAACCCAAAACCTGTTTTGCGATATTGTGCGGGCAGAAACGGAACTCATCCTACAAATGTAAGCCGTATCAGTTTTAGCCTATATTTTGACTTGGGACAAGAAAAACTTAATACAATAGCAACATAGCTCAAATTAATTAAAGTTTAACATCACACAATACAACGACAATCCATGTTACAACAATTGTTAAAATCAAAATAATTAAATAAATAGCAAATCACGCGGAAATGAAAGAATAGTTCATATCACACCTTAAAAACCAAATAAATTGGGAGACTATCTTCCGTACAAATTCCACTGATGTTAAATAAGATAATCTCAAAGATGGTTGTGCGTGCCCCTGTGCTCAAACTGCCGGTACTTCTCTGTAAATGTTTATATCCTATCGGGGTTCCTGGTAGGATTCACATGGCTACCAACATTGTCATAGAAAACTGCTAGTTTAAATCCCTCTCACCATCGACGGTCATGTGTTGTGTAAAATCACACACGCCGTCATGATATTTGAGGTATATTTCTTATCCCAAAGCGAGCATTAACTCGAACAATTGCAAACCAAACTTGCAACACAACAAAAGCTCTCTCAATATTATTTCGACATGCTTCTTGAGTTTGAATAAAAACAGATTGCTTTTTGACTTGAGGATGTTGGATGGTTTTCACAAATGTTGGCTACGAGGGATAGATAGCGTTGGCTGGATAATACCTCATGGTATAGTTGCTAGCCGGAGCATATCCATTAGCAAGCATAGCAAAAAAGATGGGATCTATGCAGAACATTGATTTCATTGAGAGAACCCTACAAACTAAAAAATCAATGCCAAATCTACAGGTCCTCGGAGACCACTGCTTCAAGCACAATGGTTGGATCACGATATGGGACGGTGTATTGTCCATGCAAATCCACATGGTAGTTCTTCACCTCCCGTGCATGCAATCCACGATGCAAAGCATGGCCGACCATCTTTCTTGCTTCATTCATCACCACCAACCTCATCGGTGTAGTCCGCTGGAATACCGCAGGCAATCACCCGCATTGCTGCGAAGATCTTTTGATACGCACTAAATCCTAGGAGGTCGGTGATGTTCCTCCGACGAGTGAAAACATTGATAGTTGGCCTCGCAAGCTTCGACAATACACACAAATTTTTTCTCGCCTCATTCGACAACGTCTACAAAAAAGATGAGGCGCGTAGTTGCTCACCGGCACGGAGTAAACCTTCATGAGTTGGTCATGCCCGAGAGCTCGATTCCAAGAAAGACAAAGACAGTCAAGTTTGGAGCCCTCCCCTCTTTCTTCTTCTCCTCACCCTCCAATTCGTTCATGGTGGGAAGTAAGATGAGATGCTCGTCATCGTCGTCTTCAATCTCATATTCCGACGACAACGACTCATCAAATTTTTGCACCAAGGAGCTCAATGACGAACTCATCCACACAATTAACCTTGAAATCAATGACAACTACGGAAGAATCAGGTTGGAATGATCTATGCAGATGAACAAATCAAAATAAATTTACCTTTAAATAAGGGCGGCGACATCAACGACGGACGAGTCAGGGCGAGGCAAGGGGGCAGCGGCTGACGGGGGCGGCGTCTGAGCAGCTCAAGAACAACCGGCGGGGTATCCTGTGAATGTCCTTGTAGAATCCATGGCGACAGCCGCCGTCGGCTCGAGTCAACTCGGGCTAAGGAACGGGTGGTGGCGAGCTTCCAAAGGGGCGGAATGGCACGACGGAAGGTAGGGGGTTCTAGGCGGGGCGAAGTTGAAATGGTAGGGCCAAATCGACGACGGTGGCTGCTTTACAAGCGACGGGGGAAGGTGTAAAAGATTGACGGGAAAACTAGAGATACAACATGGATTGGGTTTGTGTTTAAGGGGTGCTTTATTTTTTTTTTAAGATTTTGGCCAAAATACGAGATCTACGCAGGTCAGATTTTCCGCCCGAAACACTAAATAATCAGTTATTATAAGGGTTTCAACTATATAAGGGATCTCATAAAGATGCTCTACGAGGCCTTACAGTGCCGGAGGAAAGAGTATGAAGGAAAGGAAGAAAAAAAAAACTACCCTATCGGTTCCTAAATATAAGATGTTTTATCCTTTTTCTAAATTCACATGTATCCATCTTGACACATTTTAGTATGTACGTTCACTTATTGGTTTACTTATTGGTTTGCGTCTGGTTAACATGTGAAACATCTAAAACATTTTATATTTAAAACGGAGGAAGTAATCTGGGTTTTTTTTACTAGTCATCAACCCGTGCATCCGCACGGGCTGCCCCATTATCGTTTGACGTTGTTTTTTGGGCATTCATGTGGTGAGAAGTTGTTATTTTTGCTGCTTATACTGATCGTGTGTGTATGAAATAATGAGAAATGAAGAGAGACATTTTGTGTACATGCAGGCTCCTTCAAAATTCCCAATATTGGGGAAAGAGGTGATGAATAATGCAACTATATAGTGAGGTGCTTTATATGAAGATCATGAGACAACTTAAGCAAGAAACAATCCTAGAATAAACTTATTACTATTTAAAGATAAGGATACCAATCAAACAATGCATACCATAGATATAGATATTATATAAGAACATCACACTTGCAGGGGTATATGTTTAATACGCTTGTTTTTCCTTTATGGCATTTGTAAGAAATATAAAACTGTTGAATGGGATATTAATCATAGATATTACATATATTATTTGATGTGCCAACCATAGTTTTACATGTATACGCTGTTAGATCTTGTATTGCTTCAAACTGAAGTTAAATATAGATAGTTTTATGAAAGAATTATCCTGACATATCTATTAGTTTATCTTGTCAGATGGTAACCTACATGGTTCTTGACTAAAATGAAACCCAACATTGTAAACTTGTTTCCAAACATACACAGATAGGCATGCCAAAACTATTACTTTTTGGTAAGTATACCAGATAAGCAAGAAACATTTGAGAAGGTGTAGACAATTATTTTTTGGCTATCCTCAAGGAAAATGTGTGTGTTGTTTGCCATACCTACGAAATTAACTAATGGAAGCACAACATTTTTTTGGACAAACTTCTTCGTCATGCATAGATCCATCACCATATATACACCTGATGCTTAATGGTGTGCTTGTCCTCGGCCTAGACAATACTCTTCTTCGTGGAGTCAAAAGTCAATAATGTTCCAGATCTATTTCCTTTGAGATTCCTCAGATTTTCAGCTTTTTGATGATGAAGCGGCAACACTGTTCCATATCACTTTCCATCACACTCGTATTCAATAGATATCCTGATGTTGAAGTGTTGTGATCGGACAGTACGATAGAGAGTAGTTTGATTAGAATCGTTGGAGATGTCGCACGACGCCAAGTGTCTTTTGAAATATTGGATATACGTTTTCTCTTTTCTAGATTCACCTGAAAATTTCGAGGGAGTGTATATGTAGTAGTACAGTAAAAGATACATGTACAAAGCATGCCTGGAAAGGCTCAAATGGCAGGGATGGCTGAAATCTAAAGTATCGATTGTTCTGAGAAAATGCAACATAAGCTTCTCTTTAAATATTTATTCGAATGCAATAATAAAAACTAAAGAAAATCTAACCTTGACGGACAAATATGGCCTTGATTTTGTAACGGTTGAGCTCCTCCTCTCTTCTGCTTGATTGTGTGGTCCATTCGGTTCCTACACTGGTACACGTGCTATAATTCCTTCAAGTAAGATTTCTTTGAGACTGAAACAACCATAATAATTTGGATGTTGTAAACTAAAGTCAAGATAAATTGGATGTTGGGAACACAATAGTACAGCGAATATTTTGTTTGATAAAAACTGTTATAATATAATATTCGTGGGAGATGTCGGACTGACCCTATCTGATACATGTTTTCACTTTTTTCAAGATTCAACATGAAAATTTATATAGAAAGCATGGATGGAAAGGTTTCAAATGGAATTATGGGATGATATATACTGTAAATTGAAATCATCGATTTGTTCTGAGAAAGTGCTACCTAAGCTCTGCAATTATTTTTCAAATTCACCAATAAAACTTATGGAAAAGCAAACTTGCGAATTCAAATATGGTCAAGTTTTTATTGAGATGAAACAACCTTAATAATTTGGATGCTGCAAATTGAAGTCTAGAGAAATTGGCGGCTGCAAATAGAATAGCACAACAGAATCAGGAGTATGGCTATATAATATTTTTTGTTGAAGATGTCCTGCCCGCGCCATCTATTGTCTTCCAAAATATTTGATATGTGTGTTAACTATCGGGATTGAACACTTGAATTTATAAGGTGTCTACGTACAGTAGTATAGTAAAAGATATATGTACAAAGCATTGCTGGAAAACAGGAAAATTTTAAATGGTATTACCGAAATGGCTATACTATAAACTTTAAAGCATCCATGCGTTCTAAGAGAGTTCTGCGCAACCTTTTCTGCAAATATAAAAGTTATGGAAAAGCTAAGATTAAATATGGGCTTGAATTTGTAACCGTTGGGCTCCTCCTCTCATCTGCTTGCGTCCGTGGTCCATACGGTGCTTACACTAATAAACGGTGCTATAATTCCATCAAGAAAGTTTTCTTTGTGACTGCAACCGTCAAAATAATTTGGGCACTACAAAGCTAAGAGAAATTGGATGCTGCAAATAAAATAGAACAAAAAGTGTACCAGAAAAATAAGTTATCGGAAGGAGCTATCAGGAAATTACCTGTGAAAAAATTGTATATAACTTCAGCACACACTGATCACGCCCTAAATAAATCTTATAGAGGCGACCAGCTAGTAACTTCTAATTGCCTGAAGCTTAGTGAAGAGTATATGCCGCCGTGGGCATGCATGCATGCATTGATGTGCAAAATAAATCACCGGAAGATGATGCACCAATTCATGCAATTGATTCGTCAGAAGTTTAAGTGGAAGCACCTGGTGACGCGCGACAATCAACATATTGAGCTGCTTAATTAGCTGATTAGGAAAAAAGGAGTGCATTACGTACCTGGATACTAACATGACGATTTGCAGATCGATCCAGCACTCTAGGCCGCTACGGCCACACGGCCTGCCACTACAGGAAGATGATGGTGCCTTTTCCCATGCATCTTGCGCTGGTGTTAGCCGATCAATTGGATGATTCCCTGACCTGGCGGCCGGATGTGTCGCCTCCGCTAGATCGCACAGATATTGCAAATTGCCGCCAATTACTTGCCCTAGCGAATCGGGAAGGAGAGGAGTCGTGCTGCATGCCGTCAACTCGTCGTGCGAAAGGATGAGGAGCGAATTTCATCAACGGCTCTAGATAAATCATCGGTTAATTGGATGGATGAAATTCTTTAACCTCCAGGATTAACGTGGAGGCTCCTATGGAGTCTCCAATTAGTAAATATAAGATTCCCAAACCAAACTCAAATCGGTTCCGCTGAAATCCAGGATATTTTATAGACTGGGTTTTAGATAGGGCTTCAGCCCACCGAAACACGGCCCAACGAAGCGCGATTCTATATTTGGAAGATCTTTACATACCACCAACGTCCAACGACGGTCCAACGTTCCGATGCTGATCCAGATCAGGCACAGCTCACCCCAAATCTCCCACAATAAATACACGCCACACAATCTCAGCCGTGCAATCGTCATCGAACGGCCGAGACGTTCTCCTTCCCTCCAGAGCATTAATTATCTTCTCTTTATATCTTTTGGAGAGATATAATAACCTTCCAATTCCTTTCAAAAAAAAAACCTTCCAATTAAATAAATCTTTCGTATCCGACGCGGACGCTCCTCGCCTCGTGAGACGACGGCGCTGACGCAATCAGACAGACAGCGTGGGCCCACAATGACACTCCTCATAACCCCACCCCCTCGATGACCCCCTTGCAGAACCTGTAGCCCGCACTGCCTCGATCTCCCAATCCTCCCAAATCCATCGCCGGAACCCTAGCCAGCCGCCGCCGCCATGCCGCCGCGCCGCTCCAAGGGCAAGGGCGAAGCCAATCCCAAAGCCACCGACGCCGAGCCCATAGAGGAGACTGTCGACGCTATGTCCGAGGAGGAGGCCGACCGCGACGACTCCAAGGAGGAGTCCGCGGAGAGCGGAGCCGAGGAAACGGACGCCGAGGAATCTAAGGAGGAGAACAAGGCCGAGGAGATGGATGCGGAACATGGAGAGGAAGCCGACGAGGCCAAGGCCGAGGAGATGGATGCCGAACCTGAAGCCAATGGGGCAGATGCGGAGAAGACCGAAGTAGAGGCCATGGATGCGGAGAAGACCAAAGTAGAGGCCGCGGATGCCAAGGTCGAAGAGGAAGCCGACGAGAGCGACTCTGAGCGCGAAGCAGATGCCGGGGACGCTGATCCGGAAGGGGAAGCAGAGGAATCCGACGGGGAGAAGGAAGAGAAGGCCGTTGCGGCGGACGTGGAGAGTGGAGAGGAAGCCGCTGAGTCCGACGGCGAGGATGAAGAGGAGGCAGCTCAGGTTGGTGGTGATGGGGCGGATTCTGATCCCGAAGGTGAGCCTGATGCCGTGGAGGAATCTCCTCCTCCTTCCCCTCCAGCCCGTGGCCGCCGCCGCAAGCGGGCAGCCAGATCCGAACCGACTCCTGAGGATGACGAGGAAGAGGAGACGCCTCTGCCCCCACGTAGGCGGCGGCGCCGCAAAGCGGGAGAACGCGGCGACTCTCCACCACCGGTGCCAGACCACCTCCGGTGTCGAAGAAGTGACGGTAAGAAGTGGCGCTGCTCAGCTCGTGCACTCCCCACCGTCAGCTTCTGCGAGTATCACTATGCCAAGGCTAGCAAGGGCAAGAAACCGCCAGCCGACGGGGAGGTCCTTGCCGTCGCTCTCCAACGGCAGAAGAAGAACAAGAGGAAGGGGAGAAGACGCCTAAATCTGACACCAGAATCACCCAAGGCCACAAAGGATCTCCCGAATGGATTGATGACAATCTCGCCTGGGAGCAGTGGGGCTGTAGGCTCTCCTTTGACAACAAAGGTTGGAGTGGATATTCCTGCTCCAGTCCGGCGGTGCTACCGTTCCAAGAATGCCGACCCAGTGCCTGTTGGACCTGTGAAGGTTTTACCTAGCCAATCTTTCATTATTCTCTATTGATGATGCTTCGATTTGCATTATGTAGTTTTGTGCTGAACCTGTTCTTTTTCTTGGCGTTTGTGCTGAACCTGTTCTTTTTCAAGGTTGTTCCTCATGCAATGAGTAAAGCAAATGCAGCACAGATGTCATGCCACCGTTGTGGATTGAAGAAGGTAGCACGCGTTGTCAAGTGCAACAACTGTGAAAACAACTACTTCTGCAACAGCTGCATCAATAAATGGTTAGTTTTTTTTTGTTTAACAGTGTTTTATTTCTTTGCTTAGTTGCCTTGCTGAATTCATGATGTTATGCATGCTTTCAACCATCATGTAGTAAGAACTTTGTCTATCCTAATTAAATATCTAGAAGAATGATTTGTCGAGTTTTACGTTTACATGCTATGTAGTAATTTGCTGGTTGCAGAGGAGGTGACATTGAGGGACTGACATACATTTGCTTGAGGTTACGGATTACATACTCTTTTAGGTTTGCATGCTATACCATTTGATTAATGATTACGGAGGAAAAGTAGTGACAAACATTTGCTTGAGTTTCCTGGATCATGTTCCTTTGGTTGTGTTAGGCCCATGCTTTTCACACTAATGCTGAATTATCAGTAATACACGGTAGCTTATTGTGTTATGATCTGCTAGATAGAAAAAAAATCATATTTGATTTTGTTCTGTGATTGCTTCAAATAGTAGGTACTGTTTGGTCTAAAGCTGATTATTTTATATTGTGGATGTTTGAGTAGTCAGTGTCAATAGTGATAATTTGAAATGTGCTTTTACTTTCCCAAATCAAAGATATTCTCAGTATAGTTTGGAGCCGTCCTTGCCTAAGTTCTCACATTTGATTTCTCTATTTGACTTGAATTTACTTATGTTCTCTGGACTACTTTAGGAAACATTATTATTTTAACTTCGAATACACTACTGCCGTATTTTTAGGTACACTATTGTACTTTTAGAGCCCAGTTTAGTATGCCTCCAGTAAAATCCTTGCAATTTTCCTACCATTTTATATTTTGATGAGTCAAGGTACATTATTACAGTAGCTTTGCTTCTCTTGTTTAGTTATTTTCTTTTCAAAGTTGGCTATCTGGGTTCAAGATATCGCCTATAATTCAAATAAGCTCCAGCCATGTAACGGATAAACTCTACTTTACAAAACCATAGAGTGGTATCCACTTAGGTAGAGTGCTGGGCTTGATGACGGGTTCCCTACTTCCTTAGTTACAGGTTCTGTTTACAAATTCATGAATTGAACCCCAGTTTACAGAAACTAGGTTGTTACAGCACTTTCAAGATGCATATCGGGTGCTTCTATAATGTTTGGCAATAAGAGTTATTTTCCTTGATAACACAAAATCTAGCTTAGTTTATTAGCAAACGAAGTAGTGTTCTGCAGCAATTGATGGGCTTAGTCTTAGTATTCATCTTCTGTACAATCCTTGTATGCTAAGAGATCAATTTTGTTTGTGGATCAGTGCATGCATCTATTTATGTATTCGTTTCAGAGTTGTCTACCATAATATGTTTTAAGCATTTTAAGTGTTTCTTCTGTTTGATGTGGGAGGGGCAGATAATTTCTCTTAATAAAGGCTTAATTGCTGAAGTAATCACTCAGCTTAGAAGACTATCGAATCTTGGCAATAACTTGACTGAGAACCAGTGGTGTGATAGGTTCCATTAATATTGAACGTGTTGTTCGACCTAATTGGATCCAGTTTCTAATTAGATTGCGATTTGGGCATGTGTGTATTCTATTCTAGTCACCTTCTTCCTGACTGTTTTAGTACACTGCAGGTATTCTGGGATATCTAGGAAGGATATCAAGATGCAATGTCCAGTTTGCCGTGGCAGCTGTGATTGTAAGAGGTGCACCCGTGGTCAGACTAGGGAGCTATGCATAAGGTTGATTTTTACTAGATAACTGCATGATGGTTAATATATTGCTGTCAATTTATTTATTATTCTTGTTTGTGCTTTGAACCTTCAGGAATCACCAGGTGATCTAGGGAAACTAATCAGGATTAAAATCTGCAACCACCAATTCTACAAGCTGTTACCGTTGAAACTTAACCAGGAACAACTTGATGAATTGGAAATAGAAGCTAAAATACAAGGTATGTTATTGCATTCCATCGTTAGAAAGTATTACATGTTCAGGACTGATGAATTGTTCTACTTTTTAATTAGGAACAAAATTATCCAATATCCGTGTCCAGGTAGCTGAAGACGACCAGAGTGGATCACTTTACTGGTAAGGTCTCATACATGTTGTTGTTCTGATCTATGTATGAGCTAGTAGCTTGTATCCCAATCAGACCAATTCACCCCTCAATTGTCATCTTTATATATACTCAACATTGAATACTTCACTCTTGAAATGTATGAAAATTTACATGTCTCTTTGTTCATCTATACGTTAATAATCATCCGATACATATATTATTACAAGTTTAGCAGCATTATGGTCTAGCTTTCTTATTTTCACTGTTCATTTATCTTTGCATTTCTGCATCCTTCGGGTTGCATCACACTTCTCCCTCTCTTTCCTCCCATCAGAGGGCAGTGTTCTTTCTCTAAATTTTTTAATGGGTGGGCCTAATAGTCTTGCAAACAACCTCTAACAACCATGTAACGTTTCTCATATCCTGTTCCTTTATTTCCTCAACAAATGAAAGTACCTCTTGTATGAAAGAAAACTTCCTTCTTTTGGAGCATATATGCAATAATAACACACTATTAAATGAAGTGTAAGGGTTTGTATAAATAGTAATTACCCTAAGAGAAAAGGTGTTTGTTGTCTTAAGCATGAATATACAATCTGTAAACATAGAAAAGCACAGGGCACGTAGCTTGTATGGCTAATAGAACATAACAATCCATTATGTTGTCCTGATCCCTTTGTTTGATATAGTAGTAGTGCCCCCCTGCACGGCCTTTCACATTCAAGGATCTTAAAGAGCAATCTTAGTTTTGTTGCATTTTGTATATTTGGCTTCTTTGTATTATTATCCAGCAAAAGCCTCTTATATGCTACTTCCTCTGTCCATAAGACGTTTTTTAGCCTACCAAAACGTCTTATAATTAGGGACGGAGGTAGTACTCTTTATTTTGTTTGCCAAATGCATAGTTATTCTATGCAGTTTCTCATCTGATCAGAACATTTTTTGTAACAGTAATAATTGTAAGCTGTCCGTGCACGAAGTCTTGAGAAGCTGCCCAAGATGCCCTTTTAAGCTGTGCCTAGGTTGCTGTCAGAAGATGCGCGAGGGAAATATGTCTGGCAGCACCCCTGAAGATAAATTTACACAACGACTGTTGCAGCAAGAGTCAGCCCATGAGGATGGCAGCATAAGTTGCCCTTCCATTGAGTTGGGTGGCTGTGGGGACTCTCTGCTAAACTTGATATATGCATCCCCTTCTGACCAGTCGGAGGAACTCAGTTCAGGAGACGAGCTAGATACTCCACACAATCATTCAGGAGATAAAGACGATCAACCTCAATCCTCACCTTTAGCAGAGAGTAATGGTAGCCTTGCCAAATTGTCCGGTGGTCAGCAGGAATCCATGTCCACATAATTGCCGTGATGTTACAGTTATCCATTCATCTTTCAGGTGTGAGTGTCATAATTTACGAGATTGGATATGGTCTGAAAGTGGAGAGAGGTTAGATTGCCTTATCTAGTGTGATTATCGGCTAGTACAGCCATTGATTTTAGGTCTTTGACCTGTTGGGGATATTATTCTCAGTAACTCTTCCGTGTTGTTCGTCTTTGGTTAGACATTATGCTGGTCACCAGTGTAAATAGGGTATTGCCTTTATTTATCGTCGGTAGAGAGCTGGTTGAAGCTTTGTATCAGTCGTACTGTGGTTAAATTTAGAAAATTGTCTGTACTCTATTGGCTATTGCAGTGTTAGGCAAGTGTCGTATGCTATTGGATTATTAGCAGTCTTCTGAAATAAACATTACTTTGTGATATTTAAATATGTTTCTCATGATTTCTTGCCCAGATATTGATCTCTTCAGTATAAATTACACTTTTGTTCTACTGGAATGAAAAAAGCGGTCAAAGTGTACAGGAGTGTTACAGGAGCGTTACGTGTTCAACAAAGTTCTGAAGTGTCGAAACCCCTGTTCCCTAATGCTCCGTTTGGATGTTCATATTGAGAGGGTAGATATTATATTGGCCTCAATATCCAATATCCAGGATATTGATATTGAGATTGAATGTCAATATTTTCTGTTTGGATGTGTTAGATATTCGGACCTAGACAAGATATTGAGTTTGAATGTCAAATGCTGTTTGGATGTTATAAACGTGGTTTTTCGAGATATTGATCAAAATGTACAGAACAATCACATATTATGGTACAGAACAACAACACTATATCAAATTCAATGCATAATCCATCATAAACGACCATTTTAATGAAGTCTCAAACAAACAAGGTACAAAGTCTCATACGTAATATGGCATGTTCTTACATAGCAATCACAAATGACAAGCCCTCAAGGCAACATGAGCAGCCATTTCTTCCTCAACTCCAAGGGGAGCTCCATAAGTGCATGAAATAAACGCTCGCTAAGGATTAGCTTCCCATAAGCTCGCAGTTTGTCAGATCGAGACAAGTCTGGTATGTCATCAAGTGCAGCAAGTATCACAGAAGGAGGAGTAACCTGGGGTGCCTGTAATGGCTCCGTCGACTTCATTGCATCACTCCAAGACGTCTTCATATCTCCAAGCATGCACATAATTGCTTCACCCATACGTGGCTTCTTTGATGGGCCAGCACATTCAGGAGAGATATCATTGGTCTCTTGTGTTGGTGGTATAGTTTCAGCCTCAGTTTCAGTTTCCGCACCAGTCCTAGCACCTTGACCGGTGGCATGGTCTTTTGAGTAAATAGTACATATCTCATTCCAGTTGTGGATCACCTTGTTCTTGTATATAGCTGCTTTTTCATTAGCCTGCAAGCACGTACAAACATGAGTTACATTAGCAAGTTACAAAAAATTAGAATGAGCTAGCGACATGTCATGTACCTCCACATATCTGTCCCATACTTTATCGCTGTCCATTTGTAACACATTCTTGTCCCAATCCCAGCCAAATCCACTCTGAGAAAGAATTTTGCTTACAATCTCATAGTGCTTGTCAAAGGTTTTGCACCTTGTTACGATTTTGTCCTTTGTGACGTCCACCACACACTTCTCTTTAACATTCTTGATAGCATGTCGATACACATGTGACTTCCATCCATTTTGAGCATGATCTCCATTGTTGTGATGCTCAACAAGCACGTCCAACAAGGCACGGTTCATCTCCGGAGTCCACTGCGTGTAAGCTCTTCCAAATTTCTTTGCCTTTGCTCCCTCCATGGACCAGCGCGGGGGGAGCTGCGTGAGACAAGGTCGGGAACAGGTACGGGAGAGACTCTTTTCCGAATATGGAGCGATGTCGAGGCCACAGGCTGGATATTGGGCTGGACGGTTTTCTTCCTTCGCGCAGCTCGCTCGATATTGTGCCCGAATGTCGAGCCTGAATGCCACGCTCCGCCAAACGGTGACATTTGGGATATTCGGCTAAGAATGGACGCGAATATCCAATATCAAGGCTGAATGCAAACATCCAAACGATGCATAAGAGAATCTCCAACCTGGTTGCCAAATTTGCCCCAAAACTGTCGGACAATCCCAAAATTCATCTCCCACAACGAACGTCAGATACTACAATATTGTCCCAAAATTCATCTCCGACAACGAATGTCAGATACTACAAACTACATAAACTAGATACACTACTCGTCGTCGGAGACTACAACTACATCGCTGGAGCAAGATCCGTCGTCGGCAGGGCGGAGCTGACGTACAAGCGATGGGTGCAGCTGACACCAATGATATAAAGGAGTGGACAAAAATTATGTCTCTGACCCCATCCCAAAAATTCGAGTGACCCCATCGCGGCTCAATTAGACAAGACACGAGCACCAGCCCATCTCCAGATTTAACGTTTTTTAGTTTAAAACCCAGCTAGAGGTCATGGGCCTGGGAAATCATAATGCTTAAATATGGCCCATGCAGCCATGTGTCGTTGCTTACTTGCTCCAATGCCAATCGATAGTTCCAAAATAGAGAGCCGCTAAAAAAAATAGAGAGGAACGTCGCGTGCGCCGGGCGGCGCCTCCAATTTCATAGCACGGCACCACGAAAAAAATCCCCAACTCCTCGCAGCGACACCATGGTATCACAGACGCAGCTATGCAGATCGATTGCGACGCCATAGGTGGCCGGCGGCCGGCGACGACGAGCCAGCGACAGCAACAGACGACAGTGACGGAAATTGCATCTGCTCTGCCAAGAGTTTAGGTAATACACTTGCAAATCCACTTCTAGGGCGTGGTCTCACGGATCAGTTTCGTTGAATAATCAATCTAGTCTAAAAATTGCGTCGTCTTGTAGTTTTAGTTTTCCAGGTATTGATTGTGTTTAGAAAAAATGTGATGCGAAATAAAATAGGCAAGTAATTTATGAGTAATTGGGTCATTTGCTTTGTAAAGAAAGGTTTTTTTTTTTATAAAGGGAACTTTATTACTTAAAAGTTTTAAGCATGTACCCGGCCTCTGTATAGATAAGATGCACACAGCCACACGTCCACATAAGTATCAAAACAGCGAAAAGAAAAATAGGCGAGTTACATATCATCATGAGAAATTGTAGAAACGCCTAAACTGGTGGAGGGCCAATCCGTAGATTATGCTGCCATCCATGTTGGGAAAAAAATCTCTCGCCGAGTCCTCCAGCCGCGTACACGCCTCCGTGAACAATGCGCTGTGCTCCGCACGCTGCAGTGGCGCCCATGAGCGGATCAATGCCGTACACCGGTAGATGACCTGCATAAGAGAGGCATTTTGTCATTAAACACCTTGTCATTTCTACATAACCACAGCGACCAAATAGCGGCAATCGCTCCCACCATAATTAGCTGCATAAACCTAGAATCTACACCATTGAGCCAATTGCCAAATATATTGGCAACACTACTAGGTGGATATAAGTTCGAGGCTATCTGAATGGCTGACCATATATACATAGCGAAATTACAACGAAAAAAGGTGTTGTATACTCTCGTCGTGATGACAAAAGACACACGATTTGTTTCCTTGCCAATTCCGCCTTGCAAGGTTGTCTTTAGTGAGGATCACTCCTCGACGAAGATACCACGCAAACACCTTAGTTTTCAGTGGAATCTTCATCTTCCAAATTTTCTTATTATTAACAACTGAAATCTCAGGCTGAATTAGCGCTCTGTACATAGAATCCACCGAGAATTTGCCATTCTCATTGAGATTCCATCGAAATTTATCCGATCCTTGCGTCAATTGCACTGAAGCAAGACGTTGTAGCAAGACATTCCAAGATGCTTGTCTAGGACCAAACAGACTTCTTCTGAACGACACATTCGGTGGGAAAAATTCCAACACCTTGGCGAGTGTATCGCTTTTGTGTCGCACAATGTTGTACAGTGCCGGAAATTGTTCACGAAGAGTGGCATTATCCAGTCATTTATCCTCCCAGAACCTAATTTCGGATTCATCCTGGATGGAGAAAGACCCATGTGGAAAAAAGTACTTTTTGGTGGTCATCAGGCCAGCCCAAAAGTGAGAATCACCCGGCTTCCAATAAACCTGTGATAGCGCTTTTGAACCCACATACTTTCTTCTTAGGAGGGTCTGCCAAACCCCGTCCTCTGATAGTAGCTTAAAAAGCCATTTGCCAAGGAGTGCCCTATTCTTGACCTCAAGGTCATGAATCCCGAGTCCTCCTTGGTCTTTAGGTCGGCAAACCACACTCCACTTAGTCAAGCGGTACTTTCTCTTCTCACTATCTCCTTGCCAAAAGAATCTTGATTGGAAATAATCCAATCTTTTTAAGACTCCTTTTGGTAGTTAGAAGAAAGATATCATACACAGTACCATATTACTTAGTACTGAATTTATGAGAACTAATCTCCCCCCCTAAGGATAATAATTTCCCTTTCCAGCTGTGTAATCTGGCCTGTAAACGTTCCTCGACCAGTTTCCATTCAGCATTTGTGAGTCTCCGATAGTGTATCGGAATTCCCAAATACTTAGTAGGAAATTGTCCCTGCGCGCAGCCAAAAAGCTCGGCATACTGAGAAACATCATTTTGAGCCTCGCCAAAACAAAACAACTCGCTCTTATGGAAATTTATCTTTAACACCGACAAATGCTCAAACGCTGATAGAATTAACTTCAGGTTTTGAGCTTTTTCGATGTCGTGATCCATAAAGAGAATTGTATCATCGGCATATTGAAGTATAGACAAACCACCATTGATGACTCCCAAGTGCAGGAGATCAATTGTAGTACCTTTCGAATAGAAAAGGTTGTCGAACCCACGAGGAGCTGAAGGTATTGGTTATTAGAAATGATAAATAGACACTAAAAGATGCAAGTGTTTTTGGTATTTTCGATTGTATAATTGCAAGACAGTGACAATGCAGCAGGTAAATGGTAACAAGTAAAAACTCTCAAAGAGAGAGAAAGCCCAATCCTCTATGTGTAAGAGGACAAGCTCAAGTGATGTGTAACTTATATGTGGAAAACGTTCCCGAGGGCGGCATGGATATTGCTAGGCATATAGATTTATTAAACAACACGTTGAATATCTTGTCTAGTTTTAATCTTCTTCGGACGGAGCTATTATTAGGTACAACTAAATAAATAGACTAAACCCCTTATGATGGATCATGTGGCCAATTAAATGACAGCACAAGAATTATTAAGATATAAAACCCCACCATAGCATTACGCTCTAGGTCCCCGATACTAATACCCCGTAAAGTAACTTAATGATTCGGTCTCAGGCTTTCGTGTCCTCCCAAGTCTCCCTCACGCCATTACACTACGGTGTTCTCCTATGAGCCCATATAGGTGAAGTGTTGTGCAGTCGACGTTCGCACAACACCATCATAGAATCACACAAAAAGATAAACACTAGACAAAATACCAACACATGTCATATATAAATCATTGCCAATTCATCCTATGCCCTCAGGAACATACGGGAACTACTCACAACGTGCAAACATGGTGATGATCAGTGGCATAAATGGTACAACACAATCTGAAAGTATAACTCCACCAACAAATAATGACAAGTACTCAATCACAAACATGAATAGTAGCACAAGACAAGTATCTAGGGTATAGCAACTCTCAAACTACGAGGGGAACGGAGTGGATCACGGAGATGATGATGGAGATGGTGCTGGTCTTGGTGATGGTGATGATGTAGAGGCCTCCTCCCACGCCAAGGAGGAGAGGTGATGATGATGACGGTGATTTCCCCCTTCTCCGGAGCAGCAGGATCTGATCCCCTTGGAGGGAATCGGGAGCTCCGCCGCCGCCGCGACCTCGGATAGTCTCGTAAAAATTAGGGCGTTACTTTTCGGGCGAGACGGAGACCTCGTTAAAAAGCCCCAGGCGAGGAAGTGCCCGAGGCTCATTTTGGTGGGTCCCACGCGGTCAGGGAATCTGGCCGCGTGGGCCCACCTATTTTGGGCCTCGTGGCCTTCCTTGCTTGCTTCTTCTTTCCTCTGGTGTTCTCCCGAAGAAAAACCAGCTGTGCAATTTTCCTTTTATTAATTGGGCCTTCGTAGCTCCTGAAACAATAAAAACACAAAAAAAAGAGGTTTCCTGCCTCCCAGAAATTAAATACGAAAAATAGGGACTTTGTAGGAAAGTCCCTAAATCATCTAAAACATGTAAAAACAATGATATAATAATGCAAATAACATCCTAATATGGTGGTATAAGTGGTATGGATGATGATATAAAATGCACGTATCAACTCCCCCAAGCTTAAACCCTTACTTGTCCTCAAGTAAGTAAGGACATAGATCATTACATGCATCAATGGACTTATGGTTGATAAATAAATACGAGCATTGTATCATCATCATATTCAATTGCAATGTAGGATTAATGAATTAAAACTCATACACATAAAGGCAGCATAAGTAGAAGCTCTAGCAATCACCCCTTGCACTTTGAAAGCAAATAACCATTGTATGTTGGACAATTGAATCACACTATTTTTAACATGCTTTTGCTCTTAAGGCTAGCATCATAATGTTTAATACTTTATTGAAGTTTAAAGACAAGATAAACTCTCATTGGATAACAAGTTAAGGAAGACAAATGAAAAGACAGATATAAAATTATTTGCACCCTTGCTTCACTAGTAACTAGTGCAAACTTTAGTCATGGATGTTTCAATCAAGTTCTTATGCTCAAACAACCTTTATCTCACACTTTCCATGGCTAACCGAATGCTCTGGTGCCTTCCTTTCATACACTTTACAAGAGCATAAGTATTGACACATCCATGATCATTAATTTGCTCAAAAGATACTAGATTCTAACAAGAGTGTTTCATATCCTTTTCATTAACTATTCCCAACTTCTTATGCTACAAGACTATATCTCAACCTTAAACTTATTAATTCTCAAGTCATAATGACTCACTCTTTTCTTATTTATATTGAGCTAGATTCTACAATTGTCCAACATACTCAAGTTAATTAAATTCAAGGCAAGATGTGACTGAAACCTCTAAAATAAACCACGCTCATTTGCATGAGTGTTGCCCATAAATCTCCAAAGAAGAGAATCATAGATGACACCATACTTTAATATTCATTGATAAACCATAAGATATGGATACATGATAATGCTCCATGAGCTCACACAAGCCTAAAAGAGACTGATAACTAAATGATAAAAGCAAAACACACCATGACTAGATAGATATGATAAACTAGTAAAGATAAAGACTAGGTGGAACTCCCCCAAGCTTGACGTTTTACGGAGGCTCTTTATTTCTTCTCTTTGTCTTCATAATAATTCTCTTCAAGTTCTCCAGCCTCTCCTTGTACTCTTCAACCTTCTTCTCCAGCTCTAGGTTCATGAAGTGATGAGCATCAAGGCTGCGTTCAACAACAGTATTATACCTGAAGATCTTCTGTTCCAGGTCCTCCAGCCTCTCCTCCACCGTGCCAATGATCTTGGGAGCCTTCACCTCCTCTATGAGCATCGCGCCCTCCTTGAAGGACAAGGTCTTCATTGGTGCCATCACGGAGTTGAGGTAGCGGTTCACAACACCTCCCTTGGGGAAGCTCTCCCCCTCATGATCGGATCCGGAGCTAGACATGGCTAAAACCTGACAGACAGAAACAGCAAAAGCAAAGAACGCTCGAAAGCTCTCGGTACGAGATTAGATTGACGAAACGGGGTATATATTGACGGTTTTTAGGGCAAGACGAAGAGTCGGAGTCGAAAACGGGACGAATCGGGACTCCGAGGGGCAAAAGGAGTGGGCCCACGCGGTCAGGGAATCTGGCCGCGTGGGACCCCCTCTTTTCCTTCTCGAAGCTCCGTCACGTCCAGTTTTCTTGTCCCACACGTTAATTTCCATAAAAAATGATGTCCGTAAAATATTACGCAATTCCGAGAAACTTTCCAGAGTAAAAGTTACCTTTTATTGATTTTGGATTTCTGAAACTGCAAACTTCTTTGCAATTACCTCCTCCGGTGTCTGTAAAATGAATTCCTCCACCTTTCCAATGAAGCTTTTTCCTGCAATATAATGTTTAAGGCGTTGTCCATTAACCACATGAGGTTTACCTTTCATATCACCATGAAGACGGATAGCTCCTGAACGGTATACTTCCTGTATCACTAATGGTCCCTGCCACTTTGAAGCTAACTTACCTGCAGAAAACTTGAAACGAGAGTTGTATAATAGCACTTGATCACCTACTTTGAATTCTTTCTTTTTAATTTTCTTGTCATGCCAAATCTTAACTTTTTCTTTAAACATCCTGGCACTTTCATAAGCTTCATTTCTCCATTCATCTAGTAGGTTTAAATCAAGAATTCTCTTCTCTCCAGCAGTTTTAAAATCAAAGTTCAATTGTTTAATAGCCCATCTAGCTTTATGTTCTAATTCAACAGGTAAATGACAAGCTTTTCCATAAACCATTTTATAAGGAGACATTCCCATAGGATTTTTAAAAGCAGTTCTATAAGCCCATAATGCATCGTTAATTTTAAGTGGCCAATCAGACCTAGACTTATTCACTGTCTTTTCCAAAATGAGTTTAATTTCCCTATTACTTAATTCAACTTGTCCACTAGTTTGGGGATGATAAGGTGATGCAATTCTATGGTTAACATCATATTTTGCCAAAGTTTTCCTAAGAATACCATGTAAGAAATGAGAACCACCATCAGTAATTAAAAACCTAGGAACACCAAACCTGGGGAAAATGATGTCCTGAAGCATCTTCATTGCCGTGGCATGATCTGCACTTTTGGTTGGAATTGCTTCCACCCACTTTGTAACATAATCCACTGCAACCAAAATATGAGTATGCTTTGTCTTTGATTCGGGAAAGGTCCCATAAAGTCAAAACCCCACACATCAAATGGTTCAAGTGGTAAGGAATAGTTCATAGGCATTTCATTTCTCCTACCAATATTTCCTACTCTTTGACATTTATCACAAGATTTAACATATTCAGCACAATCCTTAAATAAAGTAGGCCAATAAAAACCAGACTGTAATACCTTTGCACCTGTACGATCTCCTGCATGATGTCCTCCATAGGGACTGTCATGACAATCTCTTATAATAGCCTGTTGTTCATACTCAGGTACACAACGTCTAATAATACCATCCACACTTTCTTATAAAGAAAGGATCATCCCAAATAATGTCTAAGATCATAAAAGAATTTCTTTCTTTGTTGAGTAGTGAAGTGTGGAGGTAAAACTTTACCAACAATAAAATTTGCATAATTGGCAAACCATGGAGATGCAACTTTAGCACTAGAAACATTAACAATTGCAAGTTGTTCATTAACAAAGCTATCATTAATAGGAATAGGATCATCAGGTATATTTTCCATTCTAGAAAGATGATCAGCTACTTGATTATCTTCCCCTTTCCTATCAACAATGTGTAAATCAAATTCTTGCAATAGAAGTACCCATCTTATTAATCTAGGCTTAGCATCTTTCTTATGCATTAAGTATTTAATGGCAGAATGATCAGTATGCAATGTGACTTTCGAATCAGTAATATAAGGTCTAAACTTGTCACAAGCAAATAGCACTGCTAAAAATTCTTTTTCAGTTGTGGCATAATTCCTTTGAGCAGCATCAAGTGTTCTACTAGCATAATAAATGACATTCAGTTTCTTATCAACACGTTGGCCCAAAACAGCCCCAACTGCATAATCACTAGCATCACACATAATTTCAAAAGGCAATTTCCAATCAGGAGGTTGAATAATAGGAGCACTTATTAAAGCATTCTTCAAAATATTAAAGGACTCAATGCAATCATCATTAAAAGAGAAAGGAACATCCTTTTGCAAAAGATTGGTTAGGGTTTTGATATTTTGGAGAAATCTTTAATAAACCTACGGTAAAAACCTGCATGCCCAAGAAAACTTCTTATACCTTTGAGTCCCTTGGGTATGGAGCTTTTCAATAGCTTCTATCTTTGCTGGGTCAACTTCTATTCCTTTCCAGAAATCTTATGCCCAAGAACAATACCTTCAGTAACCATGAAGTGACACTTCTCCCAGTTTAAAACTAAGTGTTGGTCTTCACAACGCTGCAAAACTTTGTTAAGGTTGAACAAGCAATTATCGAAGGAAGTACCATACACAGAAAAATCATCCATAAAGACTTCCATTATCTTTTCAATATAATCAGCAAATATAGCATTCATGCATCTTTGAAAAGTAGCAGGAGCATTGCACAAACCGAATGGCATTCTCCTATAAGCAAATGTACCAAATGGACATGTAAAAGTGGTTTTCTCTTGATCATCTTTATGAACAGGAATTTGGGAGAAACCTGAATAACCATCTAAATAGCAAAAGTGAGAGTGTTTAGATAACCTTTCTAACATTTGATCAATAAATGGCAATGGGTAATGATCTTTACGAGTTGCTTTGTTTAACTTCCTGAAATCAATACACATCTATAACCAACAACAGTGCGTTGAGCTACAAGTTCATCCTCATCATTTGGAACAACAGTCATTCCACCCTTTTTAGGAACACAATGAACAGGACTAACCCACTTACTATCAGCTATAGGATAAATGATACCAGCTTCAATAAGTCTTATTACCTCTTTCTTACCACTTCTTTCATTTTTGGATGGAGACGGCGTTGATAATCAACAACAGGTTTTGCATCTTCCTCCAAATTAATTTTATGCATACATAGAGCTGGGCTTATACCTTTAAGATCATCAAGAGAGTATCCAATGGCTGGTCGGTGAGCTTTAAGCACATCAAGTAATTTCTCTTCTCTTCAGCTGAAAGGTTAGCACTAATAATGACAGGATATATGCTCTTCTCATCAATATGCATATTTAGATTTTAGGCAAAGGTTTTAATTCAAACTAGGATCCCCTTTAGGTGGTGGTACACTCCTAAATTATCAGGTGGGATATGCAATTGTAATTGTGGTGGCTGTTGTGAAAGTATTTGTTCTAAAGCATCTTTTTCTTCTTCATTAAATGGTTCATCTTGATTAAGCATGTATCTTTCCACCACGTCTGTTGAAGCTACAGCTACATGAGCAAGAGTTTCAATTACATCTTCAGAAAATGGCTCTTTCTTTGAATGCTTATCAGAAAATTTAGAAAAGTTGAATGCAAGTTTTTCTCCAGCACAATTAATAAACACTTTCTCTTTAAGCAAATCAATTTCAGCACCAACAGTATGTAAGAAGGTCTACCGAAAATGATAGGACAAAATGAATCTTGAGGGCAACCAAGCACAATAAAATCAGCAGGATATTTAATTTTACCTACCAATACTTCAACATCTCTAACAATTCCAAGTGGATTAATATAATCTTTATTAGCAAGTTGAATTGTCATACCTGTCTCTTCCATACTGATAGGATCAATATCAGGCTTGATTTCAAGATACAGAGAATATGGAATGACACTAATGCTTGCTCCAATATCACATAAGCCATGATAACTAGAAGTCCCAATAGTGCATGATATAACAGGCTTACCAACCTTGGCCGAATTGCCTTTAACAACTTTAGTAGCATCTTCACATAGATAAACATCAACAGGATCTTCTTCATTTAATTGTTTGATAATAGAGATTTGACTGTTGACTTCCATCTGTTCATAAGGCTGAGATCTTCTTCTTTTACTCTTGTTAGAAACAGCAATAAGTAAATTTTCCTTGACTTGGTTTGGATATGGTGGTGCCTCAACATACTCCTCAATTGTCAAGGATGACACTGGTTCTACCTGTTTAATAACTTTGGGTACAACAATAGATTGTTTAACAGGTTCAACATAAGCTTCAAACCCAGTTTTAGGAATACCAATATGATTAGCAAAAGATTTAGCTACCTGAACCAAATACGAGCATTACCAGATAAAGACAGATATAACAGCTTCCTTTTTACCTGATCTTCAGAAATACCAGGAAGTCTAAATAAACTACATATAGCCTCAATTGTTTCCATGTGTTCACGTGCAGATTTAGTTCCATCTCCTGTAAATGGATTTTTCATAACTCTTTTAACATGGCCAACGGGAATTTTATATCCCACTTTAGGTATCTCAGGCACAGTAGTTTCAACAGTTTTAGGAGCATAAGCACTTTCATATAGAGGAAGATGTAGCGAGGCACGATTCATAAATGCCATAGTAGCAATGAGATAAAACAGTAAATAAAATTCACCTTTCAAGTTTCCTTACCAAACTTCTTACCAATAGCGCTACGCTCCCCGGCAACGGCGCCAGAAAAGTATCTTGATGACTCTCAAGTGCAGGAGATCAATTGTAGTACCTTTCGAATAGAAAAGGTTGTCGAACCCACGAGGAGCTGAAGATATTGGTTATTAGAAATGATAAATAGACAATAAAAGATGCAAGTGTTTTTAGTATTTTCGATTGTATAATTGCAAGACAGTGACAATGCAGCAGGTAAATGGTAACAAGTAAAAACTCTCAAAGAGAGAGAAAGCCCAATCCTCTATGTGTAAGAGGACAAGCTCAAGTGATGTGTAACTTATATGTGGAAAACGTTCCCGAGGGCGGCATGGATATTGCTAGGCATATAGATTTATTAAACAACACGTTGAATATCTTGTCTAGTTTTAATCTTCTTCGGACGGAGCTATTATTAGGTACAGCTAAATAAATAGACTAAACCCCTTATGATGGATCATGTGGCAATTAAATGACAACACAAGAATTATTAAGATATAAAACCCCACCATAGCATTACGCTCTAGGTCCCCGATACTAATACCCCGTAAAGTAACTTAATGATTCGGTCTCAGGCTTTCGTGTCCTCCCAAGTCTCCCTCACGCCATTACACTACGGTGTTCTCCTATGAGCCCATATAGGTGAAGTGTTGTGCAGTCGACGTTCGCACAACACCATCATAGAATCACACAAAAAGATAAACACTAGACAAAATACCAACACATGTCATATATAAATCATTGCCAATTCATCCTATGCCCTCAGGAACATACGGGAACTACTCACAACGTGCAAACATGGTGATGATCAGTGGCATAAATGGTACAACACAATCTGAAAGTATAACTCCACCAACAAATAATGACAAGTACTCAATCACAAACATGAATAGTAGCACAAGACAAGTATCTAGGGTATAGCAACTCTCAAACTACGAGGGGAATGGAGTGGATCACGAAGATGATGATGGAGATGGTGCTGGTCTTGGTGATGGTGATGATGTAGAGGCCTCCTCCCACGCCAAGGAGGAGAGGTGATGATGATGACGGTGATTTCCCCCTTCTCCGGAGCAGCTGGATCTGATCCCCCTCGGAGGGAATCGGGAGCTCCGCCGCCGCCGCGACCTCGGATAGTCTCGTAAAAATTAGGGCGTTACTTTTCAGGCGAGACGGAGACCTCGTTAAAAAGCCCCAGGTGAGGAAGTGCCCGAGGCTCATTTTGGTGGGTCCCACGTGGTCAGGGAATCTGGCCGCGTGGGCCCACCTATTTTGGGCCTCGTGGCCTTCCTTGTTTGCTTCTTCTTCCCTCTGGTGTTCTCCCGAAGAAAAACCAGCTGTGCAATTTTTCTTTTATTAATTGGGCCTTCGTAGCTCCTGAAACAATAAAAACACAAAAAAAACAGGTTTTCTGCCTCTCATAAATTAAATACTAAAAATAGGGACTTTGTTGGAAAGTCCCCTAAATCATCTAAAACATGTAAAAACAATGATATAATAATGCAAATAACATCCTAATATGGTGGTATAAGTGGTATGGATGATGATATAAAATGCACGTATCAGCCATCCACAAGATGAGGGATGACTCCTTCAATTTCGCCGTCAGCCTTCGCACGTTCAATCAAAATAGCAAGCATATCCGCCACTATATTAAATAGCATTGGTGACAAAGGTTCACCTTGTCTAAATCCCTTTTTGGTTTGGAAGTATTGATGCATGTAAAATGCATACATGAACTTTGCATTATATTACTTATATTTCAATCATATTTGCATCATATAAGGGTTATATCATTGTTTTATATTGATTTTGGGAATATTTCGTAGTTTCCCTATTTTTCTGGAATTAACCCTGCACAGGCAGAAACTCTATTTTCTATATTTGATGTTTCAGGGACCCAAACGACGTCCAAATGACCTGGAAATTTACGAGCATCAGTTTTTGGAAGGAACAAAGCGTGGAAGCGAAGGAAGCGAACAAGCGGAGGCCCGAGGGTCAAGATGAGTGGGCCCACGCGGCCAGATTCCTTGGTCGCATGGGACCCATCATCTGGGGCCTCGTGGCTCCGTTGCCGTCGATCTTTTTTCCCGAGCCTCCGTCTTGACCTAAAAACGACTATAAAAATAGTCCCCGACGCACTTCGGAAAGGAGCACCGCAGAAACACAGAAACCACGAAACAGAGACCTGGAGTTGCAGATTGGAGGGGGAAAACTCCGGCGGGGCGCTGCCGGCGTGGTCTCCATCTTCTCCAACGACTTCTCCACCGTCTCCATGATGAAGAGGGAGTAGTCCACCCCTGGACTATGGGTTTGTGGAAGTAACATTTTCTGCCATTTAAAAATCCGAAAATACAAAAACACTTTTACTTCTTGCATTCACAATTCAAAACCCAAAAATATCATCCATCATTGTTTCCATCATCCTTGCATATTTATTTATCATCATTGCATATTTATTTACTGTTTTGCATTCATTTTATTTTGATATCATTCTCACACCTTGTGCTTGACAACCACTTGGTGAGGTTGAGGGCCAAAACAATTTACTTTGTTTTGTAGGTTTTCAAGAGAAGGATAAGAAGATAAATCTTTCACTACTGATTCCCCGAGAGTTCGATATTAAACCCTCGAGTCACCCCTCGTGGGGAAAACCGTCTTTCCTATACTATACACTCTGCACTTGGAGTCTCAACCTAACCCATATTCTTTTGACGCAGGTAACTACGTCAAGGGCCATCAAGACAGTTTTCTTGGCGCCGCTGCCGGGGAATCATTGCTGTAAAGGTTTATCCAAAGGTATCTCACAACAAAGTCAACTTCATCACCAACTTGTGCAAACACCTAAGCTTGGGGAGGTTGCACCAACGTGAGCATCATCTTATCCATCTTTACCTTCAAAGCATTTTATTTTGTTTTGTTATTGTCTTGCATATCATATTTATATTTCGGTTTCATATTTTATTTTCAGTTTTGCATTTTGTGTTGCATTTATATTTCGGTTTGCATTTCTATTTTCAGTTTTGCATAAAAAATTAAAAAACACATAAAAACTTGCATAATGGAAACGATAACCTTTTGGCCATTTAGTGTTAAGAACTTTCCTCAAAATATGAATATCCCTGTTGAAAAATTTGAAGTAGATCATAATATCACTAAAATGATTTATGAACACCGTTTTTATGGTTAACCCAAGGAAGTTCCTGGTATGAAACAAGTTTGGGTTAAAAAGGAAAAGAAAGTTGAGGAAGTTAAAATGCTTAGTGAAGTCAAGGAACCATTGCTTGACTTAGAGAATTGTAGCTTGCATGAATTAATATCTATCTTACAAAAATTTGCAAGTGATCCTTCCATCAATGTTAACCAAGCAGGTTTTGGTTCTTATATTGCTAATCATGTTTTAAAAGAAAAGATTGCTAGGTACAACCAAGAAGCTATGATACCACCTAAGCTTGGGGATATATGGATTCCCAAAGTACTAGTAACCATTGGAAAAGAGACACACCATGCATATTAGATCTAGGATCTAGTGTCTCTGTTTTATCTAAAGAATTATATGAAGTACTTGAATTAAAGAATCTTGAAAAATGCTCTATTGAACTTGCACTTGCTGATGATTCCATTAAACATGCTTTAGGAAAAGTAAGTGATGTTATGGTAGAGTTGCATATGACATTTGTACCTGTTGATTTTCTAATCATGGATATGGGGAATAAAACCTCTAGTCCAATTATTCTTGGAAGACCTTTTCTTCGTACCACAGGTGCTATCATTGATTCAAAAGAAGGGAATGTGAAGTTTCAGTTTCCACACAAGAAGTGCATGGAACACTTCCCAAGGAAGAGGGACACATCAAAGTTCAAGCTCCCTCATGAGCTTCGTCCACAATAAATATCAAGTAAGAAGCCTAGCTACATGGCTATAAAGAAAGCGCTTTACGGGAGGCAACCCGGTTGTTTTTATTTTTGATTTTCTTTGTGTCCTCTTGCTGTAACAAGAGACTTAGTTTTTAGTTTTGTTTCTGGAATTTTTAATAAAGTGCCAAGTTTTACCTATTTTGGTTTGAAAAAGTTGCTATTTGCATTCGGAGATTTTATTCCAGCACGAATCTGTGCACGGTATGATTTTTAATTCCTATTCTGTAACTCCGAATGAGCTGATATTTGAACTGTAGTTGCAACTTTTCATCCTCTGTAAGCATGAATTTTTCAGAATTTTTCGACATATTTAAGTAGGGTAGAAAAATACGTTTTGCTGCTGCTGTTTTTCTGGACAGATTCTGTCCCATTTTGTTTGATGCATTCTTTGAACTTTTAACTTGAATCTTTTTGATCCAATTGAGTTTATAAGTAGGCATACAACATTATACACTTTCTGGACATTCATATGAATTTTTGTTTAAGGATTTTATGCAGCAAGAATTCTTTGTCTATCACTACTAATGTCACCCCACAGAAAAGAAATGGGAGAAACGGTGTTTTGAAGTTTTTTCACAGGGATTAGAGGAGATGCACCAAGAGCTATCCAAGGATGGTGAAGACCATAAGCTTGGGGATGTGAAGACAACCCCACTGGACCAACACACTCTCGGTTTGCACACGTCTAACTTCTGTTTTTCGATCAATGCACTTTATCGCATAAACTTGGAGCGTCTTTTATTTGCTTTTTATTTCGGTTTGATTTTTGTTTGTCTTGAGACCACCACTATCATTTATATATGAGAGAGCTACTGGAAATTTGGGTTGAATTAAGTTGGATGCTATTAAAAAGATTGGGAAAGGGATGTTTGAGTTGATTCAAAAAGATACATATAGTTGCATGATTCATGTGCTTTTAATGAATATTAATTTGCAAGTGTTTTATCAAGAGCTATCTTTTATTCATGTTTTGATGCTGAATGTTACTTTACTTTGTTTAACATGGATTGGTTAGTTCTATGGACACTTATGCATGCATTTAGACGGTCAACTTTCTCCCTCTTGCTAGCCCAAAAATTCCAACAAGTAAAAACTTGTTTTCCAACACCTTCAACCAAAGTTTTTCCAGTGAGTCCACCATATCTACCTATTAGCTTTATGCTATTCCGAGTATGTTTATCATGTTATTTTGTATTATCTATACTCTGAATTAAAATGCTTATGTTATTGATTGTTATGGGAAAAGTTGGTTAAAGAGCTCTCACGAACTTGATGCACACCTTACTTTTATTGCACTTAATAAACATGACCCATTGTGATTAAAATTATGAAGTTGTGAGCTTGACAAGAGTCTTGGTTGGGAGTTAGCTCATATGTGCTGTCACATGGCAAGCTTTCAACGTGCTCTTTATATTTTGTTGATATCATGTACTTTTGTTTATGGATGCTTATCATGGTGCCAAATAAATGTGGAAACTTAGTGAGTTTAATGAGTTTGTATAAATGGCTAGAGAGACGCCTGGGCCGCTAATCTAAGCCATGCATCATTCATGGTGGAAATTTACTTACATGCTATGGTGAACCTTCAGTGATGCACCCCACAATAAAAAGCTATACCAATAGTAAATAAAAAGGGTGTGGAGATTGTTCATTTTGTTTGTTTGTCTTGTCATTTTGACATGGGCTTGTTCCATGTCCTGGGCAAGAGGTACCCCAGTTGACGCTCTTGATGACGCTATTATATTACTTACAATGACCTTAACTTGAACTTGCTTTGTGTCCCAAGTTGAGTAACACCGTGGTGTAGGTACTCGTATTCACGGGGCATGAGACATTCAACCCATACTTTGTCAAGCACACTACTCATATTTGCTTTCACTTTAAACTTTAACCATTCAAGATGCTATGATAGGGGTAATGAGAGCTTGACACCAATACCACATTGCAAACATTAACTTAAGTAGAAGCATTTGGAAGTTAGATGAAACTTATTCATGTTTTACCTCTACTCATTTATATATCTTTCCAAAGTGTCCACCTTTTATATTCAGATTTCATAAGAATACTCTATGACCATTATAGGATGTTTTTACTTTTCATTATGCATACATTTGGTCCATAGTACTTTCTTTATGTTACACTTTGTGAATTATCATTGAACATCCTTACATTGAATATTTGATATCACTTCATAATCTATCTTGTATATTGCTACTCCTTTGAAGAATGAATCATTTGACTCTATGTAGCAATAGTAATCATCTTTGATATCCTTTGATAGTATTAAATTGCAAAGTCCATGTTAGTTTTATCACCTTCATACTCGAGGACGAGTATAGGTTAAGCTTGGGGATGTTGATGCATGTAAAATGCATACATGAACTTTGCATTATATTACTTATATTTCAATCATATTTGCATCATATAAGGGTTATATCATTGTTTTATATTGATTTTGGGAATATTTCATTGTTTCCCTATTTTTCTGGAATTAACCCTGCACAGGCAGAAAACCCTATTTTCTATATTTTGATGTTTCAGGGACCCAAACGACGTCCAAATGACCTGGAAATTTACGAGCATCAGTTTTTGGAAGGAACAAAGCGTGGAAGCGAACAAGCGGAGGCCCGAGGGCCAAGAGAGTGGGCCCACGCGGCCAGATTCCTTGGCCGCGTGGGACCCACCATCTGGGCCTCGTGGCTCCGTTGCCGTCGATCTTTTTTCCCGAGCCTCCGTCTTGACCTAAAAACGACTATAAAAATAGTCCCCGACGCCTTCGGAAAGGAGCGCCGCAGAAACACAGAAACCACGAAACAGAGACCTGGAGTTGCAGATTGGAGGGGGAAAACTCCGGCGGGGCGCTGCCGGCGTGGTCTCCATCTTCTCCAACGACTTCTCCACCGTCTCCATGATGAAGAGGGAGTAGTCCACCCTGGACTATGGGTTTGTGGAAGTAACTTATGTATCTCTCCTCTCTTGAGCTTCACTAATTAGTACCGTATGAGCTGCTGAACATGATTACGGTCATCTATGTAATACCTTTGTGGTGGATCTTTTTATGAGTTAATATATGTTTGAGATTGCAATAGTTTTGTTTCAGTTATGAAAGTAGATGCATATTATGTACCCCGTTCTTGTTTACTTGTTTGATCAAGCATGTGTATGAGAGCGTGTGAGGGGGAACGTGTGCATTAGTTGGAGTAACGGGGGGTGGCTAGTGCAGTGAACGTGAGAGAAAGTTCCGCGATCCACTTGGGTTTTTACCTTACTTTGTTGCCTCACTAGGGATAAAGAAAAATACCTTGCTACCGGAGATGTGGGTGTGACCATTGCCACTACTCCATGACTAGATCTAGCATGTTCTTATTTTAACTTCATGTCATGATACTTAATGCTATGCTCTGATTTATCTTAATTACTAAGGTGTTATGATTTAGTTCGCATCTTGGTGGAGTATAAGAGAGATTAATAAACAAAAGATCTCTATGTTAGGACGTGATGCCCATATAATTAGTAACTTGTCATGAAACCTTTTTGTTGCAATCTCATATGTCAATTCTAGTGTTCCATTGTCTACCACTTTATTAAAGAGAGAGTGCATTTGTGAAACCATGAACCCCGGTCCATTTTTAATCATAAGAAACACCTTTCCAACAACTTTTATCCACTTTACATTTTCTGCCATTTAAAAATCCGAAAATACAAAAACACTTTTACATCTTGCATTCACAATACAAAACCCAAAAATATCATCCATCATTGTTTCCACCATCCTTGCATATTTATTTATCATCATTGCATATTTATTTACTGTTTTGCATTCATTTTATTTTGATATCATTCTCACACCTTGTGCTTGACAACCACTGGTGAGGTTGAGGGCCAAAACAATTTACTTTGTTTTGTAGGTTTTCAAGAGAAGGATAAGAAGATAAATCTTTCACTACTGATTCCCCGAGAGTTCGATATTAAACCCTCGAGTCACCCCTCGTGGGGAAAACCGTCTTTCTATACTATACACTCTGCACTTGGAGTCTCAACCTAACCCATATTCTTTTGACGCAGGTAACTACGTCAAGGGCCATCAAGTATCTGCCTGTGTCATCATTGACTTTAATGGCGACACTTCCTCCCGAAATGAAACTATGGATTAAAGCTCGCCACTCATCGGAAAAACCTTTCATTCTGAGAGTCTGCTGGAGAAAGGACCATTTGACCTTATCATAAGCTTTCTCAAAATCAAGTTTTAGAATTGAAAGTGCATGTGTTGCCCCATGCGTGGTTTTGGTAATTAATGACAATCCTTATGGACTAATGTTTGCATTGAGATATTCTTGTAAATCTTGTCCATAGGAAAAGATTGGAGTTCATGTGTTGGACTCTAGAAGATTATATGATGACCAAGGTTCTATCCAAAGGTTTATATGAAGAATGGTCATCTTGAGTTGAGCTTATTGCAAGCATGGCTTGGAAAAGAAGATTGAGTGAACATTCTTGTTTATCTCCAAGCCATCATCTATATCAAGAGAAGAAGATGAAGTGCAAGTGGATACATGAAGACGGAGCTAAGCGAGGCTCTCCCATAATGGTGTATGGGGGAGCATTTGGAGAAGTCTTCATCAAGCATGTGCTAGCAAGCACAATCAAGAAAGGTGTTCCAACTTGAGGGAGTCAAGATCGTCATCATCTAGATCAAGTGGAATGCTCAAGGCAAAGGTATGATCTTGATAGAGTTTCTATTTTACCGGTCTCTTGGTGTTAGTGGGAGACCGGGTTATAGGATAGACGGCGTACTATCAAGAGGGGGCTCTCAAGTGAGTAACTTGATCGCATCTTTGTGGAGAGCTCAAACCTTTGCATATTTGGCATATCATCTTTCTTGGTTCTTATTTGGCTTTTATCCATGTGAGAATTTAGAGCTTGTGTTCATCTCCATACCAAGCTCAAGTTCATCAAAAACGGATTTCATTTGAATATCTTGTGTCGCTTTTGATGTTGGAGGTTTTACCGGTTTGTCTTTTCCTAAGAGAAGTCAAACTCTCTTCTTGTGGTTTCCTCCTCACATGATGGACTATGATGTGTATATGCATGATCTTGTAAAGCTTGTGATTATCTTCGAAACAAGCCCAAGATCATAGAAAACGGAGTCTTGATGATTATCTTGTTAAGTTTTGATGTTGGAGGATTTACCGGTTCATCTTTTATAGAGAGGTTTTACCTTTCTACATTTGGTTTTATCCTCCCTTGGTGGACTATGATGTTTCTCTGCAGGATCTTGTAAAGCTCGTTGTGGTGATTCCAACGAGCCCAAGAACATAAAAAACGGAGCTCGTTGGGGTTTCTGCAGTTTTTCAGTAGGTCGGTAGTACCGCCCCTACTACCGCATCTACTACCGGATCTCGATTTCGGTACTGGTTTCGAGCGGTTTTTAACCCGGTAGTGACCCGGTAGTTCTCCCTGCCCGGTAGTACCGGGACAAGCCTGGTAGTACCGCCCCGGGGCGAAAAACAGCCCAACGGGCAATTTTTCGGGCTCCTATTTAAGGGCCCTTCTTCCCCAATGTTTCCTAACCTCTTGAGCAAGTTTTTCTCCCCTCTCTCCTCCATTGTTGACCTTTGGAAAAAGCTTGCCTTCCTCTCATTCCCTCCCATGATTCTTGCATATCTTTGAGGGAAATTGAGAGGAGATCTAGATCTACATTTTCATCCATTCCATCTCTCCTCTAAGTGAGGGGAACCTAGTAGATCTTGATCTTGGAGTTCTTGGTGCATCTCCTTTTTTGTTCTTCCTCTCTTATTCCCCCATAAGCATTTGTTGATTAGTTGGAATTTGAGAGTGAAGGATTTGAGCACTTGTGCTCTTGCCTTTTGCATTTGGTGCATCGGTGTGCTCTCCACGAGGATTCGTGGAAGTTGAAAGCTTGTGAACTTGTTATCTTGGGTCTTTGGACCCTAGACGCCCGTGTGGTGGTCGAGACCCTTGTGTGGTCACTTGTAGCTATTCGGGAGCCCCCAATCCCGTTGAGGGTTGTGCCCCGGATCGTTGTTAAAAGGCTCCGGATTTCCGCCTCGAAGGATTCCGATAGTGGAAGGTGAACCAAACCTTTGTGGTGCGGTTCATCGGAGAAGAAGGTGAAACCTTTGTGGTTGTTGAACCATTGTGTTGGTTCACACCTCTCCAACGAGACGTACTCCCCTAAAAAGGAGGAACTCGGGAATACATCCTCGTCTCCGCGTGCCTCGGTTATTTCTATACCCGAGCTCTTTACTTATGCATTTTACATTGTGATAGCCTTCACGTTTGAAGTATTCTATCTTGCTATCACCTTGTTGCTTGTCTTGCTTAGCATAAGTTGTTGGTGCACATATGTGAGCCTAGTTTATTTAGGTTGTTGGCTTGTTAATTTAAACACCTAGTTTTATTCCGCATTTATCAAGCCTAAACCGGAAAAGTTTTAATCGCCTATTCACCCCCCCTCTAGGCGACATCATTGTCCTTTCAAGAATCACCCCATTCAACTTTTTGCGGTGCATCTCGTGGACCGTTTCATGAAGGGTAACCACCCCATCCAGGATGTTACGTCCTTGCATAAAAGATGTCTGAGAAGGACGAACCACATGATCAGCCACAATATTCAGCCTTATTGAAGCAACCTTGGTAAATATTTTAAAACTAACATTAAGAAGACAAATGGGTCTGAATTGTTGAATCCTTTCTGCCTCATTAATCTTAGGTAATAAAATAATTTCACCAAAATTCAGGCGGAACAGCTCTAATTGTCCACTATGGAGGCAGCAGAACAATTGGAGAAGGTCTGGCTTGATGATATCCCAAAAGTTCTGATATAATTCAGCCGGGAAGCCATCGAGACCAGGGGCTTTGTTGTGTTCCATTTGGAAAATAGCCTTTCTCACTTCTTCATCAGAGTAAGGTGCAGTGAGAATGCTATTCTCCTCATGAGAAACCTGGGGGATATCTGCTGTTTGGGTCTCATCCAAGGAAAAATGGTCTTCCTCCGGAGCTCCAAACAGACTTTTATAATACTTAGTAATATACGACTTTAGTTGCTCATGGCCTTCAATCGTTCCCTCCTCCTGTACAAGGGAGAAAATACGTTTCTTCCTGTGTCTGCCGTTGGCAACACTATGGAAATATCTCGTATTTGCGTCCCCTTCCAGAATAAATTGGGCTTTGGATCGCTGATACCACTTAAACTCCTCCTCACGCAGTAATCCAGCTATCTTTGCGTTCGATTGATTTTTTAACTCAATCTCTTGCACGGATAACGGACGCATTTCTGCCAAGGCTTCGAGGTCATCAATAATTGATGAAAGTCGTTGCTTTTCTTTTTTAAGTAAACCCGTTGTGTGATGAGCCCATCCAATGAGGTAGTTGCGTAGAGCACGTATTTTGTTATTCCACCTCTGGATTGGCGTTGTCCCAGTAACAGGTCTTTCCCAAATCCTTTTGACCATCTCCTGGAAGCCTTCCCGATGTAGCCATCCAAGTTCAAACTTGAATCGGCGATTACACGGTGGTCTCGGCAATCCGGTAGTCAATAGAATGGGAGCATGGTCTGACAGAGCCTCAATACGTTCTAGAGCCGTACCGATACCATGGGAAATTTCAATTCCCAATCCGTATCCATAAGTACCCGGTCTAGTTTTTCGTATGTGGGTTCTGGTAGACTATTTGCCCATGTAAATTGTCTTCCAACCATTGAAACCTCTCTCAAGATCAAGCTGTCAATGGCTGCGTTGAACAAAAGAGGCCAGTGGTTGTCAAAGCGGCCTTTGCTTTTCTCAAATGGAAACCTTAGCATGTTGAAATCCCCCCAATGATCATGGGATGCAGGTTATCTTTTACTAGGTTAACCATTTCCATAAGAAAAGCGGCCTTTGGCTCCTCCTGGGCAGGTCCATACATGGTAACAAGACTCCATATGAAATTGTAAAATATGAGCGAGTCCAAAATATATTTTGCATGTTATTGATCGCTAAGAAACATAAGCGAAATTGTAAAATATGAGTGAGTCCAATCAAATGTTCTATCATCAATAATACATATATCTCCTTTATTATTTACATGCACTTTTTGTGAATATAATTTGTTTCCGTACTACATGACGCTGCAAATGAGGCATTCGGATCATTTTTGCGAGTTGTGACTTTAGTTTCTCTTTAATATATTTAAACAAGTCGATTTAGCACGTCGTCTAAATGGTATGTCTGGCTTTTATTAATATGATTACTTTTTTTTGAATCCTTACATTAATTTGATTACTGGTATAACATTGTAAATTTTGGTCGCTTATATTGTATTTTAGTGCTATATTATGGTATGGGAGATGGGTGGGTATAATATTCCACTATATTAGTTTGGTTCGTAAATAGCTTCATAGAATCATAGTAGCCGACCCCATCGCCAATTTTTTCTAGATTCGCCCCTGGTCGTCGGCCTCCTCGTTGGTGGCGCCGGAGCCAGATCCGCCAGCATCCTCCTTGTTGGTTGCGCCGAAGCCGGATCCGCCGTCCTCCTTGTTGTCGGTGCAGCCAAGCGAGTCGTCGGAACTCGTTGGTGGCGCCGGAGCCAGATCCGCCAGCCTCCTCCTTGTTGGTTGCGCCGGAGCCGGATCTGCCGTCCTCCTCGTTGTTGGTGCAGCCAAGCGAGTCGTCGGAGAAGCCAAGCGAGCCGTCTGAATCCTTGTTGGCGGTGAGGCCTTCCGCGATCTGCCTCTCGGCGGCAAACTGCTCCGCGATGAAGGCTGGGTCTTGGTGAACTGACCGACCAAGAGGCGGTCCACGACCTCGTCCTTTAGCTGCTGCTCCGCCGTGCGGTGCTCTTCCGCCTCCATGTAGGAGCGCCGCTCCGCCTGCATGGCGAGGCGGAACTCCTCCCCGAACAATGGCACGCCTACCGCCTGGTTGGGGGCCAATTCGTGGACACGCCCACGTCCAACCCCTGGTTGGGGGCGTCGTCCTCCCTCTCGAGGAGGCGCATCTCCGCCTGCAGCTCCGCGGCGCTCTGGCGTCAGCGCAAAGGTGGTGGTAAGCCGGTGAGACATGCAGCCGCAATGGTGGATGTGGATTTGAACGGGGAGTGGAGGGTGGCGGCTCGGAGGGGGAGGGAAGAAATGGGGATAAGGTTTGGAGGACGAACAAGGAGGGTTCATATAGCCGGAGATAATGGCTTCTCAGGCGGAGCGCCGACACCGTGTTCCGCCACGTTCGAGTTACAGCGGCGCCGCCTTCCGGCATGGGTTCGTGCTGTCACTGAGGGCATAGCGAATGCGTCCGTGCCACCCAAACACCCCACCCTGCCACATATGGGGCTGTCTTTGGGTTTGCAGGGCGAACCCCACGTTTGTGCTGAATTTGGGGTGGCCGATTGGGTGGGCGTTTTCTTTTTCACCCTAGTTGGAGATGCTCTACGGTGAGCAGGTGGGAGCGGGCTACCGCGGTGCCGCTGTCCAAGCCCGCATAATCAACGTACGTGGGCGCCCGACGTTTGGGGCTTTGGCGTTCCGTCCTAGAGTTGTTCTCCGCATGGCTTTCCGTCGTGGATTCAGTAACGAAATTGTTTCTCCTTTACATGTCAATAGCAAGCTAGAAATGGCCCCATTCTTATCCGACACTTTTGCAGTGCCATAACAAACATCTGCAAAAGAGGTACAATACTTTCTCTATTCACTATTCTAAGATAGTTTAGCTTTTTCAAATATCAGAAATCCACTTTGGCACCCGGATGCATATGCTCCTATTAAAGTTTTCAAAATTAAAAAAATATGAAAACACTTCAAAAAAATCTCGAAAAATTTGGGCACAAACATATGCCCGTTTTCAACATTCGTGAAGAATTTCGGAAGGAAATGACACTTTATGTGGTCTGTGCAAAAAAGACAAAATCTGCAGATTTTGTCTTTTTTGCACAGACCGCAGAAAATGTTATTTCCTTCCAAAAAATTTCACAAATGTTGAACACTTGTATATCTTTGTGCCCAATTTTTTTCAATTTTTTTCAAAGTGTTTTCATATTTGTTTAAATTTGAAAAAAATATCAGGAGCATATGCACCCGGGAGCCAAAACGCTTCAATATGGAATATTACATTTCGAAATGAGTCAATCTACGCAGTACAAGGTGTCTAGATATATTCATCTTCACAAAAATATAAAAAAAATCTTATAATAGTGAATCGGAGGGAGTAGCATATCTAGTCCAGAGAGGTATACAGATAATACCTATCTTTACATTGCACATACAAAGTTCAGCCAGTTCAATTGTTTTTTCGATTCGTTGTCAGCTGCTAGCAATGTTCAGCTAGTCCGGTTCAACTCCTGATCAATTCGTTGTCAAAAGCTAGCAAAGTTGAGCTAGTCAACTAAGACCCCGCCGGTAACATGGTCGCTCCAGGCCGTCCTCAGGCCCTGCCGGCGCTTGGCTGGTGATCAATGGACGCTTGAACAATGAACTCGTCTAGTGACTTGTGTGTTGTACCTGTGACGCACCTGTCCGACGCAGAAAGATACCTTTAGAGAGTGGCGCCTCGATCACGTGGATGGCATGGACCCTGGAGTAGATTTATTTATTCCTGATGTATTTTGTGAAGAGGGCAAATTCCTAGTTCTCGAGAAGAGGAAATGACGAACAATCTACACCAAAGTGTGTTCAAAACTTGGATTTTTTTTAGATCGATCTGTAAATTTATGCAGTTGCATACATCGACAGCGATTAGACCCGAGGCAGAAATGTTCTGCATGCACCTGCAAGATTGTTAACGCCATCAACTTTGCCAGAAATGTTAAGCAGTTTGTCTTTACTTAATTACGATGACAATTGACAGACATAAAAAAATTACGATGACAAATGTTCTTTCCCTACAAAGCATTCTGCAATAGTTGAAAGAGTCGTATAATGAACTAAAATTAATAGGAACTGGGTGGAAGTACGATATCAGTAATCTGGATCGATCACCAGTTCAGTCCAGCATCTTTGCTCCAGAGACGGAATCAGTTCAAAATACAAATTGGGACACACGAAACATCGTGCTAAGTAGTGTAGAATATTAAGTCGAAACATGTCGATTTCGAAAGGTACTTTTGGTATCCATCCCTACTCTACTCAGAACAATCAAGGTACTGTAAATCATACAAGAGCGTAGGCAACTATGGCTCTTCTTCCAAACAGAAAGGACATTGTCACTAATACTCCTACCATTGACGGAAAGCAACGGAATTTTTGTGTGAATCATACAAACAGGCAATCGTTCTGCTGAAAAAGCAGAAGCATGATCATTGGCTCCGAAACACAAGTAAACAATGTTTTCCTCCAGGGTTGATTACATGAAACTATCACTGGAACCTCCTTATCGAAATTAAACACAGGACGCATTACCTAAGTAATTACAGAGCAGTTCTTCCCCTACAGGAAAGAACCCCATAACTGGACACCAAATGTACCGACAAGACGGAACCATGCCCAGTAGAGCAGCAGCTCAGATCTTTGAGTTCGCCATCTTGTACCACTCAGACACTCAGTGTGGAAGCAGCCTGGCATGTCGACCCTCCCGTAGGTGTGAGCACCAAACTACTTCCTCTGCGTCTGCACCAGGTTCGTAGGCAGCCTGTCCCTCCTCTACGAGTCAAAGTACCCCAGACTTGCAGACATGCCTGGTGTGCTAACACCCTTGTTGATAGCGAGGCAGACGACCCTCCTCCCTACAGCTTTCCTGTCCATGATCTCCTCTGCCTATGAGAAGGTTGGCGAGCTCAGGATTCCTGTGCTATAGGCCTTCTTGATGTGGTCCAGGAAGCTGGAATCCAAGGAGGCGTCGGTGGTAGGAGCAACCATGGAGGGCTCAGCAGCCTGCTGCACCGTCCACTTCTCGGTTCCCTTCATCCCAGTCCTGTTCAGGACCTTGTCGACCAAGTAGCCTTCACCTACGAAGCACCGATACTCCAGATCACAACGTATCGGCGTACCGTACTTGCCCGATACCCGTATCCGGCCGATACACCCCGATACTCGTGTCCCTCGCGTGTTCCAGTTTTCCCGATTTAAAAAAAAAAGAAAAAAAGCCGATACGCAGCTGGGACGGCGGCGACACGGGCGGGCGGAGGCCAGATGTACGGGTCGAAGCCCATTACTAACCCTAACTCCACAGCCCCAGCTTTGCAGGGCAATGGATCGACTGATGTCGTTGATGTGCTGCTCTGCTTGCTTGCTGTTGTTGCCCATCTCTGTCGCCTGATGGCCTGGTGAGATGTTGCTGCTGTGTTGCTAGGGAGTGAGTCAGTGAAACAGACATGTCATCTGCGGGCAGTGGCATGGCAGGCTTCCAGTCTTCAGTTGGTGGAAGTTAATGCAACACTGCTAGTGTTGATGGTGAAGAGGCTGGGGCTTGGGCAGTATTTTGATCTCATCTCACGCATCCAAGCTTTCTGGTCTTTATTACATGACATTTTATTATTTATATATATATGCTCGCCGTATCGCCGTATTGCTGTTTTCTGAAGTTGCCGTATCCCGTATCGCCGTATCGGTATCGCCGTGTCCGTCTCGCCGTATCGGTGCTTCATAGGCCTTCACCCTGTTCATCCTTTATTCCAAATATATCAGCAGTGATCTCGACCAAGAAACTGAGGAAGCTCACCCCTGTTCCACTCGGAGAAAACTTGCTGCAGCTCATTGCTTGTGAGCTTACCAACAGACTTGAGAACATCATATGCTTAAGCTATCAGATGCATGTCACCGTACTCGGTTCCATTGTGAACCATCTTGACAAAGTTTCCTGACCCACCCTTTTGCCATGTATGTGACGCAGCAGACACCATGAGAAGAATATCTTCAATGTACTGATATGCCTCCAGTGGGCCTCCAAGCATCATGGAGGGGCCATGGCGGGCACCTTCCTCTCCTCGAGAGACACCCACCCCGAGGTACAAGAGTCCACGCTCCTCCACTGCCTTCTCCCTCCTTTCTGTTTTCTCATACCACTCGTTTCCTCCATTGAGGATATAGTCACCCTGCTCCAATCGTGCTGCGAGTGTTGCAATGGTCTGGTCAACAGGTGCACCGGCCTTGACAAGCATGATCACGACACATGGCTTCTGAATGCAGTTTACAAAACGGATGCAGGGTCATGGAAGCCATACAAAGGAACCCTTTCTCTACAATGTTAAGGGCAACGTTCTGCCCCATAACTGCGAGGCCAGCAAGACCAATTCTGGTGAGAGCCATCTCCTACCTGAAAGGGGATGGACCAAACACATCATGCATGGAACAATGCCAACAAGTTGTAAATAAAGTATCGGGCTAGAAAGGTTGGAAATGCTTACAAACCCACTGATCAGACAAACGAATTAGAAATCAAGAAAAGGGTTCATTCTGATGTACCGAGTGAAAGTTTCACGAACTTATACTAAACCGACCAATAAATAATCGATTACCAGAAACTAGTTCTATGATATCACATATCATGATGTAAGCAAACCATGCCTGGTTTACACATGATCGAGCATATATGGTCGAATCGCGGGAATTCGAATTGGGGTCGCAATCGATCGAATCGCGGGAGTTTCACGCAACCAGTTCGAATCCGAGACACCCAGGCTGGCAAGCCCGATACATACAACTCGTATTCGAGCTAGCAATTTCTTGATTTCTTTTCTTCGTTGGGTACGACTTTCCAATCTAATACTACTTGCCAGGCTGGCAAACCAATTTTGTCACCAGACAAATCTGTAATATTTATAGCTCACAACGACTTTCCAAACTAATACAACTCTGCTTGGGGTTTCTCGACTTGGTACCAACATCTCCAGATTTTCCAATTTTGTCATAAGACAAATTTGACAAGTGTATTTTATTGAAGTGTATAAGTGAATTGTCTGGACCTTTCCATCAGATCGGTCTTTTGGAATAGTGGTCAGCGCATGAAGCCTGACATGGTATCAGAGCCAAGGTCTCGAGTTCGAGTCCTCGTTTGCGCAATTTGTTCTAAAATTGTTGTTGCCCCCCCTTTGTCCACGTATAGGCCTCTTGAGCCATACCTCTGAGACTCGCGCGCCGTCGCTCTCTTCCTGTTGCACGTGTTGGCCTCTCCCTCCCCGAGTCACACGTGAGAGGGGGTGTTGAAGTGTATAAGTGAATTGTCTGGCCCTTTCCATCAGATCGGTTTTTTGGAATAGTGGTCAACGCATGAAGCTTGACATATTTCTTATATAGCTCACAACGTATTCACAAGTGTCTTTCATGCTTAAGGTTCTTTAGTTTGTTAAATAAATGGTTCACACAGGTTTTAGGTGGAACAATCTCCTACGTGATCTAGGGCTACAGGTGCTACGAACTCAGTCCATTCTTCACTTGAGCAATCTCCCCTGAAGTTCAGTGGGTGTTTGCAACCAGTGAAATAAGGTTTCATAGTATGAGGAAGGACTTGAGAGGAATTGGAAATCACCTTCCTCTCTGAACTCCGCATGTGCTACATGGAAAATTACTACTCCTATGGTAAGAAAACCATACTATTTAAATAAATCTGATGTTCAAATATCAAACACTTGTTGTAGCTGTCAGAGGTGCACCTTTGTACACCAAGTGCCCAAATGATGAATTACACAAGTATTCAATAAGTAGAGAAATGCACATGCATATTTTCCGTATAGCAATATGTAAGAGTATGAGACATGCGGAACTTACACAATGAGAACATAACCTCCCCAGCCACTCAGGCAATCACGGTCAACAGAAGAAAGCAATGCTTGTACAAGACTCGCAAGCACCATATAATGATTCCCGAGCTGTGCCAGAAACCACAAGATCTTTTCCCAGTTCCCTGCATAAAGGAAGCAATTTTGATCAGATTACCTGCTGCATAGATCCACTATATGGTTTGGCTTATTGCATCTTGTATTTCATGCATTGCAAATGAGTCTCATTAGTAGAAACTAATCATTTTTCTAGCTCTGTAAATAATCATTTTGAACCAAACAAAGACTAGATTAGATGACAGGAACAGCTAGATGAAATCCTTATAATGTCTCTGAAAATTATAGGTATATTCTGGAGGGCAAAATGCAGGAGCTACATATTAATTCCAAAGAATAAATGCGAGAGTGCAGCAACTTAGATCAATTCTCTTGTGCATTACAACGGAAAGGTTACATATTTATTCGCTGGATTTTGTTCATATGTTTGTAGAGATACTGAACCTAATTTTCTGAAAACAATACTCTTTTTTAGCCTGAAAACAATAGACTCTAACAAGTAAGAATTCTCCATATGCTTTTGTTGTCCATTCGAGGTATTTATGTTACATATGTATTCTATGTACAACAATCCCATTTGCAGATTACTTCAGTAAGAACCGAACGAGATGGTCACATACTCACATGCATATTTTTGGTATAGTAACATGCAAGAGTTTGAGACCATTGTGGAACTTAATCAGTGAACAAGCTAATCTACCTTTGATCAATAAACCTTTTATGATTTTAGATTGAACATATGAAAATATTAGAAGATTATAGTCTACAAAGATACTCCTGTCATGTATAGAGTTTTCAGATTTACAATTATAATACACAGTACAAATTTCTGGTCAAACATCAAAATTGGGTTTGGGGGACTATCTGAGTGTACAAAACAACATTACTTTGCAACTGCAAAATCAAAATTGTGTTTGGGGGACTATCTGAGTGTACAAAACGACATTACTTTGCAACTGCTAAGGATTCCCAGCAAAAGAATTAGATTTAACAGCACGAAAACGTGATGCCAACCAGGCTCTAAAGCAAAGTCATGGGTGTACTTGATCGAAGCATACTCAAATGTAAAGAGTAAAAAACATGAACGAAAGCCAGACAAAAATATATTTATCCTAGTTTTCAGTTCAGCATTAGTTAGTCTCGCAGTTTTTCGGTTCATCCACATGGACAAATGAACAGAATCAGTTTACTGAAATCATGCATTGCAGAGTAGACTCCAAGAAATCAAAACAATCGGCAGAAAAGGTTTTAAATCAGAAGACATAAAATAAACCATGCCATCAAAATAATCAAAGTAGAAATTAGATAGATATTGGTTACCATCACAAACTCAACACCCAGCTCTGGCCGATTAAATTGAACCTGTCATCGATCACGTTCAACAGTCAAAACACTGCCATCGGGAAGTTCCCTTGTTTTGGGATGACAGGCTATAACACGCTGTCCAACTGCTAAAGGCCGAGCAAGATCAGTCGGTAGACCTTCTCGAACACCAGACTGGAGTTCAGCATAGTGTTGTCTGACTGACTCACGATACTGAGAAAGCTTCTCTCTCTCCTCGTGTAAAAACTGCTTCGACAATCGAAGTGGCTTTCCAAGAGAACTGCAAAAAAAGTTGACTAAAAAAACAAACGAAACTAAAGCAAAAACATCAACTGAAGATGACAGACCTCCTTATAACACCCCACTCAACACGAGTCAGCCTTGGCACATGACCCAGCTTAACATGATTCAGGTACTCAACAAATTCACTCTTCGCAAACCATGGGTAATCAATTGCACTATAGAACCATTCGGACATACACCATCTCCGGAGAAAACGTGACGATAAGCAGTGAGAGAGCTTGTCCTGCAAGAGGTCAGGGTAAATATATGTTGTAACTTCTATACCTTGCAAATGATGAGATGAATTCATCAGAATTTTTTCTTGACAAAACATCAAACCTTTAGACACCACGTACCGATTCTCTACTTGGACCGCTGTTTCGACCATATACTTACACTGTGTTGCTACAGGAAACTTCGAAGATAAATGGAAATTTTATAATGTGGTACCAAACTAATTCATGCGATCAATCTATATAGTCTGTAACCTCGCAAAATTGTACACTTCGTGCAAGCTGGTGATCAGAACTGCAAGCATCCTAGAACGGCTTCGAGTGGCAGATAGAGTATAACAGTATAACATTTTACTCAACTGAGGACTGAAGGCTATGCTCATGAAACAAAAGAACAGTTATAGGAATAGTCAAACCTTAGTGCTTGGGATTGTGATGCTAGGACAGGTATAAGATTCAACTTGCTATCATCATGGCTGTACAATACATGACAGCACAGTGCTTGAATTATCATTGTTTTTCCAAGATCCTTCACAGGAGGGACCTAAAACAGTTGAAAGTTGAAACAAAATAAGAACACCAAGAATTGTAGAAAAGGTCGGAAAAATCAGTGAAAATGAGGAGGGCCCAAAAGAAAGAAGACGAAACATACAGCCTCAGTATTCTTCACTTTAAATGAAATGCAGTAAGTGGATGAACATTCTTCATCTTCAACAACTACTTCTTGTCCACTCTCACTGTTCTTTTCTGCTGCCCACCGAATTAGCATCTTCCTTAAACCTTCCCCTCCCCAACGATATTCAATCTGAGAGTGATAATCAAGATCAATCATAAATGGAAGCTCGGTAGGGCTAAGCATGTCTTCCGAACATACAGATGGGTAACAAAGATCACTGCCACTGCTGCATATGAAGGCATCAAAAGCAGTAGTTTGTATCCCCCCAGATGTTAACAAAGGATGTATCTCTGATATTGCTCGAGATGTTGACAATACAAAACCAAGTAACCAACAGCACCAGATGAAATTTCTTTGCTTGAAGCCTCAAAAAGGTTTTTGATAATCTGAACCAAGTGGGCATTTTGCACAGAATCTACAGCAATAATAACAATGTGTTTTCTTCTCCGCAAAGATGGCCATTTATTAAAGCCTGTGGTGGCCTCAGCACTCTCCCCAGACTTATCTTTTGTGCCAGCACTAACAGCATCTGAAAATTTTAGTACAGCATCCTCAATGTTTCTTCTGGCATTGGAGGAATCCCTTTCAATGTTTATCTTCGTGTCTATTTTTTCACTGTCCAACGGAAGTTTCAAATTAAGAGATATATCATGAACATCCCTCAAAGAGTCGCCAGGTGAATCTGTTTCAGAAACTTCAGTAGCATCGTCACTCCTTTGCCATCGTGGATGTCTAGGCTTCAGCGTGCCAACCCGTGACAAATAGTTCTTTCAATGTTCAGGCCAAGAAAATCGATGGATATTTTCCAGGCCAATCTGACGGCATTGTGCCCACAAGTGCTTATCAGAAACAAGCTTATAAAGTGCCTCAGCTATATCATTTTGGTTGTGGGGATCAACAAGAATACCATTATCAAGAACCTGAAATAAAAATGACACCAAAACAAGAGCACATCAATAACCAGAGCGCAAGAAATTTCAGTGCAAAATGTAAACAACATTAGAGCAGTACCCGGTGTATGTCGATAGGCCCACCATTTCGGGTAGCAACCATCGGTAGACCATAAGCAGCAGCCTTACAGGTAAGGTGTAAAGATTGCATAAACATTATCAATCCACACATAAAGTAAGGACCAAGTGAAATGTTGAAGAAGTTACCCCGATCAAGGTGAGTCCAAATGGTTCAATATAAGCACAATTAATAAACACCACCTGAAAACAGCAGGAACTAAAATGAGCATGTATTTATGTACTCCCTCCGACCCGAATTACCGGGCGCGTGGCTTTTTTGCAAAAAAGACCCTGCACTTTTTCACCTGAAATCACAGGTCCTCTCACCAGCCCCCAGCCCCTCCGATCCCCTTTCTCTCTCCTCCCGCCCGCTCGCCGCCGACGCTCCTCTCGGAGTCCAGCAGCCGGCCGGAGCGATTCCGCTCGCCGGCGCCGGTCTCCCTCCCTCGCCGTCGCGCCCGCCCTGCCGACGCCCGTGGCCAACTCCGTCCTCAAGCTCCTCTGGCACCATGCCCCGCGCGTGCTCCTCTTCTTCCACTCGCTCCTCCACCTCCCCGCCGGCGCGCACGCCGTCTCCCCCTGCACCGTCGACCTCGCCCTCGACCTCTCCGCGCGCCTCCGCCACCCTCGCCAGCTCACCAACTCCATCCTCGCGCTCTTCCCGCGCCTCCGCCTGCCCTTCACCCCGCGCACCTTCCCCATCCTCTTCGAGCGCTTCGCCGCGTCGCAGCGCAGGCCGACATCGCCGTCCGCCTCTTCCTCTCGTTCCACCGCTCCCACCGCGTCCGCAGGACCTCCCCCTGTTCAACTCCCTCCTCGACGCGCTCGGGAAATCGCGCCATGCCAGCAAGGCCGCCTCCCTCGTCCGCGCCCTCGAGTCCCGCTTCCCGCCGGACGTGGTGACGTACAACACCCTCCAACGGCCCCGGGACGGCGAGGAGGAAGGGGGCGGCGACGAGGACACAGCGGCCGGCGGCGGGTGGAGCTGCGGACAGCGAGGTGGAGCTGCGCGGGGGTTTTTTGTAAAAAATAGTTAACACACACTCCGCCCATTAATTCGGGTCGGAGGGAGTATGAAAAAGGGAGTAAGCCATAAAAAAAGTAGAAGTCAGTTTGTTGCTGTAGGTCAGACTGAGCAAGAAGAAGAGGCAAAAATACAATTCAAAAGGCCAAAGCCAATAAAAAAGGAGACAAGATATGCATGAGATAACTAATACTGACAGGTACTTTAACCATATCTACCAGTAAATCCATAGCATCCAATGATCACTTAACTATGATACCATGTCAGAGAATCCACTAGCACACTTATCGTAGAGATCCTATCAAACTATTTCAAAATAGGAAGATGTACTTAGCTACCTTTGTTCTTGCCGCCAAACGATAAATATCTGGAACTTCAGATTGCTTATGGTGCTTGGGATATGCCACTTGGCCATATCTAAAGAGTATAATGGGGGGGGGGGGGGGGGGGGGGGGGGGGTAGGAGGTTCACCGTTGCTCAGGAAATGTGGACCGTAGATAAGGATTTACGGTCGATCTCAGCCGTCCGATCGCGCAGTTTTTTTTTTTACTGTGACCGGTCCCGCCTGTCATCGACCTGGTGGCTGGAGAATTCGGTGCAACTGCGGGCGCGGTGGCAGTGGCCGTTATTCCGACGGAGCCACGCTGGGCAAAATCGTCTTTTCGCGCTGGGGATATATAAGCCGCTCCCGGTAGTGAAACCCTAAGCCAATCCTCGCCCGCGCAGCCGCGCCTCTTCTCACCCAATCCCCTCCCACGTCTCCTCCTCCAGCTCGCGCCTCCCGCCGCCGCCTCTTCCCTCTCGCTCCCTTCCGTCGCCCTCTCCTCCGCTCCGCGCCGGAGGAGCTCGTGGAGAAGGAGCCGCCAATCACGCTCCCGTCTTCCTCCCCAATGCCTTCTACCCTAGCCACCAATCCCCGCGTTGCCTCTCCCCACGTCGCCTCTCCCCCAATCCCTCGCGTCTCTCTTCTCCTCCTATCCCGCCGCCTTCTCCCACACCCGGTGCTCCCTCTCCCGCCTCCTGCGCTCTCCCCTTTCCGCCTCTTCCTTGACGCCGCCGTCTCACCGGGCCGCCCACCCGCGCGCCAAGTGCTAGCCTGGGTTGTGTAGATAAGATTCCGCCCCAGCTAGCTGCTACTTGTCCGAGCACAGGCCAAGAACAGCTCCCGAGAAAAAGATCGCTATTGTTTCCTCGATCTGGTCCGGTTCTCTCCAAGAAATCTCAAGTTGGATCTTTCAATTCTGGGGGAGGAGGATTTGCTGCGAGTTGTTGCTCCATTTGAGCTCGAATCTGCCTCGGGAGCAGGCGGAAGGAGCGGCCTTTCGAGCTATCAGGAGCCGCGGGAGGAGGCGGCCTTGGAGCGCTCGGGAGGGCCACGGTGATGGTGCTGCTGGTGTGATTTGCTTCGCGCTGCCGGCGATGGAGTCCAGCGGGGAGGAGCTGCTGAAGAAGATCCGGAAGCTGGAGGTGGGCCAGGCGCTGCTCAAGCAGGAGATGTCCAAGTTCGCGCTGCCGCCCACCGGCAGCGGAGCAGAGCGGCGGCGCTCGCAGTCGGTCTCGCCCTCCCGCGGCGCGCAACCGCATCCGGCGCCGGCGCCTTCGAGGCGGCCCTCCTCCGGGGGGTTCGATGGAGGCCCGCGGGCGTGGGGCCGTGGCTCCGCGTCCTTCTCGCACTCGTCGCCGCTGCAGCGGGAAGGCCGTGCGGCGGCCGAAGGCGGAGCCACGGGCGCTGGGCTGGCGGAGAGGCAGTACCGCAGGGTGCTGCAGTCGCTGGGGCAGTCCGTCCACATTCCTGACCTCGATGGAAGGATCATTTACTGGTGAGATTTCTACTACTTCTTCAACCTTTCTTGATAGTTTTGATGCGCGCCAGACTTGCGTGCTTGTGAAGTGCTGCCGTGATGGTGCCGATTGTAGCGCTATTATTATGCTGCAACCAAGTGACCATGCATCCAGCCTGAGAAACATGTCAATAGTTCTATGTTCTGTATCTGTTTGGCACTAGTCCTAGACTCTAAAGCAATTGCTTTGGGTGACATTTTAACAATGTATACGATGATGGAACTTACTGCTCTTAGAAGTCTGGTATTTTGTCAGAGCTATGTAGAACCCTAGGCTGTGTAAGGCTGTAAAGGTTATGTATCATCCATGCTATGTCACGGTCTGTATTGCTTTGAAATCAAGTCTTTTACCTGATCACACGACGGTTATCATGTATAATAAAACAATAAGGCATCATGACACTGTTCCATTGTTGTCAAAGTTGCTCAACACCTAAAGCTGAGCGTGTACCTGCTTCTTAACTTTGCTAAATTTATACTTGTGTAGTCACCTTTTCTTTGGTTTGCATATGATTAATTTAGCCTCTGAATGGTTATTTAGTTCTGAACAATCTATGAGTAATTGTTCCAAGTACAAATATCATGAGCATCGAGCTGGCATGCAGGCATTTTGCATAAGTTTGTTTGCATCTTTAGATGTTGATAAGTGATTCATTACCTTATACCGGACATAAATAGTGCTATACTCTTTCAGGTTGCTGCTTGCTAAAACATGGGATTGTCCCAATTGTTAATACCCATTTATCATGGTACTTTTGTAGATTTTTAATGTGGCCAGGGGTCATTTTAATTAGTTCATTTAGTTGAGTATTTCCTTTCTCTTCACTTCAGCAATGTGGTGTTGGAGAACTCAGTTTAGGTATAGCTCGCTTTTTCTGGCAGAAGATTTGAATAATAGTATTAGCCCGTCGGCTTTGACGACAGCTGCAGACCTGTGATAATTGAAAGAATTTGTTTTGGGTTATATAATTATTTTGTTTCGTGTTATAGTAATTAGATTTTTCTGGGTTAGAAGATATTTATATAGGTACATACATGATGACTCCTTTTTCACATTGTTTATATAGGTACAGACATGATTTGGTCTCAGGATTTTTTGTACCAGATGTTCGTCTCGCACATCAGATGTCCAGTCTGCCTCCCTGCCTGTCCTGCTCCATAATGCATCTACAGGTTAGATTATTTGTTCTTTTTTCTGGTGGGTGTTCATGGTAGTTGGGGAAAATAATCCATTTCTGCCTGCAGATCAAAGTGATTAATAGTTACTTGCTTTTATCTAGATTTTCTCCGCTGACCTAGACGGTTGCTAGATGCAGGTTAATGTGACGTGTGTGGCTTTCTAAGGAAACATATTTCGTTCTGTTCCTAGGTTTGTTAGGTCCAATGCCTCTTCTCCCATGGTCACTGGATTGGTCAATGGGGTACTCACTCACGTTGCTCTTCATCGGCTCTTGCACAATTAATTGCTTGTGCTCTTAGAATAATCTGTAGAGAAGACAAATGTAAAGTATATTTGAAAATCAAGTACGAATTTGGAGAAAGCAAAGGAAGCATGCTGAAGCTTATTATAGCAACAGTTAAACCATTTATATCAACTAGCTTTTAGATTTTGAGTTTTCATACATACTAAATTAAAGAAGCAAACTAAAACCTGCAAGGAATTTCAGATTTTTAGGAGACCTGACATACAGTAGGAAAATTTCAGTGTTCTTCTTAAAATATATCTGAATCACGAGGCTTTAGATGGCAGCAAGGTGGCGTATTGGATTCGGTGGTGTGAGATATGTGTGTGATGGCAGCTTTGCTTATTTTCTCAGTGCTTACATCATGTACATTATGCTAGATCAAATACCATTTAACATGATGCAGTACAATATAATGTTATATCCACCAAAATTGAATACATGACTGATAACTGAAAACTGATTGGTTGTATATAGTTTCTACACAAGAGATTGAGGTGTGTAGTACATTTTATATATGAGGTAAATAGGTTGTCCGAATGAAGAATGACCAGTTTCCCTGCAGAAGATCCACGCCATGTACGTCCGTCCGTCATCGACCACCGTGTCTAGCGGCGCCCCATCGTTCTCTCTCCAATGCCTTATTGTTGATTTCGTCCCCATATGCCGCCTCGCCGTCGGCGCCCACTGATCTACAGGTTCTCACCTTTCTGTCTCTCTCAAACTTCACTCACAAACATATTCTAGATATATCTTTGATTGCAAATCATTCTCAGTTCTCTATTTAATTATGAGTTCTCTATTTTATGTTCTAGAGGTAATGGTTAGAACTAATTTAGATCTGAAACATAGTGCAAGCATTAAACATAGCCACACTGAAGTTACTGATTGATGTTCCAATTGTAGCTAGCAGGTGCTTTTCTTCTCCTTAATATTCAGCAAATATAATATATATTCATCCGGTCTGAATAACAGTTATTCCGAGCATGAGGATCAATATACAGAGCTGTTAGTTCTTTGATTGCCGTGGGCTACTAAATTAATTGAGATAAATATTATTTTCCTTTTTTGCTGAGTTGGCATTCTGTAGTCCTTCTATGTATTACATTATTTCCTCTTTCTCTATGATACTTTTCTTATACTGACCCTTATTGCTTCAGATTTGACATTACCTAAGTTTTATTGATGGGGCATGGCCTCATGGGTGTAGCTTTCAGATTCTTGCGATTCCATCTATGCACAAAGCCATCTTTTCTCCCTCCCAGTATTTGTCATACACAAATTACTTTGATTATATATTGTGCTAGCTGATCAAAAGGATTATGAGAAATAAAATAAGTAGAAAATCCAAGAGCTGTTACATACATACAGTGGTGAGTTCATGTAAAGATTTTCTCATAGTTTCTTGGTCCGAATTCACATGTTTCAGCTGTGCGTACCTCGACTGCTCTTCCTTTGGGTCGCCTGTTCTCTGTATGTGTTTGGTCCAACATAGAACTAAGAGGTACACCCCTTATTTTTCATTGATGTACTGTTAGATGTCCTTTGAGGTTCTGTATCTCTTGGTACTGGTGTATGTATTGCCCTGTGCTGTCAATGCGCTTGGTAGTCGGTGAATCAACCACATGTAGTAATCCTTAAAGATAATCTAAGACATTTGTGAAATTATAGAAGACTGCTGCTTCCCTGTTAGTTTGTAGGGCGGTCGATTTACTTGAATTTGTGTTTCTCAAAATTTGCTTCTAAAAGAGTAATCTACAATATTCATTGTCAAAGAAAAAAATGTCTACTCAGGTTGCTACTGTGTGAATAAAAATTCTTAGTATACACATGTCGGCTTTTTTTTTAACAGGACATGTCAGCTTTGTAGTTCTGTATAGCGACAATAGATGGTGCTATCTATTTTTCAGGTTTCTAATCAACTCGGTCTGCCTCAGAATTAAGCTAAAGCTAAATTTCTGGACATAATGCATCAGCCATAGCCCATAGGTAGCTATTTTTTTACACTAGGTTTGACATTTGGAGCTTGAATAAATACATGTGTTGCTTTTAGCATAGTTTTTTAAATTTAGTGTTTCCTCCCTATGCATATTTCAGCAGTGCGTACCTCGACTAAGAGCCGTCTACCCATGCTGGTGGAGGTGGTGGTCTAGCGAAGAAAGCTAGAAACTAAGTTACCCTGCGCCTGCAGAGATGCTACTCCTTAAGGTCCGACCAAACCATACCTATTGTTAAATGAGTACACATAGTATTTTTGTTCCGTCGTCCAGGTCTCTGTTGCCGAATGTCTCATTGTTGATGTATATTGAGACCAGCTACCTCTGCCTTTTAGAATCGGTGTTGGTTACACAAAACTCATCAGGTTATTGACGCGTGTTTCCAAACTGATCGAAACTTATGTATTTAGTACCATTTACATGTGATCAAAACTTATGTATTGAATGCGGTGTGAATTTCTATATTGCTTCCCATGTGTGCTTCAGCATTGGTTATTCGTTTGATCTTCCTGTTTAAGATTTTATTGTACGATGTTATGACTTGATTTCATAATATGCGAAAAATATGCCTTCAAATTTATAGACCTGTGATCAAATAAGTATGGATATAAACTATCCTTTTAATAATCTGTATAAATTGTTGGAACCACGGGCAAAAAATTCAAAGAATCAACATGTGCTGCGCGGCGATGTTTTGATGTTTTGATTACCGATTTCAAAGAATCTTATTGTTGCTTAAGACTTTTATTGTATGATGTTTTGATTACCGATTTCATATGATTTGGAAAATACGCTTTCAGATATATATATACTTGTGATCAATTTCATATGAATAGAATTGTCCTTTAAATGATCTGTATAAATGGTTGTAACCACGGGCAAGAAATTCAAAGAAGAAACAAGCGCTGCGCGGCGAGCCGCGCCGTTCGAATCTAGTAGATCATATTTGTCAATTAACTTGAGTACTGATGTCAAAACAGCTCCATTTGTGCTTGACATTTCATCAATTACATCATGGTTACCCATGATCAGTGTCTGCAGATAAAGAATAGTTATCAAGATGGAGAACTGGCAGCGATAGTTGGTAACAGAAGAAGAAGATTATTACAAACTAAACCGCCAGTGAACAGCAATAAAACAATCAAGGCAACAAGAGAAACTACACAGGACTGGCACATACAAGATTTGCTAAATTTCTCAATCCAGGGTGTTCACCAAATGCCTTGACCAGTGTAGTGATGTTCTTTTTGGGATCTGGCCGAGCAAGAGCAAGAATCATGGGCTTACGAGGGTTCGAGAAGAAACGCATTATCTGAAAAAAAATCAAATACCCATGATGTAACACATATGTCAAGTAAGTAACGAACCATGTCTGGTTTGTACATGGACTCAGAAGCACCATATAATGATTCCCAAGCAGGGCCACAAACCACAAAATCTTTTGCCAGTTCCCTGCGTAAAGGAAGCACATTTTTATCAGATTACATGCTGCAGATATAATAGCCAAGCAAGAAGCCAGTATTAGGGTTCACAAGGATCAATATTATCATGTTTCAAGAGACTCAACATAAAGCACTGCGGTTCCAGGATACTACAGATCACGTGGGAATGGATATTGGCATAATGTCTACATTAACAATACAACTTTATATGGCTCCTAGCCAACCCTAAAACAAGATAAACCTTCCAAATCATCTATGGGGTAATATACAGGCCAACATCAAGTCATTTATTTGTTCTTATTGCATTTTACACCATAGTTTGGTGTTTTCTGAGCGCGGTGGTTCAATATTCATGTATTCTCAGGTTAGGCATTCTTCATACATCTTACAGTAAGCATTGCCCTTTGTTTAGTTCTTGGTTTACACTTGATAGAAATAAGGAGCAAATGGATGACAATTGACAAATAATCAATCTTAACCTCGGACTAATTAAATCTGACGATTATGATTAAGCCAAAGCTGATAAAGAGAACTCTTCACTATGATAAAATGCACGTGAAGATACATGAAAGTATGTGAATCAAACATAGCACACAGACATATTGAAATCATCAAATCAATCAGACTTTTGACAAGAAAGTAACATGCACAAAAAGTTGCAGAAAGACGAAACACATACTTACCAATGCAGTCCATGGTACATATATATGGTTGATCGTTTTCTCCTAGCCCAGCAATAATTGGTTGGCAAAAGTATGGCCCAAACCTACATATCACGAAGTAACTCTCTTAGCCGTCTCCACAATTCAGCAAATAGAAGGGGTTGTAATAAGACAGAAGGACAAGTATAAACAGCAATGCCACAAACATCCTAAAGATTTCAGCTAATCAAAAATATATTTTATGAATTGGATGGAGACACTAAAGGATACATAACAATAAGGACAATTGCACAACAACATCGGACGCCGAGTGTAGTTGTTACTCCGGGCATGGAGCCAACTATGACTGCTGATGATGACGGTGATTAGATCCACAGGAACCAAACAGCAAGGGATGGTATTGCACCTACACCATCAACGGATCAACAAGGCAATCTTCCCCGTCTACTATGTGCCATTGTTACTGTACACACCTCTTACAATCGTATGGGCTGTTGTAGGGTCTGCGACATTTGCAACAACAAATTTGCCATCTCTCCCACATTCGTAGGATGTACTGCACACTCCAGGTATGCATGCCTATAGATTGTGCCTATATCCATTGGTTTCCCATTGTATTCACTATTTTAGCTGCCCAACATAATCTGGAAGTGCCTTTGAATATGACAAGTGCTACACCTTATTGTACAGCAACGCTACGAGCATGGTCGGCCCTGCAGCGTGTGGAGCACCGAGACTTGTTTTTGGAGGTGGAGTTGCGTTTGGAGGCTGCGGCTAGGGAGTTATTCTGCCGGCATGGATGGCAACATAGTCTCCGGATCGACCTACCACCATCTTAGGCGGCTTTACAATTTCTCATTATGATATGTAATTCGCCTTTTATTTATTTCCGGATTGGGTACTGGTGAACTTGTGGCTGTGTGCATCCTAGCTATGCAGAGGCGGGTGTAATGCTTAAAACTTTTAAGTAATAAAATCCCTTTATCTAAAAAAAAAGTGCTACACCTTATGGTCAAACACCTGCTAGGCTGTTACAAGTGTCTCAATGTAAGCAACGGCTAAGTGGTGTTGCTGTAACAAGCGAGGTTATGCACGATGCCCAAGATGAACGAATGCCTTTCAAAATGAAAAAGTGCGGTCTTTCAATGTCACACTTTGGATATTTTTTTCAGTTCATGTTCTGCTTACCTATATCATTTATTTGGGAACATAGAAATTCTCAGCAGAGACAGTTCATTGCCACTACTGACCGGGACTTAAAGGTCGCTTATGGTATCAAGCTTTATCTCGGTTCAAAAAATGTCAAGCTATTCTGTACTTAAGTAATTTTTCAAACTACTTGGAGGTGTGAGAACTCTCCAAACAAATAGAACTGAAGACAGCAATCTGGCCATTGCGATATATATCTGGGCTCGACTACAAATGAATACTAGACATTATCAGGGATGTATCAAATCTGGCCAGCAGGCAAAGCGATAGAATCGATAACAAGTACATATCTCTTCACAGTCAGGGATGTATCACATCAGGATTATAATGGTATGTTGAACCTTTTGTATACTGAACGATATCTTTTTTTTCTACTGTTACATTGTCAATGTTCAGTTTTAGACGACATATTGAGTAAAAACGACAATTGATGTGGTAGTTGTTAGTTACTTAACAGAAAGCCTGAACTCATGGCAATCCCATGCATTCCTATACACTACTGTGAATAGGAATGCTGCTGCAGCCAAAATGAAAAGGAAGCACAAGATTTCCTATGGAGCAACAGATAAAACTGAAGTATCAACTAACTGGACTAGCCTTTCCATTTCACGATTCTACACTAATGTCATTGAAAAGTTTATTCATAAAACCTCAGGGTTGTGTGACTGTGTTGCACCATTTGCTGAATTTCTCATTCCAGCAATCGTCTATCCTTCATATATTAATTACTATATCCTTCATATATTAATTACTATTACCATTTTAAGCTGTGAAGTTCAAAGTCACATGATTTCCTCCCAACATGTGACCACCTGCTTTAGCCTATACTAGCAAAAGTGCTCGTGCGTTGCAACGGGGTAAAAAATCATATACCAGTAACCCAGTGATACACGGAACCAATGAAGCATCCGGTAGGTAAACAAAGAGAAGAAAAGAGTGTGAATAAAAGTAAATTGCACACCATGTGTCTAGTTAATCATTTAATCAATTGTCGTTCACCCTCATGTTTTCGTCCTACTATTCCTCTGCCGCAACTATTGTAGGGATACAAATCACATAGCAAAAGAGGGCGTGACTTACGATGGAAACAAAATAAATAAACATGTGGTTATGAAAACTTTGATTTGTTGCTCACCAGCAAGAAAACTTAACTATATGATAAAATGTTGAAGCAAGGAACAAAACAGTCTAGATGAAATAGTATATTCCTATAGTAAAGCTTGTCGAAGTATAAAAAACTCTATGTTTGAACACGGTTCATAGATGCAACATGTCTAATTCATTTCAGTCCCATGCCAGGAAATGCACCCCATATATAATTCCTTATTATGTGCCAAAAATCCAACGTTGAATTTTACCAAGATGATATAGCCTGCCACTACTTCCAGTTGGACGCTGCAAGATGAATAAGCCTCAAGTCTTGCTAACATAAGAGGATTCAAAATATCACAAGGTTAACTTATACCAATGTAAGAGTATATGAATCGTAAATCATAGCGGCAGAACAAAAAGAAAGAGAAGAAATTTAGGAACATCAAGCAAGAAAATATAAGATTCTTGCCTTTGATATGAATAGCTCCCGCCGGCGCACATAATCTGGTCAGCATGCTTGACGGCATCGTCGGGGCCAGAGCCACAGCTGCACAGCCAAACGCTAAGCCAGGTCCGACGGCGTAGCTTCCATGGCGTCCATGGCGTCGCGGTCTATATCCATAATGCATGACTGCGAGCATAGTTAGCACCTGATACGGGCATGGCTCGGCAGCGACCTGGACTGGTCTGATTTGGGTATAGCCAAATTACAGCCTTGCCAACTTTAACCAAAGATCTATCACAAAGTAGAGCAAAAAAAAAGACGCCTAATTAGTCACGTGAAATCATGGCATGTAACCTTTGCTCAGACTTGTTCCACCGAAATCAACCTATCGCCCAGCTATGATTCAGAACCATAGTTAATTGAAATAGATCCATGAATCAGTAGCATGAACCATGAAAAATCATCACGCACGCACCTGCAACAGAAAATCATGGAAAAAAGAATCGAGAAGTGGAGGAACACAAAGCATCAACACACCGAGCTCTCCGAGCAGTCGGGCATCGTCTGTGTGATTATATCATCTAAATTAGGCAGCACCGGCAGACTGAGTTTGGGCGAAGTTGGTAGAACGGCGAGACTGTCGAGGTCGAGCACGAACGGAACTTGAGCACTTGTCCGGCTCCAATCCCTCCTCATCCTCGTATTGGCCATGGCGAGCCTATGGCGGCGTGGCCTCCTTGAGCAGCCCGACATCATCATCGTCCGGCTCCAATCTATCCCTACTCGTCCTTGTCTTCGTCACAGTAATCATAGTCATTGTCGCTTGCCATTGCGAGCCACCGCTTGCGGCGTGGCCTCCTCGAGCAGACCGGCGTCGTCCTCGTACGGCTCCAATCCCTACTCGTTCTTGTCTTCGTAGTGTTTATCGATGGCCATGGCGAGTCGTCGACATTGTGGCCTCCTCTAGCAGCCCGACGTCGTCCTCATCCGGCTCTAGTTCCTCCTCGCCATCGTCTTCGTCCTAGTAGTCGTAGCACTCGTTGTCGCTGGCCATGGCAGCCTCCGGCCGGGTGTTTGATCGCGTGGCGGCTATTTGAGGACAATATCGATCGCGTTGCAGCCGGACTCTGTTGCCGTGTCTGGCAGCGGTCACCGTCGGAGCTAACCAACGTGATCGTCTTGCTCTTCTCGCTGACGACGTCGTCGACTTTGCTTCAGTCCGTCATGGTCGCCGCCATGATTTTTTGTTGATCTTTCGTCAATCCATAGCTCGCCCTCGATTTCGGTCGTTAGCTATGATCGATCTGATGCACGATGCAGGGCAATCGATGGCTCCCCTATTTGCTGGAGTTTTTTTTCTTTGACAAGTGATTTGAGTAGGACACGGTCTCGGGTGATGTACAAACGATGCCCACATGCAGCTAGCGATCAATCGGCGAGTCATGGCCGAAGATCTGGTATTGATTCGTGGTGCTGTTTGACGTATCCTCCCCCAGACGGGAAAAATAAGAAATCGAAATGTTATCGTGAGGTATGACTTATTGGTGGGGCAGTGGTGGGTAATTTTCTCCAACTTGAGGGGTAGTTTTAATGACATACGACAAGAAATCTTAATGGCTTTATTATTAGGTATAGAAGTCTGTCTCAAGAAACTCACAATCACTATACTAGCGCTGAGACAGAACGTGTGTCATATATGTCTGCCGAACCCCACATCAGAACACTAAAAATCGTCTAGACAAAGGTGCAAAATGGAAAAAAGAAATTAAATAGGACATATCAAGCAGAATCAAGACGAAGGTAGGTGAGGAGTTACCAGTCGCGATAGAGGTTGGGAGGCCGTCGACTAAACACTCCGGGAACATGCCATAGTTGGTCTGCTTCGGTTCGCTCCAACCCGCCGGAGCGGGGCGTCCTCTGAGCTCGCTCGGGCTAGACCCGCGGGGCCAGGACGCCGGTGCTGTGGAGTCATCGAAGGCACGGCCCTGAATCCGGTGGAGACAAGGTCAGCCCTAGTGCCCTTCCGCCTCCGTCGGCGCCTACCGTGAGCCTCCTCCTCCCGCCTGGTCTCCGGTGCCTCCTCGGCTCTTCAGCGACCGCAATCGACGACGAGCGGCGGAGAAGAAAAGGGGCGTGCCGCCGGCACGAGGCAATTGGCGGCAGCGGTGGGAAGTAGTCGAAGCCGGCGAAGGCGCGGAGGCGGAAGTCGTGTACAGCAGCGGGGAGGCGGGGGCGTGAGCTGCCGGTCGCCGGCGGTGGGAGAAAGGGAACGAGTGAGGCAGTGAGCGGGTGATTTTCGTTATACAAAAAAAGCAGTGAGTTTTTTCTTTTTTTGAGAAAAAAAGAAACCTGAAGGTGAGTGTTTTCTTCGTACGAGTTAGCACAATTTGCTGTTTCGTATTACTAGTTGCTTTGCACGTGTGTCAGGATCCTGCTTGGATCTGACGAACTAAGATAGGCAAAACAGGGAATTTGAGAGAAATTGAGATAAAAAGGTATAAATTGCAAGACTAATTTTAAGATAAATTGCAGGACAATTAAGAAATGGCATATAGAAGTAGGGTTTGTATTTTCATGATTGATTGCCACAGGATACAAGGGAGACTCTTATAAAGAGTGGACAACTAGAGATGACACCACATGGAAATACCCACAATACCATTACAATTACTAAACCACTAATAACCCCATACATACTTATCCTATTCCCTGACATTCCTTTCCCCTTGAGACCATTGTTCAACAATGGATAAACAAGTTTCTTCAGAAACTTTCATCCTTGCTAAGGAGGATTAAATGTGATCAGCCAAAGAGCAATTCCATTGAATTTGATGTCTTGGTGCCAACACAACCGAGAGCTCATTGCATTGCATTTATGAAAAATCTGGCAACATGTCATATCATGGAATATTGATAGCCAAAAATGAAGCACTGCTGCAAAGTATTTTCCTTGCTGAATTAAAATTGCAGGAGAACACATAGTGGCTGCAGTATCAATGAAGGAAGTGGAATCATGAGTGCCAAATTTCACAGCCAATAAATGTCTCCATGTATATTCAGTCCTTTCTCTCACAGTCTTCAACCAGGAGAGCACATATAAGAGGAGTTTGATACCTGGATCCCACTGCACTTTTCTTCCTTTCTCAATTGAAAACTCCAACATAGAAGAAATAGTCTTATTGTGTAATCGCTGAAGAATAGTTATAGCAGAATGTGGAACCCAAGGAAAAAGGTGCAGCTTTTTATATGAGAACCGGTCTATGCCAGGATCCCATATGCCAGCCAATATTGGATATGCTTCACTAACACCAAACTTCAGAAAACTTCTGGTGCATCTTCTTGAACTCCTTACACTTCGTAGATCCCAAGGAAACGCTAGGTGAGCATGCATATATTTCACTTGCCCAGCAATGAGTTTGGCAAGAAGCTTAGTCGAATAAGGACGTAACTCAAAAACTTGACTACACAAGTCCACAACATCTACTCCTTGATGCTTTTCTATCTCAACATTGAACTGAAAAGATGAGGCCAGTTGTGTTATACCTTCCTTGTCATTGTTCAAATCACAAAGATGTTGACTTGGAGATACTTCTGACTTACTGTCAGACATACTGTGCATATTGATGAGCATATCTTGCTTCTTGATATTTATCTCAGAGCTCTCATCAGCGCAGTGCACGGTTGCTTCTTGAACACACGGTATAGAGGCAGACTGAGTGCTTTTGTCGTCTGTGAGCTTGATGGTCCTATCAGCATGTATAACAGGGTCATGTGGAAATGCAGAATTTGCAACCTCTTCACTGAATGTATTGTACGTCTTGTTAGCACACAAGGAAAACACTTCATTATTGGGTTTCTTCTCATTTGTCAAGCTGAATACACCAACAGTAGGCCTCTCCGGACTAAATATTAGCTTGCTGACGTGCTTGGGAGCCTGTTCACTTTCATGTTGCTCTTCTTCATATGTTTGCTGCCCAGATGTGCCAGCGAACACATCAACAGACTCATTTGAGCATCCCTCTTTTTCGTCATCATAGACATTGAACATCGGCTCAGGAACGGCTTGCCCTAAGCGATAATCTGTCGGCAGAGTAAAATAGTTGTGCTCAGTTCCATCCGCTAGGAATACGCTTTGGCGATTTAGATTATGGAAACCATAAGGTTGTGGCGTTCCTTCAAGATTCAGTTCACTGGGATTGGTGCTGCCACCTTGCACACATGCACCAGGAATAGGAGTTTGATGCCAATAAGAGCAGCTCCAATGCCCAGGTGATATGCCATGCGTTCCATGCAAGGAACATGGTGTTGGCATTTTATCAAACACCTGTGGGGTGAAATAAGCAATAGCTGATGGCACACTGGATGCACTCTTCCCAGGAAGAGAAGCAAATGTCCTTGCAGTGGTGGCGCCAGAGAAAAGGCCTGGCATGGACGTAGCGGAAGAGACGGAGCCGAAGAGCCCTGATGTGGCAGTGGCGGCGGGGGTCGTCCCGAGGAGATGAGGGTCGCCATGGATTAGAGGAGCAGCGAGTGACCGATCTGAGTAAATTTGGGTGGGGATTGGGCTTGCCTCGCGCGTCGGCCAAGAGGATTCGGGGATGAACGAGCCATACATGGTAGGAGATGGAGTTGTGGAATTTGGTGGACGTTGTTGGCTAGATGCAGGTAATGGTGTTGAAGGAAATTCAGGGTGAGGAAGTTGGCGTGGGGAGAGGTTACCAAATTGTAGAGGCCTGCTGGAGCCGGAGCTCTATGGTGTCGTCGACGCGCTTGATGGTGTTTCCCCCTCCCAGTCTGGACTCAGCGTGGGTTGGTAGTGCGGTGGCGTGGCAGAGGAAGTTGCCGGTGGCGTGGAAGGCGGGCCTAAATCCGGCTGCTTTCCCAGGGCGGTGCCGATCTGGGACACCATCACCGTCAGGGTGGACAGGTCGCCATGGATCTTGTCGACTGATGACTGCTGCAGATCAAGGCGGCGCTGGATGTTTAGGACATCCCGTGGTATGCGGCCTCGGATTTCCTCTTCTGCTTGGGCTTGTTCTTGAGCTGCGGCTAGGAGAGCCGCGTCCTCCGCTTGCTGCTCTAGGCGCTCTTGCGACCTCGTACGGATAATCGACATGGATGTCGTTAGATCGACGAGAGCGTGGAGGCGATTGGTTTGCTGCAAGGAATTTTACGCTCTGGATCGATGTGACCAGAGAACCCCGGGCGAAAATTTTTGGTGGCAGGATCGATGCTCGTGATACCAATTGTCAGGATCCTGCTTGGATCTGACGAACTAAGATAGGCAAAACAGGGAATTTGAGAGAAATTGAGATAAAAAGGGATAAATTGCAAGACTAATTTTAAGATAAATTGCAGGACAATTAAGAAATGGCATATAGAAGTAGGGTTTGTATTTTCATGATTGATTGCCACAGGATACAAGGGAGACTCTTATAAAGAGTGGACAACTAGAGATGACACCACATGGAAATACCCACAATACCATTACAATTACTAAACCACTAATAACCCCATACATACTTATCCTATTCCTGACAACGTGCAACGCCCGTCTCTAAAATATAACACAACTTGCACGCATTCTTTTTTTAGTGAGTTACTCCCTCCCCTCTAATCCGGAATAACTGTCACAAACTATACGTATTGTAGTACGGCAGCATGTTCTCCAGGACAGTTATTCCGTAACGGAGGTAGTACTTTTTATGTAGTTTTAATATGGTATATCAAGTAGGACAATTCAAATGCACACACATGTTAACCAAAGTTGAAGCATAGAAATGTGGAGACAACTTCTAGAAAATGATATAGATATGCTGATACACAGATTTTTTACCTACTTACGTGCATTGTCCCTTAAAAGAGAAATAATGTGGCTACACAACGCTACTCAAAATTACAATTAAAGGGAATAACTTCTTCCATATTTATGAAAAGAACCAGATTTGTTACAAACCCGGAGGTCCCTGAAAGGATTCAGTGACAACATGTGTAAGGGTCTGATTTACATGTCTGCTGGTGCTATAATATTGACAATAGAAGAAATTAGCCATGCTACATAGTGTCCTTCTACGGTGTATGTGACCATACAATCTCTCCCTCTGGTGTTCTGCATCCATTCTTACCACCTTCATGGCTGATGCTAAAGAGTCGTTAGATGACAGCATATTCCATCTGGACGTTGACTTCTCAGGGTTGAGTGTGAAGCAAGCGGTTTCCTCTAGAAAAAGGATATTACAAACAAGAACCAAGAATACCCCACTATATGTTAGCAAAATAAATTTGCACAAATTGTACAGCTTTCACCCTTTTGGGGAAACAATATCAAATAAGCAGGTGAAGCCCTAATTTCATCCTTCAGGGCACATACCAGATGGGGTATTCGCACTTGTGTTGTCTCAGAAAATTGAACCTCTCGAATGTTGTTGAACATGGTCCTCAAATTTAGTATACTACAAGATGTAGAAGTTGCTAACCTTGCCTCTAAAGATGCAACATTTTTTTTTTTTTGATTTTTCTAAAAGATGCAACATGATCATGATGTTACCGGCTTCACAATAGTAAACCTGAAAAATTACAATTCATTGCAATTGTTTGGGGAAAAATATTAATACAATGGTGAATGGTGACCATTAAGAGGTCACCTGAAGGTGGAAATTAACCACGTCACGCCGTCATTCACTAAGTAGGATTCCCTAGCCATCCTGGTATCCGCCGAAGAACTGTCGCTGCTCTCGCAGCAATGTTCTGACTGCGTGGATCTCCTCCATGCGGCAACGTATCAATTCCAAAGAGTGCTCTGAGATATTGTCAACTGGCAGCTCAACAAAATGAAATCCCAAATGCTTTTGGAGAAAACAAAATTCCCACAATATATTAAACCATGTTAAAAAAAATATGCTAAGAGAAACGGTGAAATATCCAAAATCCAAAATCAGCCAGTGATTTTCAAAAGTGTTTTTTGAGATAAGGCATGGCAAGGAAAATTAGAGACTAAATCCTACATTGCCCAGACTTATATCCACCCACGCAATGTGGCAGGAGATGCATTGATAGGGTAATTTGAAAACACTCATATTAATAGCCAGATGCTATGCAGCGCATCCTATGACTTGGGAGATTTTGCCAATACTGACTCCAAGATGACAAATTAGTACAAGCTCTGATACACAATCTATGACATAATCTTCATAGCAGAGGTAGAGAATTGGCCGGTACTGACTCTAACAAAACGAATTAGTACAAGCTCTGATACACAATCTATGACATAATCTTTTTGAGCTCCTGCTGTACATAAACTCTCTTTTTACTATCTAATCGAAAGGCAATACGACTGCCAGTTCCTCAAAAAAGTTCTTCCATGGAAAAATTGGTCATAATGCATGACATTGCACACTACAACATTCAAGAGCACAATTCTCTCAGCGGGGGCAACACATAGATTGAATAATATACAATTTGATCATCATTATGCAAGCACAGGTTTAATATGTATAATTAAAATAAATAGATGCATCAGAAGAACACTTTTTTGTGCTCACAGTGAGAGGAAGTAGGAACCAAACGTCATTACCCAATCAGAACTCAGAAGAACACTGCTGCAATTTCTCTCCACAGTCCAATATCTTTGATAATTCTTGAATGCGCTCATTATTGTGGCTTTGGACCTTACAGACTTTGCGCCACTGTATAGGTTCTCCACAGTTCCTAATGGACATAGCTACAAAATGTTAATGTTGATTACAGTGTCAACATGTCGCTCAATCTGCATGCAAATAATCACATAGACAAATTAACATTACGAAGGGATCTGAACTTTTAAGAAAAACTGGCTGCAAACTACAGGCATCTTGTTCATGTTATCGTATGAAGTTGCAACAAGCCGAGTCATAAATATCGTTGTATCTCATCTGACAACAAAGCTATATAAGAATTTCATAAATTAAACGGGTAATCAGCGAAGCGGCATCTTGTGCTCACCTGCTCGGCTGCTCCCAGACTCCCTAGCTTCAGCATCTACATCGGACCTCTTAAACGTATGCGGCCGGCGGCCGGCGGACGACGGAGATGGCGGCACGACGGTGCGGGTGTTGATCCTCATCTGTACGCAGCAGACCGCTAGGCCCGCGTCACACTGTGGGCACCCTGGTCAATTTGCCTACCCTCGACCTGAGCGCGGACAGCTATGAATGCCCGGGCGGCGTTGGGCGACGACAGCGCGTTGGGACACTGAAACGCCCCCGAGCTCGAGGTGTGGTGTTGTGTCGTCGGCGGGGCCTCGAGGCTGGGCTATCCCGCGTGTTGCGGCGGCGTCTAGGCGAGTGGGGAGTTGGGCTGTCCTGGCGTCAAAGGGAGCAATAGAGACGGCATCGTTGGAGCGGGTCAAGGCGGGGATCTGAGTGCGGCGTGTGCGAGGTGGAGGACAGGAGCACATGAGGAAAGACGGAGAGGAAAATCATTAAGGTTTCTTGTGGTACGTCATTTTATTTTCCGATTTTATCATCCCACCAAATCACATAATACTACAAAATTGCCACTGTACCGGTTAGGTCTTTTATTTCCTCCTCTACACGAACGATCCCCTCCGGAGCAGAACATCACAAGCCATTGAACACCGCCGCCAGGCCCTCCTTCTCCGGTCACTAGAGCCACCACCCTCCTCCGGCCGGTGGAACAGAACAAGTTTTGACACGAAACCCCGCCGCATGGACGTTCCCATCCGTGGTTGCCGCGGGCGAGCTCTGCTCCCTGGCCGACCCAGTCCATGGCTGCTACATGGTCGATGCGAGCTGACTCCTCTTCTTTCCGGCTCCCGCAGAAGCGACCTGCTGGTCGCCACAGCCACACGTCACTTATCCCCATGGTCCATGCACACCAGCTCCACTACGGCGCTCGCCACTAGCCGGCTGCGGCTTTCGGCTTGCCTCCCAGCCCCGGCGTGTCGTCACGGTGGACGAGCGTGGGGGTCATGGTGAGAGGGGATCAGGGAGGAGTGCAGGTGGAAGATGACTTTCTCCTGGATCTGGATCCACCGCTTCCCCCACTTCTTTTTTCTGAATTTTCGGTTGCACAAGATTCTGAATAGTTACAGACAGTTAGGAACAAGACCGAAACTTGAGCTTTATTCTGTGGTATTGCAAATTATTTTTAGATCATGAGCTCCTCGGTAGTTCTGTACATGGAGGATTGCCATGAGAGAAAGTAAGAGACAGGTGGTGAGACTGAATTAGATTGAAAGGTTTGATTTGATACAGGATTTATACCTCCATCAAGCTGAGAGCTGAACGCTCCCTGTACCATGGACCAACCAGCGCGCAACGTTTTGCACCATCGAGCATCTAGCAAAGCTCTGTCCCCTTCTCACACCCGCAGCTAGCAGAGGCTCTGGTTGGCAAAAAGGATTGCAGCAAGAGGGTCTATCTCCATCACCTACATTAGTAACCAACAAGCATGACGCTCAGCTTTGCATGATTCTTTTGATCTCAGAGATTCGGAGTTCCAGAGGTAGATAAATGCATTGTTGTAAATCCTATAAATATGTCAGCACAACACAGTTTAGCAACGGTAAACTGGGCCTTAAGCAAATACAGGTCGTTGCAAGATTCAGCGTTATATATTACTCCATCATCTGAACCTGATGCAAGGTATAGGTAGTTAGGTACCTACACCTTTACAAAAAAAAATCATCAGAAACCAAGAGTCATCCCTCATCAGTCAATCTTATAAACAATTATTAAGTAAAAGGTTGTACTGCTACAAGGAAATCTGAAGTTCACCACAGTTTGGATCATGAACCTTATATTTCAGAATTACTATTTTGTTTGTAGCTTTCTTTTGTTTTGTTACAAACAAATTTTATACTGGTTCACGCACTCACCATTTCATAGTAATATATTGCTGTAAAGTAGTCCTGCTTCACAAATGCTTCCTTTCTTTTGACTTGAGATCGGCTATTCGTTCTTCCACATAAACTGTATCCTGAACAATCAACAATGTGACATCTTTGGTTGAACTTTAAAGCATAGTAAATGACAGCTTCAGGCAGCATTATATGTGTTTCAGTTGGAAAATGTTCTCCTTGGTCATATTATAATAACCATGATACTCTTTTTCTTTTATTAAGTTTGCTGACTTTTCTCGAGGAAGTGCACATATGAGTCTATGACCAGCACAACTGAAGTTTGTGTGAAATTTTGATACTCCAGATGTCCTTCTAGCAGTACAACTTGCGGAATGAGAGTTTCTTCCTCCTCCATCCGCCGCTCGTGTGGAAGAACAGAGAGGAAACTCGGCGCCACGCTCATGGCGTGAATATATTAGGCATAGTCTAGAGTACCGGTGTTTGGAGTATATAGGAGGTGGCACCGTGAATAAAGCTTCCTCGACTTCAGGCACATCATTGGAGATAAGGAGCTCACATGATTTTTTTTTGTCGGTCGTTTACATCGTGCGAGCTTGTGTGTTTGGGTGGTGTCTGTGAAGCGGAGGTGTTTACATCGCTTTGAAATTATGTTCTTCAATCTCAATCATGTCACGTTAGGGCACGCTTCGTTACCCTGATGAACGTAACGTCTTCTTAGTTGAGCACATCAACAATTATACATGTATTAGTGAGGACCAGTTTACTATCCACTGACAAAGAGGATAACAACTTATTTCCATCCGTCGGGAGATACCGGTCAAAATATTAAATAAAAAATAACCCGTAGCAACGCACAGGCACATGTGCTAGTTAGACAATAAATTTATGATGTGGTGGATGCGCGGCGCGGAACGTTTCCTCTGGCAGAGTTTTCGTCCGCCCGGCTAAATTGCTAAACGCAGTTTTGGTCGAGGGTTAGTATAATCTCAACGGTTAGATCAAATGAAGTGGGCTAATCCTGAGGCTGTGATTGATCTATATTGTTTTGTGTATGTTAGGCTGGGTGCACTTAGCAATGAATATGTTTGCTTGTTTAATAGTAGTATAGAATAGACATAGATAAGATTTTTCTGATAATTATCTTTTTTATAAATTACGGATTTTTTATTGAATATGTTAATAATTGTATCATCAAAAATCTATAATTGTGCAGGTTCTGTGGTTTGTGGACGTTAAACTTTGTACGGGAGATATTTGATTTGGCATTTCTGAACATGTATATTTCGGCATTTCGTTTCGCTCGGTATTTTGTGTTACATAATTAAAGTTTTAAATAGTGGGCGAAGCCATTTAGCGACAATCTGCGAAAAAACTATAGCGTTGTTAAATCGCTGCTATAGCCCGCTATTTAAGGGTTTTGGTACCTTTAGCGCGCTAATGCACTTAGCAGCATGGTGCAGAAAATGCTATAGCGCCGCTATATCTTCGCTATAGCCCGCTATTTAAAACTTTGTACATAATGTATCATTATCATTCGAAAACTAAATCTGATTACCATTTGATATGTTCACATGACACATTTAGGACAATCTTAGTTGTAACTTTAGTCGACTCAAAATTGAATGATGATGAGATGAGAAACTGAGATTTGGATGTTGAGTAAAGCAACATAGATCTCACATACTGTATGACTGTGGATAGTCCACTTAAAAGAAAACCAAAATATCAAACTAATCAACTTTTTAATGTCATGTCGGAATCATTGGTCGGTTCACCGTCTGTTAATCCATTCTTAAGACTTGTCAGTGGATTGTATGTTGCATGCACCCTTACACTGTTGGACCATGGGATCTATATTTAAGTGCCTCGGTAAGAAACTCGTTGAAAGAAAATATGATTCAAAAGATATGTTTATATTATAGATTTTGAGAAGTGCACTGCACGACTTCACAAATTTGTAGATGCTTGACAAGAAAATTAGCAAACTCGGCCGACACGCTATGCTTTCGCTCGGCAAGAGGGTCCTGGTAATCACACAGCTCATTAGACACCATGTTCACATATCACTCACTTGCGATGATCATGTTGTGCATGATAAAAACAAGCATTCATGATCTCCCACACATATGATCTAGCGACCATGATAGCGAAGGGTCCCGAACAATCACAAACCAAGCTTGGAGCACACCAAATGGCCGCTCAACATATTTGTGGACACTATCTTGTTTCCTTGTCAAATGAAGGTTTGCCTCACCAACAGGGTTGTGGATTGTCTTCATAAATGTCGACCAACCAGGATAGATGTCATCTGCTAGATAGTGCCCTTGTCGTACTAATGGTCGCTGATCACATAGTTGCACTCCGGAGTTTGGCCTTGAGCAAGTCTGGCAAACACCGGAGAACGTTGCAGCACGCTGCTGTCATTGTGAGAACCGGCAATGCCGAAAAATGCGTGCCAAATCCGCATATCATAATCTTCCACGGACTCAAGTACAACATTGCACGCTTCATGATGCCCTCCTTTATACATCCCTTACGAAGTGAATAGGAAATTCTTCCATCTCCAATGCATGCAATCGATACTCCCAAGCATCCAAGGAAATTCTATCACTACGCCTTGTGCCATAAGTCAGGTTGTATCTGCTGCATTTTGTGCTCTCGGATAGGTCTCTGCAAGCAATACCCTCACCGCCTTGCAAAACTTGTATGTGGTTTCAACGGCTGTAGACTCAGCCATACGGAGGTAGTCATCAAATGAATTTGCGGGAACTCCATATGCAACACACAGTATCCCAACCATGCATTTCTGAATGGATGAGAATCCAAAAACCCCGACGCAATCTTTCTTCAGTTCGAAGTAGTCATCATAGTCACGAACATCATTCAAGATTTCCATGAATACTTCCCTATTCATTCTAAAGCGTCGACGAAAATCATGAGCTTTGTTTGCCGGGGTCTGAGAAAATTGTCATTGAATTGCAACACATGACCATTTTTCCTTTGACAGATCTTGTTGGCTAGTCGGCCTCTCTCTGATCCTCCTCCAGCTCGGCTTGCGCAACTAAAAGAACGGTGAGGACCACCCGATTCTCTTCGTTGTCGGCTACAAGGGCAGCGTCCTTTGCCATCATTTGGTGAAACATGATCTCATCGTCACTATCCATAGTCTATTGGGAAACAATGAATCAATGAAACTAGGCAATGAATCAACAATCAATCAAATAAACTACTTGCAAACGCCCGAACACCTTGTGTGTGGGGTGGCAGGTACGAAGAGGCGGCACCGACAGAATGAGTAGTGGTGGCACAAAAGGAGGACATGTAGCGGCGGCGAGTCGGCATGTGTAGTCGCTCATGACTCCTGGCGGTGAGTTGGCGACGACAAGGGTGGCGGCTATGGTGCGAATATGCGGCCCGAGGAAACATGAGGACAGGATGGGGGGCAAATGTCTGTCGGCCTCTCCCGCTATGTCTGTATGACAAGGGGCCCCGCCTGTCGGAGCCCTTGTCAGGCAACTCCGAGCCGGTCCCCCAATTTTGGAGGGTGGATAGGGGGTGCCGGACAAACACGGGCATGGTCCGGACATTTGGTGGGGGGGGGGGGGGGGGGGGTGCCGATGAGGGTGTTTTTTTGGGTTCGGCCCCTGATGGGACTTTGGAGTGCTTTGGGCATGCCGGTGGAGATCTCTTACCACCAGCTCCGGCATACAATTCTTTTGTCATCCAAACAGCTGAATTGAACTCGACCAAGAATTAGCAAAAAGGGTAACATGCTACGTAGAAAGCTGTAATGGGTCCGATTTCCTGATCCGGTGCAAACCTTTCCCTCGAAATTTTTGGCAAATGAAAATCAGAATAGACCTTACCACCAGTGCGGTGGTATACAATTCTTTTGTTCATCCAAACACCTGAACTGAAATTGATCTCCAGTTCTAGTTCTAGCGATTCGGAATTAGTAGCTGAATTCAGAATTCAGTTTTCAATTATGCCATCCAAACGGACTCAGCTCTCCTGCTATGTTTATATAAAGAACTGCTGCGAAGACGATGCAATGGGTCCGATTCCCCAATCCGCTTCAAACCTTTCCCTCGTGCCGTTGGGAACACCACAGAACAAAGACGCGCGCAGGAACCCAGTGCTCCAGCCTCCAGGCCAGACACAAGAAAGGACGACATAGAGATGCACGCTAGACGACACCCACTGACCCACACCCACACACGACACGACGCTACCTTTACCTACCACGTGAACTGTTGCGCACCAAAGCCAAAACCTCCGCCTCCTCGCCCTTCTCTCTCTTCACCTGCCCTCGAAATTTCAACTTTTTCTTTCAGGTTTCTTGTTCCACTCTAGGCTCTAGCAGCAATGCCGTTCCAAAAGCTCGAGAGTACCAATCCCAGCCGATTATACCACTGAAATACAGTAGCTTATCCTAGTAACACTTCAGGGACAAGTATCTTTAGGTTTTAACCCAAAGGTTACAGTACTTCACAAAAATCGCAGTGGTAACCCAGGATAAGATCACGGAGATGAGAGATAGGCCACTGCCATCGCGCCGGCACGAACAAACAGCATAATCTCGCCGCCATGCCATATCTTCTGCTGATTAATCCGCAACACTATGCAAAAAGAAGAAACTACTCCCTCCCTCCTCCCTAACAGCTCCTACTACAAAATATTCCTATCAACAAGCTTAATCATCATCAACACTGCTCGCCCTGTTTACAAGAACGCGTCCCAGACGAGGCAGAGCACGAGGCAGAGTAGTAGGGAACGGCTGATGCCGCCGCGGAGCAGGACGGCGGCCGAGCTCGTGCTGCTGGCGTGCTCGAACTGCAGCGAGTCGACGGCCAGCGGCATGTTCTCCTGGTCCGGGCTGCACACCGGCGGCGCCGTGCTTCCGCCGCCGGCCAGCTTCGAGTGGCTGCCGCCGCCGGACTCCGTGGGGTGCGCGCTGTAGAGCATGGCGCGGAGCACGGCGGAGACGGTGGGGATGTACGCCGTCTTGTTCTTGGCCAGCAGCCACGTCAGGCCCATCAGCTGGCAGTCCAGCCCCAGCATCCGCCGCGCGCGGTCACCGCCGGTGGCCTCGCGGTTCACGTTCCCCTTCACCTGATAGATCACAAGTAGAGCGCCGCAGGTTAACTTCTCTAGCTCTCGACGATCTCAAGAAAACCCTGATGAGATGCATTTAATGTGTTCCATGCAGGGGACGTGGATGCAATGCAGGTTGTCCCGAAGTTGGTAGGCTCTCATGGTTATGTTTCACTGTCTTCAGAAGAACTGAATGTTCTACTTGCTTACATTCTCAATAACTGCTACCCATGCACATGCCCTCGATCGAGCGCCCTGTTCTTACATCAAAAACTCAGTACAACACACAGAGGTGAGGAATGTCAAACATCACAGCTTCCAAATTCATGACTGTCGGTACAAGTGAAAGATGTGTGCTGTTCACAGTTCAGTTCAGGATGCCCAATGAGGATGCGCGACAAACAGGTCAAGGACAAACTACCTTCGATTATTAACAACTTTCGATGGCGCAGGAGCACGTTGTGGGGGTGGTTAACTAACTAAAGGGTCCAAATCATCATTGAGATGGCATTGGACCAAGGTTTCTGGCCTTGCTGTCTTCATACTAGGATGGCTTACTTCCCAACACTATTGTCATGTAATTAACTGCCAATGCTAACAACGTCTAGAGGGAGTTGCCGTTCCCCACAATGCTTTTAGAAAAGAGCACTGGAGTGTCAATCAAGTAGCTTATGATTAGTGATCAATCAGCTCAAGAACAAGAAGCAAGCCCATCTGTGCATGTGAAACAATAATGTGCCTAGAAAGGAGCCGGCTTTCTATGTGGAAAGGGGGATCTCCGGATGTCAAATGGGCTCTTTCTGCTAGATAAAAGAAGATAAAGCACACGGAGAAAGAGGTCTTGCTCCTACCTAGTGCGGCATTCGAGCTAATAACGCTGACTTAAACGACGGAGTTAGCTTCAGGGTAGTGAAAAGAAAACTAGAAATGCATCAACATGTTGAACCAAGGAGAGAAAACACCACGAACAAGTACTAAATGCGTCCTAAAATCGAACACGAAAAAAGGAAGACTCTGCGTAAAGATTTTACAGCACAAAGTAGGAAAGGAAAGAGAGAAGAACACAAAATGCAGAAAGGCAAAAAGCGGAGCAAAGAAAGCAGGAAAGGGGCTCACCTTTTGCAGGGACTGGACGCAGCGGGAGCAGCCGGCGTAGGATGCGTTGCGGCAGCTCTTCTCGAGGTCCTTGACCGCGGCGGTGGGCGTGGCGTTCTTGGCGGCGGCCCCGACCGCGAACGCGGCGGGGCAGCGGAGCGAGCCGATCTGGTGGAGCCGGATGCCGCAGAAGCAGAGCACTACGTCGCACGTCGCGTTCGGCCGCGCCATGGTCACCCCGCGCTTCTCCAGCGCGGTGCCCAGCGCGTCCACGCACCGCTGGTTGTCGTACGGCACCATGGGCTCCTCGTCCCCGCCGTCGAGGCCCGCCGGAGCCGGCGCCGGGACGGACAGCGCGGTGCGCGCGTGCGCCGCGAAGAGCCAGGCGGCGAGGACGGGGCAGCAGCGGCCGCGGTCGAGGGAGCCCGGCCCGCCGCCGGCCCCGCACGCTGCGGCAACGCCGCCGAAGAGCTCCGCGGAGAGGTCGAGGCGGCAGGGCGGGGAGGAGGGCCCCGCGGAGGTGTTGGCCGGGGATTGGGCCTGCGTGAGCGGGAAAGAGGAGACGTCGGCGGCGCGGGCGGGGGCGAGGAGCGCGATGAGAAGCGAGGCTGCGAGGTACGCCGACATTGCCGCCGGTGAGTAGGAGGTGGTGGTGGTGGGCAAGAGGCGAGAAGGGTGGGGCTGTGACGCTGTGTGGCCACTTGGGACTGGACTGGGTTTTATATCAGGGGATGTTTGCCTTCGTGCTTGAGGATATTTGGGGGCTGGAGATGACAACAGGATGCTACAAGCCAACAATTATACTCTTGAATATACTTATTTACTCTTGAATTTTTTGGAGTTAAAAACTACAAAAAATACGAGCATCAAAGAATAATCTATTTGGTCTCGCTCTAGCCGCACAGGATACTGTCTGGTGAACTTCGATTTGAGGGATTTGGTCATCAACCATTCACTGCTGGAGTAGGTTTTTTTTTCATGATGTGATGCTACAGCTTGGTCAAGATCGAGAGGGTACGCTAAACAGCACGCGAAATCTTCCCAAAAACAGATGAGAGAAAAAAAATCAGCACGCGATGGGGAGCAGCGGTCAGGTGCGCCAGGTTGAATCATTTTATCCTGAACTTTGAATACCGGAAATTGACACTCTGAACTATCGAATCTCAATCTATTTTCAACCCTGAACCTGTTTGACGCACCGGGAAAAGATAAATCCCGACCGGGAATACCCATTGTCAAACTGACTAAATGGGCCCACCGTCATATCCATCCTCTTCCCACATCTCTCTCGCGCTGACCGCAATAAGCTGTACGAGATGCGGTCATGCGGGCGCGGGGGGAGAGGGATGGGGCGAGTGGGCCGCCGTGAGACGCGCTCGCCGCTATCTTCGCGTGCCGCCGTGGCGTCGCCCGCTCCAGTTCTTCCCCTTCGCAGGTTACCTCAAACTCTACCTTGTCGGCCGCCGATTTTGACCGCATCGCCGCCGACTTCCAAGACTGCGCCGTATCGCGCTTGTCGATGCTCATCCCGCGGTGGCGTATTCCCTAACACCTTGAGCTCGAATTCAAGCTCGTCGTCTTTCCCCCGCCATGGCTGCGCCCAGCTCGCCCTGGACTGCCCCGAGTTCTCCAGTCTGAAGACTTCTGGTTTAACTGAACATGGCGGCCTCGCCTCGTGGAATTGGTTTGGCTTGCGCTGTCGTTCCCTGGTTCAGATTGCTAGTAGAGTACTAATTGAGCTGGTGTGCGTGCTCGCTAGTCGCTACTGCTGTGACGCGATGTGCAGTGTGCACTGCTATTGTGGGGACCCCAGACCGGCAGTCTGAGACCTCCAGTATGCATACATTCACGATCCCATGATCAGTCAGTCGTGAACAACATACTTAAGTTGGCATTGCAGATACATCATCCATTACATAACGAATACACGTTTCCTACAAATGGTCACATGACCCAGACAAAAACAACTGGCACGCAGGGCATAGAAACACATAACACAGCGGAAATCTTCAAACACACAAACGTGGCAAAGTCCAAGTCATGCCTTGACTACCTACAGGCAACTGACTGGGAGACGTTCCTAGTTCGCACAGACGTCGACGAACTCTCGATCTTCCGCATACTCCTCATCTTCGACGTAGTCTTCTCAATGAAAATCTGGACATTGGAATATCCAGGGCACAGCCATGAGTACAATTATGTACTCGCAAGACATCCCGAATGAAGCTTATAAGATGCAATCATGCTTATATGGTGGAATAGGTAGGCTATAATTAGGGTTTACTACCCATGATGGATGAAAGATTCATCATGGTTGATTAACATCTCTATATCTTTATTGAAAAAGATACTTCAAAAATACCATAGTTTCTCTCAGGGCATTGCATACCCGAGAGATTTTGACAAAGGTGGTTTTAAGAGAAGAAAGATTTTCTTTGCAGAACTTCTTGTAAAACAACTTTCGGTTTTCCAACATCCGTACCTCCCAGGTACAAAGTTCAAATTCCAGTACCTCCCAGGTACCAAGTTCCTCTTCCAGTACCTCTCAGGTACAACCCCTTTTTCCAAATACCTCCTTTTGTAAACGTTGACACAATGCTAGACGACATTGACCATTCAGCTGTCCATGACCGCGGACGCGGCTATTCGAATAGTTTTGACTCTGCAGAGTTTGTACACTTTCACCACACCATCCGGTACATCTGCCGTGAACACCACGGACTGCCCGCGACAGTATGCGAACATCAGATAACCGATCATAACTTCCACTATGTCTATGCTAGTATGCGATTACCTCTTCAGTGGGTTTGTTCTCCCCGGCACCGAGTGAGCTAGCCGTATCGATCCGGTTGCCCCTAGACATCACACCGCCATGGCAGGAGACCCACTGTTGCTTGCCGGTGGCACTCGCAGTCCACACTTTGTATGCCCATATCCAGCATTCGGTTCCGGGGACTTTAACCCCTTCTAGCCAATTGAGGTAAAGTCTCACACTAACACAAACAAGCTTCCATTAAGCCCGTGCCCATTTTGAGTGATGTGGTTGTACGGTAGGGCTGTCAGGCACAAGACTAGTCTATGTGTCGTTTTCGAAAAACATTTCCAAAACATCTTCTTCACAATCCTCCCGTGGACAAGGTCCCACCTTTCCCGGGTTTTTCTTTTAAAACCTTTGTTTTTCGAAAACACACTTTTAGGGGTGTCCACTTAGGGACTTCAAAATTATTAACTTGTGGTGGTAAATATTCCATATGGTGGCTAAGGGCTTGGTAACACCAAGTTGTAACTAATGGCAATGTAATAATTTATAATAACACTAGTAGTAATGGCCATATCAAAAATAGTTTTGTTTTTCCAAGTTTTTGTAAAACTTCAGAAGTAAATCATGCATGATATAATGATAAGTATAGTAGCAAGCATTTGGGAGCTTGCCTGTTTTTCAGATGTGTCCTTGGAATTCTCTTCATAGATCAATAACAAATAAAATCCCTTCTCTCTTCAGAAATCCCTCCCGGAAGTATCTCCGGAAGCGTCGTTCTCTAGCGTCGCAAAAAGAAAGTAATCACTAATCAGTACCAACTAAAGGTACACACTAACACCAAGCATCACATACAGCAAGCAAACATCAAGCAATGATAACAAACAATAGTCATTAAGTAGAGACAATTAATCAACCATTTTTCCTGAAACAGGAAATACTTCGAACAAAAGTTAAACTACCAGCTAATCTTGGTAAAGCAAAATATCTCACCCAGCTAAGGTGGATACACTAGCAAGGGCTTTGAGCTAGTACTCAACTCAAGTTCAACAAGTTCATCAAGCCATGCAAATATATTATTCAACCAAAATACCTAACCAATTTTACTAACAGTACTAACATATTAAAATATGGTAAACAACAACAACTAGCAAGGGCAGTACCCTAACAACTATAATCAAGCAAGGCATACATTTTTAGTCACACCCAATAATTTCACATAAAAAAAAATAAACTTAACAAATTCCTAAATAGTAATTCTAGCTATTCAAGCTTGGCTAGAGGCTAAGTAATATCCAAACAAGGGTGACATGCAATTCAACCAGTAGCAACATAATAAGCTACTGAGGTTCACACAACATTCTCTAAAATTATTCCACACAAAGGATTTTACCCACTCACAAATTCTAAATAACTAGAAAAATCTAGGAAATTCCATAATAGTGGTATCACTTCCAAATACCCCATGCAACCAAACTTTTCTTAACATGCTATTTATATAATCTAACACACTCATACCAGAGAATATCAAACCTACACATGATAGAATTCATAAAAAGAACACTAACACAATTTATAAAATTAAATAAAACTAAAAGCAATTAATTTCAGAAAAGCCTCAAAACTAGTTTTACACACCAAATTTAATCTACAGCTCAATAAATCACACAAAGCTAGGATTAGATACTCCTAAACATATACAAGCCAACACAATTGGATTCACATCAAAAATCATCACCAATAAAATTACAAAAATCCTAGAAGTGCTCTCTGGTCCATTACCAATATGGATGCCATTTTATCTAGGAAAATCATTTGCATGCAAGGCCTCTTGCTAAGGCTAGGTATCACTTAGGGCTTTCCAAAACAGTTGAGTTTGCATCAATAGCTATCATAGAAAAATAGTTATTGAATTTTTGGTGAAAAGCAGCAGTTCTGGCTCACATTTATTTTCTCCAAAACTATTTATCCAAAAGTGGATCTACCACTTGGAGATGGTCACAAACATGCCAGGGTATACCCATGATTTTTGGTTTGGCCAGATTCAAACTAAAACTATTTTAAAACGATTTAAACTAAATGGCCAGAAACAAATCTACAAGGAATAGAATAAACAACCTAAAAAAAAATATCAGTGGGCTGGATCTGCTGGATCTGGGCCGTGGAGCGCAGGATCTGGCCCAGCACGCGGCCCACGCGAGCTAGCGAAGGGGTACGCTGCCTCCTTTCCTTCCCCGGCGACACGCACGGCGCGCTCCGAGAGCGGCGGCGAGCGCGGCGAGGACGGCTACGGCGACTCCGGCGTCCCTAGGAGAAACGGTGATGTCCATTAGCTAGAGCAAAGGAAGGGGAGCTCGGGGGTGCAGGAATGGTGGCGAATGATGGACGGTACCGCTCGCATTCTTCCAGGCAAGATGGCGGCCGGAGCAGAAGAGGATCGGGACGGCGACGGCGATACCGGACGAATTCCAGCGATTCCTTGCACGAGGTTGAAGAGGACGACTCGGCGAAGCTACTGCGCTGCTTGGCCTGGCGAGGGGAGGCTCAGAACGGTGGCGATGCGTCGGCGACGGCACGGCCGGGTCTCGCGTTCGTGGCTGAGAGAAATGGAGAGGGAGAGGAAGAGTGAGCGAGTGGGAGGAGCAGAGGGGTGGCGTGGAGGTCTATCTCCTCTAGGGCGAGGCGTGGGGCAGGGGGAGGCGCGGGGAGCACGGCGTTGACGCGGTGGGGGCACGGCGGCGTGCGGCGGTGCGGCTACAGGAGGTCAACGACGGTTTTGCACAACGCCCCCTAGAATTCTTTTTCCTCTCACGGATAGGTCCTCGGTTAATTCTTTTATTTTCTTTTAAAACCAGTAGGATTTAGGGATTTTATTTGGGGCACCTAAACATTTTATAAAAAATTGAGAAAATTCATGGAGTCTCCCATATACATGTAGAAACTCCTCAAAAATTGGTTTTGCAAAATAAAATGTTTTGCTCAATTTTTGTTCATAGAGTTTAAATAGGGTATTTTTGGTAAATAAAATTTATTACTCCTTTAATATTTTTAAAACCAAGTAAGAGATATTGTTTTGGACTTTTGGAACTTCCTTGACAATAAATGATATTCAAAATAATTTATATTTTCATAGAGAAAATATTGTTTTGGAGGAAATGGAAAATTTAGGAGGGAAATTATTTATGAAGATCATTTTCAACTCATGAACTTCATTTCCTTTTTGATAAAAGATTGAGGGGTTTGTTTTAAATCAAAAAGTAGGTTTATTTGAAGAGGGAGTGATATGAAGTGGGGATGATTATTAGTTCACCTCACTCCTGGAATTTTGATAAAGAGTATATGATTGTTTTCAGAGAATAGAGGAATAGATAGAGAGGAAATTTTGATGGGTTCCAAAACTCCAAAATTTAAAACAAGTGGATGGATTGGGAGTCCACACACCAAAGAACAAGTTAAAACCCAAAAACCACTAAATTGAATATTTTGGCTTCATAAAATCATAATTTTAAAACATCTACTTGGGTAGGGTTTTAGGAAAAACCCTAATTGAATTTTTTTTGAAAAACTCACTCAAACCACTATGCATTTTTGAAATCTTGGATGCTTCCTTGCTAAATGATGTTGTCAAGTTAAAAATCAAGTTGATGAAATGGTTTTGGACAAAAATCTCTCAAGGCACCATGTTGGAAAATGGATTAAAACAAGAATTTCTTAAATGGACCTCGAGAGAAAACTAGGTTGGTTTTATGAAAAATTTAAATTGGTTTGGAAAGAAATCACTCCTTGCCTTGCAAAACACAAAGTATTGTTTCAACAGGAATATCAGGTGAAAATAAAAGTTTTTGTTGGCTCAAAAATTTGGGGTCCTACTACCACTTATATAGAGGCAAAATTTTGGGCTGTGACAGATCTTCCCCCCTTAAAATGAATCTCGTCCCCGAGATTCGCGGGTGGGGTACTAGGGAATTCGAGGGTATGGGATTTAGAGATACAAAAAATTTTCTTCGTACTAAAATATTTGTGCCACCAATAATTGGCTCACAGACACAGTGAGATTGGTTTGTCCAAAATTATATTTGTAAAGGATTTAGGGAAAACGAGACAAGTGGGACCGGGTCCACCTGACAGTCTCGCCTCTCTTTCTTCTCTTCTTCTTTCTCGCTTTCTCTCCTTCCTCACATGGCCTGGTTTCAGTGCGCGGAGCACTCATCGGTGGTGGTACTGATGCGCGTGCTGCGATGCAGCGGCCAGCACGGCTTTGGGGATCAAAGATTCGATGATTTCGCGCAAAAGGGCGAGCACTGCTCGTGATTTCTTCACTTTCCCGCGCAAGACGGTGACGAGGGGCGGCACTCGAGCTTGGGCTATAAATCGGAAACCTCCTAGGCTATTCTACTCCTCACATCCACCATGAGCTTCATTCACGCCTTCTTCAGAGCCTACTGCGAGATGCTGGAGAGAGCGGGCTTCATTGAGCATGTCCTCATCGTCGTGTTCTTCGGGATCTCGTTGTCGGTGGTGACCGCTCTGCTGTATGCGGCGTTGGTCATTTTGATCCTTAGCTTATGCAGGTGGTGGTCTGACGCTGGTGGAGATGCTGCGGCAGTAGAGCTAGCTGCGCCGGAGGGGCTTGTTGCAGAGGAGGAGCAAGCTGCAGTGGAGGTGCAAGCTGCACCGCCGGTGGCTGAGGTGGCTGTTCTTCCGGCTGGAGGTGAGCAGGCTGCTCGAGCTGTCCGTCGTCGTCGTGGGGCTCGTGACACTGCTTCGGGTGAAGCAGGCTCGTCTTCAGGCAGTGCCGTGGAGCGTGTGAGCGAGTAGGAATTTTCTGGAGTGTTTTGCATACGTACTGGGTTGTTGCAGTGTTCTTCGTTAGGGCCGAGTTTGTATCCTTTGTTTCCTGAAGTTTCTCTTCTGTAGTGACCTCCGGGTTGTATCAATCTTGCCTTCGCTGACGAGCTGGAGCAAGATTTGTATCGTTGAATCCTTCTTGGCTACCCTAACTCTGGTCTTGCAGCATTCACAGATTTGTAGAGGTACGAGCGTTTCAGAGAGGGAAACGGGCTACTGAGAAAATATCTCGCCAGAATTTAGCTGTGCGTGAGGCACAAGGTTGATCCCAAAAGGGGAATCAATCTACACACGAGTTTTCCACAAACAACACAAATAACAAAGAACAGACAACACACCTTAAGACTTGTTTCCAAATCAACACCAACAACAAACAAGCAAACAACGTGCCGCTTCTACTAACCCACGAGCGCAGATCAAGCTAACAAAGCACGGGATCTACTCCGCTTGAGGGCCCTGGGTAGATGGTGGAGTACGGCCAAGACGAAGAGTGGTGTCCACCTCTCCATCTTCCGCGGGGTGGGGATCTACAGGCACACCTTCGAGGACTACACCTTGCTCTTGGGGTTGCTGCTGAACTCGGGCTACTGCACCTCGTGCTTCGATGAACTGGTGGACTGGGGTCACTGCTTCTGCTGGGATGGCCTGGAGGCTGGTACCTGACGCAGGGTTCCTTGACTCCTTCAGCTGTAGACTGACTTGGATCAGGGTGCGCCGAGTGGTCACGAGTTCTTCCAGCAGGGAATCACAGAGTGCCGACATTGCAGCTCCGTAGGCGACGCTGCTAATGATGGCGGGATCGACTTCTTTGTCGGTGGAGGTCTGGATCAGCTCTGCACCAGGCTGGGGCCTGGCTGGGAAAAAGCGGAACGCTCGACTTTGCGACACCACCGGCTCTGAGTGCCGGAGACGAGCAAGGGCTTCCCAGGCGGCCTTCTGGATGGTTTGATACAGAGTAGGCATGTTCCTACCGTGGATCACTTGGGGCTGCTTCGGGCCTGAGGGGTATGGACTGAGGTATACATCTGCTCGAAAATCACCCCCAGGAAATGGGGTTGAACTTTTGAACACGACATAACGAGGGGGAATGTGGCAACCGAGAAGATCACAGACTCTCCTGAGGACCAGTGGAAAACCGAGGTGCCCATCGGCCATGGTTTCTAGGAGGAAGGTGGGCAGCGCTGGCGATTCACTCGGGGCTTTGGAACTGGAGCAAGCCATGAGGGCAAGGTTTCTCAGCGGGATTCTACTTCAATGGCGAGGGTGGGGATGAATGGCAGATAGAACGGGTCTCATATAGGCTGGGATGTGTCGGTCGCTTCTTAAGGAAGATCCCGGCGAGTCTCTCTCACGCAGGGGGACAAGTCCTACTGCACCTTACGGCGGACCGACGCCTAGCCATGCCGGTTAGGCGGAGATGGGTCAAATCCATCGGGCTCTCCGTAGGGGAACATCAACTGGCAATCCTTTCTCTCTTGCTTGATCTCAAATCTTGCCTTGGGAACATCGTCAGGTATACAAATTTGAATGGAGATAAGGTAGCAGAAGAAAATTTTAGGTAACTTTTAACTAAGAGGGGTAAGGTTTAGAATAATTTGAAAAGATGAGAGGAGAGTAAGCTATACTTAGGCTTCCTTAGCTGAAAATATTTTAGATGATAATTTAATGATACCAAAAAATATTTTTCTTTCCTATCTGGCGTCCATGCTAACTAAGGTCTCCTATAGTCAGGATGGCTCTGATACCAACTCTGTGGGGACCCCAGACCGGCAGTCTGAGACCTCCAGTATGCATACATTCACGATCCCATGATCAGTCAGTCGTGAACAACATACTTAAGTTGGCATTGCAGATACATCATCCATTACATAACGAATACACGTTTCCTACAAATGGTCACATGACCCAGACAAAAACAACTGGCACGCAGGGCATAGAAACACATAACACAGCGGAAATCTTCAAACACACAAACGTGGCAAAGTCCAAGTCATGCCTTGACTACCTACAGGCAACTGACTGGGAGACGTTCCTAGTTCGCACAGACGTCGACGAACTCTCGATCTTCCGCATACTCCTCATCTTCGACGTAGTCTTCTCAATGAAAATCTGGACATTGGAATATCCAGGGCACAGCCATGAGTACAATTATGTACTCGCAAGACATCCCGAATGAAGCTTATAAGATGCAATCATGCTTATATGGTGGAATAGGTAGGCTATAATTAGGGTTTACTACCCATGATGGATGAAAGATTCATCATGGTTGATTAACATCTCTATATCTTTATTGAAAAAGATACTTCAAAAATACCATAGTTTCTCTCAGGGCATTGCATACCCGAGAGATTTTGACAAAGGTGGTTTTAAGAGAAGAAAGATTTTCTTTGCAGAACTTCTTGTAAAACAACTTTCGGTTTTCCAACATCCGTACCTCCCAGGTACAAAGTTCAAATTCCAGTACCTCCCAGGTACCAAGTTCCTCTTCCAGTACCTCTCAGGTACAACCCCTTTTTCCAAATACCTCCTTTTGTAAACGTTGACACAATGCTAGACGACATTGACCATTCAGCTGTCCATGACCGCGGACGCGGCTATTCGAATAGTTTTGACTCTGCAGAGTTTGTACACTTTCACCACACCATCCGGTACATCTGCCGTGAACACCACGGACTGCCCGCGACAGTATGCGAACATCAGATAACCGATCATAACTTCCACTATGTCTATGCTAGTATGCGATTACCTCTTCAGTGGGTTTGTTCTCCCCGGCACCGAGTGAGCTAGCCGTATCGATCCGGTTGCCCCTAGACATCACACCGCCATGGCAGGAGACCCACTGTTGCTTGCCGGTGGCACTCGCAGTCCACACTTTGTATGCCCATATCCAGCATTCGGTTCCGGGGACTTTAACCCCTTCTAGCCAATTGAGGTAAAGTCTCACACTAACACAAACAAGCTTCCATTAAGCCCGTGCCCATTTTGAGTGATGTGGTTGTACGGTAGGGCTGTCAGGCACAAGACTAGTCTATGTGTCGTTTTCGAAAAACATTTCCAAAACATCTTCTTCACAATCCTCCCGTGGACAAGGTCCCACCTTTCCCGGGTTTTTCTTTTAAAACCTTTGTTTTTCGAAAACACACTTTTAGGGGTGTCCACTTAGGGACTTCAAAATTATTAACTTGTGGTGGTAAATATTCCATATGGTGGCTAAGGGCTTGGTAACACCAAGTTGTAACTAATGGCAATGTAATAATTTATAATAACACTAGTAGTAATGGCCATATCAAAAATAGTTTTGTTTTTCCAAGTTTTTGTAAAACTTCAGAAGTAAATCATGCATGATATAATGATAAGTATAGTAGCAAGCATTTGGGAGCTTGCCTGTTTTTCAGATGTGTCCTTGGAATTCTCTTCATAGATCAATAACAAATAAAATCCCTTCTCTCTTCAGAAATCCCTCCCGGAAGTATCTCCGGAAGCGTCGTTCTCTAGCGTCGCAAAAAGAAAGTAATCACTAATCAGTACCAACTAAAGGTACACACTAACACCAAGCATCACATACAGCAAGCAAACATCAAGCAATGATAACAAACAATAGTCATTAAGTAGAGACAATTAATCAACCATTTTTCCTGAAACAGGAAATACTTCGAACAAAAGTTAAACTACCAGCTAATCTTGGTAAAGCAAAATATCTCACCCAGCTAAGGTGGATACACTAGCAAGGGCTTTGAGCTAGTACTCAACTCAAGTTCAACAAGTTCATCAAGCCATGCAAATATATTATTCAACCAAAATACCTAACCAATTTTACTAACAGTACTAACATATTAAAATATGGTAAACAACAACAACTAGCAAGGGCAGTACCCTAACAACTATAATCAAGCAAGGCATACATTTTTAGTCACACCCAATAATTTCACATCAAAAAAAATAAACTTAACAAATTCCTAAATAGTAATTCTAGCTATTCAAGCTTGGCTAGAGGCTAAGTAATATCCAAACAAGGGTGACATGCAATTCAACCAGTAGCAACATAATAAGCTACTGAGGTTCACACAACATTCTCTAAAATTATTCCACACAAAGGATTTTACCCACTCACAAATTCTAAATAACTAGAAAAATCTAGGAAATTCCATAATAGTGGTATCACTTCCAAATACCCCATGCAACACCAAACTTTTCTTAACATGCTATTTATATAATCTAACACACTCATACCAGAGAATATCAAACCTACACATGATAGAATTCATAAAAAGAACACTAACACAATTTATAAAATTAAATAAAACTAAAAGCAATTAATTTCAGAAAAGCCTCAAAACTAGTTTTACACACCAAATTTAATCTACAGCTCAATAAATCACACAAAGCTAGGATTAGATACTCCTAAACATATACAAGCCAACACAATTGGATTCACATCAAAAATCATCACCAATAAAATTACAAAAATCCTAGAAGTGCTCTCTGGTCCATTACCAATATGGATGCCATTTTATCTAGGAAAATCATTTGCATGCAAGGCCTCTTGCTAAGGCTAGGTATCACTTAGGGCTTTCCAAAACAGTTGAGTTTGCATCAATAGCTATCATAGAAAAATAGTTATTGAATTTTTGGTGAAAAGCAGCAGTTCTGGCTCACATTTATTTTCTCCAAAACTATTTATCCAAAAGTGGATCTACCACTTGGAGATGGTCACAAACATGCCAGGGTATACCCATGATTTTTGGTTTGGCCAGATTCAAACTAAAACTATTTTAAAACGATTTAAACTAAATGGCCAGAAACAAATCTACAAGGAATAGAATAAACAACCTAAAAAAAAATATCAGTGGGCTGGATCTGCTGGATCTGGGCCGTGGAGCGCAGGATCTGGCCCAGCACGCGGCCCACGCGAGCTAGCGAAGGGGTACGCTGCCTCCTTTCCTTCCCCGGCGACACGCACGGCGCGCTCCGAGAGCGGCGGCGAGCGCGGCGAGGACGGCTACGGCGACTCCGGCGTCCCTAGGAGAAACGGTGATGTCCATTAGCTAGAGCAAAGGAAGGGGAGCTCGGGGGTGCAGGAATGGTGGCGAATGATGGACGGTACCGCTCGCATTCTTCCAGGCAAGATGGCGGCCGGAGCAGAAGAGGATCGGGACGGCGACGGCGATACCGGACGAATTCCAGCGATTCCTTGCACGAGGTTGAAGAGGACGACTCGGCGAAGCTACTGCGCTGCTTGGCCTGGCGAGGGGAGGCTCAGAACGGTGGCGATGCGTCGGCGACGGCACGGCCGGGTCTCGCGTTCGTGGCTGAGAGAAATGGAGAGGGAGAGGAAGAGTGAGCGAGTGGGAGGAGCAGAGGGGTGGCGTGGAGGTCTATCTCCTCTAGGGCGAGGCGTGGGGCAGGGGGAGGCGCGGGGAGCACGGCGTTGACGCGGTGGGGGCACGGCGGCGTGCGGCGGTGCGGCTACAGGAGGTCAACGACGGTTTTGCACAACGCCCCCTAGAATTCTTTTTCCTCTCACGGATAGGTCCTCGGTTAATTCTTTTATTTTCTTTTAAAACCAGTAGGATTTAGGGATTTTATTTGGGGCACCTAAACATTTTATAAAAAATTGAGAAAATTCATGGAGTCTCCCATATACATGTAGAAACTCCTCAAAAATTGGTTTTGCAAAATAAAATGTTTTGCTCAATTTTTGTTCATAGAGTTTAAATAGGGTATTTTTGGTAAATAAAATTTATTACTCCTTTAATATTTTTAAAACCAAGTAAGAGATATTGTTTTGGACTTTTGGAACTTCCTTGACAATAAATGATATTCAAAATAATTTATATTTTCATAGAGAAAATATTGTTTTGGAGGAAATGGAAAATTTAGGAGGGAAATTATTTATGAAGATCATTTTCAACTCATGAACTTCATTTCCTTTTTGATAAAAGATTGAGGGGTTTGTTTTAAATCAAAAAGTAGGTTTATTTGAAGAGGGAGTGATATGAAGTGGGGATGATTATTAGTTCACCTCACTCCTGGAATTTTGATAAAGAGTATATGATTGTTTTCAGAGAATAGAGGAATAGATAGAGAGGAAATTTTGATGGGTTCCAAAACTCCAAAATTTAAAACAAGTGGATGGATTGGGAGTCCACACACCAAAGAACAAGTTAAAACCCAAAAACCACTAAATTGAATATTTTGGCTTCATAAAATCATAATTTTAAAACATCTACTTGGGTAGGGTTTTAGGAAAAACCCTAATTGAATTTTTTTTGAAAAACTCACTCAAACCACTATGCATTTTTGAAATCTTGGATGCTTCCTTGCTAAATGATGTTGTCAAGTTAAAAATCAAGTTGATGAAATGGTTTTGGACAAAAATCTCTCAAGGCACCATGTTGGAAAATGGATTAAAACAAGAATTTCTTAAATGGACCTCGAGAGAAAACTAGGTTGGTTTTATGAAAAATTTAAATTGGTTTGGAAAGAAATCACTCCTTGCCTTGCAAAACACAAAGTATTGTTTCAACAGGAATATCAGGTGAAAATAAAAGTTTTTGTTGGCTCAAAAATTTGGGGTCCTACTACCACTTATATAGAGGCAAAATTTTGGGCTGTGACAGCTATCTGCTACTACTAGGAAAATTAGCGCGGCGACACGCCGCGCCCGTGTGGTAACAAAACATAAATAAATTGAAGCTAAAAGTACGAAACAACTGTAAAAAAGACCTATCACGACCGGACAAAAGATATCGTGATCCATGGGACATGAGTGCAAACACAGGTTGGACAGTAATGGAAATAAGCTAGGTGTCAAAAAAGTGCTTTATATTCTTAAAAATACCTTGGATTTGATGCTGCATTTGGGCGTCAATGTCTACACTAATTGTCGCCACATAGCTGAGTTTTCTTCTAACATCATTTGCATCATAGGATTAGGTATTGTATAAAAGGTTAAAACAAAACAGGCACTACCTAAGCAGAGAATTAAATAGAGTGAAATAAAAGAAAAGTAATAGAAACAGAAACCAAAATTTGAGAAGGGTGTTTATGACTACAAAATCCTTTTTTGTATGTGAACTATTTACAATTTACATAAAGTCACCTATGCTATAGCTGAGTGATATAAATGTACGATGTGCAAATATGATATCCGAATTAGTACTTATGATCATACATGTATGTCACTATATGTGACCAAGTACATGGCTTCTGGAACAAATTCAGTGCACTTGTCAAGAGAATAATAGAGGGAAAAAGAGATGGGATGTGCAATTGGTTTTGAAAGGTAGGAAATATTTAGTTTTTTTTGTATGGAGTAAGTGTTGGAAGGTTATTTTATTTGGTGAATTTAGGCTTTCAAATGGAATTAATGCGGACCGTTGAGAAGTAGTTAAAATAATATACGGAAACTGAAAGTAAAAAAATAAAATAAGTAGTGGTATTTTGAATATAGAGAAGTAGGGAATTAAGATAACAGGATTTGCAAATAAATAAGTAATAAATTTAAAGTTTGCAAAAATAAAACCATGAAGGAAATAAAATAAAAAGTTTAAAAAATGGAGTAGGGGAAATTGGGAAAATAGGAAGTAAGCGAGCAGTCTTAGAGTCATGAAAATAAATATGTAAGGGAGATAAAAGAAGAAAAAAAAGATATAGTAGGGGATAAATAGGGAGTAGAAATAAATAATTAATTTTGAAGTCGCCATTTGCGCGCAATGTTCGTAAAAAGAAATGTGGAAAAATAAACAACAGGGGAAAACTAAAACGGAGAGAAATCTATTAGAAGGAAAAAAAACCATTCATAAGGGACAGGGACTATTCACGCATGGCCGAAAAAATAGGTAATGTTCGTAAAAAGAAGTGCGGGAAAAAAATAGGTTTAAACTATAAGGGGGAGAAATATATTAGGGGGAAAAAATTGCTCAGTTGTAATGGAGAACCGATTTGCAATTTGGGGGAAACGCGGGGACTTCGGTGTGGGAATGTCGTATTATGGGAGGACGACTCACAATTTTTTGGAAAATATGAGGACCTTTCTACAAAAAGACGACACGCGGGGACCTTTCTGCAAAAATGTTTTACTCCGGAGGACCGATTCATAATTTTTGGGTGGCAGAATTTTTTATTTTGCACAGCATAAAATATAACAAATTTGAAGATTGGAGAGAAATATGTTTATGTCCGTCAAAACAAAAAGGTTAAAATATGAAATTTGTTCGGAAGAGTGATATTCATCTACTCGTGAAAGGAAAATTTAAACGGATGACTGAGTGCGACGAATTTGACAAAACTCGTCAAGTGTTTTTGCGAGTGTGGATTCAAAATTAAGGAGTTAGAGTCGTCCAAACTCGGAACCGATCACGGGAATGGAACCTTCTCGTCGGCGCGCATATATTTCATGTACATATCATCGCGAAAAGGGGAAAAAAAAATTTGCGTACACTGTAGCTGCTACACTATAGAAGTGCACGCATCATCGCGAAAAAGGAAAAATTTTTTTGCACGACTGTAGCTGCTACAGTTCGGTGCACTGTAGAAGTGTGGTACTGTAGCGGCTACAGTGCCGGTGACGTGGATGGCTCCATCGGAGGCTGAAGTCCTCGGCTTTGATATATAGATAGATATATTTCATGTACATATCATCGCGAAAAGGGGAAAAAAAAATTTGCGTACACTGTAGCTGCTACACTATAGAAGTGCACGCATCATCGCGAAAAAGGAAAAAAAAAAGTGCACGACTGTAGCTGCTACTGTTCGGTGCACTGTAGAAGTGTGGTACTGTAGCGGCTACAGTGCCGGTGACGTGGATGGCTCCATCGGAGGCTGAAGTCCTCGGCTTTGATATATAGATAGATAGATGTGCAAGTTGTTTCTATGAGCTAGCTGCTTGCTTCTTCTTTTTTCTTTTTAAGATTTGAGCTACTTGCTGATTGCTGCTATGTGCATGCTTCGGCGCCGGCAGTCTGAGACAGCCAACGCGCGCAAGCACGCTCGCTGCAGGACTTTGAAGAATGGAGCGGACGTGGACAAATTGCCGGAGTTCGGCAGCGGAGAATGGGGACAACCGGGTGAGAAAAATCGAGAGAAAAAAGGTTGAAGAAAGACATGACAAGTGGGCTAGTGCTGTCGGTGGGAGCAGCAATTTTAATTTTTTCTCTCTAGCGTGAAAAAATAGGTTCAAGGTTGAAAATAGACCGGGATTGGATAGTTCAGAGTGTCAATTTCCGGGATTCAAAGTTCAGGGTTTGATTTAGCTTTCGTCTATGAGTTCAGGGTTCGTTTTGGACTTTTTCCTTTCTATCCTCGACTAAACAAGTGCCAAATGGTTTGGGTACACTACACGGTCTGAAAACCTCGCATATAATGTTTTTCTCCAACTTTACCATCACTAGCTAAAATATCCATTTCTTCTTGGAGGCCGTGTTTTGGCTTGTACGATTAGATACACCCATTATGAAAAATAAAATTAATTTTTCTTAAAATATAAAAAAAATCCTGCAAAAATTTCGGACATAGATCCGGATATTTTATGTTAATGCAAAAAAAAACGTGAAAAAAACATTTTTTGTGACATGTGTAAAAAAGATAAATTTTGTTGCTACAAAACGACTTATTACACATCATTTTTTGTCTTTTTGACACAACCCACAAGAAAATGTCTTTGTTCATTAATTTGTGTGTGAGCATAGAATGTTGGTATTTTCACCCGATTTTTTTTTCAATTTTTTAAACATGTGTAACACGATTTTAAACAGTGGGAGCAAATGCTCCTACGAGTCAAAATGGATTTCCGTTTCTTCTGTCCATTTTTCCGTTAACCACATGCAACCATATCTAGCTTTATTTTCCACTCTCTCACCTAGCCTATCACCTATAAAACTCATCTCATTTACCTCCTCTTCTAAAACACTCCTTACTAATAAGCAATTTTATATAGAAAAATCATATAAATTTAGAAATTTTAGGGTACTTCAAAAAGTTACTGTGAAACAAATTTAATTTTTCTTAAAATATCAAAAAAAATCCGGAAAAACTTTCGGACATAGATCCGGATATTTTATGTTAATGCAAAAAAAAAACCTGATTTTTTTTTTGTGACATGTGTAGAAAGATAAATTTTGTTGTTACAAAACGACTTATTACTCGACATTTTTTTTGTCTTTTTTACACAACCCAGAAGAAAATGTCTTTGTTCATGAATTTGTGTGTGAGCATAGAATGTTGGTATGTTCACCCGATTTTTTTTCAAATTTTTTAACATATGTAAAACGATTTTAAACAGTGGGTGCAAATGCTCCTACAAGTCAAAATGGATTTCCGTTTCTTCTGTCCATTTTTTGGTTAACCACATGCAACCATATCTAGCTTTATTTTTCACTCTCTCACATAGCCTATCACCCATAAAACTCATCCCATTTGCCTCCTCTTCTCCAACACTCCTTACTAATAAGCAATTTTATATAGAAAAATCATATAAAATTTAGAAATTTTAGGGTACTTCAAAAAGTTACTGTGAAATAAAAATAAAAGTCTAGAAAAGATAACATTTTATTAAAATAACAAGTCTCATGTTTTTTCCTAGTTTAGTTTGAGATGGCATGTGTTTTTAAAACAAGTATTAAAGTATGATTTCTTAGATTGTAAAGTTGAAAGGATCGGTATGGCCACCTAGAGGGGGGGGGGGGGGGGGGTGAATAGGTGCTACTCAATTTTTAGCTCTTTTTCAAATTTAGGCTTGTCACAAAGGTAAATTCTCTAGATATGCAACTACGGTGAATTTATCTATATGACAAGTTAACACTAGACTAAGCAACGATACAAGTAAGAGCTAGCAAGTAAGTAGTAACCAAACGGGAAGCACACGTAGATAAGGATGTATTTCCGAGTTCCTCCTTTTTAGGGGAGTACGTCTCGTTGAAGGGGTGTGAGTTTCAAACTCAAACCGCACAAATGGTCTCACCCTATTCGCCGATGAACCTTGCCCAAAAGCTCGGTTCACCTTCCACTATCGAAATCCTTCAAGGCGGAATCCGGAGCCCTTACAACAAACTTGAGGCTCAAGCCACAAAAGGATTGGGGGCTACCAAGTACCACAACACCTGCTACACAAAAGCAACAAGCAAGTAAGTACAACAAGATGCCTAGGTTTTCCTAGTGGAAACCCTAGGCCCAAATCCCTCAAGTGAATGAGGGGGAAATGAAGAACGCTTTGGTGAAGATGTAGATCCATGCCTTCTCCTTCAATTCTCCAAAGATCAACGAGTTTGGGTGGAGGGATTGGGAGATCTAGAAGTTTTGAGCTTGCAACAATGGTGGTCTTCAAGTTTTGGGCGAGCTACTTGGCTGGTGGTAGGTGGAGGGCATTAAATACCCCACCAAAAAATTTGGAAGTTGGAACTCTCCAGCCCGAGTGACGTGGGGCGGCCACGACACGTCCCAGGGTCGAGTACCCCAGGTTGATTATATGGAGGTGTTACAATGGAGATCCCGGCGAGATATCGATCTTGCTAGGGTTTTGGTGGTGGAATCTGAGCGTACTCTAGATCGGCAGCCCTCCCAGCCTTTATATTGGAGGCTGGGTCCCGGGAGTTCGCAACCGATTAGTTTTACAGGTAAGGTAAGTTTCTACCGACATAAACTACGCCTTTCTTGGGACGCACTCTGTCTTGTTTGGGCCCCCTTCGTGGGCCTTGAATGTTGTCTTCTAATAGGCCGCCGGTTGGGCCCTACTCCTTGCGTGCACCAGGTATCCTCATGGTGGGGCACCCGATAGGTAGGCCCACGTCAGTAGCCCCGAGTGCTTGGTCGAGTCAAAGAATCGAGTAAGGACTCATCTCCGGGTGCACGTCGTCTTTTACCTGTGTTTTGTTTTGAGTCGGTAATGCATCGATCGCTGGATATGTTCATGTTTTGCTGTCCAATCGACAGGTACTAGGGATGATGACATAGCTGGCCTGGTTCACTCGACGGATCGGGACCAGTTAAATGCACTTGGGCAAAAACCTAGCTAGCCTACTTCAAACTAGAGTCCCCGGACTCGAGCCTGGAAAGAGCTGATAAGCTTCGACTCAAGCCGCGGAGGTCTTACAGAGGACATTGTTGTATGATGCATTGGGTACCCAACGCGTCCGTCAGGATTTTCTTCATGCCTGCTGGCATGGAAATTACAAGGTGAACGCAGCGGGTGTGAGCCCTGGCCAGCTCAACTGATCGGCGGGTTTTATCTTTGCACGTTGAATGCAGCATCCGAGGATCATATGCGGCGGACGCATCTCGGGTACAGAATGTTTTGCGACTGCTATGGTCGTGGGCTTCGTATAAAGCTGAGTAGCTTTGGTCGGTAAAAACTTTGGCTGTTTACTTCGAGACTCGACGGTCTCACGATCTTGTGTTATCGGGGGCGCGACAGCGCTCCCGATGGGAGTAGCCCCCGAGATTAAGCTGAATTGCTTGCAATTGCGGTTAATCTCAATTAACCTCCAGCAAAAAGAAATTTTTGATATGCTCCCGATGGGAGTGAATGAAGAATGTTTTTGGGGACTCAACAGATGAAGGAGTCCCTTTTCAGCCCGTTGGCCTACTGTGAAGAAAGTATGATTTGGGGACTCGACAGATGAAAGAGTCCCTTTCAGCCCGCTGGCCTACTGTAAAGTGCTTGTGACAATCTGCCGCAGTCGAATGATAAGAGGGTCCATACGAGGGACTCGACAGCCAGGTGGCTTTGTTTTGTTTGTCATCACTAGCTTGACTCGAATGATTCTTCGGCTTATGAAGCTGACGTCATGCATGACGATTTTGGCGTGCGCACTGTCGCTGATGAGACGCATCACTGTGGGCCCAGTGTCAGTGTTGACCAAGAAAGACGCCGCTTCAGTTCTGGTTTGACCGCACGACGTGAAAATTTCGGGACGTGATGGTGGCTTCCTCTTTTCTCGTGCGTAGTGGACGGCGTGGCCTGCGACGGTTGCGTTCCGCGGCCGCCATGTGTAGGGTTGGATGCAGGTCGTTGCCGCCGATGCCGTTCGGACGGTTCGGATTTGACAGCGCCGCGGTATATTTATGTCACCGTGACGGGAGAAGATTAATCTCATCCCTATTCTTGCCGCATCCTTTCCTTTCGTCGTCTTCTACCTTGCTCCTGTCCTCCATTGCTATTCGCCCAAGCTGTGCTCTCACATCCTCCACCAGCCAAGAGCCATGAGGAAGGAGGCCGCGAAGAAGGTGGCGAGGTCCGCCGCCGCCGGTGTTGCGGGGACGAAGAACAAGAAGGGGAGCGCGGCGGTGAGCGCCGCCGCCACTGTTGATATCGCGGGCGTGGATATGCTGAAGAAGATCCCCGGCGCCTGGGTCAGGTCGACCGTCAAGGCGCAGCACCTGGATGAACTCTGGGAAGATGGGTTGCTGCCGCCAGTGGACTGATACGTCTCAAACGTATTTATAATTTCTGATGTTCCATGTTGATATTATATCAATTGTTACATGTTTTACATACACTTCATAGCATATTTATGCATTTTCTAACACGTACACGGAGTCCAAAGGAGAGACGGAGGATACCAAGGAGGGCGCCACACCATAGGGAGGGTGGCCCCACCTCCAACCGCGCCGCGGTGTGGTGTGGGCCCCTCGGGTCGCTCCAGCCGCCGCCCTTTCGACTATTTATTCATCTTCACGGGAAAACCCTAGACACCCGAGTCATTATCCACGAAAAGTTCCAGAGACGCCGCCGCCGTCAACCCTAGCTCGGGAGGGTTCATAAGCTCTTCCCGGCACCCTGCCGGAGAGGGGAATTGTAATACCTGAATTTTGAGTAGATTAATAAAATTTTGGAAATTTAGTTTTTTTTTTTTGTTTTGCTTCTAAGTATGTTGTTGTAGTATTTAAGCTGGTTTTTAATCTGCATGGTTAGAAAATTAGCCAAGAGAATTAAATTGCTTGTGCTTGATCGATGGTTTAATTAGAAGCTAGCTAGTTCTAGTACTAGTATTGTATGCATGTATTGATTGATTGAGCTAGTAAGTATTACATGCATGCATAGATGATCCGCACCATGCATGACGTGAGAGATTAGGCAAGCAATAGTCAACGTGGCTTTGTCCTAGAGTAGTACAAGGTTGTGCTGGCAGCGGCCGATTAGCCTAATCCTGCGTGGACTTGTGCATGTCCAGGGAACAAGCGAGTCAGCTCATTCGCGTCGTCCGTGGAAAGGTTAGCAAATAGGAGCTGGACGCGTAGCAGGCTTAGGACCGAAGGTTGCCCAGATATTTTTCTTCTGGTCAGCGGGCGGTTGCGGCTAAGATATTTTGGCCCGCACTTACCATCGTCTTATATAAATAGCTAGCGAGGCTGCTGCTCCTTTTGCACTGTGAGTAAGCTAGAGTAGAGAGAAAATGAGCGACATGTGAGAGCAGAGAGAAGTAGCTAGCTGATTAGATAGTGTGAGAACTGGATCGATCGATCGAGGGTGCTGCTATTATTGGAGGTTACGACGAGCTGGGTGTATACTCGAAGGAGACGCCGCTGAAATATACATACGGAGTTGAGAGTGATTAGAGGACAGCGCCGGTGACGGCATGAGTTAGGCGCCGGCGAGCAGAGGGTCCGGCGCTCCATCTTTCTTGGTGGTGGTATTCTTCTGCCCATGATTCTGGCGTACTTTGGTATGCCGATCCTAGCGAGTACGCGGAGCGGTCTGTGATATCAGAACTGACCAAAGTGGATATTATTTGATGGCTATGACATATTTTATTGAGGCAAGCGATTCCTTCTTCTCTATATATTTTGTATAGTATGCTTTGCTGTTAAATGCATGATACCCAGAGTGGTACGAGCTTTGTGTTGATACTAGGGAAAAATGCGCGGCGACACGCCGCGCCCGTGCGGTAAAATTCAAATTTAGAAATGTCCTTTTTTAGAAAGTGTGGAAATTTGGAAAATTGTTGAATTTACGTTAGATGTTAAATTTAGCTCAATAATTAGGGGAAATACATTATATGAGAATTTGTGAAATTTAATTTAAATCCAATACGTAATCAGGGGATATGGATTTGTATTTTCTGCAATTATTCATCTAATTAAGCATTTGTGAAAAGATGTACCTTCATATATTTAGAGGAAGTGCATTTGGATCTATTTTTTTTAAATGTTGACCCATTTTGGAATTGGAAAGCATTTGTTTTTGCCATAAATAGCAAGTATTTATTTCTTCTGATCGGTCGGATATGTTGTTCATATTTTCAGGTTGGTAGACTAAAAATTTTTTTAACTTTTTTTATTTTATGCAAATTGTTCTAGTAAAAATGGTCCTACCTGTTAGGGGCGCAACATTGTTGTAAATATATTTTTAAAAAGGATATCATTCACGTTAATTCGTCTGATGTAGTCAAATACTATCGTCTGGAAATTATTGTGTTTTTTTTTTCAATGCATTTTCTGTGTGGAGAGTTTGCAAATATGTGAAACTTGATATATTTTTTTTTAGATATGTTGTTTACATTTTCCGGAGTAACAAATTAAAAGCTATGTTTTTCATAATTTTAGCATTTTATTGTAGTTGTGAAAGTTATGGAATGTAGGTCCCACACGTCAGGTTGTTTTTTTTCCATTCTAATTGTTGTTATTTTAATGCATATTTTGTGTGGAGAGTTTGAAAATGTGTTAAATTTGAATTTTTCCGGCATATTGAGGATCGTTAGAATGCGAATAGTGTCTGTGTTTGAAAATTGTGTAGGTTTTGAAAATCTGTCGAGTTGGAAAGTTACGTGGATTTTAATTATTTTCACGTTAGTAAAATAGTTAGTTTCGCAAAGCAGCTGAAATTTTTAAACGTCCAAATTTGTTTGCCGTCCTATGAAGATAGGATTGAAATATGAAAATAGACTTGCATATTGTTGGAATGCAAGGAAAGCATATAGTTATTTTTTTTCTGGTCTCGAAGTTAGTTCGAAAGATTTAGACGAATTTTGAAAGATTCGAGTAGCCAAATTTGAAAGTTGAATTATGCTGGTGTAAATTTTACGGGGCGCATTTCAAATTTTTTCAGATCCCGAAGTTAGTTCGAAAGATTTGGAAGACATTTGAGAGCTTCGAATAGCCAAATCTGAAAGTTGAATTCTGTTCGTGTAAATTTTACGGGGCTGCGAATTTGAAAATCATTGAAATGCAGAGAGAATGTACGGTCGGAAAATTGTTCAAATTTCGAAAAGTGCATCTTGGTAAAAATCAAATTTGGGGAAAATATCCTTTTTTAGAGAGTGTGGAAATTTGGAGGAGTATTGATTTTATATTAGATGTTTAATTTAGCTCAGTAATTTGAGGAAATAATTTGAATTTTTACCGTGGTACTTACTTAGCTCAATAATTAGAGGAAGTAATTTGAATTTTTGCCGTGGTACTTACTTTTTTGAAATGTTCAAATTTGATTTTTTTTTGTCTGTGACATGAGTAGTCAATGTTCATTTTTTTTTTTGGCCACTTTATCGTAGTGGATATAGCTAAATTTAAATTTTCTGACTTCACAGTATTTAACAGGGAATAGGGGCAAAAAAAATTAAAAAAAATGGAAAATCTGACGCGTGGGCCCTCTGTGACGTCGTGATGACGTCACAGGGGCCAGAACCGGTACTGTAGAAGTGGGATTTTTTACTGTTCATGGCCACGGTTGTGACGTGGGAGGCTGTGGTGAAGGCAAACCTGGTGAGCTTTGATATATAGTAGTGATACGGGGTTAATGCGCTGGTATCGTTACGGTGATGGATCCGTAGGAGCCACCGGTACGAGCCGGGCTTAGCACGTATAGTTGACATGGAAATGAACTCAACGTTTTTATAAACAAAACTTGGTGTTACGAAGGTGATCGTATTGTACCGGTCGCAGTACAGGTATGGGACTGTCTGAGTTCTCCGTGAGGGACGGCCCTTGAATGGAAAGTGTCGGTGATGGATCCGTAGGAGCGACCGTACACAAGTAGGTCAAGGTGTCCGGTGTCTGAGCGGGTCAAAGGGCTCTGCTCGTTCTGGAATCCTATGTGGTTCTGGGCGAGGCTGTCGACGTCGGAGTACCCCTCTTAAGAGCGTATAAGTGTGGAATTTCACCCTGTGATTCCCGGGTAGGGAAACTCACTTTCATGTGTGGCACCATGATTTTTAATGTGATTAACAACTTAACCACACAAATGATTTACTGGTATTTTAGAAAACCTAGTGTATTTTACAAAGTATATGAAAGTGTTTGAATTGTTTGCTGAGTATGACTTGTCGTACTCACCCTTGCCTCTTCATGTTTTTTATGATATCAGAATGCGCAGCGGAAGACGACGTCATCCGAGGAGTAGGCTGGACCAGTTGGGTGGGACGTATAGAGAACTTTTTATTCTTGTAATAATCCTGTAAAATAAATAAATGAGCTGTTTTGATCCACTGTGCTGGTTTAACCTGCTTCTCCACGCCTTGCGCGTGTATAGACTTTCGGGTCTATAGGCGCGCGGCGGCTGTCATTCTACGGGCCGGGTCTCGGGGCGTGACAGGAATCATCACCGGAGGGCTCTACATCACCATGCCTGCCTCCGGAGTGATGCGCGAGTAGTTCATCTTTGGACTACGGGTCCATAGCAGTAGCTAGATGGTTGTCTCTCCACTTTATGCTATCATGTTTAGATCTTGTGAGCTGCCTATCATGATCAAGATCATCTTATTGTAATGCTACATGTTGTGTTTGTTGGGATCTGATGAATATTGAATACTATGTCAAGTTGATTATCAATCTATCTTATATGTTATTTATGATCTTGCATGCTTTCTGTTACTAGTAGATGCTTTGGCCAAGTAGATGCTTGTAACTCCAAGAGTTAGTATTTATGCTAGATAGTGGGTTCATGCCTCCGATAATCTGGGAGAGTGACAGCAACTTCTAAGATTGTGGATGTGCTGTTGCCACTAGGGATAAAATAACCGATGCTTAGCTTAAGGGTGCGCCGTTAGGTCTAATGCATTTGTTTACATTACGCACATTACTTAATGCGATTATCGTTGCTTGCAACTTAATACCAACGGGGAACTCGGCATGACAACCTGGAGGTGGATTATTAGTCATAGACGCTGTTGGATAACGGTCTATGTATTTTGTCGTAATGCCCACATGAATATCATAGTAATCATCATGTCATATATATGCATTGTCATGCGCTCAATATTTTGTCAATTGCCCAGCTGTAATTTGTTCACCAACATGTTAGTTATCTTTTATGGAGAGACACCAGTAGTGAACTGTGGACCCTGGTCCATTCTTTTACACTGATAATACAACCAACCGCAATCATTGTTCCTTTTCATTCTCTGCAATTAAACACTATTTTCCACACCATACGTTTAATTATTTGTTTTCAGCAAGCCGGTGAGATTGACAACCTCACTGTTTCGTTGGGGAAAGTAGCTTGATTGTGTTGTGTGCAGGTTTCATATTGAGGGAAACTGTTGCTACACTGCTTCATACCTTCCTCTTGGGGTCTCCCAACGAACGTGTGATCCACGTCATCAAGCAAATTTTTCTGGCGCCATTGCCGGGAGCATGAGGATTTCTGCAAGGGGAGTTTCACGCTTCCAATCTCTTTACTTTGTTATTGTCTTACTTAGTTTATTTTTATCTTGTCTTGTTTGCTTTATTTATCAAAAACACAAAAATAAAATAGTTGCTTAATTTGAATTGTTATTTTTCTGTTTTGTTTTAATTTTGCTAAAATGAGTACCCTGAGAACACTAAGTTGTGTGATTTCACTAGCACGAACAACAATGATTTCATTAGTACACCTATTGCTCCACCTGCTTGTAACGCAGAATTCTATGAAATTAAACCTGCACTTTTAAATCTTGTTATGAAAGAGCAATTCTCTGGTGTTAGTACTGATGATGCTGCTGCTAACCTTAATAATTTTGTTGAACTTTGTGAGATGCAAAAGTATAAGGAAGTAGATGGTGATATTATTAAACTGAAACTTTTTCCTTTCTCTTTGAGAGGACGTGCTAAAGAATGGTTGCTATCTTTGCCTAGAAATAGTATTGATTCATGGACTAAATGCAAAGATGCTTTCATAGGAAAATATTATCCTCCTGCTAAGATCATATCTTTGAGAAGTAGCATTATGAATTTCAAACAATTTGATAATGAGCATGTTGCTCAAGCTTGGGAGAGAATGAAATCATTGGTAAAGAATTGTCCCACCCATGGACTGACTGCTTGGATGATCATCCAAACCTTTTATGCAGGATTAAATTTTTCTTCAAGAAACCTATTGGATTCGGCCTCTGGAGGTACCTTTATGTCCATCACTTTGGGTGCTGCAACAAAGCTTCTTGATGATATGATGATAAATTATTCTGAATGGCACACCGAAAGAGCTCCACAAGGTAAGAAGGTAAATTCTGTTGAAGAAATCTCTTCCTTGAGTGATAAGATTGATACTATTATGTCTATGCTTACAAATGGAAAAATGCATGTTCATCCAAATAATGTTTCTTTAGCTTCTTTGGTTGCTCAAGAAGAGCACGTTGATGTGAACTTCATTAAAAACAATAACTTCAACAACAATGCTTATAGGAATAGTTTTGGTAATAACAATTATAAGCCCTATCCTTCTAGTAGTGGCAATGGTTATGTTAATTATTATGGTAATTCCTACAACAACAATAAGAGTGTACCCTCTGATCTTGAAGTCATGCTTAAGGATTTTATTAGTACACAAACTGCTTTTAATAAAACTGTTGAGGAAAAATTTGGGAAAATTGATGTTCTTGCCTCTAAAGTTGATAGTCTTGCTCTTGATGTTGATTTGATAAAAATTAAGAATATGCCTCATGATGTTAAAGAGAGCAAAACTCTCAATGCTATTCAAGTTAAAATTGACAACAATGTTAGGATGCTAGCTGAGTTGCATGCTAGGTGGGAAAGAGAGGATGAAATTTCTAAAAAGAATAATATTGCTAGAGTTTACACTATTACCACCACTAGCAATGCTGAAGTTTCAAATGTTAACAAACCTCCTACTCTTAATGGTAAAGTTATTGGTGTTGGCAATGTCTCTACTTCTATTGAAAAACATTTAAAATTGTCTGACAACACTGAAACTGTTCTTGATAAAAGTACTGAAAATTTTCAAAACATGGGAGACAATGGTCCCATGACCTTTGATAATAATGATTTTGATTTTGATGGTTGCAATATTTCTGAAGTAATTAAGTTCTTGCAAAAGCTAGCTAGAAGTCCTAATGCTAGTGCTATAAACATGGCTTTTACTAAACACATTACTAATGCTCTCATGCAAGTTAGGGAAGAGAAATTAAAACATGAAGCTTCTATCCCTAGGAAGTGATACGTCTCAAACGTATCTGTAATTTCTGATGTTCCATGTTGATATTATACCAATTGTTACATGTTTTATATACACTTCATAGCATTTTTATGCATTTTCTAGAACTAACCTATTAACAAGATGCCACATTGCCAGTTCCTGTTTTTTGCTGTATTTGTATTCCAGAAAAGCTAGTCTGGAAATATTCTCGGAATTGGACGAAACTTGGACATAACCTCCCATTTTTCCAACACGAAGACGGAGTCCAGAGGAGAGACGGAGGAGAGCCACATGGCATCCACACCATGGGGCCGCGCGGCCCCCCTGCCGCGCCGTGGGGTGGTGTGGGGCCCTCGTGGCTCCGCAGCCGCCGCCCTTTCGCCTATTTATTCTTCCCGACGCGAAAACCCTAAAGACCCGAGCCATTATCCACGAAAAATTCCAGAGACGCCGCCGCCGTCAACCCTAGCTCGGGAGGGTTCAGAAGCTCTTCCCGGCACCCTGCCGGAGAGGGGAATCATCACCGGAGGGCTCTACATCGCCATGCCTGCCTCCGGAGTGATGCGTGAGTAGTTCATCCTTGGACTACGGGTCCATGGCAGTAGCTAGATGGTTGTCTCTCCACTTTATGCTATCATGTTTAGATCTTGTGAGCTGCCTATCATGATCAAGATCATCTTATTGTAATGCTACATGTTGTGTTTGCTGGGATCCGATGAATATTGAATACTATGTCAAGTTGATTATCAATCTATCTTATATGTTATTTATGATCTTGCATGCTTTCCGTTACTAGTAGATGCTTTGGCCAAGTAGATGCTTGTAACTCCAAGAGTGAGTATTTATGCTAGATAGTGGGTTCATGCCTCCGGTAATCTGGGAGAGTGACAATAACTTCTAAGATTGTGGATGTGCTGTTGCCACTAGGGATAAAATAACCGATGCTTAGCTTAAGGGTGCGCCGTTAGGTCTAATGCATTTGTTTACATTACGCACATTACTTAATGCAATTATCCGTTGCTTGCAACTTAATACCAACGGGGAACTCGGTATGACAACCTGGCGGTGGATTATTAGTCATAGACGCTGTTGGATAACGGTCTATGTATTTTGTCGTAATGCCCACATGAATATCATAGTAATCATCATGTCATATATATGCATTGTCATGCGCTCAATATTTTGTCAATTGCCCAGCTGTAATTTGTTCACCCAGCATGTTAGTTATCTTTTATGGAGAGACACCACTAGTGAACTGTGGACCCCGGTCCATTCTTTTACACTGATAATACAACCAACTGCAAACATTGTTCCTTTTCATTCTCTGCAATTTACTACTGTTTTCCACACCATACATTTAATCCTTTGTTTTCAGCAAGCCGGTGAGATTGACAACCTCACTGTTTCGTTGGGGCAAAGTAGTTTGATTGTGTTGTGTGCAGATTCCATCGGCGCCGATTCCCTGGTGTTGCGCCGTGCCATATTCCGCCACCAACAACCTTCAGAAGTGATTTCTTGCTCCTACTGGTTCGATTAAACCTTGGTTTCATACTGAGGGAAACTGCTGCTACACTGCATCATACCTTCCTCTTGGGGTCTCCCAACGAACGTGTGATCCACGCAATCAAGCATTTTTCTGGCGCCGTTGCCGGGGAGCAAGAGGATTTCTGCAATGGGAGTTTCACGCTTCCAATCTCTTTACTTTGTTTTTGTCTTGCTTAGTTTACTTTTTATTTATCTTGTTTGCTTTATTATCAAAAACACAAAAAAATTAGTTTTCTGCATCTAGTTTATTTCGGTTTGTTATTATGTCTAGTTGTTTACTTGATATCAATGGCTTCTCTCTTTGAAACAAAATCTTGTTGGCTAAGTGGGTTCACGGAGGAACAACAAAATTATTATAAGGAATACCGCTTTTCTAAAAAAGGGAAATATTTATGGGAACAAATAAGTAGATTGAATTATTTTGCTAAAAACTTGTGCTCTACTTATGATGAATCCTACTGCTTTAATGAATCTTTTGCTGTAGAAGGCATAAACACCTCCCTTTCCAATGTGATTATAATGATAATGAAACCTTGGCTGCTTATGCTAAAGGAAACTATGACTTTGATAATCTTGAACAAATTGAAGAATTTTTGTTTTTAAGGGTGCCTATGAAATTGCTGGTTATATTCACGATGATGATTCTCCTTATAGATCTGATACTTTTGCTATGCTTGGATATTGCCTTGAGTATTATAATGATAATCCTTATATTACTGAATTTCTTGAGAAAAGACATCCTCAAAAAGAAGAGACCATTGTCTTGCAGGAACCTGTAGAAGAAGAAACTACTGCTGAAGCTGAAAGCTCATTGGATGAAAAAGAGGAGGAGAGTGATGAACAAAAGAAGGAAGAATGGATTAGCTACCCATGCCTACCTTCTAATGAGAGTAACTCTTTACCTCTTACATTATTTGATCACCCTCCATCCTTATCAAAGGAGGATGAATGTTATGTTCCTGTGGATTCTCTTGAAATATTCCCTATGAGTAAAACTTGTGGAAATGAGTATGCTACTGTTATTTATGATAATCCTTTATTTGTGCGTAATTTCGAAATGCATGGTAATGAGAAAGTTTGTTTAGAAAATGTTTATGATAAAGCTCTAGATGATGGTCCTATATTGCTTGATAATATTATGTATTCTACTAATGAAAATGGGATTGGAGAGGTCTTGACTTTATCTAGTGGAGTCCCATACCTCTTGAGAATGATCAATCATCTTGTTATAAAATGGTTAAAAGTGGGTTTGAAAGTTTTAATCCCTATTTTTAGCTTGATAAAAATTATGTGTTTGTAGATCATGAAAAGCATGCTTTATGTGATATTATATTGTTGAGTTTGTTCATGATGCTACTGAAAATTATTATGAGAGAGGAAAATATGGTTGTAGAAATTTTCATGGTACTAAAACACCTCTCTATATGCTGAAAGTTTTGAAGTTGCACTTGTTTTGCCTTCCTGCTAGTCACTTTGTGCTTCATGACTTGTTTTCTTACAAGACTCCTATGCATAGGAAGAGTGTTAGATTTAAACATGTTTTATATATGCTTCTTGATGCTCTCTTTTATGTTTCAACTCTATCTTATGTGAGCATCATTAAAATCACTGCCTAGCTAAAAGGCGTTAAAGAAAAGCGCTTATGGGAGACAACCCATTATTTTATTTCTGCAATTTTTCTTTTTTTTTGAGTCAAGGAGTTGTTTACTTCTGTAACAATTCCTTTGTATCTTTATTTTATCGCATTGTTGTGCCAAGTATTGCCTCTAATAGGAAGATGATGCTAGATTTGGATTTCTGCGCAGGAACAGATTTCTGCTGTTCACCGTTTTATTCTGTAAAATCACAGAAAAATTATTTAAATCTGCAAATTTTTGTGCGTGATCCTCAGATATGTACGCATCTTTCGTTAGTTTAAAGTTTTTCGATCTGAGCAACGTAAGTGCCTCGAAAAAATTCGTCTTTGCGGACTGTTCTGTTTAGACAGATTCTGTCTTTTATTTTTCGCATTCTCTCTTTTACTAGTGTTGAGTGGAATTCTTTTTTAGGGTGAAGAGCTTCACATAACATCAGTGGCAGTAGCTAATGTTAAAAGTAACGGTCATGTTTGTGTCCTTATAGAACATGTGAGTTTTTGATTGTGCACTAACCCTCTAATGAGAATTACTTGAGTTTGGTGTGGCGGAAGTTTTCAAGGGTCAAGAGAGAAGGATGATATAATGTGATCAAGAAGAGTGAAGAGCTTAAGCTTGGGGATGCTCCCATGGATCACCCCAGCATATTTCAAGAAGACTCAAGCGTCTAAGCTTGGGGATGCCCAGCAACTTATCAGGTCATCTCTAGTGAAACTATATTTTAATTCTTTCACATCATATGTGCTTTACTTGGAGCGTCTGTGTGCTTTTATTTTCAGTATTTTATTTTTCTTATGGTCAACTTGATTGGACCCCAGCATTCTTGATTGGGAGAGAGACACGCTCCGCTTTTTCATATGAATACTCCTATTCTTCACTTATACTTGTTGAGTATTCTTATCTAGCTATTGCTATGCTTTTAGCTCCTGTTTTGCATGCATCTCTTATTCAGAGCTGTTAGTTCTTTTAAAGAAAGTACTCTCTTGCTTCACTTATAATTGTTTGGAGAGTTTATGTTGAAATAAATTGATTGGTGTTTGGTTGGAACAGAAAATGTTGCATGTGGTAGATGGTATAATGGAAAAAGCTTACATATTCTTGTAGATCATTGTATTGGATAATTTGATACTTGTCAATTGTTTTGAGTTATCAAGTAGTTCATGTTTAAGCTTTTGTATCATGTAGTTAAAACCTATTAATGAAAACTACCGTAAAGCTCGTTGAAATTTGGTTTGCATGATTGGTATCTCTAAGGTCTAGATATTTTCTAGTAAAAGGGTTTGGTTAACAAGGAAGACAGTGTAGAGTCTTATAATGCTTGCAATATGTTTTCATATAAGCCTTGCTGTGTCGGTTGATATCCTGTGTTTGCTTCAAATAACCTTGCTAGCCTAAACTCTGTACTGAGAGGGAATGCTTCTCGTGCATCCAAAACCTTGAGCCAAAATCCATGCCATCTGTGTCCACCATAACTACCTATATGTGGTATTTCCTTGCCATTCCAAGTAAATTTTTCATGTGCTACCTTTAAACTATTCAAACTTTATTACTCCTATTTTGTGTCAATGTTTACCAAGCTCATGAGGACGGGGTGGATGTCTTTATGTCAACTGTCAAACAGACTTTACCACCGGACTAGCGGCATATACATCCGCTTATCCATTAATTTTGCAAAAAGAGCTGGCAAATGGGGTGCCCAGTCCCAATTAATTACAACTTTAACCGCTTAATTCTCTTCACATTTTTGCCCTGATTTATCAGTCAAGCAATGACAAACAGTGAAATATCTGCATGTGTAAACAAAAGAGAAAGAGGGATGATCTGCCTTGCTGGTAGAAATAACGTCCTTCATGGGAGCCGCTCTTAAAAGTCTGGTTGGCAGGGGTCATATTGTACTTTCCATTTTCTGATTCGTTGACAATTAACAAACACCTCTCAAAACTTATTTTTACTCTCTATATGATTTCAAAAACTTAAAAAGCTCTAGCACATGATTTAATCCCTGCTTCCCTCTGCGAAGGGCCTTTCTTTTACTTTTATGTTGAGTCAGTTTTCCTACTTCTTTCTATCTTAGAAGCAAACACTAGTGTCAACTTTGGTGCAACAATTTTTATATGCTTGTATATTGCACTTATTATTTGCTTTGTGTTGACAAATATCCATGAGATATATATGTTGAAAGTTGAAAGCAATTGCTGAACTTAAATCTTCCTTTGTGTTGGTTAAATACCTTTTACTTAGAATCTATTGCTTTATGAGTTAACTCTTATGCAAAACTCTTTGATGCTTGTCTCGAAAGTACTATTCATGAAAAGTTTTTGCTTATATGATTCAGTTGTTTGCTCATTATCTACTTGCTAGCAAACTATAGACCATTGACCTGGATCACTTCATTCATAACATGTGCTTTATATACTATTTGATCAAGATTATGATTGTAGCATGTCACCTCAGAAATTATTTTGTTTTTATCGTTTTACCTACTCGAGGACGAGTAGAACTAATGTAACAGCCCAAAGCTGAGAACCTAAAAACCCGAATAAATTTTCCACTTTTTGGTGTTTCATTCCATCATGGCATTCAAATTAAATTGATAATCAAATAAAATAATTGGTTTGGCATCATTTTAAAAACAAATGTCAAACTTGCTAACAAATCTCAAAACAATGAAAGCACTCAACTTGCAAAACAAAACATCTTGACATCTTATAGTTGTCAATGAAGTTCCAAAGGTTCCAAAGGTAATTATTGCAAACTACTTTGATTTGTAAAATAAAAGGAGAGCAACTCAAAATTGCCGGTGAGCAATTCCTATTTTATTCTACTACCAAATGAATTTCAAATATTCTGGGAAAATTAGGGGAGCTTCATATCAATATAAGGAGGCTACCCAAATAATTTCAATATTTTTGGAGCAGTGCAAGTGCCCCAATTAAATCCCTTTTTGCTACTGCCTTATTTTCAAATTAAAAGAAAAGGGAAGACAGGGACCTAGTGGTGATGGAATCAAAACTACCGGGGGGTTCTTTGCAAAAGTGCGTCGTCTCTCTCCTCTCTCCGTGCTGCACTGGCGCCATTGCCGCCGTGGCACTCGCACGCCGCACCGCCCCCCCTGCTCTCCTCTGCCCGCAAGGAGAAGAGAAGCACGCTCCCGAGCCGCACCTGCCCTGCTCCTACCCTATCCCCTCACCCCCACCTGCTCCCTCTCCCCATTTCTTCTCCCCCCGAGACCGAAGCCGCCGTCTCCGCCGAGCTCGCCGCCGTCGTTCTAGCCCGCCCCGTACAAATCGACGACCGCAGAGAGCGTCGCCGTGTCGTCCTTGCCCTCCCTGCCGAAGGAATCGAGCCGGGGTTCCGCGAATCGCCGCCGCCGTCCACTTCTTCGCCGCGGCCACCGAAGCTCCGTCGGGCGATTCCGCCGTTCTCCGTCCACCCCCGTCTCCGCCGAGCATATACCCGAGTTCAGGGTGAGACCGCGACCCTCCCTGTGCCCTCCTTGCGTTCCGTCGACATCCGTAGCTCGAGTTCATTTTTTTCTACCTCGCCATAGCTCTGCGTCTTGCTCCGCGTCGGATGTTCCGAGTTCATCTTCGACCGGATACTCCGGACCTAGACACCTGAAACTCCGGATGACCGGAAACTCCGGACCAACTCCGGGGAGACTCCGGCCCGCGTCCAGTGGCTGCCGTATTGGGCTGAGAAATTGGTGAACCGGAGACTCCGGCCCATGATCACTTCTGAACCGGAAATTCCGGCCTGTGCAGAAAATTGTGTAATTTTCCTTTTTCCTTTCCCTTTCGATAGTACATGTCCCCGCTTCCCCCTCTCGCGTTTAGTGTTATCGAACTCCGATGATTCCAGCATATCCATCCCCTTCCTCGGGTCGGGTACTTAAATTATTTCATCGTTGGAGTTAATTAATTAAAAGAATAAATTTAAGAGAGAAATTTATAAAAGTAATAACTTTTTACCGAGACCTCAGAAAAATGTGTTTGATATATCAAAATGCTCCGAAAATTGTGAACTATCCCAAAATCATCATCATCATGCATACTTGCTCACAACTACAATGATGTACCTCTAATAGTATTAGAATCACTAAGTTAAATGTGGGGTACCTCTCTTCCCGAGTTAAAGTAGATATCGCCGTACCCCATTTAAATTGCTAGATCGCCTATGTTAAGTGTAGTGCATTAAAATGTCATGTCATCATGTGATTGTGCATTGCATTGTTACCAATGTGTGGTGATTGATTGTTCCTCCGTTGTTATGTTTCGATAGATCAAGCAGCCGGGGTTACTCCACAATACCCCGAGGATCCGTACTACCTGTATCCCGAACAAGGCAAGCGTAATCCCCCCTCTGAGCATGTCTTATCCTATTTTCCGCAAATATTTTCTCCACTATAATATTGCATGCGGTTCTAAATGTCTTTTTGCTTGGATTAGAGTATCCTATAGAATGCATTAAGATTCCGATGCCAATGCCTGTTTTCCCCTCCTATTACCATAGGTTTGCATTGTTGGCCTGATATAATTACTATGCTATGCAAATGCTTAGCCATGCTTAGTTAAATGCCTAGTGGTACTATGGTGGTACATGCTGGAAACAGGTGTTGACTTGTGACAGCGATGTTGATGGTGGAGGATGGTCGTGATGGATAAGAAAATGCTAAAAGGTGGGGATGAGAGGCCACATGGGATGTGGTGGGTTGTCTCGTTCTCACCGCCTAGGTGCGAGTTCTGGACCTCTTGAACCAAGTTGAGCGTGCAACCATGCGTGGGCTATATGGAACCCCCATCGACCGACTAACTTGTGGCGGACTAGCCGAGGGTCCTCTAGTTTGGCTTTCCATTTGCGCGTGCGTTGAAGATGGTGGCCAAGACTGGGATGAGGATGTGGTGTTTAGGAAAATGAGTGGCCACGGGACAGGGGATTGGAGGAGTCACCAAACCTGTCCGTCCCCACTGATGATCCTTGGATAGTCTTAAGCAAGGTAAAGGTTGTAGCCGTTTCACACTCAGCCGGCTTTCCCCGGAAGAGAGCTAATGTCTGGCAATGAGTCTGGCGGTACACGTGGCGAAGGAGCTGGGGCCCCTCGGGACTCCGGGGACTTCCACTTTGTACACCCCTGCAGGGATAAATCTTTTCGAAAAGCCGTGTCCACGGTTATGGACGACTTGGGAATGGATGCTGATCATAGAATAACTTTAACGGAATGATTAAAAACTGAGTACTAGAGGTACTACTCCACGAATGCAAGGTTGACTTCCTCGAGGGTGATTCGGGGAGGTGCCTTTGATGAACAGGTACAGTGGTGATGATGGTTAATGATGAGAAAGGTGATACAAGAAAAGAGTTACTTCTTACCCCTCTTCAAAAATATTCTGATTAGTCGATGCCATTGGAGTTGGGTTTTATAAATAAAATCAGCTTTATGCAAAACAGCCATAAAACCTTTGAAAGCCAATCATCGAGCATATTAGCTCTTAATCTTGCGAGTTCGTCGAACTCAACGTCGTTTGCTTATTTTCAGGAGAGGACTTCACCGCCCTCGAAGGTGGGTTCTTTGTGGACGTCGACGAGTAGTCTGGGGTTCCCAGGTGGCAGCTTAGGACATCTCGGAATAGCTGGCGCTGTGATGTTTATCTGTAGGCCTCTTAGGCCAATTTTCTGGTTCTTGTTGTTTAGAACAACGCCCTTCGCTTCCGCTTGATGTATTGTTGGGTCTGTGACCCCTGGTTGTAATTTTTGCTATCTTTCTCTATTATAAGAGTTGCTTATAATGATCTGTGTCGTAGAGTCTGTGATGTGCCAGTTGTTCCACAAGTCTTGATCTTACTATTATGCATTGAGGGTTGCGCCCGTGTTACGGCATCACTCGGGGTGTTGCGTTGCCGGTTATTCCGAGCAACGCCTGCCAAAGGTTTTGGCCGGGGTTGGTAAACCCGTAACCTCCGTTTGTATCGCGTAACCGGTGACACGCAGCATCACTGTATAGCAGTCGGGTCGGGGCGCCACAACTAAGCTTGGGGATGCTTGATACGTCTCAAACGTATCTATAATTTCTGATGTTCCATGTTGATATTATACCAATTGTTACATGTTTTACATACACTTCATAGCAGTTTTATGCATTTTCTGAGACTAACCTATTAACAAGATGCCACAGTGCCAGTTCCTGTTTTCTGCTGTTTTTGTATTTCAGAAAAACTATTCTGGAAATATTCTCAGAATTGGACGCAACCTGGACAGGACCTCCTATTTTTCCAACACATACACGGAGTCCATAGGAGAGACGGAGGAGACCGAGGAGGGCGCCACACCATAGGGCGGCGCGGCCCCACCTCCAACCGCGCCGCGGTGTGGTGTGGGCCCCTCGGGTCGCTCCAGCCGCCGCCCTTTCGCCTATCTATTCATCCTCACGGGAAAACCCTAGACACCCGAGCCATTATCCACGAAAAGTTCCAGAGACGCCGCCGCCGTCAACCCTAGCTCGGGAGGGTTCAGAAGCTCTTCCCGGCACCCTGCCGGAGAGGGGAATCATCACCGGAGGGCTCAACATCACCATGCCTGCCTCCGGAGTGATGCGTGAGTAGTTCATCTTTAGAATACGGGTCCATAGCAGTAGCTAGATGGTTGTCTCTCCACTTTATGCTATCATGTTTAGATCTTGTGAGCTGCCTATCATGATCAAGATCATCTTATTGTAATGCTACATGTTGTGTTTGCTGGGATCCGATGAATATTGAATACTATGTCAAGTTGATTATCAATCTATCTTATATGTTATTTATGATCTTGCATGCTTTCCGTTACTAGTAGATGCTTTGGCCAAGTAGATGCTTGTAACTCCAAGAGTTAGTATTTATGCTAGATAGTGGGTTCATGCCTCCGGTAATCTGGGAGAGTGACAGCAACTTCTAAGATTGTGGATGTGCTGTTGCCACTAGGGATAAAATAACCGATGCTTAGCTTAAGGGTGCGCCGTTAGGTCTAATGCATTTGTTTACATTACACACATTACTTAATGCGATTATCCGTTGCTTGCAACTTAATACCAACGGGGAACTCGGTATGACAACCTGGAGGTGGATTATTAGTCATAGACACTGTTGGATAACGGTCTATGTATTTTGTCGTAATGCCCACATGAATATCATAGTAATCATCATGTCATATATATGCATTGTCATGCGCTCAATATTTTGTCAATTGCCCAGCTGTAATTTGTTCACCCAGCATGTTAGTTATCTTTTATGGAGAGACACCACTAGTGAACTGTGGACCCTGATCCATTCTTTTACACTGATAATACAACCAACTGCAATCGTTGTTCCTTTTCATTCTCTGCAATTAAACACTATTTTCCACACCATACGTTTAATTCTTTGTTTTCAGCAAGCCGGTGAGATTGACAACCTCACTGTTTCGTTGGGGCAAATTAGTTTGATTGTGTTGTGTGTAGGTTCCACGTCAGCGCACCACTGACAACCTTCAGAAGTGATTTCTTACTCCTACTGGTTCAATTAAACCTTGGTTTCATATTGAGGGAAACTGTTGCTACACTGCTTCATACCTTCCTCTTGGGGTCTCCCAACGAACGTGTGATCCACGTCATCACGGACCAGCCGGCCACACGCGCGCCCGGGAAAGAGGTATTCCCGCAACCTCGATCCGGCGAGCGTGTTTGCTTTGTGGATTTCTTGCATCGGGGATTCTCTTTTCCCCTTCATGATTTCGTGCGTGGATTGCTGTATGCGTACGGGGTCCAAATGGATGATCTGACCCGAACGGCGTCCTTCACATCGCATGCTTCATCGTTTTGTGCGAGTGCTTCCTGGGGGTGTACGCACACTGGGGCTTGTGGAAAACCATCTTGAACGTCAAGAGGAACGTGGGTGCTGGTGGCACCTATCCATTTGGCCGCTTCGGCATCCAAGTGTGCGGCGACACCATCTACTTTGTGCTGAAGCAGGCCAAGTTCGTCCAAGGCTGGCCGAAGAAGTGTTTCTACGTCAGCGTGGAACAGGAGGTCCTTCCCGCCTTCCTGACTGACAAGCCTCTGAGGAAGTCGAACGCCTGGGTGCACATGCTGTCGAGTGAGGACAAGGTGGAAGTGGCGCCTTTGCTGGGAAAAGTCGCCGAGTTGTTGAAGACGATGGGCAAGGAGGTGGGCGGCATCCATCTTATTGCCACCTTTGTGAAGAGGCGCGTCCAGCCAATACGCCTTCGGGACCACCCAATGTGGGAGTACCAAGGCGTGGATGATTCCACTCGCCTGGCGAAGGAGGAGCGGTCGAAGAAGGAAGTCGAAGGCTCTGTGCGGTCCGTACCAACCTCAGAGCTGCGGACCCTTGCAACGTCGACTGCCCAATTGCTCCATATGGAGTTGAAAACCCACTGCCTGAGGTGGGGTTTAACTTGCTTTTTTGTTGTTGATTCCTCTATGTTGCTGTCGTGTGAGATATCTTGTTCTTGTTTTGCAGGGTCACCCGAGTTTCTCTTGCCTTCCACCTTTGCCTGAAGGTGGGGTGACTTTTGAGGTGGAGTTCCCCGAAGTGGAGCCGGTTGATGATGATGACTCCATTCCCTCCGCGACTACCTCACCTGATGAAGAGGTGGAGGAGACGGAGCAAGACGATGAAGACGAGCAGCCACCCAAGCGTCGCCGGCAGGACAAGGCTAAAGCTGTTGCTGAGGGCTCGCCGTCTAAAAAAGTGGACCTTCATGATGATGCCGACTCGGGTTCCTCATCGCCCAGTGTGAAGGACCCGATGGAGGTTGTACCGCTCAACACGGCGCCTCCTGTTGGCGATGCGACCGAGTTTGGCGGGTTGTTCGACGTCGACGCCCTTGATAGCGAAGAGGACAAGGAAACAAGGTGAGCACCTTTCTCCAAGTTAAGCTTCTATCATTGTTTGTGCGCAAATTTTGATTTGAGCACTCCGTGCGTAGCGCTGGTCATGGCACAGGTGTACCTCACTCTCCTGTCCGGGAGCAGGCGTCGGGTCCGAGCGGCACGGAATCAGAGCTGAACCCTCTGGAGGTTTCTCTTGTGGCGACTGCGACGGCCGCTACGGAGGTTGTGAAGGCTTCAGCTCCCTCCGCTCCGGAAGTACCTGCTCCGTCTTCTTCGAGCGCTGCGCCGCTCCATGATCATGTAAGTGTCTTCTAGGTTATCGGGTGCGCGACAGCACTCCCGATGGGAGTAGCCCCCGAGGCTATGTGCAACTAGCATAGTTGGACATAGGCTCGAAGCCATGAATTTTCTTGTGTCCTGCAGCCCTTCTGCCGCAACCTCCTGGAATCGGGTGCAGCCTATGTCCGGATGGAAAAGGAGAGGGTTCAACTTCGCGCTGCTCTGAAGCAGTCTAAGCGTAAGCGACTACTTTGTTTGCGTTTAACTTGCTGTCACTCCTGTTTTACGTCCACTCGACGCTTTTATTCTTCATGCAGGTGATCAGGAGACTGATGCGAAGCGGGTGCTTGATCTGGAGAAGGAACTCAAGGCTCAACATGTTGACGCTGAGTAGAAACTGAAGGAGGCCAAGGACCGCGAGGATGCCATCCTTCAGGGTGAGAAAGTGCAGGTGGAGCGCCTGCTAGCGCTTGCCCATGTTGTTGGAGGTAATGCTTCCTTCCCATTTGTTGTTTGTTTGAGGTTTGTTCTCCCAATTCAGTCGAATTGGTACTTTAAATTTGTTGGATGTACAGGTGCTTTTGGCGTGTCCCCACCTACGGAGTCGACGGACGACGATGTCCTGCTAGACCGTGTCGTCAGCATATTCGACGCCATGTGTGCTTATGCCAAGGACGCGTTTACCAAGTCGACTGGTGATCTTTCTGCGGTGCACAGGAGCGCCTTTCCGCTGCGCACGCCACCTGCCAGCGTTGATGGTCTGGCCGCAGTGTTTGGCCCGGAGTCTTCCACCATGGCGAACTTCACTCGCACCCAAACGGTACGTGGCTCGGATCTTACATTCAAGCTGTTGCTGGGGTCACGGTGTTGCGGGTGACTTCAAGAAGGTCGTAGCGGACTTCCTGCGGAAGCCCGATGGAAGAACGACATCGTTGAGCTCGGTGAAGGAGGAGGTGGTGCGACTGGCAGAGGACATGGTGTCCATGGTGGAGCGTCGCAGTGCTGAAGTTGCTGCCGCGCTGTTAGGGCTAGGTCGGAGTCGGTGTCGTAGGGTGTACTGCAGACCTCCTTAATTATTTTCCTTGTAATGAACTTTAAGGCACTTGTTGATCAAATATATCTGCTTTTGGCTTCGCAGTCTATATCTGTTTGAATGCTCTGTCGGGTCCCAGCCCCCGAGTGTGTTGTCTTGCTAACTTCTTTGTATTCAGTGGTCTCACATTGTTGAAATTTGCTTGTTTGAGAAGCCTGAAGCACCTGATGCGCCTGGCGAGTTTCCCTCAACGAGTGCTCCTCCCCGGCAGGCCGCTCGGAGCAGGAATGATGAAGTCATCATGGCTTTCATGAAGACACGAATTGCGAATCTGGAGCGGGAGCTGAAAAGTGCACGAGGTGAAATTGACACACTGAGGGCGAGGCCTGCTCCTTCATCCGAACGGGAGATGTACTTGATTGGGGAGCTGGACATAGTAAATCGACAGCTAGAGTGTCAGTACACCTGAACCATCTTCAAATGTGAGTTATCTTTACTTCGGCTGCTTCTTATTTTGTCTCCCTCCTTCCACTCGCAGGTGTCTGCGCAGACTGGAATGCTGAGAAGACCCGTGTAGAAGAACGCCTGAATCGAGCTGCTACTGGCTCGGATTCCGGTTCCCGGTACTTTTGGTCTGACAGATCGAAGGGTCGGGTGCTCGCAGTGCTGCAAGACCGTGCTTGGCGCGCTGGCCTATTGTTGGAGACGTGCAGGGCTACATTGTCGCGGGTGCATCGAGCTATGTTTCCCCATAATGAGCAACCGTAAGGTATACCTGCCCTGTTAGCAAGGTTCCGCGAAGGCAAAGCGATCAAGAAGATGCTGCACGCTGAACTTGTTGGAGGAGCGAACGTTGCCTTTGCCTATGTGCGGCTCCACCGTCTGCATCTCAACATTGAGAAGCTTTCCGATGGACTGCCTTCGGAGGAACAGTATGCAGATACGCTCGAGCCGGCGAGAAAAGTTATTGAGCAGGTCCAGGCGCAAAGGGAACGCCTTGTAGGCCCGCTGGATGCACCCAAAAGTGAGCCTGTAGATTAGGAGGTGAAAATGTGTATGCTCGTTGAGCTATGTTGTACATGGACAATGTATATCCATGGGGGCAGCCTCCGAATGTATGTATATGATTTGCTTGTCGAAGACAATAGTTTGTTTGACAGCTTAGACGCAGCCCTCGAGCATTCAGGTGCGATCCTCGCATCTTGAGTGATGTGACCTGTGCGACGCAGCCCCCGAGTGTTTGGGTGTGGCCAAGGTTTTTGTTTGCGTGAAGAGAGTAACCTGTCCGGCGCAGCCCCCGAGTCTTCGAGTACGGCCTAGGTTGTGTTTGCTTTTAAAGTGAACCTGTGTGGCCAAGGTCTTTTTTGTTTTTTGTGACTTGAACCTGTGTGATGCAGCCCCGAGTGTTCGAGTGCGGCCTAGGTCTTTTTGTTTTTTGGTACTTGAGCCTATGTGGCGCGGCCCCCGAGTGTTCGAGTGCGGCCTAGGTCTTTTTGTTTTTTGTCTTGAACCTGTGTGGCGCAGCCCCCGAGTGTTCGAGTGTGGCCTAGGTCTTTTTGTTTTTTTGTCTTGAACCTGTGTGGCGCAGCCCCCCGAGTGTTCGAGTGCAGCCTAGGTCTTTTTGTTTTTTGTCTTGAACCTATGTGGCGCAGCCCCGAGTGTTCGAGTGCGGCCAAGGCTTAATTTGTTTTTCGACTCTGTAAAAGTAGAGGGAGAAAACTTTGTATCTCAACCATTGTATATTAAGCTAGCAAGCCGCCTCATTAAAAACCTTCCAGTGCCCTTAGGTACCCTGGTAAGGAAAAGAACGCGTCTGAAATCTGCTACTTGTAGGCGTTTAAGCACAATTACATGGATGTGTATGCTATGCGTAGAAACGGCGCAAGTGCGCAACGTTCCACGGGTTGTGGGAGAGCTCCTCTGTCTTCGCGTGCTTCAGGCGGTAGGCGCCGCCGTCGATGGCCTCCGTGATGATGAAGGGTCCCTCCATGGGGAGGCGAGCTTGTGCACCTTCTTTTGCTTGAGCCTCAGCACCAGGTCCCTAGGAACGAAGGATCTTGTGCGCAGTCGACGACCATGGTAGTTGCGGAGACTCTGCTGGTAAACGACCGTGCGGGAGAGTGCGATGTCACGTGCTTCGTCCAGCGTGTCGACGCCATCTTTGAGTGCTTCGTCTGTGTCTGACTCGTCGTAGGCGACCACGCGAGGTGCGTTGAATCGTAGATCGTATGACATGACTGCTTTGGCGCCATAGACCATGAAGAATGGAGTGTATTGCGTTGATCTGTTTGGCGTGGTCCTCAGACTGCAAAGGACAGAGGGTAGCTCTTCCACCAAGGCACCCGCGGCACGCTTGAGTGGCACGAACAGTCGCTTCTTGAGCCCGCTGCAGATTAGGCCGTTTGCTTTTTCGACTTGCCCGTTGGACTGGGGGTGAGCGACTGAGGCATAGTTGAGCTTGATCCCCTGGTCTGTGCAAAAGTCTTTGAACTCATCGGCGGTGAAGTTTGTCCCGTTGTCAGTGATGATATTGTGGGGAACCCCGAACCTGAAGATTATGGATCAAGGTGGCGATGGGGACGGGTATCTCCGGGGGGCTCTTTTCCATACCTGCCTCGATCCCCGCTAATCCCCGTCCCCATTATCCCCACGAGCTTCGCGCGGGGGGGTGGGGGGGGGAATCATTCCCGTGCCCGATTTAAACGGGTACCCGATCCCCATGGATAGTTCATGGAGACTAACACAGAACTAGAAACAGCAACACTGGACAGCAGCAAAATTTCAGCAACATTTTTCTTGACAGTAAGAGCATCAAAACAGTAGTACATCCAGCAACAGTTCAGCAGCAATTTCTTGACAATAAGATCATCAAAACAACACAAATTCAACATAGATGGTTTAAACATCACAAGTTTCAGCAATTCAACCTCTCAAGTCTAACTAGATAACTGAATAAGTCTCACTAGACAACTAGTTCGATTACAACACTGGAAGATACAATTCTTGAACATTTAATACATCAAGGCAAGAATAATTGAATGAAGGGGAGAGACCACATCTGTAGCTTCCTTTTCTTCACATAGTGATCACTCTTTACTCGATGCAAGCATGCAACAAGGCTAGTAGTCATTGCAACTCGCCAATTCTTCATCCTGGTCATAGAAATGATACAAGACATCAATAAAATAAATAGAAGGCCTAGGATGGAGGTTAAGATGAATGCTGAGGATGGGAAATTACCATTGGTTCATCCTCCTCATCAAGACAAGTCTGAAACGCACTATCAAGTGATGCGTTGTTGTCCCCTAAAATTACAAACAATGTGAAGTTAAGTGACAAGCAGTGGCTATTTAGGTGTGTCATGTAGTAAATAATCTATAAGCAAGTTTATTGTATTACCAAGCATGTCAGAATTACACCATGCTTGCATGCACATTATAGCCTCAACCATCTTTGGTGCAAGCCTACTGCGATGAGGTCTGAGGATTCTACCACTTGTAGAAAATGCCGACTCGGAAGCTACCGTTGTGACTGGAATAGGTAAGATGTCATGAGCAATGGGCTGCAGTGTGGGAAACTTGATTCCACCAAACTTGCACCAGTTAATGATATCAAAATCCTTTGTTCTGGGCAGGGTTGGCTCTTCAAGGTATAGATCTAGCTCTGTGTGAACAAACATAGATGAAACTGAAGACTGTGAAGACATGTACTGATCAAATATGTCAAAGACTTCATCTTCTCCATGCTTATGCACAGCAGCACTAGCACCATCTGTTATTCCTACTTCAGCTCCATCCTGGTACTCATTCCATCCTGGTACTCAACCAATAAGTCCCGCAACAATTGCTTAACTCGAGCAACCTCCATACTTGCAACCTCGGGTCCATAGAGAGAACCATATAGAGCTTGCAACATATGTAGCTTGTATCTTGGGTCAAGAACAGTGGCAACAGCCATCAGACCATGGACATCTGTCCAATATTTATCAAATTTCTTTTTCATCTCATCTGACATTTGTTGCATGAGCTGATACTGCTTTTTCATCTCGTGAGGCATTTCTTGCAGCTCCTCATAATTAGGTGTTCACCATTTGCGAATTGCCAAATGAATACCACAAACCTTAGGGAAGAACAGATTGGCTGTAACATACTTAGTTCCAGACCATAAAGAAGTAATATCATAGAATAGTTTGAGCCTAGCAGTCATCTCTTTGGCAAAATCCCAATCAGCAGCATTTGGAAAGGATTTAAACTGCTTTTCACGTAGACTAAGACGATCAAAAACATCTCTATACATCACAGCAATATTAAGCATTATATATGTGGAGTTCCATCTAGTTTTGCTATCAAGGGCCAACCTCCTTTTGTACTCAATGTTCATCAAGCGACAATTTTTCTCAAACTTCTCATGTCTTTTTGGAGTTGCTGACCAGAATCCTACACTATCACGCACCCTCTCAATACCATCCCCAAAACAGCAAGCCCATCTTTAACAATAAGATTCAATATGTGGGCACAACACCTCATATGCAACAGTTTACCACCCAACATGAGGGAAGACGAGTCAAACTTATCTTGGAGTTCTTCGACAGCCTTGTCGTTGGTAGTGCAATTATCTAGAGTAGTGGCGGAGACCTTCCTCTCAAGATGGAATTCACAAAGCACCTCATGCAGAACATCACAAAGCACTGCAGCGTTATGTGGTGCTGGAACATAAACGAACCTGCAAAAAAATTAGTCAAGAAGATTAGTAAGCATGATACGTAAGCATGTTCACATCTGAAAGAAGAAAGACTTGAAAGAAATGAAGAATGTACCTTAAAAGAAATGACTTCAGATTCCAAGAACCATCAATGTAATGCACTGTTACTGCCATGTAGCCTCTCCTTTGATGCCCAGCTATCCACAAATATGAGGTGACAGCAACTCTATTCTTGAAGTTTGCAAAGTACTTGATCATCTTATCTCTATGCACTACATGCATTTCCTCAATATCCTTTCGAATTGTCTGCCTACTCACAACCTTGAACATAGGTTGCAATATAGAGCAGAACTTTCTAAAACCTGGATGATCTACCATAGAGAGTGGATACTCATGACAACACAACATCAAAGCAAGTTCTCTCCTGCATAGTTCTTGATCAAATACATAGTTCTCCACATTCACCTTTCCATCTTCCCCCTTTGTCAATTTTAGCTTGGACTGCTTCCATGCTGTTGTGGTCTGCCTAGAAGGACATGTCGTCAAATGTGCATGCAGATGTGAGGTTCCATCCTTCGTTTCTCCACCGAGCTTATTATGACACCATTCACATTCAACCTTCCACTTTCCATCAATAAAAACCCTCTCAAACTCATCCCAAACTGCAGACTTCAGCTTTCTCTTCACACCAGCCATCTTGTGCGCCTTTTGTTTTCAGTCTCTCTTGTTGTTTGTGATGGCACCTCTTCCAAGTTGACTGATGCAGCTGGAGTACTCGATGGAGTGGGAGCCGTACTTGATCCCGACGTAGCTCCATTGCCAGCAGCTACACTAGCATCAGACTGGGCTGAACTTGATGCCATTGGAATCCTACAGGTAGCATCACAATGATCAGGAAACATCACAATAATCAGGAAACAAAAGGATATGTGTGCTGCCAAATATAAAAGCATCGCAAATAACAGGAAGCAAAAGGATATAAGACATAGAGTTGATACACATCAAGTTTCAGCAATTCTTAACACTCATGTGTGACCAAATAACAGATTACATGACCGAAAGTTTCAATCCTTAACAATTAACAGAAAAGGAATGGTGAAACATAACAGCACACATCCTACAACATCTAGAACAACACACATCTTCATCTTCACGGCTCCTTGCAAGCATGCAGCAAGTCGATAGTTCCTCATCCTGAACATTAGTCAAGTTGAAATATTAGTTAGTTAGAAGTGAAGTCAATAATCAAGAATCAAGAATTAAGAATTAAGATGATGGTTAAGGATGGCAAGTTACCATTGGTCTGCCTAGAAGCACATCTTCCAAATGAGCACGCAGATGTGAGGTTCCATACTTCGGATCTCCACAAAGCAGCCCGTGACACCAAACACATTTAGCCTTCCAATTTCCATCAACAAAAACCCTCTCAAACTCATCCCAAACCAAAAACGTGGGCTTTTTCTTGAGACGAGGTGGAGATTTGACCTTCTCCTCCTCGACAGACTGACCTGAACTTGATGCCATTGCAAATCCTAAACAAAGGTGGCTATTTTGCAAATCCTAAAATGACAGTGGACAAATGCACCAAACCATTACTAATCAAAAAATATTACAGTGGACAAATCAACTTCATGCCATTGCTACTCCACATCACAGTTCAACCTAAATCACAGTTGCACAGAACCAAGATTCAGTATTTACCTTGATTTCTTAGGTCGATGCAAGACGGTCGGTGTCATCGTTGCCCTAGCAGTTCGTAGACCAGCATCAGCAGAGAGGAGGACTAGAGCAGTGGTCGGCCGTCGGCGTGCAGGAGGAGGGGGCAGGAGGAGGGACGGACTGGGGGCAGTGGTTGACGTGCAGGAGGAGGGGAGGCTCGCGACCAGTTTCTTGCCCGGCGCCCTTGCCGTCGCTCGTGGCCAGAGGATGAGACGAGGTCACGAGGTGCCGAGCCGCCGAAGAGTTCTGGAGGAGGAGGTGACGGCCACGCCCGTGAGATGTGCCGTTCGCCGCCGGACGTGCTGGTCGTGCTCCTCGTGGACTCGATCTAGTGCAGCGACGGCTAGAGTGAGGTGCGGGTGCGGCGGCTGAGGGGAAAAGAGTGAGGGGAAAAGAGGTGAAGCGGGTGCGGGTCTAGGGTTTTTTGATATATATATATGGTTGACATGTTTGACTGACAGGTGGGGTCCCAGGTATCCGTGGAGGCTCCATGGAGCCAATTCGCCCCCAATCCCCACCCCGTTACCTTACCGGGTACCCGCCCCGCTGTACCCATGGGGGGAATTTGCCCCCCATACCCGTTGCTTAGCGGGTAAGTATCCGCGGGTACCCGCTCCCACGGGGAAAATCGCCAACTTGAATTATGGACCTGATGAAATTAACAGCTGTTGTGGCAGTCGAACTTGTTATGGGTACCGCTTCGATCCACTTTGTGAACATGTTGACTGCCACAAGGTTTGCGCTTGCGACGGCGATCGTTGCCGCGGCTATCTCTGTGACCCCAGTTGCTTGGTTCGCCTTCCTCATCAGGGAACTCGTTGCATACAGAGTCTTCGTCGTCCGCCCATTCGTTGGCGATCTTCATGAGCTCGACGTTGGATGCTGGCTGAAGGCGGCCAAAGGCCTCTCAAAGGTCATGTTGAGTCACACCGCGGTGAAGGTGTCGATTGCTCTATCTTCTGAAATGACCCCAACGGAGTTGCGCATGAGGGTCCAGCGCTGAATGTATGACCGCAGTGTCTCGTCCTTTCGCTGCTTGCAGGCTTGCAATTCTGCGAACGTCGCGGGTCTCGAGTATGTTTCGAGGAAATTCTTGACGAAGGCATCTTCGAATTGGTCCCAAGAGCTGAAGGAGTTACGGGGCAGGTTTTGGAGCCAACCACGCGCTGAGCCCATCAGCTGTATGTACTGCATTGCTGTTGTTAAGGTGCCTCCTTGACAGTTGACCGCTATGATGTAATCATCGAGCCAAAGTTTAGGGTCCTGTGTGCCATCGAACTTGACTGACTCGGATATGAACTTGAAGCCTCGTGGCATCCGTGTGTCGCGGATGCGGAGACTGAAACAGGAAGCACCGTAGGGCTCGTAGTCGCCATCCGAGTAAAGCTCTTGGCTCGGGGCGTTGACGGGTCGTTTGGAGCGACTGCGGTCGACCGTCCGCTGTACGATGACATTGCGCGCGTCTTCCCCTTCCTGCAGGTGCCGGACGGGTCGATCTCCGCGTGCTGCACGTTCGCGGTCGTGTCTCTCGCGATCTCCGTGTGCTTGATTTGTTGCCGATGCAGAGCTACGCGAGGGTCGCCCTCCGGAGGTTGTGTTGCCCTTAGGAACATGGCCACCGACATGAGAGCGCCAGAGGTTGTTTTGGGGATGGGTATCCCGTCCACGTCTTCTGACATGAAGGATGACTCGAGAGTGAGGGTAGTCACTACCCTCTCAGCATATGTCATTAGGCGGGCGCGTGGTCGATGACGCCTGTTTTCTTGCGTGATTGTAGGTCCTGAGGAAGAGAAGGAGTAGGCTGCTCGGCGAGCACTCGACGCATCAGCGAGTTCTTTACGTCGGGCCAGCTCGGCCTTCTCCAGCAGCAGCTTCTCGTTTTCTTTCCATACAAGGTACTGGTATGCCATCATCTCCTCCCGGGTCGCCTCCGGAGGAGGGAAAGTGCAATCTTGGACGTGTTTCATGGCCTGGATTCCCTTCTCCCTTGTGATTGTCAGGGTTGTCACCTTGTCCGGCATGGTGACTTCCATCAGATACACGGGTTCCTCGCGGCGGGCGCCGCCCCCAGGGTCTCTGTTTGGAGTTGCATCTACCATGAAGACTTGGGCGGGGTAAGATTGCGCGGTCGAGTACGCGTTGCTACTACTGCTCTCACCGCCGGAGCTGTCCTCGGAGCCGAAGATGGAGGCAACATGATAGACGCCGCGGTCGGTGCAAAACTCCTCCGGCTGGGCCCGGCTTGACGTGGTAGTCGACGAAGACCTGGGTGCCGTAGTTGATGGGAATGCGGACGCCGGAGTCGATGGAGTCACGGTCGCTGAAGGTGGAGTAGTTGATACGGACGCGATTTCTGCAGTCGATGAAGATGTGAGTCCCGTGGTCGGTGTAGGTGCGATTTCCACGGTCGATGACAACGCGGGCGAGGTAGTCGAAGCAGATGCGATCTCCGTGGTCGATGGCGACGCAAGTGCGGTAATCTAAGCAGATGCAATCTCTGCGGTCGATGGCGACGCGGGTGTGGCCGTTGCAGTCGATGCAGGCGCGATCTCCGTAGTCGACGAAGACGCGGGTGAAGTAGTCGAAGTAGATGCGATCTCCGCGGTCGATGGCGACGCGGGTGTGGCCGTTGCAGTCGATGCAGGCGCGATCTCCGTAGTTGACGAAGACGCGGGTGAGGTAGTCGAAGCAGATGCGATCTCCGCGGTCGATGGCGACGCGGATGTGGCCATTGCAGTCGATGCAGGCGCGATCTCCGTAGTCGACAAAAACACGGGTGAAGTAGTCGAAACAGATGCGATCTCCGCGGTCGATAAAGACGCGGGTCCCGTGGTCGGCAGGTGCGCGAGATCGGAGGGTCGAAATGTTCCACACTTGTTCACATGGATTTGCATGTTACCAAAAGCAAGGTACATACCTCCGTACATCTCGGCGTAGACCGATCGGTGGGCCGTTGGGTGGGGCTCAAATTCGAAGGAGCCGAAGTAGATCGACGTCATGATTGCCGGCGCGTCCCCGGTTGTCATTGCAGATGGAGCCGGTGCAACCATGATTCCAGCACTTGTCTTTCCCACAGACGGCGCTAGTTGATGTGGGTGGCCACGGCAAGTTCCAGGGTCGAGTACCCCAGGTTGATTATATGGAGGTGTTACAATGAAGATCCCGGCGAGATATCGATCTTGCTAGGGTTTTGGTGGTGGAATCTGAGCGTACTCTAGATCGGCGGCCCTCCCAGCCTTTATATTGGAGGCTGGGTCCCGGGAGTTCGCAACCGATTAGTTTTACAGGTAAGGTAAGTTTCTACCGACATAAACTATGCCTTTCTTGGGACGCACTCTGTCTTGGTTGGGCCCCTTCGTGGGCCTTGAATGCTGTCTTCTAATAGGCCACCGGTTGGGACCTAGTCCTTGCGTGCACCAGGTATCCTCATGGTGGGGCACCCGATAGGTAGGCCGACGTCACCGAGCCAGCGGTAGTACCGCTGCGCCGGGCAGTACTACCGCTGGCGCCTTCTGCGCCGCGGTCAACGGTCCTCCAGCGACCACGCTCCAGACAAAGCAGAGCGTTGACCACCCTCGCTCCCGCGCCGGCGGTAATACCGCCGGTAGTACCGCGGCTAGTGCCGCGAATGCGCGCCCGAACCTCCTTTGGGCGGTACTGAGAGCGGTACTGCCGCCGCCTCGGTCAACCATCGGCGCTGACCACGCCTTCGACCCCTGCGCCAATGGTACTACCGCCCGTAGTACCGCTGGCAGTGCTGCAAATTGGCTCTCGATGCCCGTTTGGGCGGTACTGAGGCGCGGTACTGCCGCCTAGTCTCTGGCTGCAGGAAGCCAGCGGTACTACCGCCCAGAGGGGCGGTACTACCGCTCCTGACAGAAACAACTTCTTCTCTTCCTTTTCTCGTTGCGAATTCAAAGAAGATGTTTGTAAAAACCTGTTCACACTCAAACAACAAGTTAGGGGCACATGTTGTATTGTCAACATTGTTAGAATATGTGACCAATATGTGTTTGTATAGGTGTAGGTCACGTATGTGTATATTCCTTTGTATGTGTCCGTATTGTATGCCGGCTAGGACTCCTTGTAATCCTCCTATATATTGAGCAATACAAGGCACCACAACGTGTGGTTTCCCCTATCTTTCATGGTATCAGACGCAAAACCCTAGCCGGACCGCGTCACCTCCCCGCTTCCGCCGCCGCCGCCGCTGCCGATCTCGGCGCCGCCGCCGCCGCTGCTGACCTCGGCGCCGCCCTTCTGCAAACCACCCACCTCTCCCCTTCTTGCCTCGCTGCCCCTCTGCCATGGGTGACCACGACGCACGGATCGCGCAGGCCGCGAAGGAGAAACAAGACCGCGAGGCTGCCGATGCCAAGGCCAAGCTCACCCTCGCCACCGCCCCCAACTCCAGCGCGGGGGCCTTCTCGCTCTCCTCCCTGCATGCCCAAGCCGTCGGCCTCCACTCCATCAAGGGTCACGTACCCGTCGAGCTCGCCCTCGACACCGGCGTTCATCGCCAATGGCGCACCTTCTTCCGCGCCGCCCTCCGCAAGTACGCGCTGCTCGACCACGTCGACGTCCCCGCTCCGATCGATCCGACTCCGGAGTGGTCCCTATTGGATGCCACGGTGGTCTCATGGCTCTACGGATCCGTTTCCCTCGGCCTCCTCGACGCTGTCATGACGCCGGGTGAAGATCCTCTAGCCGTCGAGCTGTGGACAAGCATCAACGGCCTCTTCAACGACCACAAGATCAATCGCCAGCTCCACCTCTCCACCGAGCTCGGCGAGATCAAGATGGGCGAACTCTCCATGACCGAGTACCTGAAGAAGATCAAGGCCCTCGCCGATGGTCTAGCTGATCTCGGAGCACCGGAAGAAGATGCCAAGCTCGTCATCCACTGCCTCAACGGCCTCTCCGAGCAGTACGAGCATGCCGCCGACTTGATCTCCCTCATGCCCGAGATCAGTTTTGAGAAGTGCCGCTCTCTCCTTGCGCTACAGGACATGAAACGGAAAAATCGCCGCGCCCGCAACTCCGACACGGCTCTCGTTGTTGACGGCGCCAACTCGGGAAAAGGCAACGGCAACCGCCGCAAGCAGAGAAGAAGAAGACTGCGGCTGACGTCGTCAAGGAGGGCGCCATCGTCCCGCACCACGCCCCTGCTACACCACCGGCCGTCTCTCAGCCAGCATGGCCCACGCCGCAACTTCCCTGGAACGGCGCGATCCAGATGTGGCCCTACGGTCGGGCACCCGGCTTTGTGCCCCGTCCTGCGCCCTCGCCACACGCCCTCTACGCGCAGGGGCCCTACAGTGTGCCGCACTCCTCCTATGGATACGGCCACGGCTATGCACCCCCGCCCCCTGCCTACGGTAACCCGGCTTGGTCATCGCCGGCTTGGTCATCACCGGCTTCGTCATCACCGGCTTCGTGGGATCAGTCCGCGCTCATGCACCAGTTCCAGACGATGGGCTTACAAGCACCCACTGAATGGGTAATGGACACTGGCGCCACCTCTCACTTCGCGGCGAACCCCGGTATGCTCACCTCCGTGTCTCCCCCTTCTTCTTCTCCGCGTGCTGTTGTTGTCGGTAACGGCTCCACTCTTCCGATCACCGCTACCGGACATGCACGTTTTCCTATTTCCACCTCTTCACGTCCCCTCCATCTTCGTAATGTCTTAGTTGCTCCTAACATAGTTAAAAATCTTTTGTCAGTTCGCAAGTTCACCAATGATAATAATGTTTCCGTCGAATTTGACCCTCTTGGTTTTTCTGTGAAGGATCTTCAAACCAGGAACGAGATTCTCAGATGCAATAGTCGCGGAGACCTCTATCCTGTCCGCACTTCCTCCACCACCAGCCGCCCACACGCCTTCCTCGCTGTCGACCCTGCACTATGGCACCGTCGGCTTGGACACCCTGGACGGCCCGTCATGGAGTCTTTAGCTCGCTCTTCGATTATTCCTAGGGATAAAAATAAAAATAGTTTGTGTCATGCTTGTCAATTAGGTCGTCATGTTCGTCTTCCTTTTTCCTCTACCAATCGTGTCACACATTCTCCTTTTCAAATTATTCATTGTGATTTGTGGACATCACCTGTTGAGAGTATTTCTGGCTTTAAATATTATCTTGTATGCCTCGATGATTTTACTCAGTACGCCTGGGTATATCCACTACGCGTTAAGTCCGAAGTTTTCTCTCACTTGTCGTCCCTCCACGCCTTAGCCCACACTCAGTTTCGTGCAGACTTGCAAGCTATTCAGTGCGACAATGGTCGCGAGTTCGATAATTCCGTCCTCCACACCTTTGCTCAAAGCCATGGAATAGCACTCCGCTTTTCATGTCCATACACTTCGCAACAAATGGTAAAGCCGAGAGAATTATTCGCACGCTCAACGACATTACTCGCACGCTCTTAATTCAAGCAAGCATGCCGCCACGTTTTTGGGCCGAGGCCCTTCACACAGCCGTGTTATTACATAATCGGCTTCCTTCCAAGGCAATCTCGAATCGTGTTCCTTTTCGTGCCCTTCATGGCATCGACCCTGCGTATGCTGGTCTTAGGGTTTTCGGATGTCTATGCTACCCCAACACCACTGCCGTTGCACCGCACAAGCTTGCGCCTCGCTCCGTGCCTGCGTGTTCTTAGGATATCCATCCCAACATCACGGCTATCGTTGCCTTGATCGTTCCACCCAAAAGGTCATCATCTCCCGCCATGTCGTGTTCGATGATTCTACCTTCCCCTTTGCCACCACTGCGTCTTCCACATCTCCTACTCCGTCCCTGCACACTTATGATTTTTTGCAGGTTGAGCAGCCAATGATGACGACGCCGTTCACCGTGCCCGCCACGGAAACTTCTGCCACGGGCGCTATCGCGGGCTCTGCCGCGGGCGTGCGACAGCTTGCCGCGGGCACACGGCAGCCTGCCGCGGCTGCCTCCCCTGCCGGCTCTCGGGCCAGCACCTCGTCACCCGCCGCGACGCCGTCTCCTGCCGCGACCCCGTCACCTGCTGTGACCGCGTCGCCTGCCGGAACCGCCTCGCCAGCCGTGACTGCATCGCCGGCTTCATCATCGCCGGCTTCGACTCCACCTCCACCACCGCCGCCACCGCCACCAGCTCGACGACCGCGCCCTCCGCCTCCACCACCATCGCACCGCATGTTGACACGTGCGAAGACTGGCGTGGTGCAGCCGAAGGTTATGTTTGATCTTCATGTAAAGGGACTATCTCCTCTTCCGAAGACATATCGAGGCGCGCTCAAGGACCCGAACTGGCATGCTGCGATGGTTGATGAGTATGGTGCTCTCATCTCCAACAACACTTGGGACCTCGTTGATCCACCTCGCAATGCAAATATTGTCACAGGCAAGTGGATCTTTCGTCACAAGTTGAAGTCTGATGGTTCTCTTGATCGGTACAAGGCACGGTGGGTTTTGCGAGGATTCACGCAACGTGAAGGTATTGATTTTGACGAGACTTTCAGCCCGGTTGTTAAACCCGTCACGATACGAACAGTTCTGTCGCTTGCTCTTTCCAGTGATTGGCCTATTCATCAGCTGGATGTCAAGAATGCTTTTCTCAACGGCAAACTTGATGAGACAGTTTATGCTCGACAGCCTTCAGGTTTTATTGATCCTAATTCTCCTGAGAAGGTGTGCCGCCTGAACAAGTCCTTGTATGGGTTGAAGCAGGCTCCTCGGGCATGGTTTCAGCGATTTGCCTCCTATATTGCATCTCTTGGGTTCGTAAGCGCCAAGACTGACAGCTCCTTGTTCGTTTATCGTCGTGGTCCTGATATGGACTATCTCCTGCTCTATGTGGATGACATAATATTGACTGCGTCCTCCTCGACACTGCTGCACAGTTTGATTGGTTCACTCCGTTCTGAGTTCACTATGACGGACATGGGTGATCTACATTACTTTCTGGGCATCTCCGTCAAGCGCATCAAAGATTGTCTCTTTCTCTCGCAGGAGAAGTATGCTCTGGAGCTCCTTGACCGCACCGGCATGTTACAGTGCAAGTCTATCTCCACACCAGTTGATACAGCTTCTAAGCTTGAAGCTCAGTCTAGTGATCCCGTGGCTGGTCCTACAGAGTATCGTAGTATTGCAGGAGGTCTCCAGTACCTCACTTTTACTCGCCCTGATATCTCCTACGCAGTACAACAGATATGTCTTCATATGCATGATCCACGGGCTAATCACTTGCTCCTTGTGAAGCGTGTTCTACGCTACATCCGCGGCACCACCGACTATGGTCTCACTTTGTATCGACGCACGTCGAACAAACTGTTGGCTTACTCTGACGCTGACTGGGCAGGTTGTCCAGACACTCGACGGTCTACTTCAGGCTACTGTGTGTTCCTCGGCGCAAACTTGGTGTCTTGGTCGGCCAAGCGGCAGCACACTGTTTCGCGCTCGAGCACGGAGGCTGAGTATCGGGCGGTAGCAAATGTGGTGGCAGAGTCCTGTTGACTACGATAGCTACTATTGGAGCTTCATCGACCAGTTCACGATGCTTCTGTCGTCTTCTGTGATAATGTGAGCTCTGTTTACATGACACAGAATCCAGTACATCATCAGCGCACCAAACATGTGGAGATTGATCTACACTTCGTCAGAGATCGTGTGACAACTGGCGAGGTCAAGGTTCTACACGTTCCTAGTTCATCACAGTTTGCGGACATCTTCACCAAAGGATTACCATCGCCTCTCTTCTTAGATTTTCGGGACAGTCTCAACATTCGTCGGACGCCCATTTTCGACTGAGGGAGGGTGTTAGAATATGTGACCAATACGTGTTTGTATAGGTGTAGGTCACGTATGTGTATATTGCTTTGTATGTGTCCGTATTGTATGCCGGCTAGGACTCCTTGTAATCCTCCTATATATTGAGCAATACAAGGCACCACAACGTGTGGTTTCCCCTATCTTTCAAACATCACCAAAACATGAGCAAGAGCAAAATATGCTCTTTCAAAAGTTTCCTTTAAAATTTAATGTTTGTTTGTTACCAGGTTTTGTGTTGACTGGGTCGTAAGGTGTGTTAATCTATTTTTTGGGAAAGGAGTCAAGATACACGACATCAGCATCGACTGATACACACGACCATTTGTAAGTTACAAGTGGTTACAGAAATATGACACAATATTACATACAGGCTCCATCACACACAGAGTTCACTAATACTATTGCTATAAAACCCCAACCAAACATGTTGAACAAAGTCCGTGCGACCATCTCCAAGTAGTTGCACCCATAATTTAAAAGTTGTTTTGTTTCAAAACACGGAAGTGCGGACCACATATGGATCTAATATGTAGTTTTGTATACAATATGCATAGAAGTTTCAAATCCTATAACAGTTAAACAAAATATACCGTGATAGTTCCAAATAGACGAACATAAAACGCTCAGACCCACTAGGATATTAGCCTGTGGTTTTTTTACTAACCCCCCATTATCCATTTCCAAAACATATTTGTTATAGTAGTTAGCGGGCGTAAATTAAAAGCAACATGCACAATTTTTCATACACCCTCCGATCCATATTAGTGGGCACAACTTTGACAAAGTTGTGCCCACTAATATGGATCGGAGGGAGTACTAAAAGCGCAAAAGGACATAACAAGAAAATATATTAACTTGTTTCATCGCAATCACATAAACAACTTTTTACACTAGTTGTGCCCACTAATATGGATCGGAGGGAGTACTAAAAGCGCAAAAGGACATAGCAAGAAAATATATTAACTTGTTTCATCGCAATCACATAAACAACTTTTTACACTACCATTCCAGTTACGTGTAGCCAAGTTGTGTCTAGTAAAAATTACTCCTCTAATATATCAAACGAATATTTTATTTTCATCTTCCAAACAAACTTTATTTGAAAGGTAATATTTTCATTAACCATATCAGTATACATGGTCTTAACGAAAAACACCCAGAAATGTGAGGGTACGTCTAAACGCATTTGGTTCATGTGATGGACTAATATCCATCAACGCTGAACAAGATGTCAGACCGTCCATTTATCCCTACATGATAACTAACATTCAGAGCAGTAGTCTCTAAAACATCGGCCATGGTATCACGTTTTAGACGCACGAGATGTTGTAAAGTGTTGAGGATTGTTGACTGAGGGCGTATCTCCAAACCAAGAATCTTCCCAAAATCCGGTGTTGGTGTGATCACCTACAATGAACGAGCCACGGCAAATAAAAATCCCCTCTTTAAGTCTTATTAGGCCTTTTCATAAGGGAGAATCGGATGGCTTTACTATCACCTGTAACCGGGTTTTGGAATATTCCGCAGCAACTCCTGCCATACCCCTCCTCAGTTAACAGCATAAAAACTGTTAAATGCGTAAATATTTGTTTTTTTACTTTCACGGTTCTCCACCCCAAGATGCCCTTGGTCTCTATGTCTAAAGATAGATTTCACCAAGTTAAAACCGACATTTCTGCTTATGCTTATCACTTTACCATAAGAATTCGTATCCCCCAGATCGGCAATAGTCCAATCTTTTACGTTCCCACTAGGTAATTCAACGGATGACAATATAACATCGTAAATTAGTGGGCACAAAATTAATAAGGACAATCCTATACCGTAAGACAACATCTTGGCCTTCTAGCTCCTTGGCTTATTCTTGAATCTATCATCAATGATCTTCCACTCTTTATTAAGTATCCTCTGGAGATGGATAGGTAATCCAAGGTATCGGAGAGAATAATACCATGCTTCACAACCAAATAGTTGTTTATACTAGTCTTTGACCTATTTGGCCCGACGGAAGCCGAATATTTCACTCATGGAAATTAGTTTATAAACCCATAGAGTTGCTCGAAAATACAAAGGATTGAATTTATAGCCCCCTCCTTTTCCATGTTGTGCTCCATGAAAATGACAGTTTCATCCACATTCTACTGAGTGTGTGATAAGATCGACCACTTGACCATCCTCCTTTGCCTAAGCAATAAGAATGGCCAAGATGTTTACGCAAATATTAAACAGGATAATAGACATGTGGTCACCCTTTCTAAGACCCTTCATATTCTCAAAGTAATGACTTATATCATCAATCACTCTGCGACCCACACTTCCACTTTACACGCAGCAAGCATTCGAGGCACACCATTTAGGATCAAAACATTTCACGTGCATCGTTATTGCAAAAACAACCATTAGAGATTTGACCTTGTCATAGGTCTTTTCAAAGAGAACTTGAGATAATCGATACATCTGCTTGAGTCGAGCTATTGGATGCATGTAGAACAGTCCCCCTCCCCCCCTGAAGTACGGACGTTGGAGCAGTAAAGAGTCATATCGGTTTGAGATCTCTCGTATGTTACAACAACGGACCTGCTAAAGCCACATGTGCGGCGAGCAGTGGGGTTTGTTACCGCAGTTAGCACTAAAGAGAAAGATGCGTGTTTCCATTGAACCATCGAGCAATTTGGGGGAGGGGTGGGGACGAGTGTGGTGGCTACTACAGCCTTATGTTGCCGATATAACTTTTGCATGGTTGTTCCAGACAACAGTGAAATGTAGAAATGGTTACTTGGAGCATGAGTTTTCCCGGGTGGACTGTAAATTAAGTAAAAATATTAATATAACTTTTCTGATGACATAAAGTTTCATGAATAAAGAACATGTGTTATATCATAGATAAAAAGGACTGAGACCATCGCGATAATATGTGGGAGCATAAAAGTGTGGGATTTGGAGTGTTGCCATCTTGGATGCTACAATTATTAAAAATTCATACCAAGAGGTTGAAATGGGATAGAGATCTTCCCATTAAACCTAGTGCAAATGAATCATATGGAAAAATTCTTATGGTTTGCAAACCTAGGAATCCGACAATATATGTTGGACAAGAAATATACTAACAATTAGAGTCCTTCGAGAATCCCTTTAATCAAATAAGCCCTCACTTGTTAGAGAATAGTCATATCTATCCTCAGTTTAAGAAGAGCCGTGAATACTCAAAATCTTTCTAGACATATCTTAATGTAGCACTAGCTTATCCCATAAAATTAATACAGATACGCAGGGAACGGGCCCAATTTTTTTAAGTATGGGTATTCATAATTATATAAATATTTTTGGCTACACAATAAATGTTTATAAAAAATTAGGTTACACAATAAATGTTTATAAAAAACTAGAGTATGAACTAATGATCATACATTCTCATATGTGTTTGAGACAACGAAGGATACATTGTTTGAGGAACATATGAATTTACCGAAATAAGATTATTGTACCTTCTTACAAATTTGTAGCTAAAGAGTTAACATGAAAATATAATTGGAGTACAAGAAGCACTATATGAGTTTTCCATAACAAAAGTATATGCAAAAAAATATTTTGAAAAATAATAAATAACAATAGACATGGGGTTCAAACCCATAACCAAATGATTCAATAGATTTTTTTCCAATCGACATAAGCTACTTCATCTTTCATATTTATTTGTCATTTGATAGTTTTTCTTACTATATATGTCACAAAATATTGACCTACAAGTATTTTGTCAAAATATTTGAATATTCGACTGAATACCCATGATTGAAGTGGGCCCGCCCTGCAGATACAGAGAAAATAGATTGAAGTCACGTTTAGCAAATAAACAAAGAGTTTTCTAAAAAAAATGGAAGCATATGAGCCGGGAATCATATAGGGTCAAACAAGCATGATGCAGGATCTTGTTTGGTACTAATTTGGGAAGCCATCATCGCTTCATCAGCAATATAATTGTGAGGAAGAAATACAGATGCAGCCAGCAGGTAGAGAGTGCGGAGCTGATTTCCTCCTCATGTCCCATCTCCCATGTGCCATGTCCCTAAAGCAACCAGGGAGGAGAGGGCCTTACTCGAGGATTATTTGTGTTTGTGCTTGGCCTAGACTAAGAACAGTATTGTTGATCACGGAAAATATTCTTTTTCATTTGACAATTTTCATGCCAACTTTATCCTACCAAGATAATCTAGTTAACCAAATCAACTCTGCCGGCTGAAACGAGGTCCAAGAAAAGCTGTCGCTAGTACCTAGGGCAACGGCTGAGCTGAGCAGGTCACAGGCTCACAGTTCAGACGTTGGCACCTTTTCCCCGGCCGCAGCTCACCAACCTCTTCACGTGAACGTCTACTAGCTCCAGCAGCCTCGCTGTTAACAAGGACAGCAGCCCTGTCGGCCGATCAATGTACCCTGTCAATTGAATATTTACCCTGTGCCCTGTTCAATCGGTTCGTGCGAATTTGCTTGACTAAGAAAATGGATCCAAGACAGAACACTGACATGGGGTAGAGCTTGTACTGAGCCCACGGCCTCGTCTTGGTTGCAGGCCGTGCGTATTTGTTGCTTCTACAGCAAGTGAACTGCAGCATCTTTTTTCTTTTATACAGTATACTAGTAGTACTCGCGGTATGTTTATTGTAATTTGTGAGCCATGGGATGATGATAGGCTTCATCAAAGGAAGTTGAGATTTTTGTTAGAAAATGGAAGGAAATTGAGATGATAGAGCTTGTTTCCCACAGGGCGTTTTGGCATCATGCATGAGAGAGTCCAGACAGCAGTGAGATCGATATGGAAATTAGCTCTGGATGAAGAGTCGTCAAGCTTTTGCGTCCCATCATTTCTATGCCTTCCTATCCTTGTTTCTTTCATCTGTTCTAACCTTGCGCCACACAAGCGCCAAGGGCCAGACATACGCCAGTTACCATCCAAAGCCCAGACACTTTTCACATCCTTTCTTGGAAACGTTTAAAAAAGCCATTTGCATCGGTACATTTGAATCCCACTAGGTACTTCCATCAAGAGAAACGAAAGTTTCGATACCAATAACAGCATCATGATTCATGATAAGCAGGGCAAATCCTTGTGGGGGTTTCCCTTGCGAGTTGGCCCTTTCTCTTGGGTATGTTTGTGAGCAGGGAATATGTCCAGCTGAAACGAACTGTCATGGCCCCGAAGAACACATCAACCTTTGATGTTCGTGCAGTACAGCAGTATACTACTGCCTAGATGTAAAGCCCCATGATTAACAAAAAGGATTAGTAGGAACACTAATATTCTATCACAATCCCATCATAGCTTTTAGAGGCATCAGAGAAAGAAGAAGGCATCAGGCATGTGTGTCTGCTTGTCACCTAGCTATGGTTTGGTCTGTTTAGTCTTTGTCAGGGGTCCCCAAATACTTGTCCCTTGCGCCATGAGAATGTGATACATGGAGTTGTTTTATGCATGCGTGTGTGCGTGCTCCGACTGAACACATGAGGATAGTGACAAGGAGGATAACCCCTGCCCTAGATGGCCGGGCTTTGAGAAGCTTGATGAGCAGGCATCGAGCATGTATAGCATATTCACATGTCCAACCAAGGAGATGTCATATGGAGAGATGTTGTCCAAGAGTGAACTTGCAAGAAGCTAACTGAGTTCTCATGTCGATTGGACAGATCGAGTTAAACAGTTGAGACGCCAAACTTGTTGTCAATTACCGCATCCATTCTAAAATACACAATGTCTTAGGAAGCCTGCATCAAACTAATGGAGAGATGTTGTCCAAGAGTGAACTTGTAAGAAGCTAACTGAGTTCTCATGTCGATTGGACAGATCGAGTTAAACAGTTGAGGTAACTAAATATTCCAATACAGACTATTATGGAACAAAGTGAGTAATATTTATTTCAGTACTCTATAAACATTCCCAATACATTATGACTCGTGCTTCCATAACCGTACGCCATAAGGATTTGAACCTGGATCTCCAGGGCGCATACCAGGGAGCACAGCCACCGGGCTACGACTAGGTTTGTGGTAGGAATAGAATCAGAGCGAACATAAACAGACGGGCGATGTTAACTGAATTTTAGACAGTAAAGCTTCAGACTTCAGATGGCACGCGACGGCGACGAAGATTGGTGACGACCAGGAACGCATGACGCGCGCGTGTGTGTGCAGTGCTGCTGGTGTGTGCGCCGGGGGGCTGGGTGCGGAGCAAGACGCGGTTTTGCGGTGACTGAAGTGGAAGAGGCGAACAGAGAAGCACGACGGCCGGTGATCGAAGTCCGAACTCGTGCGCACGCGGCCATGGCAGACGGAGCTTCGATAACCATGTATCATGCATCTTATTAAATAATATCTAAATTTTCAGTGTAGCAGAGTGTACACAACATGATAGTGGATTTTTAGAACCCGAGCTACATGGAGCTCGTTTTTTGAAAAATTCGAAATTGACATTTATAAGTTTCTAAAATCATGAAAAAAATTCAGGGATGTAGATATTGTTGAGACCTATAATCGTGCAAAGATTCAACTCCAAATTCGTTGTATTGTGGGCTGTACAAAAAAGAAAAATCGGAGAAAATTTCAAATGAGTGACATGGTTTTAGTTCAAGTTTGAACAACTGCGTCAAGGAAATCAACAATGTTGACAGGCTTAGACACCGATCACTACAAGCATCAGCTAAGTTCAGCGCTAGCTAAAACACCTACCGAATCATGACATCGATCACACAGAAACTTGGCAAAAGTGCATGTAGCGCAAGCACGGACATGCTTAACCAGTTACCACGAGAAGTTTCCTCAGAGAACCCCGACACCTTTAGCTTAGCCAGTATCAGCCATTGTCAACCAGAATCCAAAATTTACATCAGATGGCACAGCTGCCAAGTACGAAGGATAAACCTGGAAGACAATTTGACTATACTCTGCAACGTAGTTCATGTTCGTTCTCAATAATTATCACGAACGTAACTACATCTAGAAAGACAATTACTAAGTATAGTTTGTGGACAAGAAGTCTTGATGGATTACAGGACCCCACGACTGAAACATCCAGGCGCTGACCAAAATTTTCGCACTGAAGGTTGTCAAACTGTACCCAGTGCAGTAAGTTGCATCTAATGCTACTTCCAGAAAAGAGGCGGGACAAGTAACAGCATTAGGTATTAATTTAATTTGCTTCATAAGTTGGATATTCCAACTTCTGCTCCATGCTGTCATCATCTTTCGCTGCTCCTATGTGTGAGATTATCTGTCAAGGAGATATACAACAGTAATATTAGAACTGTGAGTTGCTGCATATCCTAGTTATGAGTTTGCATTTCAATTTACCATGGATATCCTAAGAGATCAGACAAAGGAAACAACTTGGAAAACAGTAGAAAGCACAACTATCGTTTCTAAAATCTGGTTGATGGCCTGCACCGAATTTTAGCAGCAACCAAACTACAGGCCCGAGGCCCTGCTATCAAATGGCACAAAGATAACCAAGTTACCCCCCTCCAACTTCCTCTCACCACTGGATGGTTGATTCATCATCAGACCAGATACCAACGTTTATACTAGACAACTTTCTAGTAGTCATGAAAAGAAAGATGTGAATCAGTTGCAGCGTCAGTAAGGGTTCATATCTTGATGAGCTTATTTCATGAGCTGCGTGCCCAGATTATATTTCTAGTGCTCGTGCTAAAAGGCTGGTTAGATCAAAACTATAACTAAGTTACACTTTTAAACAAAAGAAGAGTTGCTATAGAAATCAATATTACCTGATCCTCGTTCTTTGATAATTGAGAAACACACATGCTTTTATCCGAAATAATCAGGTGGTTGTTTTACTTCCTTCTCTATTAGTAGAGTCTTCAACGTCTCCATAATATCGAAGCGTGGGTCTAGCTTGCGTTGCCACCCCTACAAAAGAATCAATAGACATGGTAAGCACAGTATGTATTTTTCTATGGTTATATATTAGGCACGGTGCAATCGACAAGCTGGTAGCATAGAAAAGAGCGGTCAGTAACTAAACCCAGCTAGTAATATTTCCCTAAGTCCATATATTAAGCAAAAACATAACGCGCCCTTAAATGATGTCATGCACTAGAAGATTTAACATTGGCTACATAAAATGTAGTGAAAATGATGAAAACTAGGTCAACCCTGAAAGTTATACTACATCTGGTTGGAAATACACTGTGTGGTCAAACTTTGACTACTATTAATACAAAAATAGATTGGCAAGGTGGAAATGGTATCAGTCCATTTATGATCCATAATATAAATATTTATGTATTTTAAAAATGTGTCATATAATACGTAACAGTCAAAGTTGCATCGTAGAGAACCATGCCTATGTCTAAAACATCATATATCTTGACAATAGCATCTGTATTTTAGAGTACAGCCACCATTTCACCTAGTTAGCCAATCTTTTTTAGGATGAACCAATTTGGTCAACTTGGACATGCTATGTAATGACTAATGACTATATCTTTCTTACAAAATAATAATAATCTGATTTTGCAAGCAAAAAGATCAACCAAGGCCCTTATCAAGTACTCATATATGTCGTAAAATTTCCTTTTATAGATACTATAATATAAGAAACCTTTGCAAGCACTATATCAATATCAAGTTTAATGTTCTACAACAGTAACATTACCTCAAGAACCAATATGGTAACCATTACAGTACAGATGTTGCCATCAATGTTGACTTTGTGGCGACGAACTGTGTCAAGCAATTGATGCATGCATTCAACAGGATGAAAAACATCCCCCTCCGGTGTTCCCCAGAAAGTAAATGTCTTTTCCAATTCCTGCCATGACCAACAATGAAAAATAGAATTATTTTCATTACAACTGAAGAAAAATGCATAGCAAGATCAGGACAGCACTAGTATAGCAGAAAATTTCAGAAGACTTACGAGACGGTCAAAGGCTAGATAAAAAGCAAAGGACATCAAATTGTTGTAAAACATCGTATATAGAAGCTAGACTACTAGGGTGTAAAACGGAAATTGGCATTGGCACCCGGGAGCATATGCTCCCGGTATTTTCAAAAAAATTCAAAATTTGAAAACTTATCAAAAAATTCTGAAAAAAATCATGCACGTACCTGACCATGGTACGCACCACCGTATTTTTTTTCGCGCCGAAATGACATCGTACGCGCCCTGTACAAAAATGACAAATTTCCTGTCTCATTTTCTGACAGGAAATTTGTCATTTTTGTACAGGACGCGTACGATGTCATTGCGGCGCGAAAAAAAATATGGTGGTGCGTACCATGGTCAGGTATGTGCATGATTTTTTTCAGATTTTTTTGATAAGTTTTCAAATTTTGAATTTTTTTTGAAAATACCGGGAGCATATGCTCCCGGGAGCCAAAACGGCCCTCTCGGTGTAAAACATATTATGCAAATAGATAACAATAAATACAGAAGTTAACGCTTAAGTCAAGCATTTGTGTCATGTGGGCTACACTTCATCTGCTAAAGCTAACAACAGGGGCGGCGTCTTTCATTTGTTAATATTTCCTACAAGGCTACATCCCTTATGTCCGGCATTTATCAGGCAACAGTCACCTCAGCAAACAGTCAAATTTTGTCACAGCCCCAAATCCTAATACATGACATCTGATGACCATATATCAAATAAAAACCACCAAATCTGATTAAGCTCTAAATACTGCCCTGCAAGATAGTTTCATGCTTTACCTCAGTAAAGGCCACTGGATTTGGACAGTTCTGATTATTTGATAATCGTAGCGTACACTTTGCAGCAGTACGACCATCTCTAATAGCAACTGCCTTGAAGAAGTGTTTTAAGTTATCACGATCAGCTGTAGAGAGCTCAGCAGTCATGCCAACGTCCAGAAAAACAATATGGGGTTTAGATCTGAAGAATATTTTCCTCTTCTTGTTCTCATTTACACGGACAAGGATATTTCCTGGGTGCATATCCGCATGAATAAAATTGTCCTCCTGCAGAAAGTGGGGGAATGATAAAATGAGAAATCAGTGCCTCAAATTGAGTGGGAGCATCTACAACATGTTAAATAAACATATAACAGCAGATCTTATAAGGGCTAACCCCGCACAAATACTGCCACTTTTGGGAAATGAGAAAAAATGGGTACAAAGAATTAGAAAACACACATACCAGAAGCATCTTCAAGAATGCATATGTCCCAATGTGGGCAAGGTCTTTCTTCACCCGAGCATGTCCTTCAATTTCATCCACAAAACGAGCAACACTTTCACCATTCTCAAATGACTCAACAAGGACTGCTGGATGCACAAGTGGATATACTGGCTCTGGGAAAGAAACATGTCTCCATCTACGGAAGTTGTGTATGAAACGATGTAAATTACAAGCTTCCCTGGAAAGGTCAACTTGAGACATCATGAAAACTGCAAACTGGCGGACACTCTCATCCAGCCTTAGCCAGCTCAATCCAGGGACGGCATTCAAAACTTGTGCCAAACGATTGATGAGAAGAAAGTCTTTCTTGATTGTTTCTCCCACACCAGGATGCCTCACCTTAACTGCAACGTGCTTTACAGGAGGTTTACCTTTCTTCTTCTTTTTTGTTGAGTCAGAATCTTGAATTTTTAATGTAGCCCGATGTATTTGTGCAATACTTCCGGAAGCTACAGGAATCTCTTCAAAAGTCTCAAATATGTCAGAGAGCTTACGACCAAATGCCTTCTCGATGGCAGCTTTGCTGTAAGCAAAACCATGCACCGGAGCTCCACTGTGAAGCTTTGCAAGCTCAACACAGAGATCACTTGGGAAAAGATCAGGACGGGTTGCAGCCCATTGACCCCATTTAATGAATGCTGGCCCAGCCTTTTCGAGGGTGCGGCGTACAAGAGAAAGCCACCTTTTTCTGAATTCTATACTGAACCTATCAGCAAATGGAGCTAATGCAGTTGCAGGGAAGAAGAGGAATGCCAAATGAACTGCTCTAATAAACAAAGTAATACTCTCCCAGACTGATCGAGCCATGGATGACAGAAGCTGGCCAGTATCTCGTGTCTTCGTTACAATGCTTTCCACTCTGGGCATGTTCGGCCGTGAGTCTGCCAGGACAGGCCGCGACAATGCCATCTTCCCAAAAGCTAAAGCCATGAACCCAGGGATGATATGGGATCTCGTTAAGGACAGAGTTACAGCACAGGCTGCTCGGCTCATCAGTGGCATACGGGGACCGCGATACGTGTACATATGACTGAGCCGCTTGAATGTCAACTGGGCTCGCTGTCTTGCAGATAAATTGGACTCTGCCACAGAGAAGGAACCGTAGCCTCTGGATATCATCTTTCTGCGGTTGTAATCCTCAATTTTCTTTCTGGCGATGACCTTGTAATGCGAAAGCATTCTAGAGAAGATGGCTGGGGTCGTTCGGCTTGTTGACAGGCCATTGTCCCTCACTGCTGCGTAGTACCCTCTGACGTGCCTTGACTGGGAAAGATGGGCTGCCCGCCTATTTGCTCCGATGGCCAACAGCCTGCTCACAAATGTAAGAGCACCTCATCAAAATTGCATGTTTTCAAGCTTAACTGACACTTTCGAAAACACTTTATGTAGAAGGTGAATTAAGCACTACAGTACAAGCAATGTAGTTCAAGTGTGTTCACAGACTATCAAATCATCCAAAGTTACCCCCAAAATACTCCACTGGCCATTTTTATCCTGCATGCATATATGGACAGAAATTGCAAGTTCCAACAATGCATGAAACCTCATACTAATTCTTCCGATCAATGAAACGGCATAGCTTTATACTCGAACATATGTGGCGAAAGCGACGGATTTAAGCTAGATTGGATGCCCAATTGATCACAGTAAGCAACAACCCCAAAGCTTCAAACTACAACGTCTCCCAACTGCACGCGACCCATACAAATTGGATGAATTCGAAGTCGGTTTGGCGCATTATACTAGAAAAAAATCAAGGGCTAGTCGTACATTAAAATCATAAGCAGGATTCTATTTATCCCAATCTGGAAACCAGGTACCTGCCGCGGAAGATCCACCTTCCCCGCTACGTACGAGAACCACGCAAACAGAGGGAAAAAAGACGAGAATGAGGAAGAAGCGCACCTCTCCCCGATCGACTGTAGCCGCAGCATCGGGTTCACCGTGCCAATCCGGCAGGAATCATACCACGCGCGGCCAAAACCCCAGGAGAACCCGCCCACAGAACGCGCGCGCACGGGGGCGAACCAGACGGAATCCCCGGAGGGAGTGGGGGCACCAGCCCTAGGAGCTTCGGAACCGGAGCCGCAGTCGGAAGGTCGGCGGAGGCGGTGGCGGCGGGAGAGATGAAACTGAGATGCGGGTCGGCGGCGGTGGCGATTACTGTTTTTGGTTCCCCTGTTTTTGCGATATTTGTTGTCCACGCTGGACGTTCTTTCTTGGAGAGGAGGGTATCCACCATGGTTTATTCGGGTCGGAATCGGCCGACTTGGCCGATGGTCAAAGCCTGGTCATGATGAGAATCGTGTGATCGTGTCCAAGTTGGCAAAAAAGGAAGCATGTTCGTGTTTATAAAGTAAACAGGATTCGCAAAAATGAGGATAAAAACGGTCGTGGAACATTTCGAAGCTCTGCTCCTGCTCCTGCTCCATCGGAGTGCCTATTTCTTGGATAGGAAGATCCTCTTTGCCTTTGCCGGATCATTCGAGAATCAAAGATACTCTGGAGAGAAAAAAAACGAGAACGAATCCAGCCATCTCAGTTGGGCCTCGATTTAGAAAACATAATTTGGGCTCCTTTCCGTAGTTAATAATCACTAATGGGCTAAGATACCAACAACATTTAGGCATTTACAAAAGGGCTGGGCATGCATGATGCGCTGGATCCAGTAAAATGATGCAACATCGGTCAAAAAAGAAAAGGTACAATGATGCAGCATGATCTCTGGTTCTTGCTACGCGCGGCCTTAGTTGAGGGGACACTAGGATGTCAGGCGTCCTCCAGAGCGCCCTCGAAATGCAAGGTGTTCATGTGGCTCGTCCTCAGGGACCGCTGCTAGACGGCTGACCGGTTGGTTATAGGCGTGATCTCCTACATCCATAAGCTTGCACTTGCCCGTTTTGTGATCAGTGGGAGGAGACCATCGGCCACCCGTTAGTGGGATGTGTCCTGGCATGTCCAGTCTAGGTGCTTGCATCGACAGCTGGCAGTTGGAAGGTTGAATAGCGGAGCTTGGAGACTCTCTCGTGGAGTGGGTGGCCTCACACCAGGGGCGACGCGATGTGCGTTACCATTGGACGACACTGGCGCTCGTCTACTGGTGCTTCTGGAGTCACCGGAATGATGTGGTTTTCAACAACGCATCCCCATCCTCGGCAATGGTACGCCAGACCATCAAGGGGGAAGGCGAGATGAAGAGGATGGCCGGCTTTTTCAGAGGTTGCCTTCTAAAATCGGAGTGATGGAGGTTTGGCGAGTAGTAGGTGTCGCGTTGTGACTGCTTTGTAGCATGGGTGCGCGCTCGGTGTCTGGCCAGCCGCGATGTAATCTTGGCCTCTTGGCCCTTCTTCTATGAAATGCCTTTCAATAACATATCCTTGCTGCACACAGTTGGATGCACAATCACTTTTAAAAAAGGAACCTTTCGCAAGGTCACCCCACGCGCTGTCGTTGTGCCACTTGTCGCGTTTTCATTCACACGGTCCCCTTGCTGGTGTCTGCATGCTCGTCAAGTGTCGCAATAAGAATGAAAGTGGGATGAGGATAAGGCTGGTCACATGAGAAGTAACTAAGACTAGTAACTGTTACTAGTCTATGTTACTACTCCATAGTGCAAAGTAATATAAAGATAGTAACATATGGTCTCATTTATTAGCATGTAGACTCATTTTGCCATGGGAAGCGCTATGTGATGGTAACTATCTATGCTACTCAAATTTTCTCTCTCCTCTTCAATTGTCTGCCACATCAGCTTTTTTACCAACTTGACATCTATGTTATCACCTTAGTTAATCCCACTTTAGGTAGTCTAAGAGAGAAAGGGACATCCAGGGTGGCAGTACATTTTTTCCTTTTATTTTTCTAATCTGAAAATTCAAAACAAAATATCTTTAGAACAATTCGTCGAAATTACGAACCGTTTTCACTTTTGAGCTCCCCACGTCGAGATTTTCAAAATTAGATCTCATGTTGATAGCTTTTGAGGATTTTTTTACTCTCAAAACTATTATACTTGTACTTTGTACTTCATAAGTTTTGCGCTTCGGAAGTTTTGTACCTCGTGATTTTTTTTTGTACTCCACGTTTTTTGTACTCTGATTTTCAATTTTTCGTACTTTGTACTTCGGTGATTTTGTACTTCGCATTTTTTGTACTTCACCTTTTGTGTTTTTGTACATTGGGTTTTAATATTGGGGAAATCTACCGAGTGGCGCTGCTCCCTTGCTCTGCCGTGCGGCGGCTCATCACGATTCGTGCTAGCGAATCGAGCATGTCTCGCGCAACAGCTCATACCGCAGTACCGCACGCCTCTCTCGTCCGGTTGGATGAGGTTGTAGTAGGGCCCAGTTGTAAGCAACACCTGAGACGGAAAGGGGATTTTCGGCCCAAAATTTCTCTCCCCTGCTCCCTCTCGGCTCCGGCGACGCTGGTGCCGATCTGCCATTTCCGGCCACGCTGACCGCAATACGGCAGTTTGTTGATGGAGGAGAGCCTCGTAGTCGCATCCCCCGCCGTGGTGAGCCCCTATCTCTTATGGTCTGCTCTCTCGCTCTCCGTTCCCGTCGATTTCGTCAGCGATTTTGGATTTTGCCGCCGCGGTGGCCGCAGTCCGACGGTTCCTCTTCGGCGTAGAGGCTCGGCGTCGTACTCCTAGGTGTCGTAAACCCTGTGCCCTCTGTATTGTGCTCGTTTATGTGGTCCGTTTCGTCTCTCGCGGCGCAGTTTGGTCAGGATTCGACCACCGTCGCCGTCAACATCAATGGTGTAGTGGTAGAATCGCTTGTCGACGCAGTTCTCTCCGTGGTGAGGCTTGTCGCCTCTCGATTTGCCAGATTTTTTTGTCCATCTCGTCAAAATGGTGTTCAGTGGTCTGGATTTGACCACCGTTGTTGTCTCCGTCAACGGGGTAGGGACAGAGAGGCTTGACGGCGTTGTTCCTGTCGTGTTTAGCCCGACAACCTCGAGAATTTTGTTGGAGGGCTGCTGCGTGTGCTTCAATTTACTAGAACAAGATGGTTTATGAGGGTTTCTGTTGCTGATGGATGGTGCCAGTGTAGTATTGCTATATCCTGTTGTTGTCTTGATGTTTTTTATGGTAATTATTGAGTGGTTGATTTGCAATAGGTGTTTTTGAGAGCAGCACAACATGTCCGACACCATCGATGAGTATTTCATGTGCCCGATATGCGTTACAATTACCGAGCAACCTGATATGGGTGTCGGTCGTCTCCTCGCCGCCGTTTTGCTTTTGTCTTGTGTTTTTTTAACCTTGTAGCTGTGTGTGGAAAATGTTGTAGATGTGTACTCAAATCATGGTAGCTGCGCTATTTTCCTCTAATGTTCACCTTCTGTATTTCAAATCCTGGTCGCTGTGTATAAAAATCCTGATAGTTGTGTATTCGTAACTTGGTAGCTGTGAGCTCAAATCATGGCAGCTGCGTTATTTTCCTCCAGTGTTTCTTTTGTATTTCAAATCCTGATAGTTGTGTATTCATAACCTGGTATAAGTGTACTCAAATCATGGCATCTGCATTATTTTCCTACAGTGTTCGCTTTTGTATTTCAAATCCTGGTAGCCGTGTATTAAATTTGTGAGAGTTGTAGTCAAAATCTGTGTATACACATAGCCCCTGTTGTGCCTTCATTCATATTGTCCCCTTCAACTCTGGGTGTTTGAGCTCTTGATTCAGCCTGGGTAATTTCCAAGCCCATAATAGCTTCGGTCGCCACCACCAAACTTTGTCCGTTGTGTTCAGCAAATCCATTCCCTGTAGTTCATGGCATGAAAAAAGATTTTTGAGTAACTGTGCAACTAATATGTGCTAACTGTTATAAAACTACTTGATAGGCACTTCATGTATACTAGTAACTAAAATACATGTTTATGAGGGTTCCTAATGCTGATGGATGGTCCTAGTGTAGTATTGCCCTATATTGTTTTTGTCTTGATGTTTTTTATGGTGTTTATTGAGTGGTTGATTTGTAATAGGTGTTTTGAGAGCAGCACAACATGTCCGACACCATCGATGAGTTTTTCGTGTGCCTGATATGCGCTACAATTTGACCGTAGTGGCTTGTGTTTTTTGGACCAAGCAACCTGATATGGGAGTTGGTCGTCTCCTCGCCGTTTTGCTTTTGTGTTGTGTTTTTTTTTTAATATGGTAGCTGTATGTGGAAAATATTGTAGTTGTGTACTCAAATCATGGTAGCTGCGTTATTCCTCTTAGGTTCGCCTTTTTGTATTTCAAAACATGGTAGTTGTGTATAAAAATTCGGATAGCTGTGTATTCATAACTTGGTAACTGTGTGTTCAAATAATGGCAGCTGCGTTATTTTCCTCCAGTGTTACTTTTGTATTTCAAATCCTGATAGCTGTGTACTCAAATCATGGCATCTGCATTATTTTTCTCCAGTGTTCGCTTTTGTATTTCAAATCCTTGTTTTATTTTTGACATGATAGCTAGCATGAATCAACATGGCATCTGTATTCAGTTTTACCTGATATCTATCATGAATTAACCTGGTTGGTAGCCTTTTTTAAAATCCACTAGCAATGATTTAACCTGATAGTTAGCTTGAATTAAACTGGTAGCCGGAATGAACTAAACTGATAGCTAATATGAATTAACATGGCAGCTGTGTTTGATAAATCTGATATTTAGCATGTGTTCAACCTAGCAGCTGTTTTTGGATTAATCTGATGTATAGCATGTTTGAAACCTGGTGGCTAGGTTTTTCATATGGACCAGTCAAGATTTAATGTGATAGCTAGCATCAACGAAATTGGCATGTTCGTTCAAATATCATGGTAGCTAGCATGCATATCTTGCAATGAGTTAAAATGGCTACATATCATGAATTAACTTAAGATGAATCTGGTAGCTACCATGAGCTATACTAATAGGTAGTATATAACAACATGGTAACCAGTGGTGAATATGATACCTTGGTTGTTAGATCCATTGTTTGCACTGTCCATCTTTGTTTACCTGTAAAAATATATACATAGTGGAGACATGTTAGTGTTGCTAACTCAACCATTTTCTTCTTCATTTCTGCAACATGATTTGAATGGAGATTGTTGGATTCTCTTGTCAAGGAAGAATTGATATCCTGGTGTTTTTTGGCTGTCATCGAAGAACGAAGTCTATGGGTTTTATGTCTATGTCTCTGCATGTATATTGTTATACAATTCTATAAGGGAAACCTTGACCCTTTGCACAATGTGTGAATCTTGGAAGTCGTTGTGCTCTACCTTTGGACCTAAATGTGATCACGTAGCTAGCTATGTGTAGAAGTAGTGGTACTCTAATTCTAATTATACTCTAATTGTGGAGCTCTGTTTCATGGAGAAAGTTATTCTTCGTGGTGTCCTTTTCATGTTTCTGATCCTTGCTTGATCTAGATTTGTACTTGAATTTGTCTTGATCTTGAGGAGGAGAAGCAGCAATAGATGAAGTAATTGTTGAAACTGGAAGTACGAACCTTGATTTTGCTCTTGTTTCGTGTTTTACGGATCGCCCAGGCAGAGCCCTGTGATCTGCAGTGGCTGTCTGGAGGTAGAAGATGACGCTGGTGTCGGGGGAATAATTAACCCGCGACTTATTCAAAGCCAAAACAGCGACTTCATCCTCATGATCACGCTATTATTGGGCCACGTAAAGATGGGCTGACCTAGGATCGCGGCCTACCAAAGGAAGGCTCCAGAAGGTCGGCATTAACTTGCCTAGAAAGACAAGAAGCCAATCGGCTTCGTGTAGAACTCTTGTAACCTGACGAGTCTCTGTGTATATAAAGAGGACTCGCAGGACTTAGACGGGGACAAGCCCTCAAACCCTAGTTCATACGGCGAGTACCGAGATCGGATCGCCTCCATTGTAACACCTCATATATCATATCAATACCAATCTAGGGTAGGCAGGAAGTAGGTCTTTACCTCATATTGAGGGGCCGAACCTGGGTAAATCTGTGTTGATCTTTGTTCCTGCGATCCCAAGCTCGGAGACGATTGACTCGCGCAATCCCACACCTACGAAGTCAACCATGACATCTGATGTGACAAACCCACAACAGTTGGCGCCCACCGTGGGTCCTGCGGTCAAGAGCGTCATGTTCCGCGCAGGATCGATGAAAGGAGCTGAGGATCTCGCCATCGGCTGCGTCATCACGGTCGACGACACACCTCTCATTGACGATTCAAGCCGGGGGCCGGAAGCTGATTACCTGCTGATAACCCCCAAGAGCAGGGGATCACTGTAGCACCTCTCAATGTGGAAGTAGGGTATCGATCCGCAGGAGCAAGAAGGAAAAGTTATCTATTCCCTACAACTAAAGTGTCACAAGTTTTAGTTGATTATGCACTAAACAGTTTAAAAACAAGATGGTTGATTTAATGGATGGAAGTTTAATGTAACAAAACAAGAATGTAAAAGTGTCCCAATCCTCTTCAATGCAAGAGGACAAGACAAAGGTTTCTCTTATAGGAACAATGGACATGGGTTCATGGGTTCACTCAATCCTCTCTCCCATCTATGGTGATTATCATGTTATAGATAAAAAGTACACACAATTGTCATGCTTTAATGGTAAACTTCTATGACGGCTACATGTCCTAAAACACATAGTTGAAAGAAAATAATCATTTGTGTTGCTAGGTCACCCTCGTAAGGCTAGCGTGGTTTGTTGTCACTCCCACATCATACTTCTTCCTTTTTACCCCAGATAAAGGATGTTGGGCTGTATTGTGTCACTCAATACATATGCCGTTGTCACATCGGCCATCCCGTACCTACATACATCATACTTCATAATGGACAATATTCTAAACACTAGTGCAATGATTCATATTTCGTGTGCATGACCACATCTCTCTCATCTATCTACACTTGGTGGTGTCAATCACCTCATGACATGGATAAACAAGGCATTATGCATAAATCGAACCATCACATGCATCATAGAATATCTCCAAAGTATGACAAGTCATAAAAGATCCAACACAACGGTAAATGCATAACAAATATCATCTCATACCACAATATCCACCATAGGAATTACATAGATAGATCCATACTTATGCAAGGCACATCATATGGACTTCAACAATGATCATACATAGAGAGATTAGATCAAGTTACCACCACAAACCCAAAGTCCAGGGGGTGGACTACTCCCCCTTCATCATGGTGATGATGGTGGAGATGTTGGAGAAGATGGAGACCACCCCGGCAGCGCCCCGCCGGAGTTTTCCCCCTCCAATCTGCAGCTCCAGGTCTTCTGTTTCGTGGTTTTGTGTTTCTGCGGCGCTCCCTCCGAAAGTCGTCGGGGGACTATTTTTATAGTCGTTTTTAGGTCAAGACGAAGGCACGGGGACGAAGATCGACGGCATCGGAGGCTCGAGGCCCAGGATAGGGGGTCCCACGCGGCCAAGGAATCTGGCCGCGTGGGCCCACCTCTTTTGGCCCTCGGGTTTCCGTTTGTTCGCTTCCTTCGCTCCTACTTCGTTCCTTCCAAAAACTGACCCCGTGAAATATTAGGTCATTTGGACGTCGTTTGGGTCCCTGAAACATCAAAATATAGAAAATAGGGTTTTCTGCCAGTGCAGGGTTAATTCCAGAAAAATAGGGAAACTGTGAAATATTCCCAAAATCAATATAAAACAATGATATAACCCTTATATGATGCAAATATGATTGAAATATAAGTAATATAATGCAAAGTTCATGTATGCATTTTACATGCATCAACATCCCCAAGCTTAACCTATACTCGTCCTCGAGTATGAAGGTGATAAAACTAACATGGACTTTGCTTTTTAATACTATCAATGGATATCAAAGATGATTACTATTGCTACATAGAGTCAAATGATTCATTCTTCAAAGGAATAGCAATATACAAGATAGATTATGAAGTGATATCAAATATTCAATGTAAGGATGTTCAATGATAATTCACAAAGTGTAACATAGAAGAAAGTACTATGGACCAAATGTATGCATAATGAAAAGTAAAAACATCCTATAATGGTCATAGAGTATTCTTGTAAATCTGAATATAAAAGGTGGACACTTTGGAAAGATATATAAATAAGTAGAGGTAAAACATGAATAAGTTTCATCTAGCTTCCAAATGCTTCTACTTAAGTTAATGTTTGCAATGTGGTATCCATTGGTGTGGAGCTCTCATTACCCCTATCATAGCATCTTGAATGGTTAAAGTTTAAAGTGAAAGCAAATATGAGTAGTGTGCTTGACAAAGTATGGGTTGAATGCCTCATGCCCCGTGAATACGAGTACCTACACCACGGTGTTACTCAACTCGGGCCACAAAGCAAGTTCAAGTTAAAGTCATTGTAAGTAATATAATAGCGTCATCAAGAGCGTCAACTGGGTACCTCTTGCCTCAGGACATGGAAACTAGCCCATGTCAAAATGACAAGACAAACAGACAATGAACAATCTCAGCACTCTTTTATTTACTATTTGTATAGCTTTTTATTATGACGTGCATCACTGAATGTTCACTTTGTGCTGTAAATTTCCACCATGAATGATGCATGGCTTAGGTTAGCGGCCCAGGCGTCTCTCTAGCCATTTATACAAACTCCTCAAACTTACTAAGTTTCCGCATTTATTTGGCACCATGATAAGCATCCATAAACAAAAGTACATGATATCAACTAATATAATTAAGAGCACGTTGAAAGCTTGCCATGTGACAGCACATATGAGCTAACTCCCAACCAAGACTCTTGTCAAGCTCACAACTTCATAATTTTAATCACAATGGTTCATGTTTATTAAGTGCAATAAAAGTAAAGTGTGCATCAAGTTCGTGAGAGCTTTTTAACCAACTTTTCCCATAACAATCAATAACATAAGCATTTTAATTTAGAAGTATAGATAATACAATATAACATGATAAACATACTCGGAATAGCATAAAGCTAATAGGTAGATATGGTGGACTCACTGGAAAAACTTTGGTTGAAGGTGTTGGAAAACAAGTTTTTACTTGTTGGAATTTTTGGGCTAGCAAGAGGGAGAAAGTTGACCGTCTAAATGCATGCATAAGTGTCCATAGAACTAATCAATCCATGTTAAACAAAGTAAAGTAACATTCAGCATCAAAACATGAATAAAAGATAGCTCTTGATAAAACACTTGCAAATTAATACTCATTAAAAAGCACATGAATCATGCAACTATATGTATCTTTTTGAATCAACTCAAACATCCCTTTCCCAATCTTTTTAATAGCATCCAACTTAATTCAACCCAAATTTCCAGTAGCTCTCTCATAACATAAATGAAAAGTGGTGGTCTCACAAATAAAAACCAAACCGAAATAACAAAAATAAAAGACGCTCCAAGTTTATGCGATAAAGTGCATTGATCGAAAAACAGAAGTTAGACGTGTGCAAACCGAGAGTGTGTTGGTCCAATGGGGTTGTCTTCACATCCCCAAGCTTATGGTCTTCACCATCCTTGGATAACTCTTGGTGCATCTCCTCTAATCCCTGTGAAAAAACTTCAAAACACCGTTTCTCCCATCTCTTTTCTGTGGGGTGACATTAGTAGTGATAGACAAATGAATTGCTTGCTGCATAAAATCCTTAAACAAAAATTCATATGAATGTCCAGAAAGTGTATAATGTTGTATGCCTACTTATAAACTCAATTGGATCAAAAAGATTCAAGTTAAAAGTTCAAAGAATGCATCAAACAAAATGGGACAGAATCTGTCCAGAAAAACAGCAGCAGCAAAACGCATTTTTTACCCTACTTAAATATGTCGAAAAAATCTGAAAAATTCACGCTTACAGAGGATGAAAAGTTGCAACTACAGTTCAAATCTCAGCTCATTCGGAGTTACAGAATAGAAATGAAAAATCATACCGTGCACAGATTCGTGCTGGAATAAAATCTCCGAATACAAATAGCAACCTTTTCAAACCAAAACGGGTAAAACTTGGCACTTTATTTAGACTCTATTAAACACTAAGATGAAAACTTTATTACTATGGAGTAAAATGGCAACTAAATCCAAGTGCTCATGCCAATCAAGATAATGATCAAGTCAAAGCATGGCAAAAAGCAACACAAGATATGGAAACAATGGCAACGAAGTCTCACTTTCTTCCTATGCATGGGCATTTTATAGATGAATGAATCACACACACAAAAGTATAACCACGCATATTACCAGTTGATGTGTACAACCTATAATTTTCACAAGCATAAGGAGGGCACTTGTCACCTCCTCTTTCATAGTAGTTGCAATCACTAGAAGCAAATTCATCAATATAACTATGTGGATCATGCAACTTAGATACTTTAGGCACATAAAGAGGGTCATTGATTTTGTTATGGAATTCATTAGCATGCTTTCCTCTTTCAAAATAATTGCAAGAAACATCATAAACATTATTGTTGTGGGTGTAATGGTTATTAGTGCAAGATGATTTCAGCCCACATAAGTATTTTTCAACATATGAAAACTTCTCCTCTAAGGTGTGAATGGGAGAGCTCAAGAAAAATGTAGGACTAGCATGAATAGGAGTGTCATTACAACTAGAGATTACCCCATCACTATTTGTGTTCCCACATAAAGTAGTAACTATTTCTAAGTGTGGAGATTTATCAAGTAAATTAGGACCATCATCTAGAGTACTATCATATAGTGAATTGGGTATAGTAGGAGCAATAGTAGAATCATCTTCTCCTAAGGCGTTTTGCACCCAGCCATTATGTGAATCATTAAAAGAAGTGTGCATATTGATATCTTGTTTAAATGTAGATTCATCATAAGGTTCATTATTATTAGCAATTTTAATTTCATCAACCCCTTCCACAGGTAGTATTATGTCACAAGGTGGGTCATCTAATGATTTATCATAAAACATATCCAACCCATATTCCTCATTATCTTTAAAATCATTATCAATGATGTTCTCATTAAGCATAGGTTGATCTTCCTCATCATCATCAGAATCATAAAAAGAAATCTATCATAAATATCATCATCAATAAAAGTTTGAGTTTGATTTTCAACCTCATATGTGGATGATGGAGGTGGCGCCTCATTTGCTTCCTCCTCTAGTTCATCATTTCCTTCATCCTTTTGCTCTTCATTGTCCTCCTCTTGGGGCTGCATGGGCATCCCCAAGCTTAGGCTTTTGTCATCTTCTTCCTGCAAAATATTAGAGCTTTCTTGGGCAGCTCTCTTCCTTGTGTCAACAACATAGATATTTTCATTAAATTCAACTATGCAGAGATCAAGGATAGTGGCAATCAAAACTTTAAATTGAGAAGCTATAGGGCAGGTTTCATGTTCATCAATGAAGGTGTATAATTCATAGGCTGCCATAAAAATAACAAATTGCTCTACTTCTTCCATCCCTAAGTGAGCATAATTCCATGTATGATAAGTTGCAATAACATGTTCTTTATTGGAAGGGCATTGGAATTCAAAGTGTCTAAAGTATTCAGAGCAACAAATTTCTTCCTCATGATAATTAAGCAGCCCACTAGCAATTTTATTTAGAAGCTCTATGTAGCCTCCTAATCTTTTCCCTTCATTTGATTTTCTAAATTCAGCAGCTATCATGGCGTTTTCATAATAGTTTTCCATTTTCTAATTTTTTTTGGGTTTTTGATATATGGATAAAGTGAATGCAAAGCTGAAAGTAAATCTAAGAAAAACTCACAACCAAACAAGTTAAAGAGGAAAACCTCCCCAAGCTTAGATGATTGCAAGATGTAAAACAAACAAAAAGAAATGCAGAACTGAAAATAAATCTAATGACTAGCACACACGAGAATAAAAACTTTAGCGCTACGCTCCCCGGCAACGGCGCCAGAAAAGTACTTGATAACCCCCAAGAGCAGGGGATCACTGTAGCACCTCTCAATGTGGAAGTAGGGTATCGATCCGCAGGAGCAAGAAGGAAAAGTTATCTATTCCCTACAACTAAAGTGTCACAAGTTTTAGTTGATTATGCACTAAACAGTTTAAAGAACAAGATGGTTGATTTAATGGATGGAAGTTTAATGTAACAAAACAAGAATGTAAAAGTGTCCCAATCCTCTTCAATGCAAGAGGACAAGACAAAGGTTTTCTCTTATAGGAACAATGGACATGGGTTCATGGGTTCACTCAATCCTCTCTCCCATCTATGGTGATTATCATGTTATAGATAAAAAGTACACACAATTGTCATGCTTTAATGGTAAACTTCTATGACGGCTACATGTCCTAAAACACATAGTTGAAAGAAAATAATCATTTGTGTTGCTAGGTCACCCTCGTAAGGCTAGCGTGGTTTGTTGTCACTCCCACATCATATTTCTTCCTTTTTACCCCAGAAAGGATGTTGGGCTGTATTGTGTCACTCAATACATATGCCGTTGTCACATCGGCCATCCCGTACCTGCATACATCTGATGCATATAAAATGCATACATGAACTTTGCATTATATTACTTATATTTCAATTATATTTGCATCATATGAGGGTTATATCATTGTTTTATATTGATTTTGGGAATATTTCATTGTTTCCCTATTTTTCTGGAATTAACCCTGCACAGGCAGAAAACCCTATTTTCTATATTTTGATGTTTCAGGGACCCAAACGACGTCCAAATGACCTGGAAATTTACGAGCATCAGTTTTTGGAAGGAACAAAGCGTGGGAGCGAAGGAAGCGAACAAACGGAGGCCCGAGGGCCAAGTTGAGTGGGCCCACGCGGCCAGATTCCTTGGCCGCGTGGGACCCATCATCTGGGGCCTCGTGGCTCCGTTGCCGTCGATCTTTTTTCCCGAGCCTCCGTCTTGACCTAAAAACGACTATAAAAATAGTCCCCGACGCACTTCGGAAAGGAGCGCCGCAGAAACACAGAAACCACGAAACAGAGACCTGGAGTTGCAGATTGGAGGGGGAAAACTCCGGCGGGGCGCTGCCGGCGTGGTCTCCATCTTCTCCAACGACTTCTCCACCGTCTCCATGATGAAGAGGGAGTAGTCCACCCCTGGACTATGGGTTTGTGGAAGTAACTTATGTATCTCTCCTCTCTTGAGCTTCACTAATTAGTACCGTATGAGCTGCTGAACATGATTACGGTCATCTATGTAATACCTTTGTGGTGGATCTTTTTATGAGTTAATATATGTTTGAGATTGCAATAGTTTTGTTTCAGTTATGAAAGTAGATGCATATTATGTACCCCGTTCTTGTTTACTTGTTTTGATCAAGCATGTGTATGAGAGCGTGTGAGGGGGAACGTGTGCATTAGTTGGAGTAACGGGGGGTGGCTAGTGCGGTGAACGTGAGAGAAAGTTCCGCGATCCACTTGGGTGTTTTACCTTACTTTGTTGCCTCACTAGGGATAAAAAAAATACCTTGCTACCGGAGATGTGGGTGTGACCATTGCCACTACTCCATGACTAGATCTAGCATGTTCTTATTTTAACTTCATGTCATGATACTTAATGCTATGCTCTGATTTATCTTAATTACTAAGGTGTTATGATTTAGTTCGCATCTTGGTGGAGTATAAGAGAGATTAATAAACAAAAGATCTCTATGTTAGGACGTGATGCCCATATAATTAGTAACTTGTCATGAAACCTTTTTGTTGCAATCTCATATGTCAATTCTAGTGTTCCATTGTCTACCACTTTATTAAAGAGAGAGTGCATTTGTGAAACCATGAACCCCGGTCCATTTTTAATCATAAGAAACACCTTTCCAACAACTTTTATCCACTTTACATTTTCTGCCATTTAAAAATCCGAAAATACAAAAACACTTTTATCTTGCATTCACAATACAAAACCCAAAAATATCATCCATCATTGTTTCCACCATCCTTGCATATTTATTTATCATCATTGCATATTTATTTACTGTTTGCATTCATTTTATTTGATATCATTCTCACACCTTGTGCTTGACAACCACTTGGTGAGGTTGAGGGCCAAAACAATTTACTTTGTTTGTAGGTTTTCAAGAGAAGGATAAGAAGATAAATCTTTCACTACTGATTCCCGAGAGTTCGATATTAAACCCTCGAGTCACCCCTCGTGGGGAAAACCGTCTTTCCTATACTATACACTCTGCACTTGGAGTCTCAACCTAACCCATATTCTTTTGACGCAGGTAACTACGTCAAGGGCCATCAAGACAGTTTTCTGGCGCCGTTGCCGGGGAATCATTGCTGTAAAGGTTTATCCAAGGGTATCTCACAACAAAGTCAACTTCATCACCAACTTGTGCAAACACCTAAGCTTGGGGAGGTTGCACCTACGTGAGCATCATCTTATCCATCTTTACCTTCAAAGCATTTTATTTTGTTTTGTTATTGTCTTGCATATCATATTTATATTTCGGTTTGCATTTTATTTTCAGTTTTGCATAAAAAATTAAAAAAACACATAAAAACTTGCATAATGGAAAAGAGAACCTTTTGGCCATTTAGTGTTAAGAACTTTCCTCAAAATATGAATATCCCTGTTGAAAAATTTGAAGTAGATCATAATATCACTAAAATGATTTATGAACACCGTTTTTATGGGAAACCCAAGGAAGATCCTATACTTCATCTTAAGAAGTTTAATGAAAGATGCAAAGTGTTAAATTTGAACCATGCCAATGTTAATATGATTAAAGTTAAGCTTTTTCCCTACTCCCTAGCTGGAAAAGCCTTAGATTGGATATTAAGATGGCCACCTGGAAACTTTAGCACTTGGTTTAATTTAAAAGCTTCATTCATTGAAAGATTTTGTTCCACTGAAACAGTTTGTAATTTGAGACAAATAGTTATCACCTTTAAACAAGAAGAGGATGAACCTTTGGTAAAAACATGGGAAAGGTTTAGAGGTATAGCTTTTGGAATGGAACATGGTCTTAGAGATTGGATGCTCATGCATATATTTTATAGAGGATTGTCTGAAACCTCTAGAGTCTTTTTGGATAATGAATGTGGGGTTCTTTTATGAATACTACTGCTGCTAACACTCATATTCTACTTGATGGCTTGCTTTTGGAAGTGAAAATTAAAGAAAGTTTAGAAAAAGCCCAAGTACCAGAAGATGTTTTTGATGACCGTCATGAAATATTTAATCTATATGATAGGGAAGAAAAGTTGAGGAAGTTAAAATGCTTAGTGAAGTCAAGGAACCATTGCTTGACTTAGAGAATTGTAGCTTGCATGAATTAATATCTATCTTACAAAAATTTGCAAGTGATCCTTCCATCAATGTTAACCAAGCAGGTTTTGGTTCTTATATTGCTAATCATGTTTTAAAAGAAAAGATTGCTAGGTACAACCAAGAAGCTATGATACCACCTAAGCTTGGGGATATATGGATTCCCAAAGTACTAGTAACCATTGGAAAAGAGACACACCATGCTATATTAGATCTAGGATCTAGTGTCTCTGTTTTATCTAAAGAATTATATGAAGTACTTGAATTAAAGAATCTTGAAAAATGCTCTATTGAACTTGCACTTGCTGATGATTCCATTAAACATGCTTTAGGAAAAGTAAGTGATGTTATGGTAGAGTTGCATATGACATTTGTACCTGTTGATTTTCTAATCATGGATATGGGGAATAAAACCTCTAGTCCAATTATTCTTGGAAGACCTTTTCTTCGTACCACAGGTGCTATCATTGATTCAAAAGAAGGGAATGTGAAGTTTCAGTTTCCACACAAGAAGTGCATGGAACACTTCCCAAGGAAGAGGGACACATCAAAGTTCAAGCTCCCTCATGAGCTTCGTCCACAATAAATATCAAGTAAGAAGCCTAGCTACATGGCTATAAAGAAAGCGCTTTACGGGAGGCAACCCGGTTGTTTTTATTTTTGATTTTCTTTGTGTCCTCTTGCTGTAACAAGAGACTTAGTTTTTAGTTTTGTTTCTGGAATTTTTAATAAAGTGCCAAGTTTTACCTATTTTGGTTTGAAAAAGTTGCTATTTGCATTCGGAGATTTTATTCCAGCACGAATCTGTGCACGGTATGATTTTTAATTCCTATTCTGTAACTCCGAATGAGCTGATATTTGAACTGTAGTTGCAACTTTTCATCCTCTGTAAGCATGAATTTTTCAGAATTTTTGACATATTTAAGTAGGGTAGAAAAATACGTTTTGCTGCTGCTGTTTTTCTGGACAGATTCTGTCCCATTTTGTTTGATGCATTCTTTGAACTTTTAACTTGAATCTTTTTATCCAATTGAGTTTATAAGTAGGCATACAACATTATACACTTTCTGGACATTCATATGAATTTTTGTTTAAGGATTTTATGCAGCAAGAATTCGTTTGTCTATCACTACTAATGTCCCCACAGAAAAGAAATGGGAGAAACGGTGTTTTGAAGTTTTTTCACAGGGATTAGAGGAGATGCACCAAGAGCTATCCAAGGATGGTGAAGACCATAAGCTTGGGGATGTGAAGACAACCCCACTGGACCAACACACTCTCGGTTTGCACACGTCTAACTTCTGTTTTTCGATCAATGCACTTTATCGCATAAACTTGGAGCGTCTTTTATTTGCTTTTTATTTCGGTTTGATTTTTGTTTGTCTTGAGACCACCACTATCATTTATATATGAGAGAGCTACTGGAAATTTGGGTTGAATTAAGTTGGATGCTATTAAAAAGATTGGGAAAGGGATGTTTGAGTTGATTCAAAAAGATACATATAGTTGCATGATTCATATGCTTTTAATGAATATTAATTTGCAAGTGTTTTATCAAGAGCTATCTTTTATTCATGTTTTGATGCTGAATGTTACTTTACTTTGTTTAACATGGATTGGTTAGTTCTATGGACACTTATGCATGCATTTAGACGGTCAACTTTCTCCCTCTTGCTAGCCCAAAAATTCCAACAAGTAAAAACTTGTTTTCCAACACCTTCAACCAAAGTTTTTCCAGTGAGTCCACCATATCTACCTATTAGCTTTATGCTATTCCGAGTATGTTTATCATGTTATTTTGTATTATCTATACTTCTGAATTAAAATGCTTATGTTATTGATTGTTATGGGAAAAGTTGGTTAAAGAGCTCTCACGAACTTGATGCACACCTTACTTTTATTGCACTTAATAAACATGACCCATTGTGATTAAAATTATGAAGTTGTGAGCTTGACAAGAGTCTTGGTTGGGAGTTAGCTCATATGTGCTGTCACATGGCAAGCTTTCAACGTGCTCTTTATATTTTGTTGATATCATGTACTTTTGTTTATGGATGCTTATCATGGTGCCAAATAAATGCGGAAACTTAATGAGTTTGTATAAATGGCTAGAGAGACGCCTGGGCCGCTAATCTAAGCCATGCATCATTCATGGTGGAAATTTACTTACATGCTATGGTGAACCTTCAGTGATGCACCCCACAATAAAAAGCTATACCAATAGTAAATAAAAAGGGTGTGGAGATTGTTCATTTTGTTTGTTTGTCTTGTCATTTTGACATGGGCTTGTTCCATGTCCTGGGACAAGAGGTACCCCAGTTGACGCTCTTGATGACGCTATTATATTACTTACAATGACCTTAACTTGAACTTGCTTTTGTGTCCCAAGTTGAGTAACACCGTGGTGTAGGTACTCGTATTCACGGGGCATGAGACATTCAACCCATACTTTGTCAAGCACACTACTCATATTTGCTTTCACTTTAAACTTTAACCATTCAAGATGCTATGATAGGGGTAATGAGAGCTTGACACCAATACCACATTGCAAACATTAACTTAAGTAGAAGCATTTGGAAGTTAGATGAAACTTATTCATGTTTTACCTCTACTCATTTATATATCTTTCCAAAGTGTCCACCTTTTATATTCAGATTTATAAGAATACTCTATGACCATTATAGGATGTTTTTACTTTTCATTATGCATACATTTGGTCCATAGTACTTTCTTCTATGTTACACTTTGTGAATTATCATTGAACATCCTTACATTGAATATTTGATATCACTTCATAATCTATCTTGTATATTGCTACTCCTTTGAAGAATGAATCATTTGACTCTATGTAGCAATAGTAATCATCTTTGATATCCTTTGATAGTATTAAATTGCAAAGTCCATGTTAGTTTTATCACCTTCATACTCGAGGACGAGTATAGGTTAAGCTTGGGGATGTTGATGCATGTAAAATGCATACATGAACTTTGCATTATATTACTTATATTTCAATCATATTTGCATCATAAAGGGTTATATCATTGTTTTATATTGATTTTGGGAATATTTCATTGTTTCCCTATTTTTCTGGAATTAACCCTGCACAGGCAGAAAACCCTATTTTCTATATTTTGATGTTTCAGGGACCCAAACGACGTCCAAATGACCTGGAAATTTACGAGCATCAGTTTTTGGAAGGAAAAAGCGTGGGAGCGAAGGAAGCGAACAAACGGAGGCCCGAGGGCCAAGTTGAGTGGGCCCACGCGGCCAGATTCCTTGGCCGCGTGGGACCCATCATCTGGGCCTCGTGGCTCCGTTGCCGTCGATCTTTTTTCCCGAGCCTCCGTCTTGACCTAAAAACGACTATAAAAATAGTCCCCGACGCACTTCGGAAAGGAGCGCCGCAGAAACACAGAAACCACGAAACAGAGACCTGGAGTTGCAGATTGGAGGGGGAAAACTCCGGCGGGGCGCTGCCGGCGTGGTCTCCATCTTCTCCAACGACTTCTCCACCGTCTCCATGATGAAGAGGGAGTAGTCCACCCCTGGACTATGGGTTTGTGGAAGTAACTTATGTATCTCTCCTCTCTTAAGCTTCACTAATTAGTACCGTATGAGCTGCTGAACATGATTACGGTCATCTATGTAATACCTTTGTGGTGGATTTTTTAATGAGTTAATATATGTTTGAGCACTAGTACAGAAAAGGCTATCAGTGGCGCACCCTTTTTTGATTCTGTGGCGCACCCCCAGATTTGCTGGTGCGCCACAGAATTCTCGCCACTAATTTTTTTTCTGTGGCGCACCTGGCTTGGTGCGCCACAGAATTCTCACATTTCTGTGGCGCACCTGGCGTGGTGCGCCACAGAATTCTCAAAAAAGTGAAAAATTCAAAAAATGCAAAAAAAAAAAAATACAAAGTTTCAAAAAAAAGAGAAAAATCAAAATAGGAAATAATATGAAAAATCCTAATTATTGGAATTATTTTCAGATTTTTTGAACTGATACCTTCCCGCTAGGTCACCCATCCTCAAATTGCTCTAGCCCTAACGCGCTTAACTTCTAAGTTCCACCCAGTTTACCTACCCTTGTGCTACTCAAGTTCTTATTGATATATATCATATGAACCCTCTTAAGTCTTGTATGTGTATATGTGTGGTATGTCTTATAAATGTGTGTTTTTAAATTTCAGATTTTCAAAAACTTTTAAAGTTTCAAAAGGAGATTCAAAAGTTTCAAAAGATCCAAAAAAATCAAAAAACTTAAAAAAATCCAAAAAATCCATAAAATTCAAAAAAGTCAAAAAAGTCAAAACGCTTCAAAAAATTCAACAATCTTCTTTGTTATACATTTCTGTGTCTTTTTTTTGGACTTTTTGAATTTTTAATTTTTTTTAAATTTTTTCTTTATTTTTTGATTTTGCTGCGAAAAATCGTCTGTTTGAAATAACCTTTTTTTCTTTTGGAATTAGAGGAATCTGTGAATTGCGGACCGGGTGTCACCTTTCTAACAGAATGTCAGCTGTGAAATAAATTTTTTATTTCTGTGGCGCACCAGGATTGGTGCGCCACAGAATGTCTAATTTCTGTGGCGCATGTGGTTTAGTGTGCCACAGAAATGTGACTTTCTGTGGCGCACCGGGCTTGGTGCGCCACAAAAAATAATTCTGTGGCGCACCAATTAAGGGTGCGCCACAGAATGCCAACCTACCTATATAGGGTTTCCCTACTAGTGGAGATTGCAATATTTTTGTTTCAGTTATGAAAGTAGATGCATATTATGTACCCCATTCTTGTTTACTTGTTTTGATGAAGCATGTGTATGAGAGCGTGTGAGGGGGAACGTGTGCATTAGTTGGAGTAACGGGGGTGGCTAGTGCGGTGAACGTGAGAGAAAGTTCTGCGATCCACTTGCGTGTTTTACCTTACTTTGTTGCCTCACTAGGTATAAAGAAAAATACCTTGTTACCGGAGATGTGGGTGTGACCATTGCCACTACTCCATGACTAGATCTAGCATGTTCTTATTTTAACTTCATGTCATGATACTTAATGTTATGCTCTGATTTATCTTAATTACTAAAGTGTTATGATTTAGTTCGCATCTTGGTGGAGTATAAGAGAGATTAATAAACAAAAGATCTATATGTTAGGACATGATGCCCATATAATTAGTAACTTGTCATGAAACCTTTTTGTTGCAATCTCATATGTCAACTCTAGTGTTCCATTGTCTACCACTTTATTAAAGAGAGAATGCATTTGTGAAACCATGAACCCCGGTCCATTTTTAATCATAAGAAACACCTTTACAACAACTTTTATCCACTTTACATTTTCTGCCATTTAAAAATCCGAAAATATAAAAACACTTTTATATCTTGCATTCACAATACAAAACCCAAAAATATCATCCATCATTTTTTCCACCATCCTTGCATATTTATTTATCATGATTGCATATTTATTTACTGTTTGCATTCATTTTATCTTGATATCATTCTCACACCTTGTGCTTGACAACCACTTGATGAGGTTGAGGGCCAAAACAATTTACTTTGTTTGTATATTTTCAAGAGAAGGATAAGAAGATAAATCTTTCACTACTGATTCCCGAGAGTTCGATATTAAACCCTCGAGTCACCCCTCGTGGGGAAAACCGTCTTTCCTATACTATACACTCTGCACTTGGAGTCTCAACCTAACCCATATTCTTTTGACGCGGGTAACTATGTCAAGGGCCATCAACATCATACTTCATAATGGACAATATTCTAAACACTAGTGCAATGATTCATATTTCATGTGCATGACCACATCTCTCTCATCTATCTACACTTGGTGGTGTCAATCACCTCATGACATGGATAAACAAGGCATTATGCATAAATCGAATCATCACATGCATCATAGAATATCTCCAAAGTATGACAAGTCATAAAAGATCCAACACAACGGTAAATGCATAACAAATATCATCTCATACCACAACATCCACCATAGGAATTACATAGATAGATCCATACTTATGCAAGGCACATCATATGGACTTCAACAATGATCATACATAAAGAGATTAGATCAAGTTACCACCACAAACCCAAAGTCCAGGGGTGGACTACTCCCCCTTCATCATGGTGATGATGGTGGAGATGTTGGAGAAGATGGAGACCACCCCGACAGCGCCCCGCCGGAGTTTTCCCCCTCCAATCTGCAGCTCCAGGTCTTCTGTTTCGTGGTTTTGTGTTTCAGCGGCGCTCTCCTCCGAAAGTCGTCGGGGGACTATTTTTATAGTCGTTTTTAGGTCAAGACGAAGGCACGGGGACGAAGATCGACGGCATCAGAGGCTCGAGGCCCAGGATGGGGGGTCCCACGCGGCCAAGGAATCTAGCCGCGTGGGCCCACCTCTTTTGGCCCTCGGGTTTCCGTTTGTTCGCTTCCTTCGTTCCTACGCTTCGTTCCTTCCAAAAACTGACGCCCGTGAAATATTAGGTCATTTGGACGTCGTTTGGGTCCCTGAAACATCAAAATATAGAAAATAGGGTTTTCTGCCAGTGCAGGGTTAATTCCAGAAAAATAGGGAAACTGTGAAATATTCCCAAAATCAATATAAAACAATGATATAACCCTTATATGATGCAAATATGATTGAAATATAAGTAACATAATGCAAAGTTCATGTATGCATTTTACATGCATCACCTGCATACTGGCCGCGTCATCCCATTTGGATCTATCAACGTCTTCGTCGGTTTCATCGGTGACAGATCTGTTAGCTCAGTCCAAGAAGGCGACTCAGCAGAAGAAGTCGCCGATGACGAAGAAGAGTCCGTGGAGAGCATGGACTCGCAAGAATTTGGGTCCATCATACCCGCCCTTGAAGAAAGCTACTGGGACTACGCACCAGGAATCACCTTAGTACCAGATCAAGAGGCGGCACAAGTTGGGGTTTATATGGCCGGAGGGGCAAATACGTCAGGAACCGCAGGAGAGGCCGAAAGATCGGCACCCCCCGGCAACCCGCTGCTTATCCCGGTGTCAGCCGCAAACGCCGTTGTCCGTGCAACAGAAATTGAGGCCGCCAGGGCCGAGCTCCTGTACGAGGTTCGGAGGATGGAAGAAGAGCGCTACAGACTCGACCAGGTGAACTAAGGAATCCAACAGGAACGACAAAGAATAGTCGCGCTTGCCGCGACTCAAAGACAAGTTGACTCGCAGGCACAGGCGCTGGCGACTCAACCAACGGTAGAATTCCCACCCACTCCAGCCGCTAGAGCAGGAGTCCAACCAGTCGCAAGAAGTTTGGGGCCAATGATTGCCCCTGAAGCACAGCAACTGCCATCGCAACAACCAAGGAGGTTTCACACCCCCACAAGGCCACTACCAAAGCCCCGTCGATAACATGTATGCTGCGGCTAATATCTTGACACAGATGGTACCAACAGGCGACGACCCGGTCAACACTGAAGCACGGCGTGCGATACAGATGTTGAGCACTGCTGTCTTACAACAGGTCAACAGAGTAGAGGCCGAAGGGCAGCTGCCCACCGTACCGGCCAACCACAGGGTTGCAGCAGAGAGAAGCGTCCAAAGCAGGCCACCAAAGAATATATCAAGAGTCGCACAAAGACAGCAGGAACAAGCCGCAGAAGCACAGGCTATCATGCCAACGATGCAGACGCGGCCCGTGGAAGTTAACAACCCCATGGGCACATTCACAGCCTTGTCCTCGCGACTCAAGGGCCCGGCGTGTTTCACTGAAAAGATCAGATCGGAACCTTTCCCTGAAGATTTCAAAAGGCCACGCAAGGTGGCAAACTACAACGCCAGCATGGATCCTACCACCTGGCTAAACAATTACGAGATGGGGATGAGTATTTTAAACGCCTCAGAAGAAATATGCGCAAGGTACCTCAACATGATGTTGGAGGGCGCGGCTCACATATGGCTACAGAATCTGCCCCCCAACTCTATAAATACCTGGGAAGAGCTGAAAGATGCTTTCGTCAAAAACTTCCAAGGAACCTGCAAGCGACTCTGTAATATAGAAGATCTCGAGCGTTGCGTTCAGAGGGAAGGCGAGTCAAGCTGCCACTGGATGAGAAGGGTGGCGGAAATAATACACTCCTCAGATAATATACCACCAAGCTCAGCCGTCCTGGTCATGGAGAAAAACTGCAAGTTCGAGCCGCTGATCCATAAACTGGGCCGCATGAAGGATAAAGTCAAGAGCCTCAGTGAGGTAATGGCTGTGGCTAACAAATACGCCGGCTCGGAGAAAACCAGAGATGCGTCAGATGGAGGAGGAAGTTGCTGTCAAGGGAAAGAAAAATATCAGCAAGCCTCAACAGCAACAAACCATCCACAACAACGCGAGTCAAAACAAGCGCAAGAGTGAAGAAGGAAACTCTGGGCTCGTCGCCAACACGCGTGGAGGATTCAGAGGCCAACGAGAAAGGGGCTGAGGAAGCGGCTCTCGTCCAATTAATATGGAAGAAGTTTTCAGTCGGCCGTGCTATCTTCACACAGGAGGTGATGGGTGGCCAGCGGACCATACCAAGGCGCAATGCAACTATTACAAGAAAGAGGAAAGCCAACACAACAGGGGAAACCACCATGAAGGAACCCCTGGTGCGGCTCATGGTTCAGGCGCCGGGCAGCACAATGCGAGTAATCCCAAGCAAGCGGGGCAGTACCACACAATAGTTATCAACACCTCCAAGAGGGTGGAGAAATTAAGCCGCAGAAGCCAGCAAGTGAACGCTGTAATACCAGCAACCCCCAATTGGCTAAAGTGGTCAGAGCATGCAGTAATGTGGAGCCGCGACGATCGCCCGCCGCAAGTGCGAGAACTAGGGAAGCTGGTGCTAGTTGTGTGATACGTCTCAAACGTATCTATAATTTCTGATGTTCCATGTTGATATTATACCAATTGTTACATGTTATTATACCAATTGTTACATGTTGACTAACCTATTAGCAAGATGCCACAGTGTCAGTTCCTGTTTTCTGCTGTTTTTGTATTCCAGAAAAGCTGTTCTGGAAATATTCTCGGAATTGGACGAAACTTGGACAGAACCTTCTATTTTCCCGACACGTACACGGAGTCCAAAGGAGAGACGGAGGCGACCGAGGAGGCAGCCACGCCAGGGGACGGCGCGGCCCCACCTCCTGCCGCGCCGGGGGGTGGCGTGACCCCCTCGGGTGCCTCCAGACGCCGCCCTTTTGCCTATATAATGCCTTCGTCCAGAAAACCCTAAATACCCGAGCCTCCATCAATGAAAAGTTCCGTAGCCGCCGCCGTCGTCAACCCTAGTTTGGGAGGGTTCTGAAGCTCCTCCCGACACCCTGCCGGAGAGGGGAATCATCACCGGAGGGCTCTACATCACCATGCCTGCCTCCGGAGTGATGCGTGAGTAGTTCATCCTTGGACTACGGGTCCATTTGACGATTTTTATCAAATTCATCGCACTCAGATATCCGTTTGAATTATTCTTTCACGATCAGATGGACATCATCCTTCCAAACAACTTTCATGTTTTGAACTTTTTAATTCGACGGACATACATATATATATTCTCTCTAAACTTCAAATTCGTTGTATTTTAGACCGTGCAAAAAAAGACAAATTCTAACAGATTTCAAAATTTCAGTAATCTTCAAGATTAGTTAACCAAAAAAAAGGATACTTTTTAACGGTACCAAACAATGATTTTCACCAGGCAAATTAACCTAAAGGTCGCGGCATGCGCCGCGTCAGGTTACCTAAGGTTGTGGATGTGCTGTTGCCACTAGGGGTAAAACAGCAATGCTTTGTCTAAGGATAATTGTATTGTTTACATTATGCACTTTACTTAATGCAATAATCTGGTTCTTGCAACTTAATACCAACGGGGAACACGGATGTCAACCTGAAGGTGGATTATTAGTCATAGATGTTGTTGGACAATGGTCTATGTATCTTGTTGTAATGCCTAATTGAATATCATAGTAGTCATCTTGTCATATATATGCATTGTCATGCGCTCTCTATTCATCAGTTGCCCAGCTGTAATTTGTTTACCCAGCATGTTAGTTATCTTTTATGGAGAGACACCACTAGTGAACTGTGAACCTCGGTCCATTCTTTTACACTGATAATACAACTAACTGCAATCATTGTTCTTTTTCATTCACTGCAATTAAACACTATTTTCCACACCATACGTTTAATCCTTTATTTACAGCAAGCCGGTGAGATTGACAACCTCACTGTTTCGTTGGGGCAAAATAGTTTGATTGTGTTGTGTGCAGGTTCTACGTTGGTGATCAAGTAAACGGCGCCACCAACAACTTTCAGAGGTGCCTTTTACTCCTACTGGATCTGACAACCTTGGTATCTTACTGAGGGAAAACTTGCTGCTGCACTGCTTCATACCTTCCTCTTGGGGTCTCCCAACGAACGTGTGCTTTCACGTCATCATTGTGGCACCCTATGTAGCAGGATACAAGCTAACCAAAGTGCTTATGGACGGAGGAAGCAGCATAAACATCATGAACTACGACACGTTCAAGCGCTTGGGGCTCATGGATTCCAGCCTGCAACACACGACGACCGTGTTTCACGGCATCGTCCCAGGGAAATCTGCACAGCCAGTGGGAAAGATAACCCTGGGAGTAACCTTCGAGACAGAAGAAAATTTCAGAAGCGAGTTCATATGCTTCGAAGTGCTGAAATTCCAAAGCCCGTATCACGCTCTGTTCGGACGAACAGCCTTCGCCAAGTTTATGGCCAGGCCCTGCTACGTGTACCTACAGTTGAAGATATCAGGACCAAGAGGGGTCATCACGGTGCACGGCGATAGAGAAAAACAATAGAGTGTGAGGAAGGAGATGCAGCCTTCGCAGAATCAGCCTGTGCTGCTGAAGAGCCAAAGAGCTATAAGTCACAAATGGACCCTAACGACATGAGCGTGGTCACCACGCCATCCACCGAACCACTGATACGTCTCAAACGTATCTATAATTTCTGATGTTCCATGTTGATATTATACCAATTGTTACATGTTTTATATACACTTCATAGCATTTTTATGCATTTATTGGACTAACCTATTAACAAGATGGCACAGTGCCTGTTTCTGTTTATTATGTCTGTGTATTGCAGAAAAGGCCCGAAAACCAAAGTGCTCAGAAAAATCCAGAAAAATTACAGAAATTCTATTTCGTCCGAAGACCCATGGAGCCACAAGGGCAATTCCAGCGGAGGCCCACAGCCCCCACACCATAGGCCCGCATGGTCAGAGGGGGGGTCGCGCCGTGGTGTGGTGTGGCCGCCTCGGTCACCTCCTCGCGATGCCCTTTGGACTATATATTGCCTCCGCAGTGCAAACCCTAAAACAATCGACGATTTCTCCAGAAGAGTTCCGTAGCTCCGCCGCCACCAAAAACCCTAATTCGGGGGACAGAAGTCTCTGTTTCGGCACCTTGCCGGGATGGGGAATTGCCCCGGAGCCATCTCCATCGACGCCACCGCCATCTTCATCGCCGTTGCTGCCTCCATGATGAGGAGGGAGTAGTTCTTCATCGGGGCTGAGGGCTCATGCCGGTAGCTATGTGGTTTATCTCTCTCTCCCATGGTGTGATCTTTATGTGATCATGAGCTTTGTAATCTAGTTGAATCCATAGATGTTACTCTTCATTATCTTATATGCTACTTGAGTGGTTTTATTAATGTAAACTCCGGAGTCACCTTTGTCCCATGGTGCGAAGTTGACAGTGTGCGCACCGTGTGTGGCTCTTAGGCTAAAGATTACAGGAATACTTATCAGGAGTTATTATTTGTGTTGGATGTCTCTACGAAATTGTGGTGTTTGTCTAGTACTACTAGTCAGCAACCCGTGCATCCGCACGGGCTTACAGTAAAAATCTATTAGTTTAGGAAAATTTTGGGTCGTATGCATGGAAGCGTGATTTCACATGATAATAATTTGTGGCAAATGACCATATTATTACAAATTTACAATAGCTCACATGTTTCTTAGTTTCTCTTATCACATGGTAGAGAAATCAAACTGTAGGGATAACTTTAGAAGTTCATTAGAGAAAACAGAGATGGCCAAATGCAAACAACTGTTTCCATATATAAACTAATTCGTGTGCAACAAATAGTACTTCTGATCTGATCATATTAGATAAAGATTTATGGATTTGACAGGGCGTAATGCATTTTTTGTTAACCATGGTTTAATGTGCATGTGTGTGTTACCTACTTAATTAACCAACAAAGCCACCAAGTTATTTTGGGTAACTTTCTTCATCACAACTAATCCTTTCTAGAAGCAATTGTTGGTTTGCCTGTCCTCGGCTTCAGAAACATTCTATTTAAAAGAAACAATATGTCCTCCTACATGTATTATGCCAGAACCATGTGTACCCGCTGCACATTGGCATAATCAGACTCATGACCCTTATATTGACAGTTGTCTTGGTGTGATTTGGTTAAGAGCTCGCCAAAAATAAATTGACAGATAATTACTGGGATTAGGAAGATCAGGGTGTTAGTTTCTAACACTTAGAAATGTTGGGGCTTTTTTATCATCATGCTTTTAGATATGGAGAGATTTGAAGACTTTTTTTTTAGTTATGGGGTTTCTCTTATGGCTTTTTTTATGATGGTGTAGCAATGAAGTTGTTGTACTAAAATTAATATTCTTATTAATGTCGTGTTCATATTTACTGGACGTTGTGTTACTGCATTGTTGCAATATTTCAGCCCTTTTTTTATCTAATGGTTCACTGTAGTAATTTCATTCTATAGTGCAGGAGGCGTCAAATCTGATGCATAAGGCCCTGATAATTCTTCGGAGTTGATCCTAAGTATTATAACTTGGTCATATGGATGGTTCATTTATTTTAAATCGGCGTGATAATTTATAGGTGTCTAATTTTGGGGATGATCATAAGATAGGTCAGATTAAGATAATCTGCATTGTGAGATAAAAATGTTACGTACATCTAACATTGAACGGTTAAAGCTATTGAAAAAACTAACCTTCTCAAATGAAATATGCAGTCGAATTGGTAATTGTTGAGTTCCTCCTTGCCTCTCCACCCTTACATGCTGCGCACCTACATTGGTTCAAATGCTAATTAGTTCAATAACATATGTGCTGTTTCAGAGTGAAAGAGCATAATAATCTTAGATGCAATAGCACACAAACCTTGAGCGCGGCAGCTTGCAGGCCGAGCTATATGTAGCTCGGTTTTCAAAAAAAAGTTGAATCCATATTTTTTTAGTGTCAAAAACTTCGAAACAAAATCCTAGATGTAGATAAAGCCGAGATACTACTGTCTAAAGTTCAAAGGAAAAAATGTAATATTCTGGGCTACACGAAAAGGACAAATCTGACAAATTTTCATTTTTTTGACTGTGTACTGTTCACCAATCTGCCTATTTGTCTTTTTTCCCAGGTAAAAATACAATGAAATTTTCCTTTAAACTTTACACAGTGATAGATCTTGACCTTATCTACGTTTTGGATTTTATTTCAAATTTTTTGAAACAGAAAATTGAATAATCATTTTTTAAACCGGCTTATATGTAGCTCGGCCTCCATTTGGAGTTTCCGACAAACATTTCCTTTGATACATAGTAGCATATTATTATAATTATATTTTCAAAATTGCTTCAAAGAAATTAAGAGAGTCACATGAAATCTATTGAATAACTATTTGCTAATATTAGGAGCATCACCACGTATTGTTTAGATAATAATATAAAAGCTATATGTGCTTTGGCACATGCATCTGCCACCCTAAATCATTGGAAGTAGTACGTACAAAATTAATTGCTCAGTGTAACAAATTAGCCATGAAGATGTGATAAAATCAAACCTGAGAGCATGCAGACATGCATGCAATGATGTGCAAAAGAAATACCGGATGATCAATCCAGCCTGATAGCATGCATGCCCGCAGTTTACTCACCTGAGATTTATTCGATCGATCGAGGCAGTTGGGTGACGCTACTACCGAGGTTATCCAGCATCTTCTGAATCTGATTCAAATAGGATTAAAAGGAGATCAGTGCATAATGGAGACTACGATCCTGCAGTCGGATCCTGGGGTGTAGAGCAGCGCACAAATTATGCTACCGCACACAGAGGTTCATCGCGCACGGCAAGAAGGAAGCGACCTTTTCCTACCTGGATCGATCCCTCAGTTCAACTGAACCTATACAGACAGAACGTGATCACGGGCGGCTATAAATCACTTCGCTATGAGAAGCTAGTACAGAACGTTGTGACGGCGGCAAGAAATCTCACCGCCATGAGATTGGGCGAGACGTTTATTTGATTGGAATCATTCTTTTTCGTCCGTTTTGTACGGAAGGAGATGGGGAGACGCACGTCATGCGGGCGGCGGAGGAGGTACCTACTTAATCAAAAGGGCTAATTAATATGGAGGATACGGGATTCGCACTCACGGCGAGTAGATTGTGTTAAAGAGTCATGCGTGACGCTCGGGCTACAGATTAAATCCGACGGCCTTAGACAAATTACATCTGGATCGTACGGATAAAACTTGTTAATCTCTAGGATTAACGTGGAAGCTCGTACGGTGCCTCCAATTAGTAGATATAAGATTTTAGGGCGCTCAAGTTGACAGTGTGGGGTTCCCTAGATGTGGAATGCGACTTTAAGGTGTGCTTTTATACCTACGCAGTGGATTGGTGTTCGTTGTCCAACGAGAGAATAATTCAGAGTAGCATAGTGAAGAGTAAATATCTATGTATTCAATTATATTATTATTGTTGAGAGTGTCCATAGTGAAAGTATGATCCCTAGGCCTTGTTTCTAAGCATCGAAACACCGTTTACAACCAGTTCGTACATGTTTGCTTGCTGCCATTTTTATTTCAGATTGCAATTACCACTTATAATCATCCATATCACTTGTATTTTAATATCTCTTCGCCGAACTAGTGCACCTATACATCTGACAAGTGTATTAGGTGTGTTGGGGACACAAGAGACTTCTTGTATCTTAATTGCAGGGTTGCTTGAGAGGGATATCTTTGACCTCTACCTCCCTGAGTTCGATAAACCTTGGGTGATTCACTTAAGGGAAACTTGCTGCTGTTCTACAAACCTCTGCACTTGGAGGCCCAACACTGTCTACAAGAATAGAAGCGTGCGTAGACATCAAGCTATTTTCTGGCGCCGTTGCCGGGGAGGTAAGGTAAAAGGTACTCACATCCTCCGTCTACTAAGCTATTTTCTAGCACTGTTGCCGTGTGTGAGTGCTTGAAGGTATTTCCTTTAGATTCTGCAATTATATCTTTTTGTTTCTTGTTTTTATTTCACTAGTTAGGCTTAATGGAAAACAACAAAAAAATTAGAGATCTTTATGAACTTTATATTGAATTAGGACATGATGCTTTTGAAGTGAAAATTAAAAAACCTATGGAAATTTGTTTGCATAATAGTGGTAACAATGTTATTAGCATGAATTCTTTGAACACCATTATTGCTAATGCTATGGAAAAGTCTAAGCTTGGGGAAGGTTTTGATAAAATGATCTTTTTAGTTCCCCAGCTTTGGAGGAGAAAATTTGCCTTGATAATACTTTGTCTCCCATATGTGATAATTCTAATGATGCTTGTGATATTCTAAATCCACCTACTGAAAGTATTCCTTTTGAAATACCTATGGAAATTGTTGAAAAGGTTATGGATGAACGTTATGCAGGGGATGGAACAGTCCATCCACGTGATCACTTGTTGAAACTTACAGAACTTTGTGAGTTGTTTAAGGTTGCAGGTTATCAAGAGAAATGCCATGAAGAAATTATTTCCATTGTCACTTAAGGACAAAGCAAGGAGTGGTATGAGCTACTGGATGATCCTCATCATTCGGAGTGGAAGGAGCTTGAATCTCTCTTTTACTCTAAATTTTATCCTCCTTATGAAATGCATTTAGATAGGAATTACATTTATAATTTTTGTCCTCGTGATGGAGAAAGCATTGCTCAAGCTTGGGGAGACTGAAAATATTAATACTCAAATGTCCTAACCATGGGCTTCCTGAGGAAATAATTGTTACTAATTTTTATGCAAGGCTTTCAGGTCATTGCAAGGATTATCTAGATGCCTGTTCAGAGGGTTCTTTCACAAGTAAGAAGGTTGAAGCTAAGTGGGATCTTCTTGAAACAATTCAAAGCAATACTGAAGATTGGGAGAACGACAAAGGTAAAGAATCAGGTATAAACTATGAGTATGATTGCATTAAGTCTTTCGTTGAAACTGCTAGTTTTCAAGAGCTTAGTGCTAAATATGGTCTTGATCCTCAAATTATTGTTGATTATTGTAGAGCCTTTGCTTCTCATATTAATGTTCCTAAAGAAAATTGGGACATGTATCATGAACCTTTTAAAGACACTTGCATGAAAAATGAAATTGTTATTAATGATTGCAATAAACATGCTCAAACTTCTGAAAATACTATTTCTTATAAGCATGTTAATTTTTGTGGAGCACTTAGACCTTGTGAAAAGAATCAAATCGAAGAAGAATATTGTATCCATCATAGGAATGAAAAAACTAGAACGTGGTACAAGGCTCTAAGTGATTTGCTGAAAAAGTGTGTGCCCTCTATCCTTTTATTTGTGAACTTTGCTATAAAGAGGGTCATTTCGAATTCCAATGCTCAGGTTCTAATAAGGATACTGCGAGAGACTTTTGTGATAACATGATCACTCCTAATCAGCATGATGAACTTACATTATTTTTGGGGTGTGAAGAGTTATCAAGAAAAACTTCTTCGTTAGATATGAGTGCTTTTGATATGAATAGCGTGTTGCATGGATGTCATCTCTATTGTGTTAATAATTGCCATGCCAACACTTACATACAAAATATTAAAAGATGGATCGACTTTACCAAAATATGAAAGGACTAATGTTTGTTTTACTCTTATTAATGAAAAAGAGGAATCCTCCCAAGTTTCTTCTATTGTTTCTAACAATAAACCAGGGTATGTGGAGAAGCCTCCTTTCAAGCCTCTCCCTCCTAAAAGGGAAAGAAGAAGAAGAAGAAGAAGAAGAAGAAGAGAGGAGTAAAAGGAGAGAGGAAACGGTATCTTCCCCTAAGCATGTTGCTCCTATTATAGTTGTTGCTGATGAGTCTGAATTCGATGATGATCCTATGCCTGTTACTTATAGTAGTGATCATGATTGGGAAAAGCACACTACTTTTGATATTGAAAATCTTTGGGTACCAATTCTGAAAATGATGATGTTAATAATTGCTATACTATTAGTACTATCCATGTTCCTTCCAATGATGATATGGAAAGCTCTAAGCTTGGGGATGAGGTGTTTGAAAATCCTTTTGCTAGTAATAATTTATATTTGAAACCTCTCCTCCTAGTGATGTTTTTGAAAATCCTTTTGCTACTGATGATTATATATTTGAGACCTCTCCTTCTAGTAAAAATGATGATGATATGTTTACAAATGAACACACTTTGGAAGATAACTATTCTATTGCTTATGATGATACTATGCCTCCAGTCTTTGATAATTATTATAAAGATAACTATGACATAGGCTATAATTACAATCATCCTCATGAAACTTGTCATAATTATAGAGGGATTTCCAAAACCATCCCTCTAATATACAACTTGTCTATCATGTTCGAGTTCTTTATGATGATCCTACTCCCATTGTTATTAATAAGAAGGACTTTGCTTATGTGGAAAATATTGATACTTTTATGCATATGGATCATGTAAGAATGTTTCATGTGATGGTTATATTGTGGATTTTATCAATGATGCTACTGAAAGTTATTATGAGAGAGGGAGACATGACTTCATATATCTCAATAATATTAAGTCTTCTCTCTTTATGTTGAAATTTTTGAAGTTCACTTGTTTTGCCTTCCTATGCTAGTCACTTTGTGCTTTATTGATTTATTTTCTTACAAGATTCCTTTGCATAGGAAAGTGTTAGACTTAAATGTTTTATATTGCTTCTTGATGCTCTCTTTATTTCAACTCTTATACATATGAGAGCATCATCAAAATTATCATGCCTAGCTAAAAGGCTTAAAGAAAAGCGCTTATGGGAGACAACCCATTGTTTTATTTCTGCAATTTTTCTTTTATTTTTGAGTCAAGGAGTTGTTTACTTCTGTAACAATTCCTTTGTATCTTTATTTATCGCATTGTTGTGCCAAGAGCCTCTAATAGGAAGATGATGCTAGATTTGGATTTCTGCGCAGGAACAGATTTCTGCTGTTCACCGTTTTACTTCTGTAAAATCACAGAAAAATTATTTAAATCTGCAAATTTTTGTGCGTGATCCTCAGATATGTACGCATCTTTCGTTAGTTTTGCGTTTTTCGATCTGAGCAACGTAAGTGCCTCGAAAAAATTCGTCTTTACAGACTGTTCTGTTTAGACAGATTCGTCTTTTATTTTTCGCATTCTCTCTTTTACTAGTGTTGAGTGGAATTCTTTTTTGGGTGAAGAGCTTCACATAACATCAGTGGCAGTAGTTAATGTTAAAAGTAACGGTCATGTTTGTGTCCTTATAGAACATGTGAGTTTTTGATTGTGCACTAACCCTCTAATGAGAATTACTCTGAGTTTGGTGTGGCGGAAGTTTTCAAGGGTCAAGAGAGAAGGATGATATAATGTGATCAAGAAGAGTGAAGAGCTTAAGCTTGGGGATGCTCCCATGGATCACCCAGCATATTTCAAGAAGACTCAAGCGTCTAAGCTTGGGGATGCCCAAGGCATCCCCTTCTTCATCAGCAACTTATCAGGTCATCTCTAGTGAAACTATATTTTAATTCTTTCACATCATATGTGCTTTACTTGGAGCGTCTGTGTGCTTTTATTTTCAGTATTTTATTTTTCATATGGTCAACTTGATTGGACCCTAGCATTCTTGATTGGGAGAGAGACACGCTCGCTTTTTCATATGAATACTCCTATTCTTCACTTATACTTGTTGAGTATTCTTGTCTAGCTATTGCTATGCTTTTAGCTCCTGTTTTTCATGCATCTCTTGTTCAGAGCTGTTAGTTCTTTTAGAGAAAGTACTCTCTTGCTTCACTTATAATTGTTTGGAGAGTTTATGTTGAAATAAGTTGATTGGTGTTTGGTTGGAACAGAAAATGTTGCATGTGGTAGATGGTATAATGGAAAAGCTTACATATTCTTGTAGATCACTGTATTGGATAATTTGATACTTGTCAATTGTTTTGAGTTATCAAGTAGTTCATGTTTAAGCTTTTGTATCATGTAGTTAAAACCTATTAATGAAGAACTACCGTAAAGCTCGTTGAAATTTGGTTTGCATGATTGGTATCTCTAAGGTCTAGATATTTTCTAGTAAAAGGGTTTGGTTAACAAGGAAGACAGTGTAGAGTCTTATAATGCTTGCAATATGTTTTCATATAAGTCTTGCTGTGTCGGTTGATATCCTGTGTTTGCTTCAAATAATCTTGCTAGCCTAAACTCTGTACTGAGAGGGAATGCTTCTCGTGCATCCAAAACCTTGAGCCAAAATCCATGCCATTTGTGTCCACCATAACTACCTATATGTGGTATTTCCTTGCCACTCCAAGTAAATTTTTCATGTGCTACCTTTAAACTATTCAAAACTATTACTCCTTTTTGTGTCAATGTTTACCAAGCTCATGAGGACGGGGTGGATGTCTTTATGTCACCTGTCAAACAGACTTTACCACCGGACTAGCGGCATATACATCCGCTTATCCATTAATTTTGCAAAAAGAGCTGGCAAATGGGGTGCCCAGTCCCAATTAATTACAACTTTAACCGCTTAATTCTCTTCACATTTTTGCCCTGATTTATCAGTCAAGCAATGACAAACAGTGAAATATCTGCATGTGTAAACAAAAGAGAAAGAGGGATGATCTGCCTTGCTGGTAGAAATAACGTCATTCATGGGAGCCGCTCTTAAAAGTCTGGTTGGCAGGGGTCATATTGTACTTTCCATTTTCTGATTCGTTGACAATTAACAAACACCTCCCAAAACTTATTTTTACTCTCTTTATGATTTCAAAAACTTAAAAAGCTCTAGCACATGATTTAATCCCTGCTTCCCTCTGCGAAGGGCCTTTCTTTTACTTTCATGTTGAGTCAGTTTTCCTACTTCTTTCTATCTCAGAAGCAAACACTAGTGTCAACTTTGGTGCAACAATTTTTATTTGCTTGTATATTGCACTTATTATATTGCTTTGTGTTGACAAATATCCATGAGATATATATGTTGAAAGTTGAAAGCAATTGTTGAAGCTTAAATCTTCCTTTGTGTTGGTTAAATACCTTTTACTTAGAATCTATTGCTTTATGAGTTAACTCTTATGCAAAACTATTAGATGCTTGTCTCGAAAGTACTATTCATGAAAAGTTTTTGCTTATATGATTCAGTTGTTTGGTAACAGCCCTAAGTTTCAAACCCTGAAAACCCGAGTAAAATTTTTGCGTTTGCATTTCATGCATCATAGCATTCATCTTAACTTGCTAACTACACACTAATTGGTTTGGCACCAATTACAAACCAATGCCAAACTTGATTCAACAAATCTCAAAACAATGAAGGCACTAAAAACTTGCAAAACAAAATACTTTGACTTCTTATATTTGTCAAGGAAGTTCCAAGAGCTCAAAACAATATGTTGCCCTTGATTTAAAATTTCTAAAGTAATAACATTTGGAATTTGAGAAAAATGCTCTATTTTAAGGCTATGAACAAATGTGGTCAAAAACATTTTATTTGGAGACACCAAAATTTGTGGAGCTACTAAATGACAAGGGGAGCATCCCCAAATTATTTCATAATTTTTGGAAGTGTTCAAATGCCTAAATTAATTCAAAAACAGTGCTGGGTCTTCTAATCCAGTACTGAAAAGGACTTTTCGGTAAATACGAAAATGCAGCCAGGGGCCTCTTTGTAAAGTCACCATCCCCTTCCTCTGTAGCGACCGGGAAGCCCGAGCTCTTGCTCCCGCCGAACCAGCACCACGCCATGCGCTCCCCTGCTTCCCCTGGACCGTGTGAAGAGCAGTGGAGCACCCAGCGGCAGTCCTCTCTCTCTCCCCGTGGTTTTTCCCCTTTTCCTCGCTCCCCATTTCCCTCTCCCCGAGCTTCCGAAGCTCAACCATGGCCGCCGCCTAGCGCCGAGGCTGTGGTCTTCCCCGAGCGAATCGAAGCAGACCAACCGCTCCGCCGCGTCGCCTGCACCTTCTCCGCCCGAGGAATCGACCGGAGACGTCGAGGATCGACGCCGCGATCCTCTTCTTCCTCGCGACCGTCCGAGCGCCGCCGCACCCGATTTCCTCGCCGTCGCTGCACCCTCGGCCTCGACGTTGCTCCATCGACTCGAGGGTGAGCACCCCGTGCCGTAGAACCTCGTCCCCTCTCCCCTCTCGCGCTGCTTCGCGCTGCTCGTTGTAGCTACTGTTGCCGTCGCCGAAGTTCCGTCGCCGTCGCCTGGAATATCGTGTACAGAACCCAGTTTTTCTCTTCGTCGGAATTAGCTCGGAACACATCCGGAATTCCGGATGGCCGGAAAATTCTGGGTATCTAACAACCTCGTTCCGACAGGATCCAGTATGTATTGCGCTTTCCCGGATTCAACTCGGAACCAACTCGGAAAATTCCGAGTAATTCGGAATTCCGGAGTAATTCTGAATTTTCCAGTACCTAATAAAATTCCTGATTTATTTCTTTCCAAATCTGGACAACTAGTTTAATTGTTGTTTTATGTAATTATCAAAAGGACATATCCAAAATGAAATTTAGAAAAGCAATAACTTTTTAGTTGTTGATCCAAAATTTGCAATTGAGGTATCAAAGTGTTCAGTAAGACAAACCCTAACATTTTTTACATCATATTCATGCATGTTGGTACTAATTAAATTCTGAACAATTTTGAAAACTTGCTAAAGCTATAGAAACTTTGAAAATGCTTATCGAATTCAATTCTTATAGGAAAAATGCAAACAAGGTACCAAAATTCTTAGAAAATTAAGGCCTATCCAATGGTACCAGTGCCATGCCTCTTTGAAGCTTAGTTTGGTACGGTATATGGAAGGTTAAAAATGCTTCCTTGTTTAGATTGTGAAGGTTTAATCCTAATTTTGCTGAAAACAAATATGGTACCCCCCCCCTTTTTAAATTGTTAAGTGGACCCTAAGGGTAATTTAAATGCATCAATATGACATATCATCATTTTTGTATGCATTGCACAATTGCCATGTGTTGATTGTTATTTTTGCTTTCCGGTGTTGTTTGCTCTCCGATAGATCACGAGTTCGGAGTTGAGCATCATTACCCCGACGAGCAGTTTGACTACTCCGTTGAACAAGGCAAGCGTAATCCCCCCTCTGAGCATATCTTATCCTATGTTCCGCAAATATTTTCTCCACTATAATATTGCATGCGGTTCCAAATGTCAATTTTATTGGATTAGAGTATCCTATAGTTGCATTAAGTTTCCGATGCCAATACCTGTTTCCCTCCTATTATCCATAGGATTATATTGTTGGCCTGAAATACTTAACTATGCTATGTTGTTGCTTAGCCATGCTTAGTTAAATGCTTAGCTGTCCGATGGATGGTTCATGTTGGAAACAGGTGATGAGATAAATGGTTGATGGTGGAGGAATTGTGGAGACAGGTAATAAAATGCTTAAAGGTGGGGCTGAGAGGCCACTTTGGTATGGTGGTGTTTTGTCTCACTCTCGCCGCCTAGGTGCGAGTTCTTTACCTCTTGAACCAAGACTGAGCGTGCAACCATGCGTGAGGCCTATGCAATTGCAGGAACCCTCATAGACTAAATAACTCGGGCGGGACTAGCCAGGGTCCTCTAGTTCGGGCTTCCATTTGCGCGTGCGTTGGGATGGTGGCCAAGACTGAGATGAGGATGGTGGTGTTAGGAAAATGAGTGGCCACGGGGCAGGTGTTGTGATCCGCTGCTCCGTCCTCACTGATGTTCCTGGTTAGTCCTTAACGAGGGAGAAGTCGACACCGCTCCCACCCAGCCGGCTTTCCAAGGAAGAGAGCTAATTGTACAGGTAATGGGCCGGACGGTACGCGTGGCAAACATTGTACACCCCTGCAGGGTAAATCTTTTCGAAAAGCCGTGTCCGCGGTTATGGACGACTTGGGAAAGGACGATAAGATCATAGAATAACTTGAACGGAATGATTAAAACCTGGGTACTAAAGGTACCACTCAAGAATGCAAGGTTGACTTCCTCGAGGGTGATTCGGGGAGGTGCCTTTGATGAACAGGTACAGTGGTTGATGAGGGTTGATGTTGAGAAAGGTGATCAAAGAGAAGAGTCACTCCTTACCTCTTTTAAAAATACTCTGAATAGTCGATGCCATTGAGTTATGTTTTCATAAATAAAATCAGCTTTATGCAAAACAGCCAAAAAACCTTGAAAGCCTCATCGAGCTAATGCTCTATATATAATCTTGCGAGTTCGTCGAACTCAACGTCGTTTGTTTTGTTTCAGAGGAGGACTTCACCGACCTCGAAGGTGGGTTCTTTGTGGACGTCGACGAGTAGTCTGGGGTTCCCAGGTGGCAGCTTGGGACATCCGGAACAGCTGGCCCTGGATGTTTATTTGTAGGCCTCTTAGGCCATAATTTGGTTCTTGTTGTTTAGAACAACCTAATTCGCTTCCGCATGTTGTACTGTTGGGTCTGTGACCTCTGGTTGTATTTTGCTATCTTTCTCTATGATAAGAGTTGAACTATAATGATTTGTGTCGTAGAGTCTGTGATGTGCCAGTTGTTCCACAAGTCTTGATCTCTCTATTATGCTTTGATAGTTGAGCCTGTGTTAAGGCATCAATCGGGTGTTGCGTTGCCGGTGATCAATTCCGAGCAACGCCTGCCAAAGGTTTTGGCCGGGGATTGGTAAACCCGTAACCTCCGGTTGTATCGCTTAACCGGTGACACTCAGCATCACTGTATAGCAGTCGGGTCAGGGCGCTACATGTTTGCTCATTATCTACTTGCTAGCAAACTATAGACCATTGACCTGGATCACTTCATTCATAACATGTGCTTTATAATACTATTTGATCAAGATTATGATTGTAGCATATCACCTCAGAAATTATTTTGTTTTTATCATTTTACCTACTCGAGGACGAGTAGAACTAAGCTTGGGGATGCTTGATACGTCTCAAACGTATCTATAATTTCTGATGTTCCATATTGATATTATACCAATTGTTACATATTTATATACACTTCATAGCATTTTTATGCATTTATTGGACTAACCTATTAACAAGATGCCACAGTGCCAGTTTCTGTTTATTATGTCTGTGTATTGCAGAAAAGGCCCGAAAACCAAAGTGCTCGGAAAAATACAGAAAAATTACAGAAATTCTATTTCGTCAGAAGACCCACGGAGCCAGAAGGGCAATTCCAGCGGAGGCCCACAACCCCCACACCATAGGCCCGCGCGGCCAGAGGGGGGCCGCGCCGCGGTGTGGTGTGGCCGCCTCGGTCACCTCCTCGCGACGCCCTTTGGACTATATATTGCCTCCGCGGTGCAAACCCTAAAACAATCGATGATTTCTCCAGAAGAGTTCCGTAGCTCCGCCGCCACCAAAAACCCTAATTCGGGGACAGAAGTCTCTGTTTCGCCTTGCCGGGATGGGGAATTGCCCCCGGAGCCATCTCCATCGACGCCACCGCCATCTTCATCGCCGTTGCTGCCTCCCATGATGAGGAGGGAGTAGTTCTTCATCGGGCTGAGGGCTCATGCCGGTAGCTATGTGGTTTATCTCTCTCTCCCATGGTGTGATCTTTATGTGATCATGAGCTTTGTAATCTAGTTGAATCCATAGATGTTACTCTTCATTATCTTATATGCTACTTGAGTGGTTTTATTAATGTAAACTCCGGAATCACCTTTGTCCCACGGTGCGAAGTTGACAGTGTGCGCACCGTGTGTGGCTCTTAGGCTAAAGATTACAGGAATACTTATCATGAGTTATTATTTGTGTTGGATGTCTCTATGAAATTGTGGTGTTTGTCTAGTACTATTTTAGGGCGCTCAAGTTGACAGTGTGGGGTTTCCTAGATGTGGAATGCGACTTTAAGGTGTGCTTTTATAGCTCTACGCAGTGGATTGGTGTTCGTTATCCAACGAGAGAATAATTCAGAGTAGCATAGTGAAGAGGAAATATCTATGTATTCAATTATATTATTATTGTTGAGAGTGTCCACTAGTGAAAGTATGATCCCTAGGCCTTGTTTCTAAGCATCGAAACACCGTTTACAACCAGTTCTGCTACATGTTTGCTTGCTGCCATTTTTATTTCAGATTGCAATTACCACTTATAATCATCCATATCACTTGTATTTTAATATCTCTTCGCCGAACTAGTGCACCTATACATCTGACAAATGTATTAGGTGTGTTGGGGACACAAGAGACTTCTTGTATCTTAATTGCAGGGTTGCTTGAGAGGGATATCTTTGACCTCTACCTCCCTGAGTTCGATAAACCTTGGGTGATTCACTTAAGGGAAACTTGCTGCTGTTCTACAAACCTCTGCACTTGGAGGCCCAACACTATCTACAAGAATAGAAGCGTGCGTAGACATCAACCACCAATGAAATTCAAAGCGGCCCAAGACACCAAGCAGATAGATCTTGTTCCTGGCGACTCGTCTAAGCAGACAAGCATCGGAGCACACATGGAAAAAGAACAGGAATGGGCCCTCATCGCTTTCCTTCAGGAAAATAAGGACATCTTCGCATGGAAACCATCAGATATGCCAGGGGTACCAAGAGAATTGGCAGAGCATAGCCTCAACGTGAACCCCGTGGCCAAGCCAGTGAAGCAACCATTGCGGCGTTTCCACGACGACAGGAGAAAGGCGATAGGGGAAGAAATAGCTCGCCTGTTGGCCGCAGGATTCATCACAGAAGTGTATCACCCGGAGTGGGTGGCAAATCCAGTCCTGGTTATAAAAAGAATGGCACATGGCGAATGTGCATTGATTACACCAGTCTCAACAAAGCCTGCCCGAAGGATCCATTTGCCTTGCCACGGATTGACCAAGTGATTGAGTCAACAGCCGGATGCGAGTTGTTATGCTTTCTAGATGCCTATTCAGGCTACCATCAAATCAAGATGAAGAAGGAAGATCAGGAGAAGACATCCTTCATTACACCCTTTGGGGCCTTTTGCTACGTCAGCATGCCCTTTGGATTGAAGAACGCAGGAGCGACTTACCAAAGGTGCATTCAAAATTGCTTGCATGAGCAGATAGGTCGCAACGTTCACGCCTACGTGGACGACATTGTGATTAAATCGCAAGTGTGCCAGGATCTTATCAGCGACCTGGAGAAGACATTCACAAATCTCAAAGATACAACATGAAGCTCAACCCGACGAAGTGCGTCTTTGGAGTACCAGCGGGGAAGCTATTGGGGTTTATAGTGTCAGAAAGAGGCATCGGCCAACCCTGACAAGATAAAGGCTGTAATGGACCTCCAAAACCAGAAAAGATCAAGGATGTACAACGACTTACCGGTTGCGTCGCGGCATTGAGTCGCTTTATATCAAGACTAGGAGAAAAAGCATTGCCTTTGTACAGATTGCTGAAAAAGTCAGATACCTTCGTTTGGGATGAAGAAGCCGACGAAGCTTTAACAGCCCTGAAAAGTCAGTTGACAAATGCTCCAGTTCTGGCGGCTCCAAAGGATAAAGAGCCCATGCTGTTGTCTATAGCTGCAAACTCGTGCTGTAAGCGTCGTGATGGTCGTAGAAAGACAAGAGCCAGGAAAGGAGTACCCAGTCCAAAGGCCAGTGTATTACGTAAGTGAAGTACTCACGGCCTCAAAGCAGCGTTACCCCAATGGCAGAAGCTAGTATTTGGTGTGTTCATGGCGAGTCGCAAGCTGAAGCACTACTTCCAGGAACACCCAATAACTGTGGTCAGCTCAGCACCGCTGGCAGACATCATCCGCAATCGAGAGGCCACAGGGAGAGTAGCCAAGTGGGCGATTGAGTTGGGACCACATCATATAAGTTATGAGCCGCGCACATCAATTAAGTCGCAAGCCCTTGCAGATTTCATCAACGATTGGACAGAAATCCAGTCGCTCCTAGCATGGCGGAAACAAAATACTGGACCATGCACTTCGATGGGTCAAGCAGCTACAAGGCTCGGGGGCTGGAGTTGTACTAACATCCCCCAAGGGAGACAAGCTAAGATACGTGCTTCAAATACACTTCAACTGCACAAACAATGTGGCGGAATATGAGGCATTGCTTCATGGACTCGTATAGCAAAGGAGATGAGCGTTAGTCGCATACGCTGTTTTGGAGACTCAGATTTGGTAGCTCAACAGTCTCTGGAACTGGGACAGTAAGGGAAAATGGCTGCATACAGAAGAGAGGTGGACAGAATTGCTGGACACTTCACTGGATACCAAGTCGAGCATATTGATCGTAGACAAAATGAAGCGGCAGATGCCTTGTCTCGGCTTGGATCCAATAGACAGTCAGTCCCGCCCAATGTTTTCTTGGATGAGTTGCACAACCCATCAGTTAAACCTCCAGCAGAGATTGACATCGCAGAGCCAGAAGATGATTCAACTTTAGTCGCAGCCCTGCATGAACAGCCTGGATGGACAGAGCCATATATGGCATATTTAAGTCGCGGAGTGCTACCAGATGATGAGGTAGAGGCGCGCAAAATAACACGGCGATCCAAGGCCTACACAATAATCAACAATGAGCTATACAAACGCAGCGTTTCAGGGACATTCCAAAGATGTATCACCAGAAGAAGGACGAAAAATCTTGCACGAAATTGCAGGCGATTGTGGCCATCATGCTTCGTCAAGATCTTTGGTGGCAAAGGCGTTCAGACATGGTTTCTTCTGGTTAACGGCGCTAGCAGACGCCGAGCAGATTGTCAGAGTGTGCGATGGATGCCAAAGATGCCAGGCAAGATCATATGCCAGCTCAAGCACTTCACAATACCCATCACATGGCCTTTTGCCGTATGGGGTTTTGACATGGTAGGGCCCTTCAGACGGTCCCCAACGGGAAAAACTCACCTCCTGGTCGTGGTGGACAAATTCACAAAGTGGATAGAAGCAGAACCCGTGGGAGATTGCGAAGCTGAAACAGCAGTCAAGTTCTTGAAGAAGGTCATATTCCGCTTTGGGTATCCCCATAGTATCATCACAGATAACGGGAGCAACACCTCTGAAGGAGCTACACAAATATTTTGTGCAAACAATGGGATAAGGCTGGACCTCACGTCAGTATCACATCCACAGAGCAATGGACAAGCTGAGCGAGCTAACCAGGAAATCCTCCATGGAATTAAGCCGCGCCTTATTGAAAAGGTTGAAGCATCTCCAGGATGTTGGGTGGAGGAATTGCCAGCCGTGCTATGGAGCTTAAGAACAACCCCTAACAGATCCACAGGATTTACACCATATTTCATGGTCTATGGGCAGAAGCGGTTATGCCCAGCGATATCATACATGATTCACCAAGAGTTGCGGCCTATGTCGAAGCAGATAATGAAGCAGCTCGGCAAGATTCGTGGACACACTAGAAGAGGTCAGAGACTTGGCAGCATCAAGGTCAGCGGTATATCAGCAAGACTTGCGACGCTATCATGCCAGACGCATCAAAACCCGCACCTTTCAAGAAGGAGACCTAGTGCTGCGACTCAAGCAAGACCACAAGGGAATGCATAAGCTATCCTCTCCATGGGAAGGACCCTATATCATCAGCAAGAACCTAAACAATGGATCATACTATCTGCTGGATGTGAGGGAAGAAAGCAGCGATCGCCATGATTTCGAGGATCGTCTAGAGCGCCTCGCCCTTGGAACGTCGCGCAACTGCGACCGTACTACACATAAAAAAAGCTAATCAGAGCTAAGCATCATCTTTTCCAGCTGCATATAGCTGAGTATCATCACAGCCACTAAGGGCTCCAGCTTCAAAATTGGTCGCCACTTAGGCGCGACCTGAAACACCTGTATCAGAAATCGGCCGCCACCTAGGCGCGGCCGTACCTTATGTATCAAAAATCGGCCGCCACCTAGGCGCGGCCGTATGTCTCAAAAAGGGATCGCCACCTAGGCGCGATCCAACCCTATGTATAACACTCGGTCGCCACCTAGGCGCGACCTTATGTGTCATCATAATCAAAGCTGCTTATAGCTATATATCATTATTGTTTCTTGGGGGCTTTGTTACCCTGAAACAGCCAACTTACTGGCAATTATCAAATTTACCTTAAGTTGGATTGCAACTTGCATTATGCGGCCAAAGTACTGGGGTGTGGCGTCAATCGAGCTTGATTGCCTATCATGGCCGCTCTCGACCCTGAACACACATGTTCCTAGGAAATACTGAGTCGCGCAAGTGCCCACTTAAAGGATTCAGACAGACCTAACTAGAGGTCAACTAATGTACTGCTTATAGTACGGAAACACCAATTGCAATTGCTTATATCTTAACAATTGTTTTATCTATGATATCAAGTTACAGTGACGATCTTCAAAACCTTCTGAGAAGAATTGAGATGATTATCAAGTCACATCAGCTCAATCCTTGGGGCTACAACATATTATCATCAAAATTTTGAAGATTGATCATCATCAAGTTCTGAAGCTATCAAGCTACTTTGACAAAGTAAGAAGCTCACGAAGTCAGATGCATCTTCCAGGTCGCCTCAAAAGTGCGAGTAAAAGCCAATCCAACGTGGTCATGAGTCGCAAAGCAAGGAAGTGCAAGCCAGGAAGAGAAAAGTGTAGCCTAAACGTTCAAGGAACCCTTCAAGATTAAGAAAACATATCAAGATATCCCATGAAGTTCAGGCTACACTTGGGGGCTAATGTTGGGGAATAATTAACCCGCGACTTATTCAAAACCAAAACAGTGACTTCATCCTCATGATCACGCTATTATTGGGCCACGTAAAGATGGGCTAACCTAGGATCATGGCCTACCAAAGGAAGGCTCCAGAAGGTCGGCGTTAACTTGCCTAGAAAGACAACAAGACAATCGACTTCGTGTAGAACTCTTGTAACCTGACGAGTCTCTGTGTATATAAAGATGACTCGCATGACTTAGACGGGGACAAGCTCTCAAACCCTAGTTCATACGGCAGGTACCGAGATCGGATCGCCTCCATTGTAACACCTCATATATCATATGAATACCAATTTAGGGTAGGTAGGAGTACGTCTTTACGTCACATTGAGGGGCCGAACCTGGGTAAATCTGTGTTGATCTTTGTTCCTGCGATCCCAAGCTCGGAGACGATTGACTCGCGCAATCCCACACCTATGAAGTCATCTATGACATCTGACATGACAAACCCACGACAGCTGGCTATAACTTTTTTTTGGAGGGAAATACTAGCTATAACTAGGTCCAGATTTTGCACTGGGCCTTGCGTGTCTGAAACTGGTCATGGATTGAGCCCAGGAGCGAGTTACGGCCCAGGAGCTAGCCCACGAGCGAGTCCAGTCTCGCGCTCGCGCTGAGGAAATCGGTCGCGTTGACTGCCGCTGGGGACGACACAGCAGCGGCGCCGCTCTATGGTCCTATCCTTTAATATTTGCATACTTCGGATTTCACTATTTTTGTACTTCTGATTTTTGTTCTTTGCACTTCGAAAGTTTTTTAATTCTTTTTTTTTGTATTTTGACTTTCCGAATTTTATATTTTGGCTTTCAGTTTTTAATACTTCCGGTTTCAGTGTACTTGTGCTTCAGGGTTTTGTACTTCAAAAAAATTATACTTTGAAACTTGTGTAGTTTCAAAAAAAAAAATTGGATTATTTTTGTACTTTTTGTTGAATAAAAAACGAGCCTTCAGTGCGAAAAGCAAGTGCGATAGGCTTGTACTTCCGTATACTGGTACGTGCAGAGCGATCCTCGCTCGCTCTCGCTCGCACACGGAAGGCCCAACGCGAGAGGCTCGTGCGGGAAGCTGCCTCAGAACAACATGTGTCGTAAGTATGCTCGTCGGTAGGGCCCGACCTTGGCCAAGGGAGACCTTTTCCTAGTTCTACCCAATTGGATTCATTACATCGAACAAAGGAATTCTGTGTACAAGTAAAAAACAGTAAGGAAATATGCGTAGATCAGTTTTTCAAACCCGGTCGTGGCTGGTCTCAAAATTTCAGGTGTGGATCACTCCCTTACTGTGCAAAGTCTTCTGACGCAGTGGCGGAAGCAGGAAAAAATTGGAGGGTGGGCACACTAAAAAAAAAATTTGCACGACAATTAATTGTTGTCAAATGAACAATATAAATAGCGAATCGATTCATGACGTTGTAGTATATAATGCATATGTTTAAAATTTGCGTGACCCCAATGCAAAATAGTTCAAACACATGTAAAATGCATCAGCCCCCACTAACGATGGTTTCAACTGTGGGGCATTGCTCCTAAACGGACGCATAGAGGGCCGACTAGGTGAACGCTCTCTCTACTCTAGCGACAGGAAAAGGCAAAGTAAGGCTCATAAGGCAAACTGGGCCGTGATATTGGGGTATACAGAACATTTCTCAGATTTCTGGGTGGGCCACGGCCCCACCAGCCCGCCCCTATGTCCGCCCATGCTGACGTACATCAACCTTGCATCGGAATTTACATCACCCTGACGTCACATCGGACCAAATCTAAAAACAAGAAACCCTATGCCCAGAGCAGATCAGAAACAAGGAACCACAAACTCCGCAAAAAAAGAAAACAACGAACGAGAGCATTTGTCCACCTGCCATCTGCCGAAACAATTGCAAATTATACTGCCCTACACTCCGTATGGTTCATTGCGCCCGCCCAACTGTGCGCCGCTGCCACAAAACCTGGCCTACGGTAGTCCACCGAACGAACGGGAGTGAGAGGGCCGCCTAGCCAAACAGTAACCCGAACCCCGGGTGCAGACACATTGGACGTCGACGTGTTCTTACGTGCCCTGAACGAGCCATTCCCTAGTTGACAAGCCACCTGCAATCCAGGCTAGGGATATAAATGGTTAGGTATGTGGCGCCATATAATCCCACATAAATGCCTTCCTAGTTAACTTTTCCAGGAAACAAAAAATACTTTTGATTTGATGACCGAGATAAATGGGACTATATGTCGCCATATATCTGACCATTTACATCCCTAATACAGGCCGAGACCCCGACCCGAGCAGCTCATGGGCTTCATTTGGTCGTAAATGATGGGACTTTGATTAGCTAGATGCGACTCGCACGAAATTGACTCTGCATGTTGTTGCTGTTTCCTTTCTAGTCAAGCTCAATTGGTGACAAAATGGCGGTTGGTATTTGGCCATGTGTTACATCGCTCTTTTGACTTTGGCCACCACCTTCCCTAGTGACTAGTGTCGTTAGTCTCACACTTCTTTTTCTCGCTTTTAATGCATGATGGGAGTAAATTCAATGTTGGTTTTGAGTTTTGACGTGATTCGCCGTTTTGAGAAGGATAAAATGACCGGTCAAAACAGAAAGCACGACGGTCGACGGCAAGGAAATTCGTACACATTATGAGGCATGCATGTGTATGTTTTTTTTTCACCAAATGAGTCTCACTCGGCAATTCACATAAAAGAAATTGTCTGTGTTTTACAATGTTACTATTAAGTACCACAACACATTGACGAAAAGTGAGTATTTTCGCATATGCTGTACTCAAGGAGTACACATCCGTTCGTAATCGGAAAAGCGGTTGGAAATGCTCAAATCTTTAGCTTGTTTCACAAGATGAGCGCAAAGTACACACTGGTCGTGCCAAGTTACAAAATCACGAGTCACAATATTCTGGCAATCACTTATTCAAGCGGCATCAACCTGGTGACCATCCTCTCTTAAATGGATTCCTTAGTTTGGAAACACTCGGCTCCCCCAAAGTGCAAGTTCTTCTCGTGACTTGTGATTCAAAGTAGGGTGTGGACGACAGACTGTCTTGATCGGCGATTCGGCGTCGCGTTTGCTGTTTATGTCGCCAATTAAGTGGATGAGACAACTTGTGGACTTGAACGCTTCTGACTGGGGCGGACTCGGCGACATCAGTTCTGGAGGGATCACCTTCCTCATACTCAATCGATGCGAGAAACGTAGCGCGGCAGCGTCGCACTGTGCGTGCACAGTGACGTGCCACATCACTGCGCGTGTGGTCCACACGTACCACTCAAGTCTACCGCCAGCGAGTATGGTTGTCGTAGATGCGTGAACCGCCAGCGAGTAGCGGATGGTTTCAAGTGTACACGGTTTTTTTAGGGAAGTGAGAGAACGACCGCACGCCTCAAGGCTCCTCCATCCATGTCCCTCTCGATGCGATGGCTAGCTCGACGAGACCGTGCCCGCCGCGCTTGGGCTTGGGGCGGCGGGTGCTTTCACTTGGTTGATCGCTCCTCCTCTTCTGCATCCTCCGTTCCAGAGTCAAAGCACCCGTTTCCCCTTCCTCGGCATCTGCCGCGGCTGCTAGCTATGCAGCTCCCGTGCACGTCTCCGGCAGATAAGTGGCCGATCGATTTGGCTCACGAAAAAGTTATCATTTGTCGCCCATGCATCCGACCCTCTGCTTTGAGTCTTCGTCTGTCCGACTCGCCGGGCGTCAGTGTATATATGCTTGATCCTGATCATGGAACGATCGATGCGCATGCATGCATGCACACCAGTATTTCTATGACCAACCGGATATGCGCGCGGGTGTGCATAATAATACCAAAACGAACGTACGTACCGTACCTGTATAACATTCACATATACTCTAGTCTACTACAGTAGTATTGATGAAAGCAAAACCTCAGAATATCAGTTCCTGCACTACAATCCGTTCAGTTAAAGGACAAATATTCTACAGACGATTCCACAGGGAAGGTCGAGAGAAAGATGAAAATAAGAATAAAAAATAGCCCAAGTAATAATCTCAATCCACCTGGACGACTTATTAGAGGGGCATTTACCAATTAAGTACTTAGGCATAAGAAAAGGTTAACCCAGACAGAGTACACCAATCAAATCTCGTAGTCCTAACCGGCCACTCCTCTCCACCGCTCTCTGTTTTGAGAGTCGTACACAACTTCTCCCCTTTCTCGCTGGCGCGCTTCTCGCTTCTCGCCGACGCCGATGCCGCTCGGAGTGGACGAGGCTGCGTTGCCTGGCTTGTATATATTAGCTGTAGACTAGGGTTAGCCTTCGTGCTAGGTTGTGCCTGTATGGCGTCTTCCCCCACCCCCCCCCCCCCCCCCCCCCGCGCTCTTCTCTGCTGGTGCTCTTGCCTAGCACTAGCTGGCCGTCTCTACCTATCTCCGGCGAGCATCCGTGGTGGAAGCTTCATGGGATGGTGGATCCGGCAGAGAGCTTCTTAAATAAAGGCAGATCTAGGCATCTTCGCGTCTTGAGATGTGGTGGCGTGGATTTCTCTCCGGCCGGCCGTGGAGGCGAGGGGAGGGTTTGGTGTCGTCACTTCATCGTCAAATTCGAAGTTGCTGCGCCGAGGTTTGTGGAGCAGGAGTTCTGGTCAGGGCCGGTCCTGGCGGGGGGCGAGAGGGGCGGCCGCCCCGGGTCCAGAATTTTTTGGGGCCCCTCCCAGGTATACGTACACTAGGCCTAGGTATGCGTAAGTAAAAAATGAAAATAAAAAAGACAAATAGCCTAAGAAGGCCGTGGCGTATTGGGCCTTTGTTCCTGCTCGGAAATGATTATCAATCAGATTTGGGACGTTAGATTTATCGATCGAGTGGGATACCTGTTCGCACCTATTCCTCCGATGCGATCAGGCCTGGATATGATACTCCGATCGGAAACACATCTGCATCGCCTCGGCCGCCGCAGCGCAGGCGGCAGCTCGGCTGATTCCATGATTCCATTTCCATCCCGTCTTCTCGATCGTCCAACTCGCCGCGCCGCCAGCAGATGATCAGAAGGTATGTATATTGATTGATCATCTCCTCTTTTTCTCTAGCACAGTTAGTTTATGCCCTAAATTCCATTAATAGTTCCTTTTAGTTTCACTTGTTATGGAGTCTCTATCCCGTGCTATGAAAGGAAAAGGAGAAAACATGATAGAAAAGTTGATAGAATCGCAGAGATGACCTCTACACAATTTTTGAAGAGTAACACGAGCACTTTGACAAATCCAGAGAGTTTGCGCTAGTTCTTGCGGTAAATAAAGTAATGTTAATCTATAAGATGAAATCTGCTAGTCATTGTTCCATCATCCAGAAATGTAAGGAGATAATTTTAGGATATGTTGAGATTGTAGTGCTCCTTCCGTGTCCGTGGTTCCCCGCAACGGTTTTCTATGTAAAAATCTGTGCGTCGTTTCTCTCGCTTAGTTTTTCTTTGTTAACACATAATATGTTTAATTGTACTAGGGCCCCAAATTGTAGTCTCGCCCCGGGCCCCTGAAATGTCAGGACCGGCCCTGGTTCTGGTGCCTCTTCTGCTACATGGCGGAGAAGATGAAGCAGTTTGCTAAGCTCCAGAGGGTGGAGGAGGCGAGCTGCATCGTCATTTCTGCGACCTCTTCAATAAAAAGGTTCGTAAATTGCAGCGGCAACAGAGCTTCTTCTACTCTTGTTCTTCCTTGTTCTTCTCGCCGTGGAGGTGTTGAGGAGAAGAAAGTGGGTGTTGGATGGAGCTCTTTGTCTCTGCAGCAGGGGAGGAGTTTTTGCTTCTCTCGGGAGATTCCCAACGCCGGCGAAGATGTCGTCGGTGTACTCCATGGTCGAACGGCGACCTCTCCCACCCCTTGCGTCGGGAACGGTTTCTTCCGACCGGCGTCAGATGGGCATCATCAACCTCCAGGCATAGTTGCCGATGCGGAGGCCCTTGCTGGCTGTGCAGTGCGCTCCCCTTCATCGCCCCAAGTGGTCTCGTCCCCGGTGACGATGAAGGTGACTGTGCGGCGGCGTCAAATTGCGGTGGAGAAGGAGCAGGACTTCATTGTATTTCTTATTATCATTTTGAGGTCCAAAGTGCAAAATGTTGGGACTTGTTTGTATTTTTCGTTTCTATTGAGTCCCTTTATGTAAAATGTAACTCTGCTGCGGTGGATTAATGAAAACTCCAGGCCCTTCGGGGCCATTCCCTGTTCAAAAAAAAAGCATAAGAAAAGGTTGTGGAATAGTGACTGGAAACCTACAGAAGATAAAGTAGAAAAGAAATTACATACTACCTGGCAGGGGAATTTCCTTTCTTCTGATGGACGTTTAATCCTGCTAAGATCATGCATGTCTAAGTAATGTACCCCTGTATATGCTTTCTTTGTATGAAGTTCCAAAAGGGCCGCTTAATAGGTTTGAATTCTTTATGAAAAGATTGTTATGGCAAGAGAAGGATGGGGTTAAGGAATATCATCTGGTGAATAGGAATGCAGTTTGTCAGCCTCAAGATATGGGAGGGCCGGGGTACTAGATCTGCAGTAATGAATAAATGTCTGCTTAGTAAATGGCTTTAGAAATTCGAAAACTCTGAAGGTATTTGGCAAGATATGATTAGAGATAAATATGTTAAGAAGGGTTATGTTTCTCTTTGCACTAGAAAACCGAATCAATCTCATTTTTGGCAAGGGTTAATGAATGTTTCGAGTGCTTTCTACCGTTTCTGTAGGGAAAAAGTGGGGATGGTGAGAGAACCCTCTTTTGGGAAGACCTCTGGATTTGAAAGGTTCCACTCAAAGAATGCTTCCCAAAATTTACCTGCTTACTTTTTAGTGTGAATATTTCTGTAGCTAGCGTTTTTTCTGGTGGTTGGGGTACTATTCGCTTTAGAAGAAATCTTTATGGTGAGACGGCTAAGATGTGGGGAGATCTGAAGGATTTGTGCAGAGATGTGGTCTTGAATGATGATCCTGATAGATGTGTGTGGTTACTAGAGAAAAATTGCATTTTTCGGTTAAATCCATGTACCTAGCCTTGAAAACTCATCAGGTTAAGATCCCTTATAAGGACTTCTGGTTAGTCAAAATTCCTTTGAGAATTAAAGTTTTTTGTGTGGCTTGCTTTTAGAAATAGTATTCTTACTAAAGATAACTTGGTGAAAAGGGATGGGAAGGAGATGAGACTTGTAGATTTTGCCATGTTAAAGAAACTGTGGGGCATCTTTTTTCGATTGCGCTTTTGCTAAGTTTGTTTGGGATGTTGTAGTGTTGCTTTTAGCTTTTGGAATTTACCTTCGAATTTAGATGATCTATGTAGCTGGGTTTTAAACTTCAAGAGCAAAAAAGATAGAATGCTAGTCGCCACATGGGTGTCGGCGGTTCTGTGAACCTTGTGGAAAGTTGGAAATGGGGCATGTTTTAAGAGTATTTTTCCTACAGATGTTTTTAGTGTAATTTCACAGATTTCACATTATATTCACTCTTGGGCGGTTTACAGAAGAAAGACCTTCAAAGTAGGCAGCGCGGAGGCGCGGCTACTATGATTCGGGTGGCTTTGGAGATCTTCAATAAAAAGTGGATGGATGCTGGGTGTCAAAAGAATCAAATGAAGTTTGGAAAGAGAAGAGGCTCGACTTACACCTGGAACTTGAAGTTTGGTTGTAGGCTGTTTCAAAGAAAACGAACTGTTCTGTTTCCTGTTGTTAGTTGTTGGGAGAAAACGTTGTTGTTCTATATTGGCACTGGAAACTTGTAGTTGTGTTAGTTTGGCAGCTTGGTGATTTCTTTGTAAGGTTGTTTGGTGACGTCTTTTAGACTTTTGTTTAGAGTCCTGGTGTTGGAGAGGAGAACTCGTTTTGTAATAACTGTTGCTGCACTGTGCGGCTTTTCGTAATGAAAAGCTGGGGGCTTGCGCCCTTTTACTCGAAAAAAACCTGGACGACTTAGAGCAAGTACAATAAGCTTAGGTAAGCAGGCTATAAGGATTATAATAATATTTGTTGGATGACATGGAGGAGAGAGAAGAAGTGAGAGAAGGGTAGTGGGCTCTCATGCAAGAGCCAGCTCTAGCACGTGCTCCTAGGCACTTTGTGAGAGTGGGAGGTGGGCCACATCTTAATAAAGTAACACATTTTTATATCTAACTATTGTACATTTGGCTATATGGCTGACTATAGATGACATGGCAATCTCTTATAGCCAGCTGTTGGTTGTATTATTGTACTTGCTCTTATAGCTAGTGCTTGTGGAAGTAAGCGCTCGGACCAGAGAAAAACGATGGCTGCTATGAGGAGTTATGAATCTCTGGGGAAGAAGTCAATGATTGGAGAGGCGAGTGGCACCCCACGCGTCCCGGCCGAGACGTATTGACGGTCGCGAACCCCAATGAATTTATTTACCCACGCGCAACCGCGACGTCGGTGCATGTACACATCCGCAACGCCGAAATGCGGCTGCGGCTTGGTCTCGGCTGGAGGCGACACATGCACACTGCATGAATGCTCGTTTCTTCTTCTTCTTCTTCTTCTTCTTCTTCTTCTTCGATCGAGACATGCGCAGTCTCGTCCAACTCTTTGCATCTCCAAGCAAGGGAAATGCCGGAGATGGGTGAGATCGTGTCTGCTGCGGTTTCTCCAAGAACCTCCTGATTTGAGATCGGTGATGACCCTTTTAGATCTTCAGCTCAATTCCCTACCTCATAGGCGTCTGCCAACGTGATTGCTAGTTAAGCCGCTGGCTCTACGGTTGGCTAGATTGCGAGAGACCTTTGAAGAGTATAATTGCAGGTTTGTTGAGTCTGAGTTCTGGATGGACCCCCTGGCAGGCTCCGGTTGTATTGTTCGGCATAAGCATCATGTTTGTTCAGTAGTTCTATGTGCCCAACTAGGCAAGTTTGTTCCATAGGATGGAAGTTGCAATCACTGTGTTGTAACATGTTGATTTAATGCCAGTGAGTGGTTTCTTGTTCAAACATGTCAGTGTACTGTGTAAAACTCTAAATCGTTGCCCAATCAGTTAAGACCATGCCGTCTTGTACCGACGTAGTAGTAGTACAGTGCACCTTTGGATTTTCTGATTTTACCCAGTACCATTCCCTCGTGCTAGTTCTAGCTATTGGAGAAAACAACATTTTCTTACCAACTTCGCCGTCGATCTACTACCAAATCCTACTTGAACCTCATAACCTACGCATATCTATGCAGCCCTATGTGCCAGGCTGCCACGTAGTGCGAGATTAACTGTAACATCCAATTGCTATATCACCCGAAAAATATTTTTTGGCTCCTGAGCTCCACTCGTCCTTTTGAAATTTTAAATTCAAAGATTATATTTACAAGTTAAAAAAACTAAAAACTCTGGGTTTAGTCAATGATATATCCCACAAGAATGCAAAATCACAATACATTTTTTTATTATGGGTTACAAAGAATGAATAATTTTTTTTATATTTTGTAAATTTGAAAACAAATATTTGAAAGTATTTTAAATTAAGATTTTGCACGTTTGTGAGATACATCATTCACTACATGCAAGATTTTTTTCTTCAGAATTTTCAATACATATAATCATGAATTTTGAATTTTTAAATAAAAAAATTGTGGATCTGAATATGCGTATTATCAAATTCCCTAATTTATCAGATTCTATCATTTTTGTGTAGCCCATAATACAAGTGTTTGAAGTTGATTTATTACGTGTTTGTGGGATACATCATTGGCTACATCCGGGTTTAATTTTTAATTTTTAAAAACTCGTAAATATCTTTTTCGATTTTTTTTGAACTATCAGGATCACTGTACCCCGGGAGTCAAAAACACTTTCCTCTATATTTTTATATGCTCTATACCGATTCCTTAGCTTCTTTCACTCACTCATTGGTCGTGCCAAGTTACCAGAATCACGAGTCATGATAAATTGATAATATTCTGGTAATTAGGTAAATGAAGAACGTACCAGCAGGAACCCGCATGCTTGACTTTTGTCACTAGCAAAAATCCTGGCCATTCATTCATTTGCTCCCTTGAACGGTTGATCTGTCGGATGCGACGTATGTGTATGAATCAGCAACATCACCCCGGCCCGCGCAAGGTTCTACGTACACGTGTTTTTGTAGCAACAAGCGTTTTTGTGAAAGTTGAATTTATTTCCGTCGAAGTTCCAAAGCTGTTGTCGGGAAGTAGCACTCACGCAGGGTGAGTCGGACAGTCGAAGCAGAGCCGGAGATGGATCGATGCCGGACAAAAGATAGCTTTTGGCCACGCATCAGTGGGGAGACGTGCGGGAGCTGTATATGCATGCGCTTCAGCTTCAGCTAGCAGCCGCGGCAAAAGGGGAAACGGAAGGAAGCGCGGCCCGGCCGGCCGATTCCTCGGTCGGGCTGGACTCGGAAACTGAGAGCTAGTATGAACGAGGGTACGACTACCGGAAGGTTGCCTTCCAGAAGGGAACTGCACGCTCGGCAGCGCGCCATGTGTTGGCCAGCGAAATCAAATTTCAACGACGACCGCGTCGCGCGCAGGAGCAGGCGTACGTCGTTTGCCTGTGTACGTCTGACAAGAGGGAAGCGAAGCCTGCTGACGCGAAGAATCTGAAGAAAAAAACCTGCAGTACGTTGATTCTAACAACGAGACATACGAACGATGTACAAATCTGAAGCATACTCATGCCCACACGTACGTCTCCTGTCCTGCGGAATATACAAATCTAAAGCATTAGAGCACGATGTACACAATAAAAAGTAGAAAGTATAAGGAAAAATATGTTTTCACTTTTTTCTCTCGTGTGCTACAAATACTCGATTAAATATTATGGCTCAATTTTGTCTCGATAAATATTAATAATGACACATGTCGTACAAATACACAGACACATGTTGTACAACTGTACAGCTATATAGACACATATTGTACAATTAGATAGACACAGTTTGTACAGACACAGGTTGTACAACTATATAAATGCATGTTGTACAACTAGACAGACACATGTTGTACAGACACATGTTGTACAACTAAACAGACACAAATTGTATAACTAGACAGACACAGGTTGTACAGACACAGTTTGTACAACTATACAGACACAGATTATACAACTATGTAGACACAGTTTGTACAGACACAGATTGTACAACTAGACAGACACAGGTTGTACAACTAACCAGACAAAGTTTGTACTGACACATGTTGTACAACTAGACAGACACAGGTTGTACAAACGCAGGTTGTACAACTAGACAGACACGGGTTGTACAGACACAGGTTGTACAATTAGACAGACACAGGTTGTACAGACACAGGTTGTATAACTAGACAGATACATGTTGTACAACTACGCATACACAGTTTGTACAGACACATGTTGTACAACTACAAACACAGGTTTTACAACTATACATAACCGGTTGTACAAAAAAAAAGTTCGTCGAAACATATCAACATGGGATCTAGTTTTGAAGATCTCGACGCGAGAGCTCAAAAATGAAAACGGTTCGTAATTTGGATAAACGGTTCTCAAGATATTTCGATTTTAAAATTCGGATTTGAAAAATAAAAGGCAAAAAGGAAAACTGTATGCCCACGTACGTGTATGCCCTCCCTTTCTCTCTCATACTCCCCCACTTTCAATCTAATTGTGACACATGGCAGACATGTAGACAACCAAAATTGGATCATGTGAGGAGAAACCGACACTTGTCACAATTAGAACGATGGTGAGATTACCTTTGCAAACGGAACCCTTTTTTTAGTGAATGCCAGTCAAAGCACCCGCCGCCCCAAGCCCATGGATCGAGCAACGTATTACTAGCATCGAAAGCGACATGGATCGAGCCCATGAGCCAGCGAGATCCTTCTCTTCTTCTTCTTCTTCCTCCCTGCTCGACCTCGCGCTCACAGGTCAAAGCTAGCGTCGCACTGTGCGTGCACAGCGACGTTCGGGGCTGGGCTGGCTGCCACCTCACTGTGCGTGTGGTCCCGCTGGTCGTCGCGCTTTTGCTGCAGACTGTCTGGGAGCACAAGTGTCTGGCCTACTGGACATATATATATATATAGTCACGTGCCCTTACTCATGAGAATCTTCTATATATATATGAGCCCGCTTCTTATCCTCTCGCTACAGTGCAGAGCGAGCGATAAGAAGTGAACTAGGTTTCTCCACCTCGCCGCCGGCCAGGCCGGTGGTTCCTTCCCTCTCCGCCTGCCGCCTCGGCGGCGGAAGAGTGGGGGAACCCTGGTCCCGCGTCTCCGGCCAGTAGTTTGTAGATTAGGTGTGTGTGCCCTGCCGACGGTGCCGAAGACGGTGGCGACGGTGTCGGTGTTCTGGACTTGGTCCTCCCCCTCCTTTCCCTGTTCCGGCTTCATCGCCGGGGAGGTCGTGGAGGTGCGTCAGGTGGCTTCCTCCTTCTTTCTTTCTCCAGCCGACCGTGGTGGTGAGGGGAGGAGATGGTGGGCGGTGGCGATCTGCTTTTGTTTGCTGGTGGTTCTGGAGGTCCTCTTCGTCGTCTTTGCTCCGGCGGCCGTGGTGGCGAGGGGAGCAGCGGCGGGAGGTGGCTTGGTGCTGATGCTGGTGGTCCTGGGCGTTGCGGAGGCGGCTGGATGTTGGGCGGAGGTAGGAAGTTGGCGATGTGGCCGTGCGCGTTCATCGAGGCTAGGTTCCGTCGCATGCGGCGGACGGCTCCTGCGGTCGTCTACAAAGCGTGGTGGCGGCTTCTTCCCGACGGGTGGCGGTACGACGTCTCCGGCGACGACTAGGAGCTTTGGGCGCGGCTCTGGATCTGATCGTGATTCCTATCGGCGGCTTGAGGTGGTTCTTGCACTTTTCGGGGCCTCTTTGTAATTTCTGTTTCTTTTTGGTCCTGTTTGTAAAGTGTTCGAGCTGTCTTAATATATGGGTCGGATCCTTCCTAAAAAAAAGAATCTTCTATATATATGTATATAGTCACGTGCCCTCAGTCATGCATGGCTACCATGCCGCCATGTGTATCATAGACACTGCAACCTCTTGCCATGTGATCTGAGAGACAAGTCAGTGATTGGAGACGCGGGCGACACCGACGGCTGCAGCCGCCGTACATCGAGGTGGCGCCCAACAACCGCGACGTCCGGCCGTGCATGTACGCATCACCAACGCGGCAACGCCGAAATGGGGCTGCGCACTGGTCTCTCTCGCTAGAGGTGACACATGAACAATGCGTGAACGCTCGTTTCTTGTCGTGGGCACGCATATCGCGTTTTCTTCTTCTTTCGAAACGTGACGGTCTCTTCGATAGAGATATGAACAGTGTTTCTTGTCGTGCACTGTTGTCTGTTGGATTTTCTGATTTTACTATGTACCATTCCTCGTACTGCTAGCTACTCCCTCCGTTTTTTAATATAAAATGTTTTAGCTTTTGTTCACATGCACATGCACATAAATGTATGTAGACACATTTTTGTGTGCATGTTCACTCATTTTAGTGTGCATATAGACAATATGTGTATCACCTAAAACATCTTATATTAAAAAACGGAGGAAGTACGTACTATAGTACGGAGTAGAAAACAGCATTTTCTTACTAACCTTTGTTGTCCATCTACCAAATCCTACTTAAACCTCACAACCCATGCATATCTGGACTGGGACATGAGGGACACTGACATGTGGGCCACATAACAGTGAACCCACGTTAGGGTGCCGTACGTGAGAGTGAGAGGAGCCGCTTCCGCGTAGCAGGCCTACACGTAGCACTATATTAAATGCCCGGGCAGAATTTTTGTTACATTTTCTTAACTCGTACGCATGTTTCTTTCAAGCAAGATGTGCACTATTTAACTTCCAATTGCTATATCACCCGAAAAGTCATTTTGATTCCTAGAGCTCTAGTGGTCCCCTTTTATTTTAAATTCAAAGATTTTATTTACATGTTAAGAAAATCTTTAAAAAATATATATGGGTTTAGCCAATGATAAATCCTACAAGCATACATCGCAATGCAACATTCAAATTATTATGGTTATAGAAAAATGAAAAAACATATATTTTGAAGATTTGAAAATGCCTATACTCAACCCACACGTTTGTCATTTTTGTGTAGATCAGAATATGAAACATATTAAATTAAGAAATTTTACGTTTGTAAGATACATCATTATTACCAGCAAAAGAAATCTTCAGATTCTTAAAGACATATAAGTATGAATTTAGTTTTTTTAAGTAAATGGATCATTGGAGTTCGGGAGTAAAAAATCTCGACTTTATATCATCGGCCTACACTTCTGCACCCACATTCTTGTACTACACTACCCAACATGTGTTCAACACCCCCCCCCCCTCTTGTACTACACTACCCAACATGTGTTCAACACCCCCCCCCCCCCCCCCCCCCCCGCGTCCACTCCATATTCTAAAGAAAAAACTCCTCCTACGGCCCCTACGACGCGTCAAATCATAGCTCCATCACGCCCCAATTATACCTCCCTATAAATATGGTGACTCACTCTGGATCCTCGCCCCTCTCCTCAGACATGTCTTGTTCTCCTCCTCATCTTCTACTTTCCATTATTTCTTATCCCATTAAGTCTAATGCACAGATCATATTAGCAACGGAAGGAGGAGTGTTCTCCAGTAACCAAACAGAATCTCTAATGGTACTCCTTTTTTTCCGAAGGAACTCTAATGTGACTCATGTGAGTATGAGTAACGTAAATCATACATCATACACACATACCCTCACTCAGGGCATTACAAAAGTTAATTTCATTCAAAGGTGTGGCAATAGATGCACCCTAATTCATTTTAACCAAATTGGTTTTGTTTGGAGACTACTGAACTGAACTAAGTAAGTAATGGTATACTCAAATTGAAACAGAAAATGTACTCACGCGAGAACCAACAATTCAAGGCACAAAAACATTGAATTACAGACAAAGATCCACCATACTCTAATCAGCATTTAAGAACAAGCAAATCTGGGAAAGGATGAAGAGGAATGATGACCAAATGGAACCCAGAAAACCACATGCGAAGAGCCGCAAAGGAGAGGAGAGTATCCGTCACGCGGGAGCACCTTGGTCCAGGAGGCGGGCGAGCTGCTCGACGGTGTCCCCGCAAAGCGATCCCATAGAAGGCTTATGTGCCGCTCTGGGAGCTTGGCCATGGCAGCCAGCTTGTCGGAGCGAGCACATCCACGATAAATACAGACCACGTCCCTCAGATCCACCTCCACTGTGTGGTGTCTCTCTCCATCGTCTATCGAATCAGCCCGGACAATGACGTGAGGCGAACGCCCGCGACCGTGCTGCCGGAGGGAAGAAGACGACGACACGCCCCGTGTACCTCCTAGCGGTGGAGCATGAATCTAGGGCTGCCATGGATTGCGGGGCATGACAGAGGATCTAAATTGAGAGATGAACAAGGCAAGCTAGGGGGAGAGAGGAGACATGTGAACAAGGCAATGGGAGGGCCAGAGGGGGAGATTATCGCTACTGTCTGGTGACGTCACGTTGTGGTCCAGGTATACAGGGAATACACTTTGTTTGGACGGGAATACATGGCGGTCAATGCTACGGGGATTTGCTCAAAACGGTGAGCGGACGGTGCAATTTCAGGGGGCGTCGTTGCCCTGAGACACAGTGTATTTCGCGACGACTAGAAAAATCGTTCACACTATGAGGCATACATATGTATAGTAGTGCAATTTTTGTTACCAAACTAGTCACGGTTGCCAATTTTATATAAGAAACCTCGAGCATTTTACAATGTGCAAGGCCGATCCAAACATATTTTAGGACCTTGGCAAATAAAAATAAAAAATATTTATACTTAATTTAGTCATATTATAATATAGTTTTCTGTCTATTAGTTTACATAGTTAACCACATATGAACGATGTTAATATTAATTATATCGTTCTTTATTATATAATTGCAATTTCTATGATTAAATATTCGTGTTGTGAGAAATTAAACTGTATGCTGTATAAGAAAGTCTTCTTGAATTATTTTTTTATAATAACATAACTTATATAAGGTATATGTATATTTGTATTGTGTATATCACATGTCATGGTAGAGATTTCTAAAGTATACGCTCTGATATATAAATATATTAATAGTGGTTTCTCGTTATGAAGAGATAAGCACATTTATATAATCTTGTATAGTATAAATTTAAACATCGGCAAATGTGTCTTACAAGTTTGGTTGAAAATATACATACCTTTTCTACCTGTATTGAAATAATATCGATCATAGTAATCACTAGATAATCTAATATATACGATTTCATTATCTTATATGGTCTCTGCATGTGTTTGGTATCGTTTTGTTGTATGAACCGATTTGTTTCTTAAATAAAAGGTCAAATACAAAACTAAACATGAAAATCTTGTCAACATAGATTTGACTAAAACATGTAAACATCCTCATGAGAGGCTAACATCCTAATTAAAACTCATGGTTGTCAATCGGCTTGGTTTGTTTCTAGGTGCTATGTCCATTGTGTCGACTAGCTCTTACAGACTCATATTTTCCAAATATCGACACAATCTGTCAGATAATATGTACTAGGAGAACGCTAGCAACTGCTGCCTGGTACTTGTGTAGTACATGCTAGTATACCATAGCGGTACACACTCACTATTGCCATGTACGTCCAGCCCAAATGTTGCTGCATGTTATCATGGGTCCCACCTCCATGTGCAGACATGACTATTGCCATGCAGGGGCGGAGCTCACGTGTAGCGATTGGGTGCAGCTGACACCAATGAAATCGATGTAATATCGAAGAAGCTCACGTGAAAATGGTGTCTGAGCCCATCCCAAAAAACTGTCTGACCCCATCTCTCGTCAGGCCCAACCGCACAAGCAGTTGCGAAGCCAGGACGAGTTGACGCCCCAGGCCACCTTCAGAGCACTGTAGCTACAGTACGCTACAGTGCGTTGCTGTAGTTACAGACAACGAAGAAAACCACAGCCACGCCCCGGGCGATGGCCAGGGTGGCCTGGGGCCTGTCTCCGCCACTGCGCACAAGCTACATGCTCATGGGCTCGATAAATAAAAAAATAGAAAGCTGGCCCGTGCGTTTGCCCATGCATGGTTTACCGAGGCCGCAAAATCATTAGGCTCGTTGCTTGTACGCAGCCTGTGTCGTAATTAACGCCATGATCTCTCCACTTTCCCAAAACTCTATTTTTTTTCCACGCTCTCACGCCTCACACCGAACCATCAAGCGGCGGTGGCCACAAAATAAGATAGAGGAGCGGCATGGCTAAGGCCGGCGCTGATCGGCGGGAAGCAGAAGACTAGAGGTGGAAGATTGAATCCACACGTTGGTGCTGGAATTCATAAATCCATTCTAAACTCAAGTAAGCTTTGCTTTTCCCCCTATGTAGGAACCAAAGTCTAAAGATGTATTATCTTTTCTAATCGTTTTAGGTTATGTATCGATTTGTATTGAGAAAAACATATCAGTTATTAATGTAGACACCTCTAGGCAATTGTGAATGATAATATCTCATGTTGTGCAAGTATCCCAAGCGAAAATAATTTGGATGAAATTCATTATATGATCCGGCTGATTGGAGAGAACTTGGAGAGGACACCAAAAAAATCCAAGGAACATATTTTCGAATTTTCTTTCCAAGAAACAAGGTGAGATAAGGTAAATGTGCTTAGCTGGGGACCCTAGAGACCAGAATCCTTTAAAAAATAATCCACATAACCTCATCCGAATGCATTATTAACAAGGATATTGTGATCATCAATCATTGCACACTTTCAAATTGTCTTTAAACACAATATTTTGGTACTGGAGATGGTATGTTTTAGTAGTCCATTATATTAGCTCAATGATAAAAAAAAATCTCTAGCGTCCATACCATGGAAAAAGAATAGCGCGCTATAGCGCACCTAATAGCACGATACAGCGTTTTGAGAATTGTCCCGCTAAATAAATCAGCGTACAATGTCTCGCTAGCATATTTAAGTCTGGCGCTAATTTACTATAGCGCGTTATTTTTTCCTTGGTCCGACCCCATCGCCAAATTTTTCTAGATTCGGCCCTGTTGCCATGTACGTCCAGCCCAAATGTTGATGCATGTTATCATGGGTCCCACCTCAATGTGCAGACATGCATCCGCCTCGCGTGTCTTGAGTATTAAATTTCCTTGGATCACGTCCCATGCAGACATGTAGTGCTGCCCTGCAAAATCTTTACACGATGGTTCATTAAAGGGTCTCTCTAGGTATCAGTAAGTCTCAATCAACTGACGTCATGTGTGTTTATCTGCTTGTTTTCAGTCCATAATTCATCGATCGCTAGTCCCAGGCTGTTACGTGAAAATAACATGGGCCTTGAAGCTACATGCATGTGGTGGGCTTATTTGTTTATTTGAACACAATGGGCCGAACCTTTTAGGACAGTTTTTTTTTGTTTCTTACCTTATTCAGTACGACTGGTGTACGGTATGTATCCCCTTCATTTTTTTTCCTTACACGGGTAAATACACTTAATAGAGGACATTAGGAAAATGAGACACAATTCAAAAATAAAATCTAGTGAGTGGGAGACAATGGAGAACCAAGATTTTTTAGATATGGGGCCAATTTGAACTGCAGTTTGACCTCCAGTTGTAACTAGTCCGGGAAAAAAACTCAGTTTCAACTGCAGTTGCAACTAGATCGGGAGAAAAAAAAACCAACTCAGTTTCAACTGCAGTTGCAACTGGCTACAAAAAAAAAAAACACAACAACAAAATGAAAAAAAATCACTAAGAAAAATAATAGATATAAATTATTAAATTGATAAGAATTGCAAATGGTTCTGAATAAAACTCAGTTTCAACTGCGGTTGCAACTGGCTCGTGGGATAAAACTCAGTTTCAACTGCAGTTGCAAATGAGATCGAAAGAAAAAAGCCCAATTTGAACTGCAGTTTGACCTCCAGTTGTAACTAGCTCGGGAAAAAAATCTCAGTTTCAGCTGCAGTTGCAACTGGATCGGGAGAAAAAAAAACCAACTCAGTTTCAACTGCAGTTGCAACTGGCTACAAGAAAAACAAAAAACAAAAACACAACACCAAAATGAAAAAAAATCACTAAGAAAAATAATAGATACAAATTATTAAATAGATAAGAATTGCAAATGGTTCTGAATAAAACTCAGTTTCAACTGCGCTTGCAACTGGTTCGTGGGATAAAACTCAGTTTCAACTGCAGTTGCAACTGGATCGGAAGAAAAAAAAACCCAATTTGAACTGCAGTTTGACCTCCAATTGTAACTAGCTCGGGAAAAAAACTCAGTTTCAACTGCAGTTGCAACTCGATCAGGAAAAAAAAAACCAAATTCAACTGCAGTTTCAACTCCAGTTGCAACTGACTCAGAAATAAAAAAAATCAATTTCAACTGCAGTTGCAACTGGGATCGGAAGGAAAAAAGCCAATATGAACTGCAGTTTGACCTCCAGTTGTAACTAGCTCGAGAAAAAAACTCAGTTTCAGCTGCAGTTGCAACTGGATCGGGAGAAAAAAAAAACCAACTCAGTTTCAAACTGCAGTTGCAACTGGCTACAAAAAAAGACTAATATCAAAAAACACAACAACAAAATGAAAATAAAAAATCACTAAAAAAATAATAGATATAAATTATTAAATTGATAAGAATTGCATATGGTTCTGAATAAAAATCAGTAAAACTCAGTTTCAACTGCAGTTGCAATTGGATCGAAAGAAAAAATGCCCCAATTTGAACTACAGTTTGACCTCCAGTTGTAACTAGCTCGGGAAAAAAAACTCAGTTTCAGCTGCAGTTGCAACTGGATCAGGAGAAAAAAAACCAACTCAGTTTCAACTACGGTTGCAACTGGCTACAAAAAAGACTAAAAAACAAAAACAACAAAATGAAAATAAAAAACAGTACGAAAAATAATAGATATAAATTATTAAATTGATAAGAATTGCAAATGGTTCTGAATAAAAAATCAGTTTAAACTGTGGTTGCAACTGGCTCGTGGGATAAAACTCAGTTTCAACTGGGATCGGAAGAAAAAAAGCCCAATTTGAACTGCAGTTTGACCTCTAGTTGTAACTAGCTCGGGAACAAAACTCAGTTTCAACTGCAGTTGCAACTGGATCGGGAGAAAAAAAAACCAACTCTGTTTCAACTGCAGTTGCAACTGGCTACAAAAAAACTTTAAAAACAAAAAACACAACAACAAAATGAAAAAAATCACTAAGAAAAATAATAGATATAAATTATTAAATTGATAAGAATTGCAAATGGTTCTAAATAAAACTCAGTTTCAATTGTGCTTGCAACTGGCTCGTGGAATAAAACTCAGTTTCAACTGCAGTTGCAACTGGGATCGGAAGAAAAAAAAAAGCCCAATTTGAAGTGCAGTTGACCTCCAGTTGTAACTAGCTCGGGAAAAAAACTCAGTTTTAGCTTTAGTTGCAACTGGATCGGGAGAAAAAAAACCAACTCAGTTTCAACTGCTGTTGCAACTGGCTAAAAAAATAAATAAATAACACAACAACAAAATGAAAAAAATCACTAAGAAAAACAATAGATACAAATTATTAAATTGATAAGAATTGCAAATGGTTCTGAATACAACTGGCTCGTGGGATAAAACTCAGTTTCAACTGCAGTTGCAACTGGATCGGAAGAAAAAAAAAGCCCAATTTGAACTGCAGTCCATATACGGTAGTATCCATCCGACGGTGGGAGGGTGGTTGTGTAGGTACCACCGTGGGTACTGAGTTAATTCTCAATACTTATTTGGGCGTAATGTAATGTAATACAATAGTTACTAATATATTTCAATATCAGAGCCCCTTTTATTATGGGGGCTCGATGCAGTTGCTTGCCCCGCCTATGGGTCGGCGCTGGCAATGCGTCTAGTAAGTACCACAACACACAAGTAGAATGCGTAAATTTTGGAGATTCCATTAGCCATAGACATGTTCTTTTTTTTAAGGATACGCCCAACCAGACTTATCGTTTTCAGACATGTTCTTCACTATCCACAAAACCGGAAATGAATCCCCAATACCACCGAGAGATCAACCATCCCTGGCCAGGGCTAGCTGGCCCGTGCACTCAAGAACCAAACATGTTACAAGTTTGTCAGAAAGTGAGTATTTTTTGCATATGGTTGACACATCAGTTTCGTAACCCCCAAAAAGCGACCGCATAGGAAATGCCCGATTCTCTAGCATCTTTCACATGATGAGCCCAAAGTACACATTTTTTCGCGAAATTGCCAAATCAAGAATCAAAATATTTTGGTAATTAGGTATTCAAGCATGATGACGCATTGGTCGTGCGTGGGTGACTACACATTGGTCGCGCCAAGCTACGTGCTTGACTTTATTCACTAGCGAACCATGAAATCGTGGCCATTCCTTTGCTCCCTGCACGGTTGATCTGTCCGATGCGAGATATATTTGTATGAATAAGCAATATCACCCCGCACTCCTCCTTGAAGACGTTTCATTATACTAGCTAGGTTCTACTCGTGTTTTAGTAGCAACAAACGTTTTGTCAAAAGTGAAACATGTTTCCGTCGAAGTTCCGGAGCAAGGAGTAGCATGCAAATTTGCTTGTTCTCGAGATGTGTCAATACCACTCACGCACGGTGAGTTGGACGTACAGTCGAAGCGGAGCCGCAGATCGATGGAAACGTGGGTCGGATGCCGGACAAAAGATACTTTTCGCGCCCCAAATCTGGCACTCAATCACTGGGTGGCATTCGCTTCAGCTAGCAGCCGGCCTGTAGTCGGAAAACGGAGCAGGAGAGGAGAAGAGCTATCAACGAAGTCAAAGCACCCGCCGCCCCAAGCCCATGTATCGAGCAGCGTATTACTAGCATCGAAAGCGACATGGATCGAGCCCATGAGCCAGCGAGAACTGTGAACGGTCGTTATCTTCTTCTTCCTCCCTGCTCCATCTCGCGCTCACAGGTCAAAGCTAGCGTACACAGCGACGTGCGGGGCCACATTGCTTCTGGACCGTGTCGTAGAGTGCCACCTCACTGTGCGTGTGCTCCCGCTGGTCGTCGCGCTTTTGCTGGAGGAGGCTGGCAGCACAAGTGTCCGGCCTGCCTGCTGGATCGATCCAGTCAAACCACTGCGCGCGCATGGTCGTAGTAGAGGCGTGTACCGTCATGGTTTCATGCACGGCTTTGCATTCTTTTGCATGGATGCGGGATGGCCCAGCCGCTCCTCCGCTACGGATCAGATTTCCATTAGCGGTACGCCCCAAGAGGTGGTCATACGGGAGGTGTGTACACAGTACACGTCCATTGAATTTCGAAGCCTACACCGTGGGAAAACACCTACGTATATAGTCACGTGCCACTACCAATTGCTCGCATATGCCTATCATAAGAGCATTCCACCGGCGCGCCCAATAGGCCAATTGAGCGCGCCGGCACGAGATTGCTCTCAGCGGCGCGCCCAACAGCCGAAAAGTTGCCGGCACGTCCCAGTATAGCGTACGGCAATCTCGCTTCGCGTCCAGCTTCTAGGGACGCAACTGGGCGCGCCGGCAACCGCGGCAACGCGCGCCTCGTCCAATCCTGACGGGTGGGGACGACGCGTCAGCGACACGGGACGCTTGATATCACTTGCCCCTCCCTCCCGTCCATTTTCATTCTCTCGCCATTTCGCCTCCCCTGCGCTCCTCCTTCCCGCCTTTCCCACCTTGGGCGATCTACGTCCGCCGCCGATGTCGCCCATCAAACGCAACCGTGGCGGCTCTCGCGGCGGAGGAGGAGGACGACGGGGTGCTGCTCGCGGTGGCGCTGCTTGCGGTGGTGCTGCTCGCGGCTACATCGCTCCTCGCAAATCACGCGCGCGGCCGTCGAACACGACGGATGAAGCCTGGGATAACGAGCTGGCGCGTCGAGCGTCGGCCACCGTAGACAGGAGAGGGCGGCGCGTCAGTGCGGAGGCTAGGCAGAGGGACATAGATCTGCTTCAAGCATTGATGGCTTACGCCGCTGCTGGCGGCGCAAGTCACGGGAGCACGAACGCGGCGAGCGGCTGATACGTCCATTTTGCATCACTATTTTATAGCATAATTTACTGTTATTCAATGATATATTTCATATTAAGAGGAGTTACTTATGTTATTTTGTCTTATTTTGCATGTTTGATGATCATTGGATAATTAACTGCCGGAGTCAGATTTCAGCTGGAAAAAGCACGTCAAGGCACTATATTTCTGGAGCACTAAAAATATTTCCGAGAAGACAGATGTTCCTATTTTATCAGAAGATGGACTAAGCCAAAAGGGGAGGCTGAGATGGGCCAGGAGGGGCCCACACCACCCCTGGGCGCGGGGCCCACCTTGGCCGCGCCCTAGCCAGGTGTGGTGCCCCTGGCCCACCTCAGGCGCTCCCCCTTCGCGTACTTCATCCCCCAGAAACCCTAAGACACGGGGAGTCCGTGAGAAAATATTCCGCCGCCTCCACGAGGCGGAAACAACAGAGAGAGAAAAAGCTCTCCGGCAGGGAGAAATCTGCCGGGGAAATTCCTTCCCGGAGGGGGAGATCATCGCCATCCTCATCGTCATCGCGCTGGACTTCATCGGGATCATCATCATCATCATCTCCACCGCCATCACCACCATCACCGCTGCACCATCTCGTTCCGCTGTAACATCTAGGGCTATACTTTGTTTAGTTCATAGGGGAAACTCTCCCGGTGTTAATTACTCCTTGTGGTTGATGCTATTGAGTTTTATCGGTGAATTAAAGTATATGTTCAGATCGTTATCCATCATTATATCACCTCTGATCATGATCCATATGATGTCTCGTGAGTAGTTCGTTAGTTCTTGAGGACATGGGAGAAGTCACGCTGTTAGTAGTGGAATTATGTTGAGTAATATTTAATGGTTTGATATTTAAGTTGTGGTGCTATTCTTCTAGTGGTGTCGTGTGAACGTCGACTACATGACACTTCACCTTTATGGGCCTAGAGGAGTGCATTGTGTATTTGGTTGCTAATTGTGGGGTTGCCGGAGTGACAGAAACCTAAACCCCCGTTAGTATACCGGTGCACAAGGGAGCGTAGGATCTCAGAGTTTAAGGCTGTGGTTAGATTTATCTTAATTACTTTCTTGTAACTGCGGATGCTTGCAAGAGGTATAATCACAAGTATGTATTAGTCCAAGTAAGGGCGGTGCATTAGCATAGGTTCACCCACACAACACTTATCAAAACAATGAAGATTAATCAACTATGTGAAGCGAAAGCACTTGACTAGAATCCCGTGTGTCCTCAAGAACATTTTGTCATCATAAGTAAACCAACCGGCTTGTCCTTTGCTCTAAAAAGGATTGGGCCACTCGCTGCAATTATTATTACTGTCTTTTACTTACTCGCATTTTATTTACCTGCTATATCAAAAACCCCTAAAAACTTGTCTGCTAGCATTTACAGTGAAACCTTTACCGAAACTCCTTGTCAGCACCTTCTGCTCCTCGTTGGGTTCGACACTCTTATTTATCGAAAGTACTACGATACACCCCCTATACTTGTGGGTCATCAAGACTATTTTCTGGCGCCGTTGCCGGGGAGTGAAGCGCTATTGGTGAGTGGAATTGGTAAGGGAAACTTTTACTGTAGGTGCTATTTTTATTTCTGCTTGCTACTTTATTTTATCATGGAGAGATCTCCATTTGAATCCCTGTTTGGAAATACTACTACCACTGCTACGGTAGTAGAAGAGGAACCACCTGATCAAGTAATTCCATTTAAAATACCTATGAAAATTGTTGAACGAGTTACGAATAACCGCTATGCAGGAGATGGAACTGTCCCTCCTGGGGATCATTTGCTATTTATTCATGAATTATGCGAGTTGTTCAAGTGTGCAGGTATTTCAATGGAAGAGGTCAAGAAGAAATTGTTTTCTATATCGTTGACTGGTAAAGCTGCAAAATGGTATAGGATGCTGAAAAATGGGCGTTCTATTGGCTGGGAGGAGATTGTGCCTCTCTTTTATTCTAAATTTTATCCTCCTAGTGAAATTCATCAAGATCGGAATCATATATATAATTTTTGGCCTCATGATGGAGAAAGTATTGCCCAAGCGTGGGGGAGATTGAAATCATTAATGCTCAAATGCCCCATTCATGAGCTTCCTGGTAATGTTGTTATTGATAACTTCTATGCAAGGCTTTCTCTTCAAGATAAAACTCTATTGGATACCTCTTGTGCTGGATCATTTACGCGTAATAAAGAGGAAGTTAAATGGGACCTTCTTGATCGGATTGAGGAAAATACTGAAGGATGGGAGAACGACAAAGGTAGAGAATCAGGTATAAAGTATGATTACGAATGCATTAAAACTTTTATGAATACTGATAATTTTCGTAATCTCTATGATATGTATGGTCTTGATTCTCAAGTTATTGCAAACTGTTACAAGGCTTTTGCCTCTTATCTTGATGTTCCTAAAGAAAGTTGCAATAAGTATCATTTGCCTTACAAAGATAATACTAATTCTGCCAATATTAAAAACATTGAAGTTCATACAGTTGATCGTATCTTGCCAGAACCTTATATTGAGAAACCACCTTTTCCTGTTAAAATTAGGGAACATTCTATCATAGCTAGTGTGGTTAATAAAAGTGCAAAGAAAGCTTTAGAACCTGCTGAACAAATAGCGGTTGAACCCACAATAGCAATAGTAAAGGATTTGGTAACTGAAAATGTAGAAGGAGGACATATTATCTTTTGTGAAGATGCCTCTAATATTGTTTCACATCCCAGTAGAGCTAGGAAAACAAGTGTTCCTGTGCTTTCAGTCAAAATAGGAGAACATTGCTATTATGGTTTATGTGATATTGGTGCAAGTTCTAGTGCTATTCCTTTTGATCTTTATAAAGAAATTATGCATGAAATTGGTCCTTGCGAACTTGAGGAGATTGATGTGGTTATTCAGCTTGCTAATAGAGAAACTATCTCTCCAATTGGTATTGTGAGAGATGTTGAAGTTTTATGTGGTAAGACTAAATACCCTGCTGATTTTCTAGTACTTGGTTCTGTTGCTAGTAAAGCTTGTCCCATTATTTTTGGTAGGCCTTTCTTGAATACATGTGGTGCCATTATAGATTGTAAGAAAGAGAAAATTTACACTAAATTTAATGGAGAATCTTATGAGTTTAATTTCTCTAAGTTTGGTAAACAACTTTATGAAACTGAATTGCCTAATGAGACTCAAATTGAACAACTTGCTTCTATTGCTGTTGCTCCTAACAATGCCTTGCAGCAATTCATGGAGGAACACGAAAGTGAAGTATTTATGGAGGAGAGGAATGAGATTGACAATGCCTTTCTTCGTCAACCACCAATACTTAAGCATAATTTGCCTGTGGAAGATTTGGGTACCTCAGCGCCTCCTAAGGAAGATCCTGTCTTCGATTTAAAACCGTTACCTGATAATCTTAAGTATGTTTATCTTGATGAAAGGAAAGTATATCCTTATTATTAGTTCTAAACTTTCAGGTAATGAAGAAGCAAGGCTATTAGAAGTACTAAAGAAACATCGAGGAGCTATGGGATACACTTTGGATGATTTAAAGGGGATTTCTCCTACTATATGTCAACATGCCATCAACATTGAACCCGATGCAAAACCTGTTGTTGAGCATCAGCGTCGCTTGATCCCTAAGATGAAAGAAGTGGTAAGAAATGAGGTATTAAAACTTCTTGATGCTGGTATAATTTATCCTATTGCTGATAGTAGATGGGTAAGTCCTGTGCATTGTGTCCCTAAGAAAGGAGGAGTTACTGTTGTACCAAATGAAAATGATGAACTTATTCCTCAAAGAGTAGTAGTTGGGATATAGGATGTGCATTGATTTTAGAAAGGTCAATAAAGTAACTAAGAAAGATCATTATCCTTTGCCTTTTATTGATCAAATGTTAGAAAGGTTGTCTAAGAAAACCATTTTTGTTTCCTTGATGGTTATTCTGGATTCTCACAAATTGCTGTTAAAGCACAAGATCAAGAGAAAACTACTTTTACTTGTCCTTATGGAACTTATGCTTATAGACGTATGCCTTTTGGTTTGTGTAATGCTCCTGCTACGTTCCAAAGATGCATGTCTGCTATTTTTCATGGTTTTTGTGAAGAAATTGTGGAAGTATTCATGGACGATTTTTCCGTCTACGGAACTTCCTTTGATAATTGCTTGCACAATCTTGATAAAGTTTTGCAGAGATGTGAGGAGACAAATCTTGTTCTTAATTGGGAGAAATGTCATTTCATGGTTAATGAAGGAATTGTCCTAGGGCACAAAATTTCTGAAAGAGGTATTGAAGTGGACAGAGCTAAAGTTGAAGCAATCGAGAAAATGCCCTGTCCAAGGGATGTGAAAGGTATCCGTAGTATTCTCGGTCATGCCGGTTTTTATAGGAGGTTTATTAAAGATTTCTCTAAAATTTCAAAACCCCTCACTAATCTTCTTCAAAAAGATGTACCTTTTGTTTTTGATGATGATTGCAAGGAAGCTTTTGAAACTCTAAAAAAGCTTTAATCACAGCTCCTGTTGTTCAACCTCCTGATTGGACTTTACCTTTTGAAATAATGTGTGATGCTAGTGATTTTGCTGTAGGAGCTGTTCTTGGACAGCGGGTAGACAAGAAGTTAAATGTTATTCATTATGCTAGTAAAACACTTGATGCCGCTCAAAAGAATTATGCTACTACTGAAAAGGAATTTTTAGCAGTTGTTTTTGCTTGTGATAAATTTAGACCTTATATTGTTGATTCAAAAGTTACTATTCACACTGATCATGCTGCTATTAGATACCTTATGGAAAAGAAAGATGCTAAGCCTAGGCTCATAAGATGGGTACTTTACTGCAAGAATTTGATTTACATATTGTAGATAGGAAAGGTGCTGAAAATCCTGTTGCTGATAATTTGTCTAGATTAGAAAACATTTCAGATGATCCTATACCTGTTAATGATAGTTTTCCAAATGAACAATTGGCTGCGATAAAGGTAAGCTCACGCGAAAGTCCTTGGTATGCTGATTATGCTAATTTTATTGTTGCCAAGTATTTGCCTCCGACCTTTACAGCTCAGCAAAGAAGAAAGTTCTTTTATGATTTGAGGCATTATTTTTGGGATGACCCACATTTGTATAAAGAAGGAGTAGATGGCATTATGCGAAGATGTGTTCCTGAGTATGAACAGAAAGAAATATTGAGCAAATGCCATGGAAGTGCTTATGGAGGACATCACGCTGGAGATAGAACTGCGCAAAAGGTTCTACAATCAGGTTTTTATTGGCCTACCCTTTTTAGAGATGCTAGAAAATTTGTTTTATCATGTGATGAATGTCAAAGAGTAGGTAACATTAGTAGACGTAATGAAATGCCTATGAATTATTCTCTTGTTATTGAACCTTTCGACTGTTGGGGATTTGACTTTATGGGTCCTTTTCCTTCCTCAAATGGTTATACTCATATACTTGTTGCTGTTGATTATGTTACTAAATGGGTAGAAGCTATACCAACTTCTAGTGCTGATGGTGAGACATCATTAAAAATGCTTAAAGATATTATCTTCCCTAGGTTTGGTGTGCCTAGATATCTCATGACTGATGGGGTTCTCATTTTATTCATGGTGCTTTTAGAAAAACTCTAGCTAAGTATGATGTTAATCATAGAATTGCTTCACCATATCATCCCAAACAAGTGGTCAAGTAGAATTGTCAAATAGAGAGATTAAGTCTATTTTGCAAAAGACTGTTAATAAATCTAGAAAAAATTGGTCTAAAAAGCTTAACGATGCTTTGTGGGCTTATAGAACTGCTTATAAAAATCCTATGGGAATGTCTCCTTACAAAATGGTTTATGGAAAAGCTTGTCATTTGCCTTAGAATTAGAACATAAAGCCTATTGGGCGGTGAAAGAACTTAATAGAGACTTTAAACTTGCCGGTAAAAAGAGATTGCTTAATTTGAATTCTTTAGATGAATGGAGAAATGCAGCTTATGAAAATGCTAGGCTCTTTAAAGAGAAAGTTAAGCAATGGCATGATAGAAGAATTCTTAAGAGAGAATTTAACGTAGGTGAAAAAGTTTTATTGTATAGGTCTCGTCTCAGATTTTTTGCAGGAAAATTACTTTCAAAATGGGAAGGACCTTATATCATGAGGAGGTCTATCGCTCAGGTGCGATTAAAATCAATTCACTAGATGGGGACAGACCACAAGTGGTTAATGGTCAAAGACTCAAGCATTACATTTCTGGAGATTCTTATAATGAAGATGTTGATTTATCAAAGTGGTAACTCCAGAGGATTTTATAAAAAGTCAAATTCAGACAACTGCAAAAGCTGATTTGGAATAGGTAACAGTTTCGGTAAGAAAAAGTTCGCGATTTACTTTTCAACTAAATATTTGTTGTTTTTACATAATATGGAAAATTATGAGTCGGAAAAGGGTAGGAAACGGTGCCCGAGGGCACCACACCACCCCTGGGCGCGGGCCCCACCCTGGCCGCGCCGTGGGTGCGTGTGGGCACCTCGGAGCCCGTCTCCGACCCCGTTTCGTCCTGTACCTTCCTTTTGTCGTAAAACTTTTTGCTATATAATCACCCGGATCTCCCGAGGTCCGTATATCGTGTTTTCGTCGAGTTTTGTTTCGAGCTGTTTTCTGCCAGGAACTATTTCGGATTTAGAGCGCCATGGTCTTCTCCAACGACAACGAGAGCAAGGAGGCGTGGAGGACATCATGGACCAGAGGATCGAGGAGGAGGTCAAGAGCGAAACCGATGATGAAGTAGAGGAAGACTCAACTCCACGTCCTCGCGCTACTATTGCAAGCATCGGGGTGACTGCCAACCCTTTCAATCCTGTGAAGAACCTGAACATGGGTGGTGAGGCATCGCGTCATGCCTTTGCACCCAAGACACTCGCCTCAAACTCCAGTAACCCTTTCCATACCCTCATCCATAAGTATCAATTTGAGAGAGTTCCGGAGATGGAGTTGCCTACTTGTTGGGATATAGATCGATCTAACAATGCAGGAAAAGAAAGCCCTAAGTCCAGTGAGAAGTGGGGAAACAATTCCAAGAGCTGGGATTCACCTTCTGACCAGTTCATGAACCGCATCGAACACAATTCGGAGATGATCCGCATCCTCACATACAAGATAGATGAATTGAAGGATTTGGTCGAGAAGCTCATTAGGGAGTCGCCACCAAGAGATCAAGCCTAAATCGTCAAGGGGTAATGGCACTCCCTTGGCTTGTTCCAAGCTTGGGGGAGTGCCCAGTATCATCTTTATCCTTTCGTTTTTATAATTTCGTGGTCATATCATGAGTAGAGAAGTTATCTTATAAGATGGTTTGCGATGTGGAGTGTCAATCCTTTAGTTATCCATGTATCCGTTGGTTTGAGTGTGTCTTTGTTCAGAATATTAATGAGAAGTTCCACCTTTACTTTCGGTACATTTTATTTTAGCCTGCAATCTTCTTTATGTGCTGATCTTGCCATTAGTATTGACGCCACTTTTGGGTACATTAAGTAAATTATATTAGTTGTGGCAAACTTAGTATTGGTCATTAGCAACAATACCATGAAAACTTAAGTAGAAGGAGGGAATTACATGCAAAAATATTATCCCTTTATCTTTCTTTCTTGCTAGCCAATAAGATTAGTATTCTTTGAGTTAAAACATTTGTGCTTACAGGGAAGATAGCATGGTTGCTTCTATTACATATATATTTGTGTGTATCCCCCAACTTTTATGCTTGCACATGACCTTGCTAGCCTTAACCACCGTACTGAGAGGGAATGCTTCTCGTGCATCCAAATCCTTGAGCCAAACCCATGCCATTTGTGTCCACCATAACTTCCTATATGTGGTATTTCTTTGCCACTCCAAGTAAATTTTTCATGTGCTACCTTTAAATTATTCAAAATGTTATTATTCCCTTTTGTGTCAATGTTTACTAGCTCATGAGGAAGTAGTGTGGTTATCCTTTATTCTACTTGTCAAACAGACTTTACACCTGGACTAGTGGCATATACATCCGCTTATCCAATAACTTGCAAAAAGAGCTGGCAACGGGATGCCCAGTCCCAATTAATTACAACTTTAACGCTTAATTCTCTTCACACTTTTGCCCTGAATTATCAGTAAGCATGACAAACAGTGAAATATCTGCGTGTGTAAACCAAAGAGAAAGAGGGATGATCTGCCTTGCTGGTAGAAATAACGTCCTTCATGGGAGCCGCTCTTAAAAGTCTGTTTGACAGGGAGAATACTGTTTTCACCCGCTACCATTCGTTGACAATTAACAAACACCTCTCAAAACTTAATTTTTGCTCTCTATATGATTTCAAAAACTTAAAAGCTCTAGCACATGACTTAATCCCTGCTTCCCTCTGCGAAGGGCCTTTCTTTTACTTTTCATGTTGAGTCAGTACACCTATTTCCTTCTTCCTTGAGCAAGCATTTGAGTTGTTGTGATTCAACCATATATATCATTAATATTGTCAATCATGTCTTTTATCCTTCTTGTCTTAGCACAAAGACTTTTGCCTCTAAGAATATAGCTTTGCAAGTTATCAATGACTGTAAAGAAGGTGTGATAATTGAGTGTGGAAGTTCTGCAATATAAGCTCTAATATAAAGACTCCTTTCGAAAGATAAGTATTGATTGCTTATTGTTCTATGACCAAGAATGAAGTGTGCCATTACTAATCTATAATTTCCTTCGTGTATTTTTATTGTGGTTGTTTCACTACTCATGTTCAAGTTAGGTTATATGAAGAGTAGTTGCTGTTTAAAATGAGTGTGTTGTTTAGTAATTACTGATGCTTCTTGTCCGTATTCTTTATTATCGACGCTTCACTCCATAAACTTTTGTTCTAGTTTACTGAGCTCAGCTTTCGCTTGGGGACAAGCGAGGTCTAAGCTTGGGGGGGTTGATACGTCCATTTTGCATCACTATTTTATAGCATAATTTACTGTTATTCAATGATATATTTCATATTAAGAGGAGTTACTTATGTTATTTTGTCTTATTTTGCATGTTTGATGATCATTGGATAATTAACTGCCGGAGTCAGATTTCAGCTGGAAAAAGCAACGTCAAGGCACTATATTTCTGGAGCACTAAAAATATTTCCGAGAAGACAGATGTTCCTATTTTATCAGAAGATGGACTAAGCCAAAAGGGGAGGCTGAGATGGGCCAGGAGGGGCCCACACCACCCCTGGGCGCGGGGCCCACCTTGGCCGCGCCCTAGCCAGGTGTGGTGCCCCTGGCCCACCTCAGGCGCTCCCCCTTCGCGTACTTCATCCCCCAGAAACCCTAAGACACGGGGGTCCGTGAGAAAATATTCCGCCGCCTCCACGAGGCGGAAACACAGAGAGAGAAAAAGCTCTCCGGCAGGGAGAAATCTGCCGGGGAAATTCCTTCCCGGAGGGGGAGATCATCGCCATCCTCATCGTCATCGCGCTGGACTTCATCGGGATCATCATCATCATCATCTCCACCGCCATCACCACCATCACCGCTGCACCATCTCGTTCCGCTGTAACATCTAGGGCTATACTTTGTTTAGTTCATAGGGGAAACTCTCCCGGTGTTAATTACTCCTTGTGGTTGATGCTATTGAGTTTTATCGGTGAATTAAAGTATATGTTCAGATCGTTATCCATCATTATATCACCTCTGATCATGATCCATATGATGTCTCGTGAGTAGTTCGTTAGTTCTTGAGGACATGGGAGAAGTCACGCTGTTAGTAGTGGAATTATGTTGAGTAATATTTAATGGTTTGATATTTAAGTTGTGGTGCTATTCTTCTAGTGGTGTCGTGTGAACGTCGACTACATGACACTTCACCTTTATGGGCCTAGAGGAGTGCATTGTGTATTTGGTTGCTAATTGTGGGGTTGCCGGAGTGACAGAAACCTAAACCCCCGTTAGTATACCGGTGCACAAGGGAGCGTAGGATCTCAGAGTTTAAGGCTGTGGTTAGATTTATCTTAATTACTTTCTTGTAACTGCGGATGCTTGCAAGAGGTATAATCACAAGTATGTATTAGTCCAAGTAAGGGCGGTGCATTAGCATAGGTTCACCCACACAACACTTATCAAAACAATGAAGATTAATCAACTATGTGAAGCGAAAGCACTTGACTAGAATCCCGTGTGTCCTCAAGAACATTTTGTCATCATAAGTAAACCAACCGGCTTGTCCTTTGCTCTAAAAAGGATTGGGCCACTCGCTGCAATTATTATTACTGTCTTTTACTTACTGCATTTTATTTACCTGCTATATCAAAAACCCCTAAAAACTTGTCTGCTAGCATTTACAGTGAAACCTTTACCGAAACTCCTTGTCAGCACCTTCTGCTCCTCGTTGGGTTCGACACTCTTATTTATCGAAAGTACTACGATACACCCCCTATACTTATGGGTCATCAGCGGCGCATCGCCGTCGAACCCAGCGTTCTTTGATGGCGGTTGCGCCACCCCGTGTTCCGGGGCATGGGGCTCGCCCGAGGTGGAGGCCGATGGTACGGTGAGGAGGAACATGGCGACGGTGAGGAGGAAGAGGAGGACGGTGAGGAGGAAGATGTCGACGGTGAGGACATGGAGGTTGGCGATGAGGATGTGGAGGCCACCGGCGGCGATGTGGAGGCCCCGAAGGTCCGGAAGACTAGGAAGAAGGGCACAAAAGGCAAGCGGTGGAAGACAAAGGAGGATGAGTGCCTAGTCGACTCATGGAAACTTGTCACGAACGACGCACCGTCGGCTGCAACCAAACATACGGTAGGTATTGGAAGAGGGTCGAAGAACAATTTCATGAAACGATGTGGTACGGTGACTATGCGAAAGTACCTATGGATCGCAATTGGAATGCAATGTCGCATAGGTGTCGACATCCAAGCCGAGTGCAACAAGTTCCACGGCGACCTTGAGCAAATCCAAAGAAGGAAAGAGAGTGCAAGACCGTGAAGGACTTGTTGACCGACGCGACCACGTTCTACCGAGAGAACAACAATCACAAGATTTCAAGTTCATGCATTGCTTCGTGAAGCTCCAAAACAACAAGAAGTGGAGAAGACGCGGACCGACCTCAACGGCTGCCACGGCGCGCATGGGCCGAACGACCGGGCGTTCCCAGCGTCCGAGGGCGCCCTGTTGGAACAAGAAGGCCAAGAGCGACAAGGCGTCCGCGGCGTCCGTGCAAGCGTCCATCGACAAGTGCCTCGCCGACGTCACAACCATCTCGAAGCAAAACGCAAGCACCTTCGCCGAGAGTTGGTCGTCCTTGATGAGCAAGCATGATGAGAAGGTCGCGCTCGAGAGGGAGAAGATCAAGCTCTAGAAGGAGCGGCTGGACGTCGAGAGGGAGAAGGCCAAAGCGGCTGTCATACAAGCCGACACTGCAAGGATCTAGGCCATGTCCTAGGCGTCGCAATCCGGCACTCGGAAGATGAAGGAGGACTCCAGGATTTGGACCGCCGACCTCTCCGCCTACACGCCGGAGGTGAGGGTTAGGTTTAAACTCAGCCAGCAGCGCATCTTGCGTGAGATGGGGTTCTTCCACCCGAGCCGACGCCGATGACACGGCGACGACCACCGCGCCGATGGACACGACGGGGGAGCGGCCGACGAGCAGGACTTCAGCCGACGCAGATGTAGACCCAGATGCAGTGCCAACGCCGCGCCCTGGCTGGGATGACGCCGAGACACAGGATGGGTCGGTCCGAGCCGGTGTTGACGATCGACTGATTTCGGCATGATCAACGTTCTGTAATATTTTCGCCGGACCTGGCGATGCTTTTGGTGTGATCGCCGAACCTGACGACGCTTTTGGGTGTGCGCACCAACGCTATTCAAACTTGTGGGGTCGTTTTAATTTGAATTGTGGGGTTGATCTATTGGGATGGTCTATTGGGAGCGAGGCGGCAACTGTTGCCGGCGCGTTGAACAGCGCCTGCCCGGCAACTTTGCCGGACTCTCTATTGGTCACGCCGGTAGAGATGCTCTAATTTCATGGACAATATAACGGAAATGATCTTATCGAACATCAGCATATGGTGATGAAAGCAAAAACTCGTTGCCTCACAATCTCGATCAGTTCCTGCACTGCAATCTGCTGAGTCAAAAGCCAAAATTAGTCTACAGAACGACTCGACAAGAGAAGGTCGAGAGTAATAAGAGAATAAGCCGCGAAGTCATGAAGAAGTAATAATCTCAATCCACCTGTGCGAGTGCTTGTCTGTCCCTAGAGAAAAGATGGCTGCGATGAGGAGTGACCGAGTGATGCATCTCCTGCAGCTGCAGGCAAATCGATCCAATAGGAGTCCATCAGTGTTGAACCTCTGGAGAGAAGTGAATGATTGGAGACGCCGGGACACCCGTACATCGAGGTGGCACCCCACGCGTCCCCGCCGAGGCGCACTGGACGGCCGCGATGATCACCACGAAAACAAAACCCCGGCCGGATGAAATCCACCCACGCACAACCGCGACGTACCTGCAACACATCCGAAATACGGCTGCCTGCGCGCCTTGGTCTCGGCTGGAGGCGACACATGCTGCACACTGCGTTTGTTCTCGTCCGCATTGGGTTTTCTTCTTCGATCGAGACATGCAGAGTCTCGTCACACTCTTCGCATGATTGCATCTCCAAGCACATGTCAGTGTACATCGTCGTCGTTCGTCGCGAGCCCAATCAGTTAAAGACCTGACGAACTACTACTAGTACAGTGTGCACTGTTGGATTTTCTGATTTTACTCTGTACCATTCCCTCGTACTACTAGCTATATATAGTACAGTACGTAGAAGCATTTTCTTACACCAACCTTTGCTGTCCATCTACCAAATCCTACTTAAACCTGAAAATCTGTGCTCCCATATCTATGCAGCCCCACGTAGTAGTACTAGATTAACCTACTCTACTCACGCAGCATACACTCGTACTCATGTCGAGATCTTTAATCTACCAAGATGTACGTGCACTCCAATTGCTATATCACCCGAAATCATTTTGGCTCCTGAGCTACACTTGTCCCTTTTATTTTTAAATACAAAATTATATGTACAAGTTTTAAAAATTTAAACAAATTATGGTTGTAGTCAATGATAAATCCTACAAGTATCACAATACAAAAGTCATTTATGATGGGTCATGGCCTCATTAATCTACAATGTTAATTTTCAGCGAGGCCTTCGCTACGTATGACACGACATGCATAAGCAAGAATAGTTGCATGCTTACATTGACTTGCTCTATTATGTACTGGATACATAAAACATTACATACCAAGAAAAAAATAAAGAATTGATCAAAATTGTATGTGTTTCGATACGTTAACTATTATTCGACCGATGATTAATTAAGTCACATTCAATTTTACAAACTTGTTAAAAGGTCTAAAAAATGTTCAAAGTGATGTAATAATTTGTTCACATATTGCAAAAAATGTACTAATTAATTAGTTTCATAGTTTTTGAAAATGCAAATTATTAATTGCACGATATTAATGTCAGATTGACGGTTCTCGGCGTCGACTAAGAACTAATAAATTAGTAGTTGACCGATGATTAGCAAAACCGTTAGAGACTGTCCTTGCATATGTACTAGCTACTGAAGATACTCCCTCCAGTCCCAAAAAAAAGTTGCGCGTATTTCCAAAAATATTACTTTTGCCAAACATTCTGTCATTAAACTACGAGTTATTTGGCATAAAAACCATACCATTTCAAACATCGGTTGAATATGACTCTAACTACATCAATTTGTATATAATATAACAATTTATTGTTGGATTAACTTTTTTCAAGTTAAATTCCTTTTAAAAAACGGACGTAGTATATATAGGCTCTGTGCATGCACATGCACATGCAAATTTTATGAATTTCGACAACACAAGATATGTATTGACCTACTCAAACAGACAAGTTATGTCAAGCTGCATATGTAAACTTTTGTGAAACTTAGTAATACTAATTAATCCATCACCTTAGGTTTCACTGTGACCTCCAGAAAAACAGAAAACCAAACACATGTTGTCAATCGGGTAACTGTAGGTCGCTCATCGACCAGGCAGAGCAGGCAGCAGCAATCATTAAGTTGTGGACCAACACTAGTCTATTTCTTCAAGCATTTAAAACACATGTTGTCAATCCGTATCATGTGACCTCAATGACTTGACAGTTACTTAATTTGTATAATTATTCTAGTTTTTCTCTCCCTCTTTTTGATTTTTTCTTTATAATGTTGATACTGTGACCACTGAAATGAAAGAGCCAGCAAAATTGAATTGAAGAAATCAAATGAACAAGGACAAAGAGACAACGGAGTAACATTCTAAGAAAGCAATCGGAGTGACCATATTTTTCTTCAGTGGAGACAAAGGCATGATGCAAGTATACGACCCGTTCCCTTATCCCCTCTCCGTGAACAGTGCAGAGCGGAGCGGATAAGGCGAAAGGGAGCGAACCAAGGTCCTGCTCTCCGCCGACGGCCGGATCGCCGTTCCCTCCCTCTTCGGCCGTCCGTGCGGCGGTGGGTGAGTGGAGGGACCTCCGATTCGTGCCTGAGGCTTGTAGATAGTAGGGGTAGGTTCCCCGGCGTCGCGGCTTGGGTGGTGGTGGCGGCGGCGGCGTGGAATAAAGGTGCTGGAGCTTCTTCCCCACCCCGGCGAGGCCATGTGTGGCAGCGGGCAAGCTTCCGGCGTTGGCGGCCTCCGGATTGATCGATTCGGTGGGCCTTTTTGTGCTCCAAGATCCGCGGATTTTGTGGGCTCTTGTTCTCCGCGGGCGGCCGACGAGACGTGGCGTCGTCTGCGCGTTTTGGAGTTCCCGTCCTCCGGCCCTGTCCTCGTCGTGGCGTCGTCTCCTCCGGCGGCGCTGCGGGGCTTGTGAGGTGCTGGTGTGTAGGAGGTTGGGTTCGAGGTGGAGCTCGGTGCTGCGTCTCTCGATGGAGGTTGCTGCGGGGCTTCGGAGGAAGATGGGGAGGCTCCGGCGCAGCTGGGCTGCTGGTGGTGTCCGGAGCTGATGGAGGAGAGGGCGGCCCTGGCTGTGCTCGTTCATCGTCGACGTTCCTGGTGCTTGCGTCGGGTGGATTTTGCAGCTGTCAACTATGTTTGGAGGTGCTCTTTCTTCTGGTTTGTGGTGTTGCTGGTGTTCTTGCAGCCTTCTTTTTCGTGTGGGTGTTGTTCTGTGTTTTGCTTCAATCTGTAGCGTGCGTGTGTTCCTGTTGTTCTTGATCTTCTGGTGATTGAATACACGCAAGCTTTCTAAAAAAAGGCATGATGCAAGTGAGAGGGATAGTTTGTTCAAAAAAAAAAGTGAGAGGGATAGCAGTCGCCTCCACCAATCATACGGAGCCACCTTTGCCATGATCCGGTCCCACACTGGCATGTATCACACACAGTGATAATAAATCAAAAAATTGATAATTACCCAAATTCGAAGTGAAGATTCTAACAATAGCCAGTGAGCAACTGGAAAAAAATATGTACAATCCTGTACAAAATGGTCATCGTGATAATCATGCATGTTTTGGCCTCTCCGTGGTGCATGGCCAACTGTTCCATCGAATAATTTCCACTACATGTAGTCGCTCACATCAAGGAGATCGGACAGGTGCATGTCGAATAGCCCGGCGGGGTCGCGCGCCGGCGCTGATCGCGTCAATATTGCTCGCGTCCCCGCAGAACGTTGTGTTCAGCCTCCCTGCGGGACTCGATGACGGCGGGACACCCGGAGCCGACGTTGCAGTTGTTGCTGCTCGTGGCCGTGCTGCTCCACTGCAGGTTGGTCGTGTCTGACACCATCTGCATCAGCAGGCGGCATGTAGTCGAGCTGCTGGCTGTCGAAGCATGGAGCTGCGCGTAGTCACAGGCCACCATGTAATGATCCTGGTGTTGTTGCTGCGCCGCCGGGTCACGTGGACGAGGCCCGGCATTTGGCACGCCGAGCCGGGCTGCATGAACTGGTCTGCCGCCATGGCATGTTGTGGCGACCACCGCTGCGAGCCTGGATCAGCCAAGGCAGGAGCATCTGCTGCTCGGTCGTGGAGGGGGCGTCGGGGCGGAGAGCAGGGTGGAGGCGAGGCGGAGGAAGTCCGGGAAGCTGGCGAGCGGCTCGAGCGCGCGGAGCGTGTCGAGGTCGCCCTGCGTGGGGTAGTAGCGGCGGCGGCGGGATTGAGGAGCGAGGAAGAGGTCGAGGAGGTCGAGGCGCGGCGCGTGGGTGACGGGGGTCGATGCCCATGCGTAGGAGGCGCTTCCGGAATGTGCGTGTTCCAGTAGTTCTTGATCTCGTTGTCCGTCCGGCCGGGCAGCCGCGCCGCAATGGCTGACCACCTAATTAATAAGCAATCATGCATGAACAGGGAAGAACATCATATCATACTCATCATGAAGCCGTACTACGACCTATTGCAACCGAGACGTACACCTAGTAGTAGTTCTTACTTGTTGCCGAGGATGCTGTGGAGCTGGATGATGGTCTCCTCCTCCTCGAAGGAGAAGCGGCCGCGCTTGATGTCGGGGCGGAGGTAGTTGGTCCACCGAGCCGGCAGCTCTTCCCCGCACCGCTCGAGGCCTGCACACACAAAGAAAGCAGAGTAATTAAGCATCTAGTATCAGCTTCGTGTGAGATTGGTAGCTAACTAGCTTGCACAGTGCAAGCAGGTAGATGTACGCATGGGTTGCTCACCGGCATTCTTGGGCATGGTGCGCCAGTTCCCCTGGCCGTGTTCTTGATGTAGGCGATGCTCTTCTCGTCCTCCTCTGCGTCCACGGGCCCCTTCTTCAGCCCGGTCCTTTCGCAGCACGGCGCACGCCCCATCGATATGTCGAGCGAGCGTTCGCACAGACGACGGTATACAACTGTAGAAACGGATCGTGCGATCGATCAAGCAGGAAAAATGAAAAGGCTCGGTTTGTCTCTCTCTCTCTCTCAGCTGGGAGGTTACAAGTCGTACGTTGCTAGGAGATCGAGGAGAGTGTGAAAACTGAGAGAGTGATGGAGGTAGAAGACGGAGACGAAGGTGTGTGGGGGCTATGGAAAGGCTTATAAAGGGCAGGAGGGCGACGGGCATGGAGTGGAAGTCAACAGGATTCGGTGCTGGCCTTGTTTTTAACCAAATCCCATCATGATTATCGGGGCCGCGACGTGGCCGCGCGAGCTGCGTCGCAGAGGCCGGGCCACGGCACTACATCAGTGACCGAACGGACAGCGTCCTCTCGCCCTGGCCGCCTTTATTATCCGTTGGATTTGCATGGGTCCAAAGGTTAAAAAAAGCTTGCGGGAAAAACGCACGCAGCAAGGACATCACCCCAAAAGTGCCCAGCAGATCGCGCGCAACCCCCCCCCCCCCCCCCCCCCCCCCCCCCCCCCCCCCCCCCCCCCCCCCCCCCCCCCCCCCCATCCAATCGGAGTAGATCGATCTCTGCCCATCCATTCAGAACATGCCATTTCTCTCGATCGTGAATAATCGAGTTGACATCCCAATTGGCCTAATTAGGCTTACGCAGTAATGCCGTGACTAAGACAATATTATGTGTCGATACCTACTGCCAGGGCGACTGCTTTCTCTGCCCATTCCACTAGGAATGTACTCCCTCCGTTCCATATTAGATGACTTCTATTTGTATAAAAGTGGATGTTGCTAGACTTGTAACATGTTAGATACATCCATTTTTGTACAAATTGAAATCATCTAATTTGGAACGGAGGGGTACCATTTTGGTCGACCATATGTTGAAATCGTAATTGGCCTATTTAGGAGTAGGATCCTATGATCTACTAGTACAGTCTAGCCATCGGCAGGGCTAAACGTGTAGTACTAGAAAACAGACACGATGACAGCCGGGTAATTTTCTTCCCGCGTAAAGCATCCAAGGAAGGAAGCGCCGTTGGATCATTCCATGATATACATGGACTGTGTCTAGCGGCCAAAATGACAAAATAATGGGTGGCGTTGAGGAAGGAACACGCTGTGTGGAAGGAAACGCTGTGCTCCCACGGGGCCAAACCAGCGGGCCCGCGTTCAGCTTTCCTTTTAATTCCTGTACCGCACTGTACTGCGGCCGCACCGCCTTTGGTGGCCGTACGTGTACGTCGTCGCTAGTTGCCACCGCCGGCGGGCCACATGCCGATCTCTCTCGCCGTACGTTGTGGATCCGTAACAAAACCAAAGTAAAAAAAGTCTGAAACGAGAGGCGGGCGGCATATATATGGGCATGTGTTCGATATCTACCTGCGAATCCTGTAGATTTCAGACTAGACCATATTGAACATTTTTGCTCGTTTTTTAGTTAATTTGAGATCGATCATGTAAAACGATGTGTCCTGTGCCGGACCGGCGACCGGCCGTGTGGCTGAGAAGTATGCAGGTGTGCCACCTGCTGATGTGGTGTGCCGCAAAAAGGCTTTGACGGGTGCTTTGTTCCGAACGACTCGATCCCGCGCATGTTTTTCTTCTTCTGCCAATGGCGACTCGTACTTCGTGTCTCTCCACAACCAGCAGGTACGTGAGGGTTTTCTTTCCTGATAATACTACTTAACGTGTAAAGTAAAAATAAATGTCAAAAAGGTTTGCCCGAGCAAAGCGGATCGAGGGTGTGAAGGGGGCTTGAGAGTGACATCGACAGAAAATGCAACCGAGCTAGAGAGATGATTTTTTTACTTGTACATATAGTACGGATACGACTCAGCTAGTGAACGAAGCATGAACAATTGATGTCGCAAGCTAGGTTTATATCGGAAAGTGTTATTTGCTCTTGAGCTACGGTGCTCCCTCCACTTAAAGAAAAATAAAAGTTATATTTTTGTGTTTTAAAAAATTCTGAAAACAATCATGGGTGTAGGCGTATAGCCAATGATGTATCCCATAAATGCAAAATGTCAATTTGAAATACTTTATATTATGAGCTACAAAAAAAAAAAGATGGTTAAACTTAGAGATTTGAAAATAGTCATATTTAGATCCACAATTTGTCATTTTGTGTAGCTCAAAATACAAAGTATTTGAAGTTGATATTTTGCATGTTTATGGGATACACTATTGGCTACGCCCGGATTTTCTTTTCAGAATTTTTGAAACTCATAAATATGATTTTGAATTTTTTCAATTGGAGAGAGAGCACTGGAGCTCGGGAGCCAAAATGTGTACTCGATTTATATCATATATACTCCCTTTGTAGCTAAAACTCTTATACCGTGCTACGGAGGAAGTACCATACATGAACTAGCATTAATATACATTATGCTAACACAATTTTATACTATTAAATTGGAAACGATATTGATGGTTTGGCGCGTCATTTTGGATTTCTGATTCTACAGTTGCCTTGCTAGGCAAAGCTTGAAAACATTACAACCTTTTGCCACCGCCAAGTTATACGGTTCCGTGTTATTAGGAAAGAAAATCCACCCTTTTAAAGAAGAAAAATAGTAAAAGAAAAGCCCATTGCTTTTACCTTCTCGCACCGCCCCTGTCGCTACTAGTGAACGATCGCTGGCGGGCGTCTAGGTGTTCATTCTCTTTCTCCAACCTAGCTCTTCCTCTTGCGGACGATCGCATCCAGCAAAACCTCCACATTTAGCCCGCTAGCCATATTGGCCGTCAACGCACTTCTGTAATCCATTCATGTGTTGTTTCGTGGCAACACACCAGCAATTACCATATACCATAGTGTGATCATGTGGGGGGGGGGGGGGGGGGGGGGGGGCAATGCCCCCTCCCCCACGGTAAGATGTAAGAATCATGTATATATACCTAACAATAAATCGAGTAAGGTTCCTGTCTTCGTCCGTTTTATATGTTTTGTTCGTAATCCAAAAAAAAAGCATTAGTAATTCTTGGTTTCGTCCATACTAGATCTGATCGCTACGATCGAGGGAACACGACTGACCTAGCGCCAGACCCACGTTTCGCAGACCTCGCTGAAACTGTCGGTCTGACCCAGGTGCACCACTGTCTCTCCATTATGCCGAATTTTCTAGAAATCAATCCGAAGCCAATAACTAAAACTAATTAGAATTATTAATGATATAATTTTTGTATAGTCTTCCATGAATTATTAATATTTTGTGTGTGTTGATCGATTTGGTATTTACAAGAAATTGATAAATATGAGTGTAAATTACAGAATCCATGCAAATCGAAGCATCAATTTTTTAGACAACTCTTTAGGTGGACATATAGAGCTAAATTTGTTGCTTTAGTCAGATTTGCTATAAAGGAGAGAAGTTGCGCTCGTGATGAAGGGGAGAACTGGAAGGGAGAAGGGAGAACTGAAGTTAGGGTTATGCGAGTTGATACATTTTGGGGTCAAGTATTCAATGAGTCAACTGCTACACGAGACAAACTAAAATAAAATAAACCTGTAACCAGTTTATTGTTCGCGTATCTAAATTTGTTCCGCCGTAGCAACACATCGGTGTATTTGTCAGTCAGTAGTAGAATAGACAAATTAACTGGGTGAAAGTGAAATTCGACTCCTTGAGTTCAACATGATTTTCTTTTTTGTTTTGGTTTTGGTGCCATGCATAATCACACATCAAATTATATATTCTACTAAAAAAGGTAGTAGAAGAAGAGCCCGATTAACCGGGTGAAAGTGAAATTTTACTCCATAATTTAGCATTTTTGTCTTAGTGCCATGAATCACAACAAAGAACACTTGTTAAGCTCTCTTCCTTGGCGACGCGTGTCTGCCCATCGAGCTTCTATTGTTCATATCAGATGACCTAGGCATCACAATAATAGCTCGACACAACACACATGAAGACACTCGTACATGCGAGTACCACACGAGGGCACACTTCAATGGTGAAGTAGAATTTCTTCTCTGCTTCCAAGAGAATGAGATCACCACCAAAGTATGCTTTTGACCATCTTACATTTTCTTCTAACACGAAATCTTAAGCATTAATATGTCCATTATTTTCAAATTAAGGTGACGCAATGGATCACTATATGTATATTCTAAAGTAGTGGTAGCACATCACTAACTATATGAAAGATGGGCAAATCCTCGGCACCGCAGCGATCGTGCACTGTAGATAGCTACAGTAAACACTACTCACTGCTACAGTCTACAGTTCTTCGATCCGTGCCGTCGAATGGCGATCCGACGGCACAGAGGATACGCCCGTGAAGGTTTTGCAGGAAAACCCTTCCCAAAACTACAAATTAACCCGCAGTCCAGTAAACCGCGAAGCGAGGGACCGATTTACAAATTGCGAAAAGATCAGGGACCTCCATGCAAAACATGCACAGATCCCCCTCGCTTTTCTCTGTCCGCGCGCGGCAGCGGATCGCCGGCGGCGCCGACGCGCCTCGCCGCTGGTACGTCCCTCCCGGTCGAATCGGAGGCTGCGACGACCTCCACCGTCGCCTCCCCTACGTCCTCGCCGGAGATCGGCGGCCGGGACGGCGCACGCACGCCGGGATCGACGCCGCCGCGTCCGTGCGCCACCGACGCGCCGGCGACCTAGGAGTGGCGGCGCCGCCGCTCCGGGGTAGCTTGCATCCGTGCGCGTCGAAAGCGCCCAGGCGCGCGTCCCGCCTCACCGTCGCGCGGCGCTGGCGTCGACGACGCCGCCGCGGCGGATCCGCCCCAGGGTGACGTCACCGTTCCATCAGACGCGGCTGGGCTGGCCAGGGGGCTGGTTCGTGGGCTGGGCCGCCTGCTGCGTGGCTGGCTCAGCCTTTTTTTTTTGCGCATAATAATCCAGAAAAATGCAAAAAAATCAGAACGGCGGCCCCACTGCTCCACCCAAAATTCAGCAAATGAAAAAATATTGCAAATTCAAAAAAAATACACATCGCAAATACCAATCGACAAAATATTCAAAATATATCAAAATGCTATGGAAAAAATGTTAACTACTATTTGAAAAAAAAGGAAAAAAACAAATAAGATTGACTAATTCAAATTAGCCTATATTTTGATATTGTTATTGGAAAAAAAAACATATTGGAGCATTCCAACTAAAATTACAAATTTAGATATCTCAAACTTTTATATGACTTCTAAACTTCATCATTTGGTAAACACTAACAAAATTTAAATTTCAATAAATTCCAAAGTGCACGATTTTTAAAATTTATTCGACCATTTGAACTCTCATTTGACGTCTACATATTTCAGATTTTCGAAAAGAACACCGAATTTGATCATTTTGTTACCATTTGAGCCAATTTTTCCCCTAAAAAACAGAAACAGAAAACATAGAAATCCTACAAATACCCGTGCCCAAAATATTAAACAAAAAACAAAATGCTAGAGAAAGGAAATGTTAACTATTTTCAAAAAAAAAAATGTTCGACTAATTCAAATAGGGCAAGATTACGATAATTTCATGGAGAAACACCCATATTTGAGCATTCCAACTAAAATTAGAAATTTGATATAGCAAAATTGTATATGACTTTCAAACCTAATCATTTGCTAAACACTAAAATAATTCAAATTTGATAATACTATTGAATATACAGTTTTAAAAATCAATTTGATAACAACATATCAAAATGGTAGGGACAGAAAATGTTAACTATTTTTGAAAATAAAACAAATATTTTATATGACTTCCAAACCTAATCGTTTGGTAAACACTAAAAAAATCAAAATTGGTAATACTATAAATTGTACAGTTTTAAAAATCTATTTTCTCACAAACATCACAAAAAAAATTGCAAACTAATTATACCAAAATGAAAACATATTTACACATCCCAATTTGGTAAAAATTTGGAGAAATTCTATATACAATTGCTCCAACTATATGAAGTTGAATTTCAAAAAAATTCTCTACCTATGGAATCCAAATGAATAAATGTGCATTTCCACCCATTGTATACTATAATTTAAAATTAATAGTTTTTAAACACTTCAAACTGCTTAAAAATTGGATATATTCTAGAATATATCAACATGCTACACAAAAAAAAACAGCTATTGACATCAATTTGGTAAAAATAATAACAATTCTACATACACTTGCTCCAATTATATGGAGTTGAATTTAAAAAAATTATGTACTTACGGAATCCAAATGAATAAATGTGCATTTTCACCCATTATAGACTAGAAACTAAAATTAATAATTTTTGAATATTTCAAATTGCTAAAAAAATTAGATATTCTAAAATATATCAACATGGTCACACAAAAAAAACTATTCACATCTCAATTTGGAAAAAATTAAAGAAATTCTATATACAATTGCTCCAATTATATGGAGTTGAATTTAAAAAAACAAAAATTGTAGATGTGGAATCCAAATGAATAAATGTGCATTCCCACTCATTATAGACTCAAATTTAAAATTAATAACTTTTTAACAATTCAATTTGCTTAAAAAATCGGAGATAATCTAAAATATATCACATGCTAACACAAAAAAAAGGCCAACTATTTGCATGAAAAAAAAAGTTGGAACATTGTTACTTGGTCAATATTTGAAGAAAAACCAAACGCACTCCCCAGAATTATGTAAAGTTGAATTTAACAAATACTCACACTACGTATTCCCTCTGATTATGAACTCTAATTGACCATCTCAACTAAGCAAAATATTGGCAAGAAACTAAATCAACTTTCTCTAAATATGAAATTCAGATGCAATTCCTCAAATTATATACTCACTTTACTAAATGCTCATATAATACACATCTTTTGATTACGAAGCTAAATTAATTATTTATACCAACATACAAACATAACTAAACATTCAGATTCGCGAATTATTCGAAATTAACTTACCATTTCTAAAAAATTAAAATTGGTCAACATTTGGATATAACTCAGATACATTTTCTCTAATTACAGTTAAGAATTCATGTCAACATACAAACATATTCAAATACTTCAAATTGCTAAATATTTGCGTGTTCTCTAAACTATATACCAAATGCTAAAAAAAAGGTAACTACGTACACAAAACACAAAACATATTTACACGATTCAAAATAGTCAATATTTGGATGCAATATAGACGAACTTTCCCCATTTGTTAGCATGAATCCAAAAAATAACAGTACCATTACCTACACACTTAACTTAAACATTATTTGGAAAAAAGAAGAACATTTCAGCATTTCAAATTGCTAAAATATTTAAGGTACCCCAAAATATATCAACATGCTCGGATTTTTTTTGATACTTCCTAATGGCAAAATACAAACAAACTTAAACAACTCAAATTGCCTAATATTTGCATACATTCTAGGTGCACTTCGTCTAATTGTGAATTAAATTTTAATAATGCTCACGAAATACATTTCCTCTCATTATACTATTCAAGAAAAAAGTACCAACCATTATTTGCGCTACTTATGGCATAATGCAAACATATTTCAAAATTTCGATTCAACGAATATTTGAAGAAAATCCAAATTAATTCCCTCCAAATTATGGATAGAACTTAATAAATATCCATATAATGTATTCCATTTGATTATGCAATTCAATTATCCAAAATTGTTTAATATTCAGAGACAATTTAGCTGCAATCTCTCTAATTATGCACGTACAATTAAAACATGCTTCTTCCACTAAATGTTTGCATAAAATAAAAATCCATTTCCTCTAAATATGAATTGAATTTAACAAATTTCCTTACAATACATTTCCTCAAACTATGTAGTTAAATTAAATATTTCGCTATTTATAACAAATTACAAAGATACTTCACCATTTCAACTTATGGAATTAAATTAATTCAACGAATGCTGCTTGTTTACAATAATGCACATTTTAGTACGAATATGCGGACAAATTAAGAAGTTTTTTCCCCCACCTAAGTGATTTTCTTACTTAATCTTCTCAATTCTAAATCATTCCTTTAATACGCTTTGGATATCTGCAATACTTTAATAAAGCATTGTTCACGAAATATTACAGCAACATATCGCTAATAAAAATCTAAAAACTCACAAAGGCGCGTCGTGACGACGCGCAAAATTCCACTAGTATGAAACCATTGAGCAGGATTAATTTAGCTGATGAGCATAGCTACGAATATGAAGGGGCTAGGAGAAGAAACGAAAAGAAAAAAAAGTGTGTATGTAGCTTAAGACAAAAGTTAGCAATGCACACATATCCCATCCACTCCATCAAACGCGCAACCAAAGCCATCAATCCATATGGCTACTAGCTAGAATGGTGGCTTCCAATTAATACTACTAATATGTAAAAGATTATTTAACTCTGTCGCCCGACTAGAAGCCTGTACCGCGGCTCCCTGATTAGCCAGCATAGTCTAAGATCTCCCAACAAAGCTGGGCACCATCTTAATTTAAGCACAGAGTATTAACCAAGTCCAAATTAGGCAAAGAATTGGTAAGCGCAAGTCGCTCCACTAACGGTACGGATTCACACAACAACACTATAATTTCCGTAGAATATCCGCTTTGGGGTTCATGAATTCCAAATGCAAACATCATTTACGTATGTCATGAAAACAACCCTTCATCCAATAAAACAGTGTTTCTTCAGACTAGTTGGCCGACCGTCCTTCTCGGACTTAATGGAGGAGCATAGGTATGCATGCAATGTGATCAATGATCTACATCTCATATCACTGTTTCAGTCAAGTACATGCTTGCATTTAGCCTTTAGATTTTACGTTCATTGGATTTCACTCAAATTAATTGAGCACGCATGATGAGCTCAATTGTACGTGCCAATCGGAGAGGAAATTGCACATTCCACCAATTCATGTTACGTGTGTTGCACAAACCTCTATTTGGACGTTTTGTTTTTTGCAATTTTACCATGTGATGGTTTAATCTGTTACAGTTTTCACCACTTGGTCATCTAATCAACTATTTGGCCATGCATGCAGCATCGTCCTGCCGATCGAAATGGCGATGAATGAAAATCCTGCGCCCATGCAGACCTAATCATGCATGCCGCGCGCGTACGTACGTCACCTCGCCGATCGGATCGGATCCATGGCGATCAACCGAGCTAGCCGTAGCCATGGTACGTTATTGTCGGAACGGTGAAACAAACTCGATCGCATATGGCAACAAGCCAACAAGCTAGAGCTAGACTACGCCCCTCAAAATGCATAGGCCCAGAGGCCGGCCGATCTGGATCCGATCGACGCACCTAGTACTAGTACATGCACCATCCTCCGTCCATAATCGTCATCGCTCATAGCAAAATTGACATATGTAGGGCCAGATGTCGGTTTTGCTGTCAACGGGGTTAAATAGTTGATTAGATGACCCAATGTTGGAAACTGCAATGGATTAGACCACTACGTGGTGGAAACTGCAAAAAATCCGTTTAAGTGGTAGTTTGCACAACACATGAAGCAGGAAGCAGTGAAAGTTGCAATTTCCTCGCCAATCGGACAACAAATTTGGAGGAATTTTTTGCACCGAGAGATGATTAGATTATAGCAGGTGTAAAGATGACACGGCCTCGCGCGTGAGCGTACCGTGCACACGTGTGAAGTGCCAGCGAGCAATGCTTGCCGATCCTTCCGGCGATCGACTGGCGGGGGTACTTTAACCTGTGTCCATACATGGATCGCTATATGTTACTACTAACTCTATGAAAAAATATACCAGCCAGAATAGTACAGCAGTGAGATCACACTCTCGCGGAGCTTCCACTGGCGATCATTTTTTGTATGGCACATATATAACCGGTAGTATATACACGTACGTAGATCAATCGTATATAAAATTAACCTACCTAGCTCGGTGAGTAGTTATCAAGATTTGTTTGAGCAGCACTGGAACAGTAGTAGCTAGACCTGTTGCTATTTGTTAATACGCCATGAGTCATCAGATACGCTGATACGTACACATAGCGGATACAATTAACCCATCAGCCTACTCCCTCCGTTCTAAATTAATTGACACACATTTGTCTAGATATGGATATATCTAGACACAAAACAAGTATATGTACATCATATTTGGACAAATCTAAGTCAACTAATTTGGAACGGAGGGAGTACCTGGCTAGCTACTTAATCAAGCAGAAACGGAGAGATTAGCTAGATGTGTCTCTCGCCATGGAGACACATGCCTCCTTCCAAGCACTACTCAAATCCCCATCATCAGTTTATTTTCAAGCAAACACACGCCCAAATTAACAAGCATTAACCGGCCCACACACGAGAAGTTCTTAAGTATTGGGCTAATACCCGATTCGGGGGGTCACGTGGCGCAGGATGCGTATCCCCTGCCCGAAAACGGAGTGTGCTCACGTCGCCCGTTTAACCTACGCCTACGTGTCCTGGGGCCTCCAATAGTCTAGGCGCTCTATATGCAGCGAGGCCCTGATCGATCATCATTCATCAGCGACCATAGTATTTTTATTTCGTTGATCCGGGAAGATCTCCGTGAGGTCACCCGGTCTCGCCTGCTTCATCCAAACATTGACGTTTAACATACTTAAATCCCCTGAATAATTGTCTCTAGTATTTTTATTTCATTTGGATTTGATTGTTAATTTATTTAGAGGGGGAGAGGGTACTACCGGGAACGGATTGAAAAACCCTTGTGTAGACATCGCGACTCGTATCTTGCTGCGTTAGATACTGTAGATTAATGTAGAGCTGGCTAGCGAGAGCGCCGTATAGGTTGTAGAAGCTCTTAACCAACGCTACTACATACACATAGCGGCTAGAGATAGGGATGTGATCGTGTTTTCTACTCCCTAAAAAGTTAAAGGTTACTCGTACACTTGTTCATGGGTCAGGGACTGCCAACGCGATGAGCCGATGAGCTGATCGACCTAGGTAAAATCTGAACAATTTAGTCTATCTCAGAATCTCAGTATGCTAGAAACATTCACCTGGTGATCAGGCATGATTGAGATCAGTTTTTTTTCTTCAGAAAACTGATTTTTTTTTTGAACAAGCAGAAAACTGATTGAGGTTAGCTCATTGCAATAGCTGTACTGACTGACGCTCTCCTGTACTGTTTCTGGGTATCTCTGAGTCTGTGTTCTGTGACAACTGTTCACTCGTGCGGTTTGACCAGTGTCGAGGTACGTGTATATACGTGGATCGTTGCTGAGGTGTCCAGTTAGCAGCAACAAACTGTCAACATACAAGCTACCCTGGCGCCACTGACTGTTGCATGCATCACATCGATCTGCTCCACCATAAATATTTGTCACTGCCGATCGCCTCCGATCGAACGCCTATGGTTAGCAGGAGTAGATGGGCAGAAAACATTATAAATCTGCAGCTAATCACCTCATGTCCTCATGCATGGCCCTGGATGTATATGGCCTGAAATTGAACGGCAAGAACATTTTATTTCTGGGCGTGGTGTATCTTATATATCGACATTATTGTCATCTGACATGGGAAGTTGGTAGAGCAGGCAGCACACTAGCTCGGTTCCATACATGGCTTGATCGATCCAGCATGCGTGATCAGGCTTCACGATCGCTCGTGTATAATTTGGTGCTACAATTTTAAAATTGTAGAGATTAATTTCCAGATTTGTAGCTGAAAAGACGGGCTCAGTATATAATTCCGAATCATTCAGAAACCTGATACCTGTTTCAGCTGTTCATACTTCATACGTACTCATTGCTTGGTCGTTCCGAAAACTCTGGTCTAGCCCAGTGGCTAATTATGTACCACGGGGCTAATTGAGTTCTCACTAGGCTGTCCATATCAGGTTTTTCCTGGTGTTATTCTTCTGGTGTTAAGTGATACAGTTTCTCAGTCGCGTAGCTCAAGACAAGAGGCGGCAAAAACTTGCACCGACAAAGCTTAAGCTCTACTCATCGGAAGACGCTACGGAGCACAAACAGTATCTCATCATTACATATACTCACTCCGTCCCAAAATAAGTGTCTCAAATTTGTACAAAAGTGATGTACCTATACATGTTTCATGTCTACATACATCCACTTTTTGACAAATCTAAGACAGTTATTATTGGACGGAGGGAGTACTTACTTCAGAGGCTTTTCTACTTAATCTATTGGTCAGGAATGTGGTCAACAATGGTACTAGCAGCTCGTTTCATACAATGTTCGTTCCACAATGTCTGAATTTAATTACTGGCGACTTGTGCATCATCCAAGTCATATCAGTTCCGTTCGTGAACCAGGCAGGATTCGATCGCCGGAACAGTCGACTCCGGCAAGCATGGGCGGTTCCTGCAGCAAGCGACAGCTGACAGCATTTCAAACCACGATAGAGCTCTTCGTGCCTGACGTATTTCACCGTGGTAGCTAGTTTGCTTACAGAGCGTAACAACAGTGTAAGACGCGTACGTAATTGCGACTTCCTGCACACAGAAACATCTGATCAGTAGCCTTTCGTATATGCCCATCAAAGTCAACATAGGTTACAACAAGAAGATAAACATCAAGTCATGGATCTTAGTGTTCAGACCGTACGTAAGCTCGTCACGGTGATTGGGATTTTGCGACGCTAATCGTGCTTAGAAGCTGCCGATTTCGCGTTGCCAACGATCGCTGCAGGTCGTTATCCTGCGGTGGATGGAGGCAGACTAGTGATCTTTTCTTCAGCTTGAATTGGTGGCCAAAACATGTTGCGCGGTGCAGTGCTGTCAGATTTGTCCGAGATTTCGTTTCTCCCGGTTGCAAGCTTTGCGTAATGCAGCATCAGGACAAGCGTGGACGTTGCACGACCATGCAGCCTTCAGGGTTATCTAACAGATACAGAGACTGTCAAGGCCAAAGGTTGTATAATCCGGAAGCAGTTCAGATACATCCACAAGGCAACTTGGAGCATGTACCAAGTTTCACATGTATAGCTTCTCGGCGTAGTTGCTTAAGAAATTCATTTCAGGCACATAGAACAGTGCGCTTTGATTCATATTAATATACTTTGATGACCAGTTAATTACATTGGATATAGCCTGAATATAGCGAGACCAAATATGGTTTGAAGGCCAACGTGGTAAATTGTGAGAAACAATGCAAAACGGTGTTGGTGTTTGAAGCTGTGCAACATCGCAACTACTCGTTGTTTGCTGCGATGACCTCCACAAGCTTGTCATGCAGCGTGCAGTTTGTCACGAGAACACGGCTGAAGGGTAGATGATTCTATGCCCTGTTAGGTCAGCTGCGAGATCCAACGGTTTCCCACTCCCGTCACTCTCTGTCAGTTTAAACGAAACACAAAATTACCATGGCTATAAAGTCAAGGTGCATGAATCAATAGAACAAATGTAAATTTCATCGTTTCCTGTGTTACAGACAAGTTATATATACGTGACCTCCAGCTTTCTGCACACAAATTACACCCACAGCATGATCCCAAGCCTGTGAAAACAGTGAGAGTAGAAATATCAGTGTACTTGTAAACATGCATAGCCCAGTGTTAGATATAATGTATAGGTGTGTGCGTGGCTTATACATGTATTGGATACGGTGTAGTACACTGATCCATCTCCTTCATGTACACGCCTCCGGAGGCTATTCTGACTCCTATATAACACGAACCACGAGCCCCTAACCCGGGTATCGTTGCCGCCTAGTTCGATATGGTAGTAGAGCAACCTCTTTCATGACCTAGCCACCGAAACCGATCTACAACCAAATCTACAACCAAAATCTACGACCAAGAACCTCCCTCCGCACCCATGGCGTCCTCCTCTCAACGACTGCCCTGGCCGCTGCCCTGGGATCACCTCCCTCCCAAAAACAGACGCGGGCCAACTTCCTATTCTGGAAGACGCTCGAGTTCCCTGCCTTGTGTGGTGCGCAGGTCACTGATTAGCTTGATGGACCAAAGTCACGCCGACGAAAAACCTAAAGGTTGAGGATGCTGAGAAGAAAAAGAGTCGTGTCCGGAATCTGCATACGCTGCTTGGATCGCACTGGATCAGACCGTGATGAGGTTCCTTCTGAATTCCCTCTCACCGGAGATACTCGCCCATGTCGTCGGGCTAGAGTCCACCGTTGAAGTCTGGACGGTCATCACCAAGATGTTCTCGTCTCAGTCGCGGTCCAAGATCCAGCACCTCCGCGTGGCACTCAACAACACGTAGAAACATGACTTGACTGCTGCCCAATACTTTGCCAAGATGAAAGGGCTCTGCTCATAGCTCACTGCTGCTGGCAAGATTGTTGAAGATGATGAAATTGTGGGCTACAACTTTAACGGACTTGATGGCACCTACAACTCCATTGTTGATTCTTTCAACACCAAACCTGGTACAACTCTTGATGACTTGTTCGGCATGATCTGTGCTCATGACATGCGCGAGGAGATGTTCTCTGAAAACGCCCAGGAGACCGGTTTCTTCTAAAAAGATGGCATTACACATATGTTTCTTGTCCACATGCACATCAACAAAATGGCTCAGCTGAATGAAAAACATCGTCATATCGTTGAGGTTGGTCTTGCATTGCTTGCTAGTTCTTCCATGCCTCTAAAATTTGGGATGAGGCTTTTCTCACTGGCACGTTTCTCATAAGCTTGCTTCCTAGTAAGGTGTTAAACTTTGAAACCCCCAAGGAACGTCTTCGCAACATTACACCCAATTATGATGCCCTTTGTGTGTTTGCTTGTGCTTGCTGGCCTAACCTTCGACCACACAACAAACGCAAGCTTTCTTTTCGTTCCAAGAAATGTGTCTTTTTGGGCTATAGTTCCCTCCACAATCTTTTCGTTCCAAGAAATGTGTCTTTTTGGGCTATAGTCAGTGGCGGACCCAGGAAAAAAATGGAGGGTGGGCACACTACAATAAAAAAATCGCATCGCGATTTTTTTTTTGCAAAATTAATAATATAAATAGGCAATTGGTTACAATACAAATAGTTAAAAAGACAAACAAAGTCTTACGTGATGAAATATAACATAACCAGAAAATTGCATCACTAAGATTTGGTAACTCTACGTTGTCGCATCGCCGTGAAACATTATTTCCATTTGTAAACAACATATATAAGCTATTGCTTTCCATTTGTAAACATAAATCACCGATTCTAGAAAATTTGCAGGACCAATACATACTTGAAAATATCACAATAACAAAAAAAAATACTGAATATCCTTTTGTTGTTCGGTATGGGGGCAGGGCACAAACACACACACACAAAAAAATACTTTCTACCGTTCTACCTAAGTTGGAAGTATCAAACCAAAATAGAAAAGAGTACTAGCTACGGCTGGCCTACTGCAGCAAGCTAGCTATGCTTGTCTGCTACTACTCTGCGCAGACAAGAATTTGGGCATCAATGGCCGGCGCTCCTTTTCCAGTTCTCTTTCTCTCAAGAAACAGAGACAAACGAGTGACAATTTCTTGCACGAAACGACCGGAAGCAGTAGTAGTAGTCAAAGAATTTCCCAAATTCTGGGTGGGCCACGGCCCATCCGGCCCACCGCTAGGTCCGCCACTGGCTATAGTTCCCTCCACAATGGTGTTAAATGTCTTGATATCTCAGTTGATCGTGTGTATATCTCTAGAGATGTAGTGTTTGATGAAAATATTTTTCCGTGTGCTTCCTTGCATCCCAATGCCGGTGCTCGTCTTAAACGTGAAACTCTTTTGCTTCCATCTCATTTATCATATGATCATGGGGGCATAAAATTGATGACCATATGCATGCTATTGTGCCTGTTACTAATACTGAAAAGGATGCGAAAGCTGCTGAAGAAAATCCCAGCCAATTTGATGAAGAAACGAGTACAGAAAATAAAGTTGAAATAAACTCAAAAAATGGCCCTGACTTCGATATGGATTCACCTGCATCCTCCGATCCCGAGGCTGATCAGCCTGCAGCGTCAGGTCCTGAGGGCATTTACTGCACCCCAGATTCCCCTACAGGAGCATCCACGGGCGTAATCTATCAGCCCATTGACGCTGACAACAACGTCATCCATCAGGCCAGCGTCACGTGAGCACGTCACACCGGAGCCGACTGCCTCCCTGACAATATCTTCAGGATCCCCTGTGGCATGCCCTGGTGTGGCCGAATCTGAAGAAAATTCAGCTGGTTCTGATTCGGTAGGATCTTCTGCACGACTGATTCCTGTAGTTCAACCTGCTCATGCACCTCGCACACGACTACAAAAAGGTATTCGACAATCAGAATATATACGGATGGTACTGTCAGATATGGTATGTTCACGTCTACAGGTGAACCGAACACACTGAATAAGGCCCTTAATAATGAAAACTGGTGCAAAGCGATGGAGGAAGAGCATGATGCTTTGATGAAAAATAAAACATGGCACTTGCTTGTTCCACCGAGAATTGTCAAGCTTTGTCTGAGGGCATTGACTCCAGTGCAGATTCCCCTACATGATCTTCAAAGCATGATCCGAGGGCATTGACTCCAGTGAAGATTCCCCTACAGGAGCATCTTGTTAAAAATCTTACTGAGTTTAAGTGGAATCTAAGCCTTTCACAAGGTTTTGATTAAGGGAGGGTATTAGATATAATGTATAGGTATGTGCGTGGCTTTATACATGTATTGGATATGGTGTAGTCACTAGCACAGAACGACACTATGGAAACGGGTCAAAACCCTCATCAGAATCGAAAAAATGTACGTTTCCGCAGCCCCGCTGCTGATGTGAAGGTCCACATCGGAAATAACCGTCACCGATGAGGACAGGTTTTGGCAACGGTTATTCCCTTAGTTCTGTTGTCGTAAGTTTAATATCATCAATTACGGAGATCCTTGTCTTCTTGTTTGCAATGAGGTTTTTCTTACGCTAGGTACATATATTTCTTTAGCCTGCAATATATATTTCGCTTTGCATTTGATCTCACACATCACAAGTACTAAAACAGTAACAGATTTCATTCATATCACAATTTCACCTTTACATTTTCATCACAATTTCACCTTTACATTTCCATCTCAAGTGACACAACATAAGTAGTAATACGATAACATATTTCATCTATACTAAGCCTATCATGTAAAAGGACGGAAGAATTAACGATTTCTTCCCTACATCCTTTTCCCCAATCTCGCAGGTCCCACTCTAGAAATCTCGTATTATCTCAGCTTCCCCAGAGAAGGAGGTTGAAGCTTTGGACCCTATACGTTAGTAAAAAAGTTACAATTGTTAAATACATATGCTAAAACATGAACACTCTGACTTTAAGCAAAACTGGAATGATATCTTACCTACGTCTTGAGGTGCCTCTTGTTGAGGAACCGGAGCAGCCAACCTACGTCTTGTCAACAAGATATTTTCATGTCGACAGCTTCATAGGATGCCTGAGTCCGACCATTCTTTCCATGGAGGCCACCATTGGCTCTGACTTTCTTATGTGGTGTCACCGAAATCTAATCTAATACGTCACCGATGTGAGATTTCGGCCACACTGCATAAAACACCCTTATTTAAAAAGTATTTTATGCAGTTCACCAAAACATTAGAATAGCGACGGGTGGATATGTATGGTGGGGTTTGAAAGGCAAAGGGTTGATATCCCTATTTAAATGTAAATAAGGACTGATGTTAGTTCTGACACTACAAGAACGAAGAATTTAACCCAATAAAATGAAGTAACAAGTTGTATATAGTGTGTACTAACCTATGTATATTTTTGGAGGCAATTGTAGGAACAATAACAATAACAACCTATGTATATAGTCCTTTTTTATACAGTGTCACCAAAATAGACTTTTGTTTTCAAATTTGTAATGACTTAGTCACATGATCTAGATAGAACTAGTGGATGTATAAACAAGTTAGCTAAACTAAAACCGGTTGCAAGTGCACAATAGGCAAGTTAACTACAACTTAACTATGGATGTGAACAGACCTATTATACTAAACCGGTTGCAAGTGGACAATGGGAAAGTTAAATACATCCAAACAATGCGACCTTAACTATGCTATGCTAAAAGAATGGATGTGATACGTCAACAAACCCGTTGCTGATGGCGGGACTGTCGGGCGGCGACAGAGTGTGCTCCTGTGATTCCCAGCTCCGAGGCATCTTGGCTAATCACTAGCAGGGAGCGAGAGATAGCAGGGAACGAGAGAGAAGAGATTCTATGGTGTACTGGGATAGCAGGGATCAGGGTTTTTTTAAGAAGAAGCGGGCGGTTCCACTATGCCCCTGCATTTATTCGGCCCGCTTCCAATTCCAAGGAAATGGAACGTGTCCACATTGCAAACGGGTTCCGGAAAGCTTTCGTTGCCACAGATGTACATATTGAAACGGGTCATAATATATGACCGTTGCCAGAATAATGAGCGACGACGATTTGAATTTCTCCGTAACCAATGTTGACGGGCCATCCACGACCCAGTTCTGTCAGGCCTCATCGGCAACGGTCAAATCACGATTTTTCGTCACTTAAATCGTGTTGTTTCCATACAGGGGAGTCTGATGTGTCGTTCTGTACTAGTGAGTACACCGATCCATCTCCTTCTTGTACACACCTTCGGAGGCTATTCCGACTCCTATACAACTCGAACCACGAGCAGTAATATCATTGTCGCGGGGTTGTCACGGCAGATGTTACCATAGGGTAACTTGAGTTGTAGGGCAAGGCGAAACTAGTGTCTGGGAGTTTGTTTAGCTCTGCGCGGACAAGGGATTTACCCAGGTTCGGCCTCTCCATTGGAGATAAAGACCTACTTCCTGCTATGCTATTATTGATCTCGATCTCGATAACCCGGCTACGACAACAAAGCCGGATCTCGATTAGGGTTACAAGGTTTGCTTGGTAGCGATGATCTCTCTGATCTCTCTCTGGTTCTCTCGCTAGTATAAACTTGTCTAACTATGACCTAGGAGCCCGCTTATATAGACGGCGGGTCTCCTGGTTCTATACATGGTAAGCCCGGGTTCTACCCAGACTCGGAGTCCTACTCTAGGTCTTCTAGCCTTCGTGTCCTCCAAGTCTTGCACCGCCTCTGGGTCTTCTAAAAGCTTTACTCCATTAGCCGGGTCACCGACAAGCTTGCTGGCCCATCAACGTAACCCGGCCCATGCTGATGGTTAGCTGTCCTGGCCGGGCCTTCTGCCTGGCGGGTCACACTTCCCTCTTCATGGGTCTACCGGGTTATTATTCCCCCAACAGTAGCCCCAGGTTAACCGGGTCTCCAGGTTGGCATGCTCTTTTTCTAGTCTCGAGCTTTGCTTTCTTGATTAGAGCTGTCATCCTGGCTGGCCGGGTTAACCACCTGAAACACAAAAATAACATACAACAAGTTTTAAGCTCTGGGTTACATTGCTTTTCTCTTTAGCTAGGCCAGCTCTCCTTGGCGGTCCATATCGTAACCCGGCTCAGTCGTACCGGGTTCATACGCATCCGGGTTTCGTGCTCAACACTTAGTGAAAACTGCAGCCTAACTGCAAATCAATCTCCAGTCTATCTCAATCGTGATGTCGTCAGATAATATCCCTTGATTGTCTCATTCTGTTTGTCGTTGACCTTTGGTCAAAGATCCTTATCTCCTCATCTTTTTACCGCAACACCCCTAGGGCTTTTTACTGCGCCTATAAGTATAGGGTTAGGGTAAACAGTGCGGTCACTTTCCCCATTTCCTCCTTGGCCTGTTCGTCTCCTTCCTCGCGTAGCCGCCGCAATCGCATCTCAAATCGAGATCCCAAACCTCGATAGAAATCTCCACAACCACCATCTACTCATCCATCCGTGTTGCGCCCTCGATTCCAAGCTCAATCGCGCCCGCAATCGCTCCGCATCTTCCTCTCCTCGCACCCACTTCCATTGCTAGGGTTAGCTCATCTCTGCCTTCGAGATTGGGCACCACCACAGTTCCGCATCCATGGGGAAGGAGAAGAGGAAGTCTGGAGGTCCCAAGGCCGCGAAGAAGAGCGCGAAGAAAGGATCCAGTTCCAGCGCCACCGTGGCAGCCGCTCCGGTGAAATGGACTAGGTCCAGCGCCACTGACACGACGTTGCAGACGTTCGTGAACCGGGGCGAGCTTCCGCCCAAGAGCGAGATCCACTGGCGCGCTCCTGGAGATGAAACGCGTCCCAACCCCAAGGAAGGTGAAATCGTTGTCTTGCTCGTTCATGTTTCCCGTGGTCGCCGCCCTCCGGGCTCTCTCTTTTTTCGCCAAGTTTTTAAGTACTATGGCCTGACCACACTAGATGTTGCCCCTAATTCCATTCTCAACATTAGCAACTTCGTAGTTTTCTGTGAGGACTATCTCCAGATGGCCTCCAGCTTAGAACTGTATTTAGAAATCTTTTACTGCAACCCCTCTCACAAAAACAAACCTCTTGGTCCTTATGGAGGTGTTTCCATCCAACGCCGGAGGGAATGTGATTTCCCGGCTCTTGTCCTAGCCAGTCACCCCAAGGGGTGGCAAAACTCTTATTCTACTGCAAAGACACTTCTCCCGAGTCAGACGAGGCTCGTTTCCCAGCTTTCAGAAACTGTCCCTTGGTTTATGATCCCAAGATGAACAGCTACGCCAGCGATGAGAACCGGGTCTTGGTTGAAGCTGTCCGCGTCCGAGCCAGAGCTCTGCTCGCTCATGGCCTCCGCGGCACTGATTTAGTCAAGTGCTGGATTGGTTGGTTCATCCTGCCTCTTAGCATCAGGACCCGACTATTCCATGAATATACTGGAGAAACAACTGATAACATGCGTTACTCTGAAGTGACGCTTACTGATGATCAGATAGTGAAGAATGCCAAAAAGCTGCTTGGTGAGACCAAACACGACATCGCGCTGACCGGGCTTGCTCCGTTCAGTGCTAAGAACAAACCACCCATTGTAAAAAACCAACTCTTTTGTTTTCTCTTTTGCTAACCTGGTTTTTCTCGCATGGAACACTTATCTGTTCATCTTCCTTCACCTCAGGACCCGGAGTGGTGGAAAGCTGATTATGCCCCTTTGTCCTCTCCTGATGACGAAGACACAGATGCAAGTGATGAAGATGAAGAAGAAGGTGAGCTAGACTCAATAGGCCGGCTCTTCCTCGACTTGATTAACAGCGAAGCCACCACTAAGGACCCCTCGACTGATAACCCGACGTTTCTTGTTCCAGGACCCACTGACCCGGCTACTGATGAACTGTCGGGTCCTCAAACTGCTGGACCTCCTCCTCTCAAAAGGACACGGGCTGCTATTGCAAAGGTGCCGTATTCTCGTCTTTCAAATTATGCAATGAACACCTCTCAACCCCAAGCACACATACAGGCAAAGGAACTTGAGAAGGAAGCTGAAGCCAGCAAGAAACCTCGAACCCGGTCTGCTGCAAACCTGGGCTCTCTGAACACAGGTATCCCTCCATGTTCTTTAACCAGTTGGACCAAATCCATCCAGAAGATACATCCTTTAGCTGGCAAAATCTGGGCCGCTAAATCCTATTCTTTGTCAGCTTCATCCTCGGACAGTGTTAGCACACCCGAGGACTTCCAAATCAACACCGGGTAAGACACATTCAACTACCACCATACTTCTGCTTCTCTCCATAATGTACTTTTAACTTAACCAAATTTCACTTTATTTCAGCGCCAAAGCTATGCTGGATGAAGAGCCGAGTTCTCCACCAGCTGCGTCTCCTCCTCCAACTAAACCCGCGGAGAACTTGACTACATCACCAAGAAGCCCTCCTACCCCTGCACCAGAGCCATCTCCAGCTGCTCAGTCGCCCGGGTTAGGATCTGGCACCAAAGAAGATGAAGTGCAGGTCACTGGAACCCAGCACGTTCCAGTAAAAGATGCTCCTGAAGTGCTGGCCAAGGTGACAACTCCTGAGGCTAAGCCGGTGTCTCCTGCCAAAGGCAAGGACCCGGTTCCTTTGCCTGATTCACCGGCTCTGGAATCTATGTCCGTCCCAGCCCTTTGCGATGAATATTTTTCTCGTCGTGCTCAACACAAGAACTTGGAAACTGAGCTGGTCGTCCTGATTTAGAAGCGATACAAGGTACCCTTTTGTCTTGTCTTTACTTTTTCTTGCATAACTATACCCTGAGTAGCCCCCAAGCACTAAGATTATCACTTGTTGATGAGCTTGGTGCTTATAATACGAATACCTTAGATAAAAACTTCAATCCTGTAGCCCCCAAGTGCCGGGTTATCTGTTCACAGCAACCTGAGACTAAAACACCACTTTTTAGAACTTTTCACCCTTCATAGGAAACTTTAAACACTGTAGCCCCCAAGTGCCGGGTTGCCTGCCTGCAGCAACCTGGGACTAGAACATAGAAAAGTTCAAACTTTACCCGTGTAGCCCCCAAGTGTCGGGTTGCACGCCTGCAGCAACCTGGGACTAACTTAAACTTTTTCTCTTGTATTACAACAGGAAGATCTTGCCAAAGCCGAGGAAGAAATTGCCCGGCTCAAAGGCGTTATAAAAACTGAATCTGAAGCCCGGCTCACAAGTGCTGAACAACTTGAGGCTTTAGAGAAAAATGTCACTGAACTGACTCAAGAGAACTCTGATCTTAAGAAAGAACTAGAAGATCACGAAGATCATTGGAAAGAACAGCACGCCAATCTCCAAAAGCAGTTGGATTCAGTCACCAATGAACTGACCCGGTTGAAGAAGATGATCACCTCCATGGTTTTCTCGTTAGTAGGTAAGCATCATTCCTCTAAATGCGAAATCTTTTGAGCAAGTAGACCCGGGTTTCAATTCTCACCACTATATCTATCTTATTCAGGTCCTCACGATGGAAATCTTCGCAAAACTGTTGTGGAGAAGGTCAAATGCATGTATACGCTGGTACGCCAGCTATACTTTGGCAGTTGTGAAGTCATCAAGGCAGCAAGAAACTGGGAGAACCCGCCAAGCACTTACACTGAGGTGCTTGGCCATCTATCAACGATGCCTCAATGGATCCATCTGCTGAAGAAATCTGCTTGCAGAGCCGGGGTGATGCGTGGTCTTGCTTTGGCAAAGGCCTATCATCCCAACCTTAACCCGGCTCCTCTTATGGATGGCTTTCCACAATTCAATGCTGATGGCACGCAGTTTGACAAGAGAAGCTATTCCCGGGTTGTAAAGCAAATCCGGCACGCTGCCACTGTCATTGCTAGCAAGATGAAGCTACTCACTCTACAATATGGATACAACGAAGCCGACGAAGAGATCATGGACGATGAACCACAACGCATTGACCTCCTCCAAAGCTACAAAGACTCCATTGACCCAGAGAAAGTTGCTCCCAGTACCTCCACTGCTCCAAGTTCATCTACTCCAAGTGTTCCTCCTCCATCACGAGCTGCAGTTGAAGACGATGATGAAGGTTATTTCCAATCACTTCAACATGTCACCTGGCGTGGAGATGGAGCCCCCAAGACCCGGGCCAAGGAGACAAAGACGTCAGAAGCTGAGCCGGCAGCTGCCAAGGTAGATGACCCGGCGAAGACCACGGAGGAACACCCAGCCGACTCTCCACCTCGTGACCCGGCTCTTGAAACTGATGCTTGAACTTAGGCAGATATCTGCTTGCTGCGACAAAAACACTTTTATTTGGCCCTGCACTTAAAAATTGGCAAGATCCCTGTGTATAGTGCAAACCCCTGGATCGATTCATTTGCACACACAGTCTAAGATGAATATCATGCAAATGCGTCAAATTTTATTACATCGCATGATCCAGACTTACAATTTTTATTACAAATTGCATAGCTCAAGGCTAGCATTATACAAAGTTCAGCACAGCGGAATAAAAGTAGCAGTGAGTCTCCATCATCTTCATGTGCCACAGGCGAAAACATGTTGGTTGTAGACTCAAAACCTTATACGAAACCTCACTCATCGTCTGAACATCCTGCAACAGGAAAAATGTTGCAACAAGGTGGGTCAGAACCATATAAAATGGATCTGGCAAGTGACACTCTGTGGACTCATAATGGAATAACTCTAATAACCTATATGCATATTTAGGCTGGTGGAGTTTTGAAGGCTCTTTGCGTAAAGCAAGTTTTATCCTATAGTTTGGAAAACATTTTTATTTATTTATCAAATTTCAATTCGGAAAACACCCATTTAATAACACGTGCACACTATGGCATCACTAGTCCATCCCTAGTGACACATGTGCCATCAAAATCAAAGTGAGGTAACACCGGTCTATCCCCAGTGCACCTTGTGGCATCACTAGTCTATCCCTAGTGATCCATGCCTCATCGAACTAAAATGTGGCAACACAAGTCTATCCCCTGTGCACAATGTGGCAACACTGGTCTATCCCCAGTGATCCATGTGGCATCACTGGTCTATCCCCAATGATCCATTTCAATGCTGGTCTATCCCCAGTTATCAATGTGGCAACACTGGTCTATCCCCAGTGATCCATTTCAATGCTGGTATATCCCCAGTTATCAATGTGGCAACACTGGTCTATCCCCAGTGATCCATTTCAATGTCGGTCTATCCCCAGTTATCAATGTCCACAGTGGTCTATCCCCACTGAGCTTCTACCTTTGTTGACCATCAACTTGGGATATGGAGATCTTCAACTTCTTCAACTCCAGTCGCTCGAACTTTACTTGGAGATCTTCCACTTCTTCAACTCCAGTCGCTCAAACTTTCTTTATTAGAGTGGAACACACATTCTACTAACTCAAATATCTTAACATGATATTCAAGGTTCGTCTACAAGCATAGCTACGCAACAACTACTACGTTGGTGTCTACTGAATCCGTTAATGTACAAGAGTCTCCTAACTGGGTTTCATAGCATAGCATAACATATTACATATTCCAAATAACGCATTTTATAAAACACTAATGCATAATGGAAAAATAGTAGGTAATTTATGAATGTGACACTTGCCTTTGAAAGTTGTCGGTGCTCACAACTCTTTTCAACGTAACTCGGAGCTCTCCGTTCAATATAAACAATATAAACATACAACAATACAACAATCAACACAAAACACAACATCAAACATGGACAACAACATAACAATTGGGTTTGGTTAAAAAGGGCTTAACACATTTTTAAAAACAAGGTTTGCAAATCAAAACAATTTAAAAGACTATTAGCACAAACTTAATTATTTAAGTTTAAATTACATTAATAATTATGACATTTAGTCTCTCTGGTCAAAGGTGATTATTTAGGATATTCCTCAAAAAGAAACATATTAAAATTATTAATAGAATTTAAACTATGCCAAAATTACACTATGCCACTTAATCAAATAGAGTTTTCTGATTTTAAATCACAAAAATAATGCTCAAAAATATTTTATAATAGAGGAATAAAATTATACATATTCTAAGGTTTCTAAAACTATTTAATATGATAATTTTGGACTTATAAATTGGAAGATATGCCAAATTTACTCAAATTGTCCATTTGCAATTTGAATAAATTTAAACTACTCAAAAATGAAAATTATCAGAACCAAAATAAAATACAAGTCAGGGGCTTTCCAAGGATATTTTATTTACAAATTTTGGACATACATAATTATATCTATTGTCAAATTCACTCAAATTATCCATTTTTGCAATTTGAATAAATGTGAAATACCCAAAATTGAGCCTCTGATTTTTAATACAGTTTAAAAATATCCAAAAATTATTTCTAGCAGTGGCTAACTATTCTACAGATCCAAAGGTTTCCAAAAATATTTTATTTGCAGAATTTGGATTTATAGATTTTAAGTTATGCCAAATATACTCAAATCACACATTTGAAATTTGAATATTTTAAACTATGTCAAAACTGAAAATTAACAGTGCTAAAATATTCTACAAGTCTAGAGCTTTCCAAAAACATAAAGTTTGTTAAATTTGGCCAAACCAATAAAAAGTAATGATGATTCTAAGATGCAGGGGCTTTTCTGCAAAACTGCCAATTAAATCTAAATAGAAAAATCATTTTCCACGCGGGCGCTGACTGGATCCGACGTGGCTGCTGACTGGGTGCTGACGTGTTTAAGTTATGCGATCTGGAGCGTTTGATCTGAGATCTACGGCTGAAAATCATCGTACCCCTTCGATTTAATGGTTCTAATCTAGGCCGTAGGACACGGATCGGACGACCAGGAGTGAAAGGTTCATACCACGGTGGCATTGTTCGCCGGAGATGGAGGTCGCGGTGGTCGGCGGCTCGGGAATTCGTGCGCGGCGGTGCTCCGGTGGTCCCTGGACTCGGGGAAGGGGTCTACGACGTGCAGCGCGTCGCGGCGAACTCGATGGTGCGGTTGACGACGAGGGGAGCTTCCTGGAACGGCTTCTAGAAGCAGCCAGAGTCGTGCGCTGCGCCGGCGTGCTTCGGGCGAGAACGTGCACGTCGAACGGGCTGCGGGAAAAAATCGAAAAAGAAGTCACGGGGGTGCGCAAGGACACGGCAAAGAGGATGGATGAAGTCTCGGGCTCGGGCACTGGCTCACCTCGTCGGAATCGTGCTCGAACGGCGGCGGCAATGGCGGCAAGGTGAACTCGAGCACGGGCGGCCTGGGGGCGCTCGGGCTAGGTTTTCTGAGGCAAATGGAAGAGGAGGGACAGGGGAATAAGTAGACGCGGTTGTTAGCGGTGATTAAGGCCTTAATCCGATTTCTTCTGCCGTTTCCTGCCATGAACGGGAACACGATTTGGGGAAAGTGACGTTGAAGATGGACCTGACAGGTGGGTCCCACCTGTCAGCGAGAGAAGAGATGAAGAGGCCGTTGCCGGGCTGGGGGTGGGCTGCGCGCGCGAGGAGAAAATGGGCTTGGCCCAGTTAGCTCGGCAGTCCATTTTTTTTGTTCTTTTCCTTTTTCTTTTCTGTTTCTCTTATTTCTTTTGTTTTAAAAGTCCAAATCAAGTCAAACTTGTTTCTAAGAATTTCTAAAAACCATATATATTATTTAAAACATTCAAACACACTTTTCCAAACATTTCAAATTTTGAAATTTCAAAACAAGTTTAAAATCAATTTTGACATTTTATGTCATTTTTAAAATAGGGTTTTAATAACTTCATTTGTGGCTTATTAAAATCAATTAAAATACCACAAATGTAAATATTAAATATAAGTTATTTTAAACTTAATTTTTAAATAAATATAATTGAATCAAAACCAATTTTGAAAATGGAACATACTTTAAATAATTTAAAACACTTTTGTAAAATAATAATAATTTAGGGTTTAATAAATAGTCAAAGTTAAATGTTTAAAAATCAAATGATTGGAATAAAACATTTTATGAGATGAAGGTTTCTTTGAAATACTTTGGATAAAAGAATTTAAACTAAACTCAAATTTTGAATTTAAAGATTACTTGGATATTTAAACTATTAAAGTTTTTTTTTGAAGATGCCAAATTTCTTCTATTATTTGGTTTCTATTATAATTTTAATGTTTTTCTTTTAATAAAAAACAAAAGTTTAATTTTTTAGTGATTTTTAATCATTCCAAAATATTGGGATGTTACACTGAGACAGCACAAATTTATGTTCAACGTTCACTTTATTGATAGAAAAGGTTAGGTCAGAAAGCCGCCTCATTAAAAACCTTCCAGTCCCCTTAGGTACCCTGGTAAGGAAAAGAGCGCGTCTGAAACCTGCTGCCTGTTACATAGTGTATTACATCTGATATCTCAATCTCATGCTAAGTATAATATGGGCGCAGCTGGGCAATGTTCCATGGCCGCTCGCGCTCTTCCAATGAAGAAGTGGAATGTGTTGTATCGTTCAGATTTTTCTCTAGCATCCACCAGATAATACGAACCATTGTGCAGATTCTTGCTTATGTTAAAGGGCCCCTCCCATGGAGGAGATAACTTGTGCATCCCTTCCTTGGATTGCGTCCACCGCAGCACTAAGTCACCCTCCTGGAAAGTGCGAGTTCTAACCCGGCGACTGTGATACCGCCTCAAATCTTGCTGATATATTGCAGATCTTTCTAAAGATTGTTCTCTATTCTCCTCGAGCAAGTCCAAAGAATCTTGCCGGGTTTGCTCATTCTCAGCTTCAACATAAGCCGCCACTCTAGGCGAGTCATGTATAATATCACTTGGCAGTACTGCCTCTGCCCCATACACCATGAAGAAGGGCGTCATCTTTGTGGATCTATTTGGCGTTGTGTTGATTCCCCAAACTACGGATGGTAACTCCTCAACCCACGCTCCGGCGGCTCTGATGCACGGGACCCGGAGACGTGGTTTTAGGCCTCGTAGTAATTCTTGATTTGCTCTTTCTACTTGCCCATTGGCCTGTGGATGAGCAACTAAAGCCACATCCAAACGTATACCATTGTTTCCACAAAACTTTGCCATCTCTCCAAGTGACATGTTAGTTGCATTATCTGTGATGATGATATGAGGATATCCAAACCGATGTATGATCTTTTTCACAAACTTAACTGCTGTAGCTGCTTCACAATTTGTAACTGGCATCACCTCAACCCACTTTGTAAATTTATCAATGGCAACTAAGAGGTGGATTTTCTTGCAAGGGAACATATGAAAGGGACCCACCATGTCAGTCCCCAAACTGCGAAAGGCCAGGTCAAAGGTATTGTTCGCAATTCCTGAGCCGGCACATGAACTTGCCTTGCATATCTTTGACACTCATCACATCTGCTCACCAAGCGCTCTGCATCTGCCTGGGCCGTGAGCCAAAAGAAACCGTGTCTAAATGCTTTTGCTACTAAAGATCTTGTTGATGCATGATGACCACAATCTCCCTCATGGATCTCTTTCAAAATTTGTCGGCCTTCCTTTCCTGATACGCATCTCTGAAATACTCCTGACATGCTCCTTTTGTACAATTCACCATCAATAACCACGTAAGCCTTAGCCTGGCGTACTATTTGCCGGGACACAACTTCCTGTTGCGGCAACTCCCCTCGCAGAAGATACGCCAAGTAAGGTTCTGTCCACTCTGGAATTTCATGAGTTGCTGCTACCAACTGTGAATCCGGGTCATCTTGATATGCAAGTTCTTCCTCATCCTGAAGCTTGACTGAAGGAGTCCAAAATTCATCCAAGAAAACATTAGGTGGAACCGGCTCTCTGCGTGAGCCGAGTCTTGATAAAGCATCTGCAGCATCATTTTTCCTGCGATCAATGTGATCCACCTGATAGCCTGAGAAGAACCCGGCTACCCTATCTACTTCTCTTCTGTAAGCCGCCATTATTGCATCCTTCCTATCCCATGTTCCTGAAACTTGCTGTGCCACAAGATCTGAATCTCCATAGCACTTGATACGCTTGATGTTCATCTCATTTGCCATGCGCAAACCATGCAGCAAGGCCTCATACTCTGCCACATTATTGGAACAATCAAAATGAATTTGCAACACATAACTCAACTTGTCACCTTTTGGAGAAGTTAATACAACTCTGGCTCCGGAACCTTGCTCTTGCTTAGACCCGTCAAAATGCATGATCCAGGATTTGATACTTGGTGTAAGAGGTGGTGCACTTAACTGTGTCCAATCATTAAGAAAATCAGCCAACGCTTGAGACTTGATGGCTGTACGAGGCCCATAGTTGATGTGATACGGCCCCATCTCTATTGCCCACTTGGCAACTCTTCCTGTAGCTTCTGAGTTTATGATAATATCCGCCAATGGAATTGAACTAACCACTATGATTGGATGTTCCTGAAAATAAGGCTTCAACTTTCTACTCGCCATGAAAACACCAAACACTAATTTCTGCCAATGTGGATAACGCTGCTTTGCCTCTGATAATACCTCACTGACGTAATAGACCGGCCTCTGGACCGGGTTTTCTTTGCCTACCTCCTTACGCTCGACCACCACCACAGCGCTAACAGCTTGAGGCCCGACGGCGACGTATAATAGCATGGGATCTTTGGGACCCGGCGCCGCAAGTATTGGCACTTCTGACAGCTGCTTTTTGAGGGCTTCAAATGCCTCATCTGCCTCTTGTTTCCATACGAAGTTGTCCGTTTTCTTCAGTAATTTGTACAAAGGGATGGCCTTCTCTCCGAGCCGGGATATAAACCGGCTTAGCGCAGCTACATGATACGTCTCAAACGTATCTATAATTTCTGATGTTCCATGTTGATATTATACCAATTGTTACATGTTTTATATACACTTCATAGCATTTTTATGCATTTTCTGGGACTAACCTATTAACAAGATGCCACAGTGCCAGTTCCTGTTTTCTGCTGTTTTTGTATTCCAGAAAAGCTAGTCTGGAAATATTCTCGGAATTGGACGAAACTTGGACAGAACCTCCTATTTTTCCAACACGAACACGGAGTCCAGAGGAGAGACGGAGGGGAGCCACGTGGCACCCACACCATGGGGCCGCGCGGCCCCCCTGCCGCGCCGTGGGGTGGTGTGGGCCCTCGTGGCTCTGCAGCCGCCGCCCTTTCGCCTATTTATTCCTCCCGACGCGAAAACCCTAAATACCCGAGCCATTATCCACGAAAAGTTCCAGAGACGCCGCCGCCGTCAACCCTAGCTCGGGAGGGTTCAGAAGCTCTTCCCGGCACCCTGCCGGAGAGGGGAATCATCACCGGAGGGCTCTACATCACCATGCCTGCCTCCGGAGTGATGCGTGAGTAGTTCATCCTTGGACTACGGGTCCATGGCAGTAGCTAGATGGTTGTCTCTCCACTTTATGCTATCATGTTTAGATCTTGTGAGCTGCCTATCATGATCAAGATCATCTTATTGTAATGCTACATGTTGTGTTTGCTGGGATCCGATGAATATTGAATACTATGTCAAGTTGATTATCAATCTATCTTATATGTTATTTATGATCTTGCATGCTTTCCGTTACTAGTAGATGCTTTGGCCAAGTAGATGCTTGTAACTCCAAGAGTGAGTATTTATGCTAGATAGTGGGTTCATGCCTCCGGTAATCTGGGAGAGTGACAGCAACTTCTAAGATTGTGGATGTGCTGTTGCCACTAGGGATAAAATAACCGATGCTTAGCTTAAGGGTGCGCCGTTAGGTCTAATGCATTTGTTTACATTACGCACATTACTTAATGCGATTATCCGTTGCTTGCAACTTAATACCAACGGGGAACTCGGTATGACAACCTGGCGGTGGATTATTAGTCATAGACGCTGTTGGATAACGGTCTATGTATTTTGTCGTAATGCCCACATGAATATCATAGTAATCATCATGTCATATATATGCATTGTCATGCGCTCAATATTTTGTCAATTGCCCAGCTGTAATTTGTTCACCCAGCATGTTAGTTATCTTTTATGGAGAGACACCACTAGTGAACTGTGGACCCCGGTCCATTCTTTTACACTGATAATACAACCAACTGCAAACATTGTTCCTTTTCATTCTCTGCAATTTACTACTGTTTTCCACACCATACGTTTAATCCTTTGTTTTCAGCAAGCCGGTGAGATTGACAACCTCACTGTTTCGTTGGGGCAAAGTAGTTTGATTGTGTTGTGTGCAGGTTCCACGTCGGCGCCGATTCCCTGGTGTTGCGCGTGCCATATTCCGCCACCAACAACCTTCAGAAGTGATTTCTTGCTCCTACTGGTCGATTAAACCTTGGTTTCATACTGAGGGAAACTGCTGCTACACTGCTTCATACCTTCCTCTTGGGGTCTCCCAACGAACGTGTGATCCACGCAATCAAGCATTTTTCTGGCGCCGTTGCCGGGGAGCAAGAGGATTTCTGCAAGGGGAGTTTCACGCTTCCAATCTCTTTACTTTGTTTTTGTCTTGCTTAGTTTATTTTTATTTTATCTTGTTTGCTTTTATTATCAAAAACACAAAAAAATTAGTTTCTTGCATCTAGTTTATTTCGGTTTGTTATTATGTCTAGTTGTTTACTTGCTATCAATGGCTTCTCTCTTTGAAACAAATATTATTGGCTAAGTGGGTTCACGGAGGAACAACAAAATTATTATAAGGAATACCGCTTGTCTCAAAAAGGGAAACATTTATGGGAACAAATAAGTAGATTGAATTATTTTGCTAAGAACTTGTGCTCTACTTATGATGAATCCTACTGCTTTAATGAATCTTTTGTTGTAGAAGGCATAAACACCTCCCTTTCCAATGTGATTATAATGATAATGAAACCTTGGCTGCTTATGCTAAAGGAAACTATGACTTTGGTAATCTTGAACAAACTGAAGAATTTTTTTTTTTAAGGGTGCCTATGAAATTGCTGGTTATATTCACGATGATGATTCTCCTTATAAATCTGAAATTTTGCTATACTTGGTTATTGCCTTGAATATTACAATGATAATCCTTATATCACTGAATTTCTTGAGAAAACTTATTCTCCAGAACAACTTGCTACCTTTCAGGAACCTGTGGGAGAAGAAATTGCTGAAACTGAAAGCTCATTGGATGAAAAAGAGGAAGAGAGTGATGAACAAAAGGAGGATCTACCTCTAAAGATAGTAACTCTTTAACTCTTACATTATATGATTACCCTCCATGCCTACCTAAGGAGGAAGAATGCTATATTGTTGAATGTCATGATTCTATTGAAATATCTCCTTTTGATAAATTTGAAGTAACAACTCCTTGACTCAAGAAAAGGAAATTGCAGAAAGTAAAAATGTGCTCCCTAATGTTATATATGATAATGCTCTTGATGATGGTCCTATATTGCCTAATGATATTTATTATACTATTATTGTCAAAAGTGGGTTTGATAACCCCACTGTTTTTGAGCTTAATAAAAATTATGTGTTTGTAGATCATGAAAAGCATGCTTTATGTGATAGTTATATTGTTGAGTTTGTTCATGATGCTACTGAAAGTTATTATGAGAGAGGAAAATATGGTTGTAAAAGTTTTCAAGTACTAAAACACCTCTCTTTATGTTGAAAGTTTTGAAGTTATTTGTTTCATCTTTCTATGCTAGTTGCTTTATGCTTCAATAATTTATTTTGTTACAAGATTCCTTTGCATAGAAGTGGGTTAGACTTAAATGTGTTTGATATTTGCCTCTTGATGCTCTTTTGTTTTTCAACTCTTATTCTTATGAGAGCATCATTAAAATCTTCAAGCCTAGCTAAAAGGCATTAAAGAAAGCGCTTTTGGGAGGCAACCCATTATCTTTTGTTTTCAGTTTTAGTCAAGGAGTTGTTTACTTCTGTAACAATTCCTTTGTATCTTTATTTTATCGCATTGTTGTGCCAAGTATTGCCTCTAATAGGAAGATGATGCTAGATTTGGATTTCTGCGCAGGAACAGATTTCTGCTGTTCACCGTTTTAATTCTGTAAAATCACAGAAAAATTATTTAAATCTGCAAATTTTTGTGCGTGATCCTCAGATATGTACGCATCTTTCGTTAGTTTAAAGTTTTTCGATCTGAGCAACGTAAGTGCCTCGAAAAAATTCGTCTTTGCGGACTGTTCTGTTTAGACAGATTCTGTCTTTTATTTTTCGCATTCTCTCTTTTACTAGTGTTGAGTGGAATTCTTTTTTAGGGTGAAGAGCTTCACATAACATCAGTGGCAGTAGCTAATGTTAAAAGTAACGGTCATGTTTGTGTCCTTATAGAACATGTGAGTTTTTGATTGTGCACTAACCCTCTAATGAGAATTACTTTGAGTTTGGTGTGGCGGAAGTTTTCAAGGGTCAAGAGAGAAGGATGATATAATGTGATCAAGAAGAGTGAAGAGCTTAAGCTTGGGGATGCTCCCATGGATCACCCCAGCATATTTCAAGAAGACTCAAGCGTCTAAGCTTGGGGATGCCCAAGGCATCCCCTTCTTCATCAGCAACTTATCAGGTCATCTCTAGTGAAACTATATTTTAATTCTTTCACATCATATGTGCTTTACTTGGAGCGTCTGTGTGCTTTTATTTTCAGTATTTTATTTTTCTTATGGTCAACTTGATTGGACCCCAGCATTCTTGATTGGGAGAGAGACACGCTCCGCTTTTTCATATGAATACTCCTATTCTTCACTTATACTTGTTGAGTATTCTTATCTAGCTATTGCTATGCTTTTAGCTCCTGTTTTGCATGCATCTCTTATTCAGAGCTGTTAGTTCTTTTAAAGAAAGTACTCTCTTGCTTCACTTATAATTGTTTGGAGAGTTTATGTTGAAATAAATTGATTGGTGTTTGGTTGGAACAGAAAATGTTGCATGTGGTAGATGGTATAATGGAAAAAGCTTACATATTCTTGTAGATCACTGTATTGGATAATTTGATACTTGTCAATTGTTTTGAGTTATCAAGTAGTTCATGTTTAAGCTTTTGTATCATGTAGTTAAAACCTATTAATGAAGAACTACCGTAAAGCTCGTTGAAATTTGGTTTGCATGATTGGTATCTCTAAGGTCTAGATATTTTCTAGTAAAAGGGTTTGGTTAACAAGGAAGACAGTGTAGAGTCTTATAATGCTTGCAATATGTTTTCATATAAGTCTTGCTGTGTCGGTTGATATCCTGTGTTTGCTTCAAATAACCTTGCTAGCCTAAACTCTGTACTGAGAGGGAATGCTTCTCGTGCATCCAAAACCTTGAGCCAAAATCCATGCCATCTGTGTCCACCATAACTACCTATATGTGGTATTTCCTTGCCATTCCAAGTAAATTTTTCATGTGCTACCTTTAAACTATTCAAACTTTATTACTCCTATTTTGTGTCAATGTTTACCAAGCTCATGAGGACGGGGTGGATGTCTTTATGTCAACTGTCAAACAGACTTTACCACCGGACTAGCGGCATATACATCCGCTTATCCATTAATTTTGCAAAAAGAGCTGGCAAATGGGGTGCCCAGTCCCAATTAATTACAACTTTAACCGCTTAATTCTCTTCACATTTTTGCCCTGATTTATCAGTCAAGCAATGACAAACAGTGAAATATCTGCATGTGTAAACAAAAGAGAAAGAGGGATGATCTGCCTTGCTGGTAGAAATAACGTCCTTCATGGGAGCCGCTCTTAAAAGTCTGGTTGGCAGGGGTCATATTGTACTTTCCATTTTCTGATTCGTTGACAATTAACAAACACCTCTCAAAACTTATTTTTACTCTCTATATGATTTCAAAAACTTAAAAAGCTCTAGCACATGATTTAATCCCTGCTTCCCTCTGCGAAGGGCCTTTCTTTTACTTTTATGTTGAGTCAGTTTTCCTACTTCTTTCTATCTTAGAAGCAAACACTAGTGTCAACTTTGGTGCAACAATTTTTATATGCTTGTATATTGCACTTATTATATTGCTTTGTGTTGACAAATATCCATGAGATATATATGTTGAAAGTTGAAAGCAATTGCTGAAACTTAAATCTTCCTTTGTGTTGGTTAAATACCTTTTACTTAGAATCTATTGCTTTATGAGTTAACTCTTATGCAAAACTCTTTGATGCTTGTCTCGAAAGTACTATTCATGAAAAGTTTTTGCTTATATGATTCAGTTGTTTGCTCATTATCTACTTGCTAGCAAACTATAGACCATTGACCTGGATCACTTCATTCATAACATGTGCTTTACAATACTATTTGATCAAGATTATGATTGTAGCATGTCACCTCAGAAATTATTTTGTTTTTATCGTTTTACCTACTCGAGGACGAGTAGAACTAAGCTTGGGGATGCTTGATACGTCTCAAACGTATCTATAATTTCTGATGTTCCATGTTGATATTATACCAATTGTTACATGTTTTATATACACTTCATAGCATTTTTATGCATTTTCTGGGACTAACCTATTAACAAGATGCCACAGTGCCAGTTCCTGTTTTCTGCTGTTTTTGTATTCCAGAAAAGCTAGTCTGGAAATATTCTCGGAATTGGACGAAACTTGGACAGAACCTCCTATTTTTCCAACACGAACACGGAGTCCAGAGGAGAGACGGAGGGGAGCCACGTGGCACCCACACCATGGGGCCGCGCGGGCCCCCCTGCCGCGCCGTGGGGTGGTGTGGGGCCCTCGTGGCTCGCAGCCGCCGCCCTTTCGCCTATTTATTCTCCCGACGCGAAAACCCTAAATACCCGAGCCATTATCCACGAAAAGTTCCAGAGACGCCGCCGCCGTCAACCCTAGCTCGGGAGGGTTCAGAAGCTCTTCCCGGCACCCTGCCGGAGAGGGGAATCATCACCGGAGGGCTCTACATCACCATGCCTGCCTCCGGAGTGATGCGTGAGTAGTTCATCCTTGGACTACGGGTCCATGGCAGTAGCTAGATGGTTGTCTCTCCACTTTATGCTATCATGTTTAGATCTTGTGAGCTGCCTATCATGATCAAGATCATCTTATTGTAATGCTACATGTTGTGTTTGCTGGGATCCGATGAATATTGAATACTATGTCAAGTTGATTATCAATCTATCTTATATGTTATTTATGATCTTGCATGCTTTCCGTTACTAGTAGATGCTTTGGCCAAGTAGATGCTTGTAACTCCAAGAGTGAGTATTTATGCTAGATAGTGGGTTCATGCCTCCGGTAATCTGGGAGAGTGACAATAACTTCTAAGATTGTGGATGTGCTGTTGCCACTAGGGATAAAATAACCGATGCTTAGCTTAAGGGTGCGCCGTTAGGTCTAATGCATTTGTTTACATTACGCACATTACTTAATGCAATTATCCGTTGCTTGCAACTTAATACCAACGGGGAACTCGGTATGACAACCTGGCGGTGGATTATTAGTCATAGACGCTGTTGGATAACGGTCTATGTATTTTGTCGTAATGCCCACATGAATATCATAGTAATCATCATGTCATATATATGCATTGTCATGCGCTCAATATTTTGTCAATTGCCCAGCTGTAATTTGTTCACCCAGCATGTTAGTTATCTTTTATGGAGAGACACCACTAGTGAACTGTGGACCCCGGTCCATTCTTTTACACTGATAATACAACCAACTGCAAACATTGTTCCTTTTCATTCTCTGCAATTTACTACTGTTTTCCACACCATACGTTTAATCCTTTGTTTTCAGCAAGCCGGTGAGATTGACAACCTCACTGTTTCGTTGGGGCAAAGTAGTTTGATTGTGTTGTGTGCAGGTTCCACATCGGCGCCGGATTCCCTGGTGTTGCGCCGTGCCATATTCCGCCACCAACAACCTTCAGAAGTGATTTCTTGCTCCTACTGGTTCGATTAAACCTTGGTTTCATACTGTGGGAAAACTGCTGCTACACTGCATCCCAACGAACGTGTGATCCACGCAATCACTACACACCCCGTTAACTTCTGGACATCTGCCAATTCCTCAGGTTTTTTCAAACTTTGAATAGCCTTTATCTTTTCCGGGTTTGTCTCAATTCCTCCTTCTGATACAATGAAACCAAGAAGCTTCCCAGCTGGAACACCAAATACACACTTTGTAGGATTGAGCTTCATCTTGTACTTTCTCAAGTTAACAAATGTCTCTCTTAGGTCATTAATGAATGACCCGGCTTTCTCTGTCTTGATCACTACATCATCCACATAAGCATGCACATTGCACCCAATCTGATCATGAAAACGCTTCTGAATACACCTTTGGTACGAGGCACCTGCATTTTTCAATCCAAACATCATGGTCTTGTAACAAAAAGCACCAAACGGGGTTATGAACGCTGTCTTTTCCCAATCTTGCTTATTAAGCTTGATCTGATGATATCCTGAGTATGCATTTAAAAAACACAAGAGCTCGCTGCCCGCAACTGCGTCAATGATTTGATCAATGCGCGGCAGTGCAAACGGGTCCTTGGGACAATGCTTATTCAGACTTGTAAAATCTATGCACATCCTCCACTCATTATTCTTTTTCAGGACCAGAACCGGGTTAGCCAACCACTCCGGGTGAAAAACTTCCATGATAAACCAGCTGCTAGGAGCCGGGCTATCTCTTCTCCTATAGCCTTCCTTCTCTCTGCATTCATTTTTCTCAAACCTTGTTTTACCGGCCTTGCCTTGGGATCAACATGTAAGCGGTGCTCAGCGAGTTCAGTCGGAATGCCAGGCATGTCACTAGGTGTCCATGCAAAACCATCCCGATTCTCACGGATGAACTCGATGAGCGCGCTTTCCTATTTGTCAGTAAGATTGGACCCTATGGCGAACTGCTTGGAGGAATCTCCAGGCACAAAATCCACCATCTTTGTATCTTGGGCGGCCTTGAACTTTGCCCTGTCATCTTCTGTTGTTGGTTTCTTTAGTGCTGTGTTATCCGCCGGGTCAAGATTAGACCTATAAGATTTCAATTTCTCTTTCGCACAAACCTGCTCTGCCAAGGCCGCATCTCCTTCGTCACACTGCGCTGCTATCTCTTTGTTGCCATGAACTGTAATGATCCCCTTAGGACCCGGTATTTTCAACTGCAGGTACACATAACACGGTCTTGCCATGAACTTGGCATAAGCCGGCCTTCCAAACAGTGCATGATAAGGATTCTGAAACTTCACCACTTCAAAAACGAGCCACTCTGATCTAAAGTTGTCAATGGACTCGCCAAAAGCAACCTCTAACGAAATTTTTCCCTCTGGTGTCGCTGACTTCCCTGGAACTATGCCATGAAAAACTGTTGACGTCTTCTGTAATTGTGACACTTTGAGACCCATACGTAAAAACGTCTCCCAATACAAGATGTTGATACTACTTCCACCATCCATCATAACTTTCTTCAACTCAAAGCCATCCACTTGGGGAGCCACAACTAAAGCTAGCAGACCCGGGTGCTCAACAACATCCGGGTGATCCGATCTACTCCACGTGATCGTATGCTCTGACCACCTTAAATATCTTGGGACTCCTGCAGCAACTGCATTAACCGCCCTTTTGACTACCTTTCGCTCTCTCTTGGTTGTGCCACTGGTGTATATGTGATATTGGCCAAGTTGCTGTGGCTGCTGTGAAAACCCGCCTTGATTGCCTGTGTTCTGACTGGCTCCTGAATTGTTGGTAGGCACTGCATTCACTCCGGTTAAAAGTCATGTAGCCGGGTTACCACCCGGGCCAGGTCCTCCACCTCTGCCTGCCCCTTGCAGTGCTCTCTGTATCTCATTGTTTTCCACCTATTTAAATCTACACACTGGGCCAACGAGTGATTGGTGGGTTTACCGTTCCTGCTATGGCGAGGACACGACATCCTGAAAGCCTCTTCAGTGCTGGTTGGGCGTGACATTTGATAACTGTTTCCACCATTATAGTTCCCATTATTTCCTTGATACCCTCTATTGTCATGAAAATTTCCTTCCATCCTTTGCCTCTGAAACCCGGCATTCGTGTTTGCCACCAACTCTGAATTTCCCTCATTGTGCCCATGCTTGTGTTGATTCTGATTGTTGTTGTTGTTATTTCCATTGCCATTGTTGTTCTTTCCTCCATTATTCACAGGACCTTTCCCTTTCTCTTCCTCGCTATCATCCTGAGTCTTGTCCGTGGCTGCGTGCCTGTTGCAAGCATCCATCAACTCAGCCATGGTGACTGGCTTGACCCGGTGGCCCTCCTTCATACGGCCCAGCTTCTGGAACAGGGGAGTAAACTTGCACGTTTTTTCCATCGTTGAAATCGCGTCCTTGGGCTCAATACCAGATGAGGAGTCAAGGATCTCCATGACCCATCTCATCCAATGCCGCGCTGACTCGCCCTTCCTCCGTACACAGCGATCAAGGTCTTCAATAGAAAACAAACGCTTGCATGTACCTTGAAAGTGCTTGGTGAAAACTGTCTTTAGCTCGTCCCATGACTTGATGGATTTCTCTGGTAAGTTCTTGAACCATAATTTCTCCGCTCCGTCGCTCATCATCAAGTACATATACTTTGCACAAACATTCTCCGTGGCGTTGTGTATACACATTGCCATCTCATAACTGCTCAACCAGCTTGACGGGTCCATGCTAGGCTCGTAATTGGATATCTTGCTGGGCTCCTTGAACTTCTCAGGGAAAGGCTCCGCTCTAATGGCATCTGAAAGACACTTTGGCCCGGCTAAGTTAGAAGAACTTGCTAAAAAAAATATTGTTACCTGGTGAGCTTATGGACACTGCTGCTGCGGCGCTGGGTCCTCCTTGCGGCACTGCTACGACAGGTACCGCCGGGTTCGCGCTGGCCGCTCTTCTCGCTCGTGATCCATTGACTATCTGCTGAGCCACCGAAACTGCAGGGGCGGGCTGATACTGCTGATTGTTCCGATTCTGTTGAGGTGGATTCTGCTGTTGCGCCACGGCAGGCCCGGCCAATGGCGGGGTCTCACCATGGCGACTATTAGTATGCTTACTACGATAAGTTGTGGAATGAAGTGCACTTTTCTCCTTCGAATACTAGACTTGCTGAACTACTGCGGTGCGTAACATGTCAATAGCACGCCGGGCTTCAATCTCTGCTGGCGAGTCTCCAAGGGGAATACGGTCGAGCGCTAAGGTTGCGGCGTACACGTTATCCGCTGGATTGGAATAATGACCCGCCGACGTGTGGAATCTCGGTGTTCGTGGTGGCAGACCCGGATTTCCCCCGGCTCCTCCAGCGAGCAAACCCGGTGTCCCAACCAACGCGGCCCCGGCTCCAGCAGTTCCTCTTTTTTGTTCTACGGGTGTCCTGATGACCGGGTTTCCTTGGACCACACCAATGGGTTGATCCACTGGAGTCCTGAATAACACTGCTGGGTTTATGGTATTTTCTCCCGGAGCCAACCGGCTCTGGTGTCTTCTCTGGTGAACCCTGGTCATGTCATTGAGGCGATTCTCCTGCTCCTCAATTTGCTTTTGTCTGGCTGCTATCTGCTGCTTTTCTGCCATTGTATCTCTACGCATTTGTTCCAAAGACCGGCGCGCTGTATCTAACTCCATAGCTCGCACTGCTGCATTTTCTGGGGTAACCAACCTCGTAAGTGCTGCTGGGTCTAGGGTCAGGCCGTTGCTGAACAAGGCAGGAGCACTAGCCGTAATATTTCTTTCTTCGCCCTGAGCCCGGTTATTGAGGAAACCGAAGCTGTTTCTGTAACGAGCCGTGTCTTCGCTTTCATCCGTCACCGAAGCCGGGTCTCCATCCATCCTCTGACCCGCCAGCTCCAGTATTTGTGGCAACTGTTGCTGATGTTTATCCGGGTTTGAAGCTGGTGGAACAACAGTCGATGGTGACGCTCCAGCGTTGACCGAAGGTGTTGTATACACTGCCATCCTCCTAACCGGGCTCGCGCTGTACTCCTGCTCCTCCTCATCCTCTTCTTCTGCCTCGTACCCGTACCGACCTTCAAATAGGGGCAAGATTGATTCTGTGTCCTCTTCATGCTCCATCGCATCACCCGGGATCCATGCCGGCTCTCCCGACTGTTCCTCGTGCATGACCGATAGCAGCCCAACTTCTGCCAATCGGAATAACATCACCTGATTCTAGTAGATCCAATTCCGGCCTCCAGCCAGAATCGTCGACGATGGATTCTCCTTGTGAGTTGATGGTAACCTCGTCAAAAACGAAGTTCTTGATTCCTTGCATAGCTTCTCCCATGATGATGACACCTTTGGACGCATGCCCCACGGTGGGCGCCAACTGCGGGGTTGTCACGGCAGATGTTACCATAGGGTAACTTGAGTTGTAGGGCAAGGCGAAACTAGTGTCTGGGAGTTTGTTTAGCTCTGCGCGGACAAGGGATTTACCCAGGTTCGGCCTCTCCATTGGAGATGAAGACCTACTTCCTGCTATGCTATTATTGATCTCGATCTCGATAACCTGGCTACGACAACAAAGCCGGATCTCGATTAGGGTTACAAGGTTTGCTTGGTAGCGATGATCTCTCTGATCTCTCTCTGGTTCTCTCGCTAGTACAAACTTGTCTAACTATGACCTAGGAGCCCGCTTATATAGACGGCCAGGTCTCCTGGTTCTATACATGGTAAGCCCGGTTCTACCCAGACTCGGAGTCCTACTCTAGGTCTTCTAACCTTCGTGTCCTCCAAGTCTTGCACCGCCTTCGGGTCTTCTAGAAGCTTTACTCTGTTAGCCGGGTCACCGACAAGCTTGCTGGCCCATCAACGTAACCCGGCCCATGCTGATGGTTAGCTGTCCTGGCCGGACCTTCTGCCTGGCGGGTCACGCTTCCCTCTTCATAGGCCTACCGGGTTATTATTCCCCCAACAATCTTCTTTCTCTTTCCCGCAAAAAAAAAAAAACACGAACCACGAGCCCCTAACCTGGGTATTGTTCCGCCTAGTTTGATACCCACTGCCTCTTTTAACTTTTCAGGTAGACCAATCAAAATTTCAAGCAATACAACACCTCGATTTGAGTTTTCGTTCGTGCTCGACTGAAAGAAATACAGAGGCTAGCTCTCCCGAATGGTACCATTATATACTTACACAAGCTACAAAACATCAGTAAGATCAGTCTAAGATGGTAGTTATCAACCTAAGATATTGTTCTATGACAGCAAGTATATTTCTCAATTTAAATTCGTCCTGACAAATCCATCGTAAACAAATGTGGAATTTGGATTTCTAAAGTCCACGGGTTTTGGATCTGCAATGAATTGGATCCAACTGGACGGGACTTCGTTGGACGTGGACATACACATGATATCATCCAATGACATTAATTGGATACCTTTGGACCTCGTAGCTAGATAGTCCAGTATCCATTGGACATGGATATTGTTGCTCTCACTGCTGTGGCGACGGGCATGGAACTGACTGGCACGGACGTGCTGGTGGTGTTCAAGGCCAGCGTGACGTCGGACCAGACGGCGAGCGCCGGTCATGGACGAACGGCACGGGCAGACCGGCAGAGCCGCAGCACACACTTCTGCCGGTCGGCCGGCATGAACTGCGGCACCGCGTGGCGCTGGAGATCTCCTCGCGCCAACTCGCCGGGACGCTCTACCCAGCCGTCGCCGGCCTCGCGTACCTCGAGGTCCTCAATCTCACCGATAACGTCTTCTCCGGTGCTATCCCGGCTAGCCTCGGACCAGAAAACGCCCACCGGCGCTGGCAAACCTCATCACGATTGAGGAAACCGGCGGCACGTCACCACGATTGCAATCACCGGCGACACGGACTGGCTGTCGGCTCCGCTTTTGGCGCCAGTGTGGCACGCATCTGCCGGTAGCTTGCCGTAGTACGCGTTGGCGCCGCCGGAAGTTCGCCGCCAATGCTGGTCGCTGCCGCATGCAGTAGCTGGTTTCCACACGTACAGGTGGAAATCCGTACCTGGAATAATTTTCACTACATGTAGTCGCTCACATCAAGGAGATCGGACAGGTGCATGTCGAACAGGCCGGCGGCGTCGGTTCTGATCCCGTCAATAGTGCTCGCGTTCGCGCAGAACGTTGTCATCGAAGCCGAGTTCAGCTGCCCTGCGGGACTCGATGACGGCGTGGACACGCCGGAGCCGACGTTGCGGTTGTTGCTGCTTGAGACCGTGCTGCTCCACTGCAGGTTGGACGTGTCTGACACCATCTGCATCAGCGGCGGCACGTATTCGAGCTGGCTGTCGTAGCCCGGAGCAGCTGCGCGTAGTCACAGGCCACCATGTGATCCTGCTGTTGTTGCTGCGCCGAATTCACGTGGACAAGGCCTGGCATTTGGCACGCTGAGCTGAGCTGCATGAGCTGGTCTGCCGCCGTGGCATATTGTGGCGGCGGCGCCTGAGACGACACCTGCTGATGCGCCATCTGCGCCTGGATCAGCCAAGGCAGGAGCATCTGCTGCTGTTCGGCCGTGGAAGCCGGCGTCGGCGCGGAGAGGAGGGTGGAGGCGAGGCGGAGAAGGTCCGGGTAGCTGGCGAGCGGCTCGAGCGCGCGGAGCGTGTCGAGGTCGCCCTGCGTGGCGTAGTAGGCGGAGGCAGGCTTGAGGCGTCCGGAGAGGTCGAGGAGGTCGAGGCGCGGCGCGTGGGTGACGGGGTCGAGGCCCATGCGGAGGAGGCGCTTCCGGATGTGTGTGTTCCAGTAGTTCTTGATCTCGTTGTCCGTCCGGCCGGGCAGCCGCGCCGCAATGGCTGACCACCTAATTAATAAGCAATCATATGTAGGGAAGAACATCAGGATCGACCAAACTCATCATGGAGCCGTACGCTCTATTGCAACAGAGACGTACGTACACCTAGATAGGCTAGGCAGTACTGGTAGTAGTTCTTACTTGTTGCCGAGGATGCTGTGGAGCTGGATGATGGTCTCCTCCTCCTCGAAGGAGAAGCGGCCGCGCTTGATGTCGGGCCGGAGGTAGTTCGTCCACCGCAGCCGGCAGCTCTTCCCGCACCGCTCGAGGCCTGCACAACATGAAGCAGAGTAATTCTCTTAACTATCTATCACCTTAATTTGTGTGCCGAAATCGGTAGCTAAGTTAACTTTTGGCGGTGCAATCAGCTAGGTAGATGTATGCACGGGTTGCTCACCGGCATTCTTGGGCATGGTGCGCCAGTTCCCCTGGCCGTGCTGCTTGATGTAGGCGACGAGCTTCTCGTCCTCCTCCTGCGTCCACGGCCCCTTCTTGAGCCCGGTCCTTTCGCAGCACGGCGCGCGCCCCATCTATCGAGCGATCGCTCAGATGGTACACAACTGTACGTAGAGACGGATCGGGCGATCAAGCAGGAGAAGAAAAGGCTCGGTTTGTCTCTCTCGGCTGTCGGCTGGGTATAGGAAAGATGGAGAGCTAGGAGGAGAGTGTGAAAACTGAGAGGACGGATGGAGGTAGAAGACGAGAGACGAGGGTGTGTGGGGCTATGGAAAGGCTTATAAAGGGCCGGAGGGCGACGGGCATGGAGTGGAAGTCAACAGGATTCGGTGCCGGCCTTTGTTTATCGGGGCAGCAGGGACCGGACGACAGCGTCTCGCCCTGGCCGCCTTTATGATCCGTTGGATTTGCATGGATCGTCTAAGGTTAAAAAAAGTTTGCGGGAAAACGCACGCAGGGAGATTTTGATTGAGTGCAGGACACCACCACCACCCCAAAAGTAGCCAAGCAGATCGCGCGCCACGCACTGGCGTGCCACCCCGACTATCCCATCGTCGAAGGCAAAGCTAGGTAGTAGCCTGATTAGTCTTATGCAGTAATGCCGTGACTTAGATAATCATATGTGTCGATCCTTACTGGCAGGGAGAATGCTTTCTCTCGCTCACCCGTCGTAGCTCATTCGAGCGGGAACGTACTCTCTCCGATCCATATTAGTGGGCATAGCTTTGTCTAAATTCATATGTATCTGGTTAAGTATTTAGACTAGATACATGTGTATTTATACAAAGTTGTGCCCACTAATATGGATCGGAGGGAGTACCATTTTCGTCGACCATATGTTGAAATCCTAATCGGCCTATTTAGTACTAGGATCCTAGGATCTACGTACAGTCTATCAGCAGGCTAAACGTGTAGTACTAGAAAACAAACCAATTGGTAGTAGTAAAACAAACCAATTGGTAGTAGTAAAACGTGAAGCATCCAAGGGATCGCCGCTCGATCGCTCCATGCATGGACCTGTGTATCTAGCGGCCAAATGGTCCCTTGAGAAAAAAATGGGTGGCGTTGACGAAGGAACACTGCTGTGTGGAAGGAAACGCTCTGCTCCCACGGGGCCAAACCAGCGGCAGCGATGGCCACCATGCAGCCCCGCGTTCAGCTTTCCTTTTAATTCCTGTACTGCACTGCACTGCGGCCGCACCGCCTTTGGTGCCCGTACGTCGTCGCTAGCTGCCACCGCCGACGGGCCACATGCCAAATCTCTATCGCCGTACGTAGTGAATCCGTAACAAAACCAAAGTAAAAAAAAATCTGAAAACGAGAGGCGGCATATATATGGCATGTGCTCGTTTCGATATCTACCTACGAATCATGTAGATTTCGATGTGGCCATATTTTACATTTTTGCTCGTCTTTAGATGGAAAAGGTTCATTTTAAACCTTCAACTCGTAGAGGTTGGACAAATCGAACCATGAAGTCGAAATGCATGTCGTTCGCACCCTAGATTATTGAATCGCGGTCTAAATTGAACTTCGGACCATTTTTCACAGAAAATAAATAAATTATAAATCGCTACTCTCGCCGACAATAAGGGCCTACCTGTCGTATCCATCTCCTTCCCTAGTCTCCCACGTGGTGAGACTCCCGAATGGTTCCCCTTCTCAATTTCACCTCGCTCTCGACTATTCTATTCGTCCTATGCAAACGTTGGTTTGTACTGGGGCGCGGGGGTGCCTGATGTACCGGGACGGCTGCGAGTAGGACGGGGCGGATGGTGGCTGCTCGAGGTAGCCTATGACGAAGTAGGTCGGCGCGGAGGTGTATCCGCCCGGGATCGGGGCACCGGCGGCTTGTGGGTCGGGGTTCGACTCCGACGGAGCATACTGGTGGGGGCCGTAGGGTCCCCCGCGGTGGCGGAGAAGGCGTAGTCGCCGCTCCCGTACTGCATCACCGGTGGAATGGATGGAAGGGACCAAGGCGATTTTTTTCTCTCTCGTTTCTTCTTAATTTCTTGATCTCATTCGTTTCTTGACGATATGATTGCATTTGTTTGTAGCTAGGGGAAGGAAAAAGGTGAAGAAAGAAATTGGCCGTTTGCTGCAATCGTGATTGGTTTGGAATGAATGGAAAAAATTGGAGAAGAAGATGAATTTGACATGTGGGTCCCGCTGTCACTGAGGCCTGTAATCCCCGCGGAGATGCTCTTTGTCGTGGTGCGCATAACAGGTTCAGTGTTCGATTTATTCTGGGAGTCAATAATTCAAGGTGCGAACACGTTTGATTTATACCTAGAGTCAATAATACAGGGTGAAAACGACAGGGATTTCAACTCCATAGTTGAATCTGTGTAATCAATACGAGTTCAACATTTAAAATGTACTCCATGATAAGGGCGTGTTTGGTTGCTCCCACGAATTTTGGGGTACATTGCATCCGTGACTCCCTAGGTACTGGGCCTGGAAAAACACGAGCTGAGTCATGCCCGTTCGGCTGGGTGCAAGATCTTTGAGCACGGTGTTTGTTTTCATCTGTGTTTCGTGTACTCTTACCTCATGTCTGTGATAGACTTAGCTCACACCATCACAACACAATGAAGGGCGGCAAGCAGGACAACGGCATGGCGGCGCCGGGACGGCGGCGGTGCGCAGTCAGTTCACGCACGTACACCAAGCGCGGCATAATAACCGCTGCGGCGACGACGAATTCCATGGCTACGAGCGACGTTGGCTGAGCAAAGAAGATGTCGAGTAGCTGAAGAACACCTACACCAAGTATACTTAGTAGTAACAGCGGCAAAGGCGGAGTTCACGGCAGCGGCGAGCGGCGGTGACAGAGGTTGAAGAACGCTACCTGCAGTTTAAATACGTGTATACATACAGTACAAAATCTGCTCGTATATGTCCGTCAAAACAGAAAACTTACAACACGAAATTTGTGCGGAACGTTGCGTTGAAGCTAAACGTCAAAGGATATCTCAAACGGTCGACCTAGTGCGACGAATTTGACAAAATTCGTCCAAAAAAGGGGCAAACATCGGTACAGATTTGACAAGCTACAATCGACGAAACTCAAAACTGAGTATAAAAATGGAACCTACTCGTCGACGCGCAAATTTTTCATGTACATTTTATTTTTAATCGAGTAATATTTGGGTAGATTATGGAGCTACTAAATGGAGGTGATTAAGGGAGGTGAACAGTGCCCAAATTGCACTCAGGAAACTAAACAGGCCGAAAATCACCTCAAACGCCGCGTTCCTTAGGTGTGGGTAACCAAACACGCCGTAAAAATTCGATGAAACATGTAAAACAATGTGTCGTATACCGGCGGCCGGCCGGCCGTGTGGCTGACAGGTATGCATGTGTGCATAGGTGTGCCACCTGCTGATGGTGTGTGCCGCAAAAAGGCTTGACGGGTGCTTTGTTTCAAAGACTCCCGCGATTGAGAGTGACATCGAGAGAAATGCAAACCGAGAGAGATGATTTCTTTTACTACCTAGTACGGACGCGGTTCAGTGAAGGAAGCATGAACGATTGATGTCGCAAGTTGGGCCTATATGGTACTAGCATATATGAAGTAGCGAATATACCGAAAAGTCAAAACGGAGCCCAATCTACACGTAACTCTTTATTTAGCAAAATTCAAAACTCCTAAGTTTCAAAAATTCTGGAAAACCAAATCGGACGTAGACAATATTGTATTTTACCAACGTGCAAAATCTCAACTCAAAATAATTTATATTCCTAGCTACACAAAAATAAAAAATACTAACAGAGTTTGGAGAGTTCAAATTTTGCGCTATTCACTATTTTCAGATTCAGGTTTTAACATTTTTGCACGGCCCGAAATGCAACATATTTTTATTTGAGATTTTACAGGGTTGTACAAGACAACATAATCTACATCCAGTAATCTTTGAATTTTGCAAATAAAGAGCTATGTGTAGCCCGAGCAACATATCGCCGCTCTCCATAATACACACTATACTAAAACAACCTATATATACTATTATTAAATTGTACTTGGTGGTAATGATCTGGTACGTCATTTTGGATTTCCAATTCTACGTTGCTAGGCAAAGTGAGAAAATATTACAACCTTTTGCCACCGCCAAGTTATACTCGCTCGGTGTTCCTCGGAAAGAAAATCACCCTCTCAAATAAGAAAAAAATGAAAGAAAACCTCACAGCTTTTACTTTCTCGAATCGCGCTCCCGTCGCTACTAGCGGCCGTAACCAGCCCGTTGTTGTGCTTGCCTTGCTTAAGCTATACCCTAATCCTGTGGGACGACCACATCCACCACGAGCTCCGCATTTATCCCACTAGCCATGGTGGTCCGTCAACACAGTTCTGATATCCATTGATTTGTGGTTCCGTGGCAACACACGGACATTAAGGCATAACCATATATCGTAGTTTGATCATGAGGGGGGGGGGGGGGGGGGGGGGGGGGCTCTCCGTCTGACCAGGTGCACCACTGTCTCTTTGTTCAGCCGAATTTTCTAGATATCAATCTGAAGCCAATAAATAAAACTTATTAGAATTATTAATGATTTAATTTTTATATAGTCTTATATGAATTATTAATATATTGTGTGTGTTGAGCAATTTGGTATTTATAAGAAATTGATAAATATTAGAGTGCGAATTATAAAATCCATGCAAATCGAAGCAACATTTTTTTAGACAGCTCTTTAGGTCGACATATAGAGCTTTTGTTGCTTTATTCAGATCTGCTACAAAGGAGAGAAGTTGCGCTCGTGCTGAAGGAGAGATCTGGAAAAACGAGAACGGAGGATAGGGTTATGCGGGTTGATGCATTTTGGGGTCAAGTATTCAACGCGTCAACTGCTACACGAGACAAACTAAAATAAAATCAAACCGTAACCAATTTATTGTTCGCTTATCTAAATGTGTTCAGCCGTAGGAACACATGGGTATATTTTGTAGTCAGTAGTGGAATAGCCAAATTAACTGGGTGAAAGAGAAATTGGACTCCTGAACATTTTTTTTTTTTGGTTTTGGTGCCATGCATAGTCACACATCACATTATATATTCTACTAAAAAATGTAGTAGAAGAAGAGCCCGGTTGGCTGGTTGAAAGTGAAATTTTACTCCATAATTTACCATTTTTGGCTTAGTGCCATGAATCACAACAAAGCACACCTGGTAAGCTCTCTTCCTTAGCGACGCGTGTCTGCCAATCTAGCTTCTACTGTCCATATCAGTTGACCTCTTAGACCACATCACAATAATTGCTCGACACAACACACATCAAGACACTCGTACATGCGAGTACAACACGAGGGCACACTTCAATGGTGAAGTAGAATTTCTTCTCTGCTTCCAAGAGAATGAGATCAGCACTAAAGTGTGATTTTGACCATCTTACATTTTCTTCTAACACGAAATCTTAAGCATTAACATGTCCATTATTTTCAAATTAAGGTGACGCAATGGATCACTATATGTATATTCTAAAGTAGTGGTAGCACATATGAAACCAATGAGCAGGATTAATTTAGCTGATGAGCATAGCTACGAATATAGAAGGCGCTAGGAGAAGAAACGAAAAGAAAAACAAAGTGTGTATGTAGCTTAATTAAGACAAAAGTTAGCAATGCACAAATATCCCATCCACTCCATCAAACGCGCAACCAAAGCCATCAATCCATATGGCTACTAGCTAGAATGGTGGCTTCCAATTAATACTACTAATATGTAAAAGATTATTTAACTCTGTCGCCCGACTAGAAGCCTGTACCGCCGCTCCCTGATTAGCCAGCATGGTCTAAGATCTCCCAACAAAGCTGGGCACCATCTTAATTTAAGCACAGAGTATTAACCAAGTCCAAATTAGGCAAAGAATTGGTAAGCGCAAGTCGCTCCACTAACGGTACGGATTCACACAACAACACTATAATTTCCGTAGAATATCCGCTTTGGGGTTCATGAATTCCAAATGCAAACATCATTTACGTATGTCATGAAAACAACCCTTCATCCAATAAACAGTGCTTCTTCAGACTAGTTGGCCGACCGTCCTTCTCAGACTTAATCGAGCAGCATAGGTATGCATGCAATGTGATCAATGATCTACATCTCCTATCACTGTTTCAGTCAAGTACATGCTTGCATTTAGCCTTTAGATTTTACGTTCATTGGATTTCACTCAAATTAATTGAGCACGCATGATGAGCTCAATTGTACGTGCCAATCGGAGAGGAAATTGCAGATTCCACCAATTCATGTTACGTGTGTTGCACAAACCTCTATTTGGACGTTTTGTTTTTTGCAATTTTACCATGTGATGGTTTAATCTGTTACAGTTTTCACCACTTGGTCATCTAATCAACTATTTGGCCATGCATGCAGCATCGTCCTGCCGATCGAAATGGCGACGAATGAAAATCCTGCGCCCATGCAGACCTAATCATGCATGCCGCGCGCGTACGTACGTCACCTCGGCGATCAACCGAGCTAGCCGTAGCCATGGTACGTTATTGTCGGAACGGTGAAACAAACTCGATCGCATATGGCAACAAGCCAACAAGCTAGAGCTAGACTACGCCCCTCAAAATGCATAGGCCAGAGGCCGGCCGATCTGGATCCGATCGACGCACCTAGTACTAGTACATGCACCATCCTCCGTCCATAATCATCGCTCATAGCAAATTGACATATGTAGGAGCCAGATGTCGGTTTTGCTGTCAACGGGGTTAAATAGTTGATTAGATGACCCAATGTTGGAAACTGCAATGGATTAGACCACTACGTGGTGGAAACTGCAAAAAATCCGTTTAAGTGGTAGTTTGCGCAACACATGAAGCAGGAAGCAGTGAAAGTTGCAATTTCCTCGGCAATCGGACAACAAATTTGGAGGAATTTTTTGCACCGAGAGATGATTAGATTATAGCAGGTGTAAAGATGACACGGCCTCGCGCGTGAGCGTACCGTGCACACCTGTGAAGTGCCAGCGAGCAATATGCTTGCCGATCCTTCCGGCGATCGACTGGGCGGGGTACTTTAACCTGTGTCCATACATGGATCGCTATATGTTACTAACTCTAAGAAAAAATATAACCAGAATAGTACAGCCAGTGAGATCACACTCTCGCGGAGCTTCCACTGGCGATCATTTTTTGTATGGCACTTAACCGGTAGTACATACACGTACGTAGATCAATCGTATATAAAATTAACCTACCTAGCTCGGTGAGTAGTTATCTAGATTTGTTTGAGCAGCACTGGAACAGTAGTAGCTAGACCTGTTGCTATTTGCTAATACGCCATGAGTCATCAGATACGCTGATACGTACACATAGCGGATACAATTAACCCACCCACCTACCTGGCTAGCTACTTTTTTTTGAATTTTTCCACGTATATTAAACCAGCAAAGAGTACACGATTATATCGATTACAAAAACAAAACTAAAAGAGACTAGCAAATCTATTAGATCTTCAATCTCTTTCTTCATCCATGACACAATCTTGTACTTTTCTGAAGGCAGAACAACGCCAACACCACCAAACCACAGACCTGTGAATACCACCGAAGGTTCTCTCTTTTTAATACGTACACATAGCGGATACAATTAACCCACCCACCTACCTGGCTAGCTACTTAATCAGGCAGAAACGGAGAGATTAGCTAGATATGTCTCTCGCCATGGAGACATAGGCCTCCTTCCAAGCACTACTCAAATCCCCACCATCAGTTTAATTTCAAGCAAACACACGCCCAAATTAACAAGCATTAACCGGCCACCCACACACGAGAAGTTCTTAAGTATTGGGCTAATAGCCGATTCGGGGGGTCACGTGGCGCAGGATGCGTATCCCCTGCCCGAAAACGGAGTGTGCTCACGTCGCCCGTTTGACCTACGCCTACGTGTCCCGGGGCCTCCAATAGTCTAGGCGCTCTATATGCAGCGAGGCCCTGATAGATCATCATTCATCAGCGAGCACAGTATTATTATTTCGTTGATCCGGGAAGATCTCCGTGAGGTCACCCGGTCTCGCCTGCTTCATCCAAACAGTGACGTTTAACGTACTTAAATCCCCTGAATAATTGTCTCTAGTATTTTTATTTCATTTGGATTTGATTGTTAATTTATTTAGAGGGGGAGGGTACTACCGGGAACGGACCCTTTGTGTAGACATCGCGACTCATGTCTTGCTGCGTTAGATACTGTAGATTATTGTAGAGCTGGCTAGCGAAGGCAACCCAGCTGACATTGTTTTGCTGCACTTTACAGGGATGTGATCGTTTACAGGGATGTGATCGTGTTTTCTACTCCCTAAAAAATTAAAGGTTACTCGTACACTTGTTCATGGGTCAGGGACTGCCAACGCGATGAGCCGATGAGCTGATCGACCTAGGTAAAATCTTAACAATATGTTCTATCTCAGAATCTCAGTATGCTAGAACATTCATCTGGTGATCAGGCATGATTGAGGGGTAGTTTTTTTCTTTCAGAAAACTGTTTTTTTTTTTTGAACAAGCAGAAAACTGATTGACGTTAGCTCATTGCAATAGCTGTACTGACTGACGCTCTCCTGTACTGTTTCTGGGTATCTATGAGCCTGTGTTCTGTGACCAGTGTCGAGGTACGTGTATATACGTGGATCGTTGCTGAGGTGTCCAGTTAGCAGCAACAAACTGTCAACATACAAGCTACCCTGGCGCCACTGACTGTTGCATGCATCACATCGATCTGCTCCACCATATAAATATTTGTCACTGCCGATCGCCTCCGATCGAACGCCTATGGTTAGCAGGAGTAGATGGGCAGAAAACATTATAAATCTGCAGCTAATCACCTCATGTCCTCATGCATGGCCCTGGATGCGTGTATTTGTTTATGCCTGCATATATGGCCTGAAATTGAACGGCAAGAACATTTTATTTCTGGGCGTGGTGTGTCTTATCGACATTATTGTCATCTGACATGGGAAGTTGGTAAAGCAGACAGCACACTAGCTCGGTTCCATACATGCCTTGATCGATCCAGCATGCGTGATCAGAGGCTTCACGATCGCTCGTGTATAATTTGGTGCTACAATTTTAAAATTATAGAGATTAATTTCCAGATTTGTAGCTGAAAAGACGGGCTCAGTATATAATTCCGAATCATTCAGAAACCTGATACCTGTTTCAGCTGTTCATACGTACTCATTGCTTGGTCGTTCCGAAAACTCTGGTCTAGCCCAGTGGCTAATTATGTACCACGGGGCTAATTGAGTTCTCACTAGGCTGTCCAAATCAGGGTTTTTCCTGGTGTTATTTTCTTCTGGTGTTAAGTGATACAGTTTCTCAGTCGCGTAGCTCAAGACAAGAGGCGGCAAAAACTTGCTCCGACAAAGCTTAAGCTCTACTCATCGGAAGACGCTACGGAGCACAAACAGTATCTCATCATTACATATACTTACTTCAGAGGCTTTTCTACTTAATCTATTGGTCAGGAATGTGGTCAACAATGGTACTAGCAGCTCGTTTCATACAATGTTCGTTCCACAATGTCTGAATTTAATTACTGGCGACTTGTGCATCATCCAAGTCATATCATTTCCGTTCGTGAACCAGGCAGGATTCGATCGCCGGAATAGTCGACTCCGGCAAGCATGGGCGGTTCCTGCAGCAAGCGACAGCTGACAGCATTTCAAATCACGATAGAGCTCTTCGTGCCTGACGTATTTCACCGTGGTAGCTAGTTTGCTTACAGAGCGTAACAACAGTGTAAGACGCGTACGTAATTGCGACTTCCTGCACACAGAAACATCTGATCAGTAGCCTTTCGTATATGCCCATCAAAGTCAACATAGGTTACAACAAGAAGATAAACATCAAGTCATCGATCTTAGTGTTCAGACCGTACGTAAGCTCGTCACGGTGATTGGGATTTTGCGACGCTAATCGTGCTTAGAAGCTGCCGATTTCGCGTTGCGAACGATCGCTGCAGGTCGTTATCCTGCGGTGGATGGAGGCAGACTAGTGATCTTTTCTTCAGCTTGAATTGGTGGCCAAACATGTTGCGCGGTGCAGTGCTGTCAGATTTGTCCGATATTTCGTTTCTCCCGGTTGCAAGCTTTGCTTAATGCAGCATCAGGACAAGCGTGGACGTTGCACGACCATGCAGCCTTCAGGGTTATCTAACAGATACAGAGACTGTCAAGGCCAAAGGTTGTACAATCCGGAAGCAGTTCAGATACATCCACAAGGCAACTTGGAGCATGTACCCAGTTTCACATGTATAGCTTCTCGGCGAAGTTGCTTAAGAAATTCATTTCAGGCACATAGCTAGAACAGTGCGCGCTCCGATTCATATTAATATACTGTGATGACCAGTCAATTACATTGGATATAGCCTGAATATAGCGAGACCAAATACGGATTGAAGGCCAACGTGGTAAATTGTGAGAAACAATACAAAACGGTGTTGGTGTTTGAAGCTGTGCAACATCGCAACTACTCGTTGTTTGCTGCGATGACCTCCACAAGCTTGTCATGCAGCGTGCAGTTTGTCACGAGAACACCGGCTGAAGGGTAGATGATTCTATGCCCTGTTAGGTCAGCTGCGAGAACCAACGGTTTCCCACTCCCGTCACTGATCTGTCAGTTTAAACGGGACACAAAATTACCCTGATAGCATGATCCCAAGCCTGTGAAAACAGTGAGAGTAGAAATATCAGTGTACTTGTAAACATAGCCCACTGTAAGATATAATGTATAGGTGTGTGCGTGGCTTTATACATGTATTGGATACGGTGTAGTACACTGATCCATCTCCTTCATGTACACGCCTCCGGAGGCTATTCTGACTCCTATATAACACGAACCACGAGCCCCTAACTCGGGTATCGTTGCCGCCTAGTTCGATATGGTAGTAGAGCAACCTCTTTCATGACCTAGCCACCGAAACCGATATACAACCAAATCTACAACCAAAATCTACGACCAAGAACCTCCCTCCGCATCCATGGCGTCCTCCTCTCAACGACTGCCCTGGCCGCTGCCCTGGATCACCTCCCTCCCAAAAACAGACGCGGGCCAACTTCCTATTCTGGAAGACGCTCGAGTTCCCTGCCTTGTGTGGTGCGCAGGTCACTGATTAGCTTGATGGACCAAAGTCACGCCGACGAAAAACCTAAAGGTTGAGGATGCTCAGAAGAAAAAGAGCCCTGTCCGGAAATCTGCATACGCTGCTTGGATCGCACTGGATCAGACCGTGATGAGGTTCCTTCTGAATTCCCTCTCACCGGAGATACTCGCCCATGTCATCGGGCTAGAGTCCACCGTTGAAGTCTGGATGGTCATCACCAAGATGTTCTCGTCTCAGTCGCGGTCCAAGATCCAGCACCTCCGCGTGGCACTCAACAACACGTAGAAACATGACTTGACTGCTGCCCAATACTTTGCCAAGATGAAAGGGCTCTGCTCATAGCTCACTGCTGCTGGCAAGATTGTTGAAGATGATGAAATTGTGGGCTACAACTTTAACGGACTTGATGGCACCTACAACTCCATTGTTGATTCTTTCAACACCAAACCTGGTACAACTCTTGATGACTTGTTCGGCATGATCTGTGCTCATGACATGCGCGAGGAGATGTTCTCAGAAAACGCCCAGGAGACCGGTTTCTTCTAAAAAATATGGCATTACACATATGTTTCTTGTCCACATGCACATCAACAAAATGGCACAGCTGAATGAAAAACATCGTCATATCGTTGAGGTTGGTCTTGCATTGCTTGCTAGTTTTTCCATGCCTCTAAAATTTGGGATGAGGCTTTTCTCACTGCCACCTTTCTCATAAACTTGCTTCCTAGTAAGGTGTTAAACTTTGAAACCCCCAAGGAACGTCTTCGCAACATTACACCCAATTATTATGCCGTTCGGGTGTTTGCTTGTGCTTGCTGGCCTAACCTTCGACCACACAACAAACGCAAGCTTTCTTTTTGTTCCAAGAAATGTGTCTTTTGGGGCTATAGTTCCCTCCACAAGGGTGTTAAATGTCTTGATATCTCAGTTGATCGTGTGTATATCTCTAGAGATGTAGTGTTTGATGAAAATATTTTTCCGTGTGCTTCCTTGCATCCCAATGCCGGTGTTTGTATTAAACGTGAGACTCTTTTGCTTCCATCTCATTTATCATATGATCATGGGGGCATAAAATTGATGACCATATGTGTCGTGGGGTTGTCACGGCAGATGTTACCATAGGGTAACTTGAGTTGTAGGGCAAGAGGAAACTGGTGTCTGGGAGTTTGTTCAGCTCTGCGTGGACAAGGGATTTACCCAGGTTCGGCCTCTCCATTGGAGATAAAGACCTACTTCCTGCTATGCTATTATTGATCTCAATCTCGATAACCCGGCTACGACAACAGAGCCGGATCTCGACCTAGGTTACAGGGTTCGCTTGGCAGCAATGATTACTCTGACCTCTCTCTCTGGTTCTCTCGCGTAAGCTTGAATCGTAAGGCCTCCTTTAACTATGACCTAGGAGCCCGCTTATATAGATGGCTGGGTCTCCTGGTTCTATACATGGTAAGCCCGGGTTCTACCCAGACTCGGAGTCCTACTCTAGGTCTTCTGGCCTTCGTGTCCTCCAAGTCCTACACCGCCTCTAGGTCTTCTAGAAGCTTTCCTCTATTAGCTGGGTCACCGACAATCTTGTTGGCTCATCGATGTAACCCGGCCCATGCCGATGGTTAGCTGTACTGACTGGGCCTCCTGCCTGGCAGGTCACGCTTCCCTCTTCATGGGCCTACCGGGTTATAATCCCCCCATCAGTAGCCCCCAGGTTAACCGGGTCTCCAGGTTGGCATGCTCTTCTTCTAGTCTCGAGCTTTGCTTTCTTGGTTAGAGCTGTCATCCTGGCTGGCCGGGTTAACCACCTGAAATATAAGAATAACATACAGCAAGTTAAATACCAGGTTACATTGTTTTTTTCTTTAGCTAGGCCAACTCTCCTTGGCGGTCCATATCGTAACCCGGCTTTGTCATACCGGGTTCATACGCCTCCGGTTTCACACTTAGCAAAAATCTAGATACAAACTTTCAGTCAATCTTCAGTCCGTATTTCATCAAGGAATATTCTTCTATCTTTTCTGTTTGTCGTTGACTTCTAGTCAAAGATGCTTATCTTATCCATTTGTTTTTACCACGATACCCTAGGGTTTTCACTGCGCCTATATATATTGGGCCAGGGTAAATGGGCATCACTTTCCCCATTCCCCTTTTCTTCATCTTCTTCCTCTAGCCACCGCAACTCCAATCTCAAATCGAACACCGAAATCTCAACAAAAATCTCCACAACCACCATCTACTCATCCACCCGTGTTGCGCCCTCGATCCCAGACTCAATCGCATCCACAATCGCTCCGCATCTTCCTCTCCTCGCACCCACCTCCATTGCTAGGGTTAGGTCATCTCTGCTTTCGAGATTGGGCACCACCACAGTTCCGCATCAATGGTGAAGGAGAAGATGAAGTCTGGAGGTCCCAGGGCCGCGAAGAAGAGTGCGAAGAAAGGATCCAGCGCCGCCGTGGCAGCCACTCCGGTGAACTGGACTAGGTCCAGTGCCACTGACACAACATTGCAGATGTTTGTAAATTGCGGCGAGCTTCCGCCAAGAAGGAGATCCACTGGCGCGCTCCTGGAGAAGAAACGCGGCCCAACCCCAAGGAAGGTGAAATTGTTGTCTTGCTTGATCATGTTTCCGTGGTCTTCGCCCTCCGGGCTCTCTCTTTTTTCGCCAAGTTTTTAAGTACTATGGCCTCACCCTCTAGATGTTGCTCCCAACTCCATTCTCAATATTAGCAACTTTGTAGTTTTCTGTGAGGACTATCTCCAAATGGCTCTCAGCTTAGAGCTATTTTTAGAGATCTTTTACTGTAACCCCTCTCGCAAAAACAAACCTCTTGGCCCTTATGGAGGTGTTTCCATCCAACGCCGGAGGGAATGCGATTTCCCGGCTCTTGCTCTAGCCAGTCACCCCAAGGGGTGGCAAAACTCTTATTTCTACTGCAAAGACACTTCTCCTGAGTCAGACGAGGCTCGTTACCCGGCTTTCAGAAATTCTCCCTTGATCTACAACTCCAAGATGAACAGCTATGCCAGTGACGAAAACCGGGTCTTGGTTGAAGCTGTCCGCGTCCGGGCCAGAGCTCTGCTCGCTCATGGCCTTCGCGGCACTGATTTAGTCAAGTGATGGATTGGTTGGTTCATCCAGCCTCTTAGCATAAGGACCCGGCTATTCCATGAATACACGGGGAAACAACTGATAACATGCGTTACTCCGAAGTAACGCTTACTGATGATCAAATCGTGAAGAACGCCAAGAAGCTACTTGGCGAGACCAAACATGACATTGCGCTGACCGGACTTGCCCCGTTCAGTGCTAAGAACAAACCTCCTATGGTACGATACCAATTCTTTTGCTTTTTGTCTTTTGTTAACCCGGTTTTTCTCGCATAAAACACTTATCTGTTCATCTTCCTTCACCTCAGGACCCGGAGTGGTGGAAAGCTGATTATACCCCTGTGTCTTCTCCTGATGACGAAGATACAGAAGCAAGCGATGAAGACGACGAAGAAAGCGAGCTAGACTCAACAGGCCGGCTCTTCCTCGACTTGATTAACAGTGAGGCCACCACTAAGGACCCTTCTACCGATAACCCAGCATTTCTTGTTCCAGGCCCCACTGACCCGGCTGTTGATGATTTGCCGGGTCCTCAAACTGCTGGACCTCCTCCTCTCAAGAGGACCCGGGCTGCAATTGCAAAGGTGCCGTATTCTTGTCTTTCAAACTATGCAATGAACACATCTCAATCCCAAGCACACACAGGCAAAGGAACTTGAGAAGGAAGCTGAAGCCAAGAAGAAACCTCGAACCCGGTCTGCTGCGAATCCGGGCTCTCTAAACGCAGGTATCCCTCCATGTTCTTTATCCAGCTGGGCCAAATCCATCCAGAAGATACCTTGTGTTAAACATCCTTTAGCTGGCAAAATCCGGGCCGCTAAATCATATTCTTTGTCAGCTTCATCCTCGGACAGTGTTAGCACACCGAGGACTTCCAAATCAATACGGGTTAGAAATATTTACATATCTTTTCCATACTTCTCTGTTTACTACCATTTTGACTAAACCATTTTATTTTGTTTCAGTGCCAAGGCCTTTACGGATGAAGACTCGGATTCTCCTCGAGCGGTATCTCCTCCTCCAGCTACAACAGTGCCTTCTCCTACGGAGGCACACATCGAAGAGCGGCAGACAGAGATGAGCCCATGGAGCATCTAACCCCTGTTGCTTCTCCAAAGAGCCCAATTGCTCCTGCTCCAACACCCTCACACCTGCCCAGTCAGCCGGGTTAGGATCTGGTACTAAAGAAGATGATGAAGTACAAATCATCGGGTCTAAACAAGGCCCGGTTGTTGGTACTTCCGATGTTATGGCCAAGGTCACAACTCCTGAGGTTAAGCCGGTCTCTTCTGCCAAAGGCAAGGACCCGGTTCCCTTGACTGATGTGCCGGCTCTGGACTCTATGTCCACGCCGGCTCTTTGTGAAGAATACTTTTCTCGACTCGCTCATCACAAGAATCTTGAGACTGAACTGGTCACCCTGATCCAGAAACGATACCAGGTACTCTTTTTTCTTGCCTTTACTTTTTCTTGCATAACTATACCCTGAGTAGCCCCAAGCTCTAAGATTATCACTTGTTGATGAGCTTGGTGCTTATAATACGAATGCCTTAGATAAAAAACTTCAATCCTGTAGCCCCCAAGTGCCGGGTTGTCTGTTCACAGCAACCTGGGACTAAAACTTCGTCCTTTAGAACTTCTCATCCTTCATATCAAATTTTGAACACTGTAGCCCCCAAGTGCCGGGTTGCCTACCTGCAGCAGCCTGGGACTAAAACTTACTTAGAAAATTTCAAACTTTGTGCGTGTAGCCCCCAAGTGCCGGGTTGCACGCCTGCAGCAACCTGGGACTCCACTTTATTCTATCCTTGTAAAATTTCAACTCTGTAGCCCCCAAGTTCCGGGTTATCTTTCCTACAGTAACCTGGGGCTTGACCATATATTTCTTCTCTTTTTTGTGAACAGGAGCACATTACCCAGGCCGACCAAGAAATTTCCCGGCTTAAAGGAGTTTTGAAGGATTAATCTAATGCCCGGCTTGCAGATGCAGAGCAACTGCGAGCCTTTGAAAAATCTGTCACTGATCTTACCCAAGAAAACTCTGATTTGAGGAGGGATATGCAGGAGCACGAAGACAACTTCAAAGAGGAGCAATCCATACTGCAGAAAAAATTGGACGCTGCCACCGATGAGCTGACCCGGCTAAAGAAAATGATCACTTACATGGTCTCCTCATTAGTGGGTAAGTTTGACACTCCCTAACCCAGAAAATCTTGTTTAATCCAGACCCGGAATTTGAATTCTCATAACTTTACTCTCTCCTGGTCAGGTCCACGCGATGGAAATCTCCGCAAGACTGCTGTTGACAAGATCAAATGCATGTATACTCTTGTGCGCCAACTGTATTTTGGCAGTTGTGAAGTCATCAAGGCAGCGAGAAACTGGGAGAACCCGCCAAGCACTTATACTGAGGTGCTTGGCAATCTATCAACCATGCCAGACTGGATCCATCTTCTGAAGAAATCTGCTTGCAGAGCCGGGGTAATGCGTGGTCTTGCTTTGGCTAAGGCCCAATCATCCCAATCTTAACCCGGCTCCTCTTATGGATGGCTTTCCACAGTTCAATACTGATGGCACACTGTTTGACAAGAGAAGTTATTCCCGGGTTATGAAGCAAACCCGGCACGCTGCCACTGTTATTGCGAGCAAGATGAAGCTAACCACTCTGCAATATGGATACAACGAAGCCAACGAAGAGATCATCGATGATGAACCACAACGCATTAACCTCCTCCAAAGCTACAAGGACTCCATTGTCCCAGAAAAAGTTGCTCCCAGTACCTCCACAGCTCCAAGTTCATCTACTCCAAGTGTTCCTCCTCCACCACGAGCTGCAGTTGAAGACGATGAGGAGGGTTATTTCCAATCCCGTCAACATGTTGATGCACCTAAAATGCATCTACTTTTCCAAGCACTTTGCTTCATAATTTGTTCCGGAATCTTCCCATATTTGAATAAACCTGCTGAATCTGACGCTGTTTTTAGCAAAGTCTCGTTTCTGGTTGTTTTTGCAGGAAATTAAATCGGGAAAAATACCACGTCATTTTTTATGGAAAAGGAGGACAACGTGCAAAGGATGGACACGAGGAAGCGCTCGAGGCCAAAAGAGGGGGCCCCACGCGGCCTGTACCTGGCCGCGTGGGCCCACCCAATTGGGCCTCGGGCACCGCCTCGCCTTCGGTCTTCGACGTACCCCCTCATATATACGAAAAAGTGGGTGCCCTAGGAGGAGAGGACTTTCGCGAAACACACCGCCGCCACCACCACGATCTTCGTTTTCGGAGACAGATTGATCCAGGATTTCTCCTCCGGTGGAGGGATCCGGAGACCGTCTTCACCGCCATCTTCACCGCCTTCATCTCCATCGACCATGAGCTCCCTCTCCATCACCATGTGTGAGTAGTCCGCTGTAGGCATGTGAGGTGGATGGGGATTGGATGAGATTGATCATGTAATGATACCCGTTGTTCGAGATCTTAGGGGTTTATCTTGAGGATATTTTTGTATTGTGTTGATGCACTTATGCTATGTTTAATGCTTGCTACTAGGGCCCGAGTGGCATGATTTCAGTACTGAACTTATTTTGCTTCATCATATAATTGAGTTTGGTATTTATCTGCAAAGTGTATCACCTGCTATTATGTTGAACCTGCGAACCCTAAAAGTGACAGTATAGGGAAAACAAGGGGGAGATGTTTTAGTTTGAGGATTCTATGTGTTCATGAAGTGTTAATGCGTTGTTCCGGGCTATTCGAAAGGGTAGACCTTAATTACCTGTAGTTCCAAGTTGGCCCCGGTGAAATGGGCAGGTAGGACAATAGATGTTGTGCAAATTCTCTTGGTTAGTACGCACAACTAATTATGGAACACATACCTACATATATCGGAGTTAGAGATAAGTCCCATTGCTATTATATCTTATTATATGATCAATCTTATTCATGCAACACCCCGCTATCACCTCATGCCTACGTTTTAAATCTCTGAGTTACACTTTCACTTTTCCGGTGAAAACTGGGAAACCCTTGTTCACTACTGCTGTTCTATTTGCTACTTGAATCATACTACTGCCATCACTATCACTGCTGCAAGTTTATTGATATACAGGTGTGGTTGAGAGTGACGCCTCAATTGCCAAAGTCTTATTGGTATTCTTGTGTTCCCATCGTGTCGAACTATAAATTTGGGTAATACTTCCCAACGAAGATTTCAGCGATCCCCTATACTTGTGGGCATCAAGACATTTTCTGGCGCCGTTGCCGGGGAACCTAGCTTTATTGGTAAGACAACTTGTTATCATTTATTTGCTGCACTTGCTTGTTCCAACTATGGGAAAGGAAAAGAATACTCCGAAGGAAGTAAGGCCTTCAACTACTCGTAGAGGTACTGATTTGCAAGTAGGCCAAACTTTTCACCTAATGTTGCTTCTGCTATTGTTGCTAAGAAGAAAGAAAAAGCTTTATCTAGTTCACCATTGTCTAAGATGTCTACTAGTATTGAAAATAATTTAATATGTGGTAGCGTAGACAAAGAAGTGACACCTGAAACATCTGAGATAACTGAAACACCTGAATCTTCTATTATTGAAAATGTTGAGTCTGAATTAGAAGATAATGAATATTGTGATGATGAACATGAAACTTCTTCTGAGGAAGAGGATGCATTTACTATGGCTTTTATGGATTCGAATTTTGATAAATTGGATAAACTTGATATCTATAAAAATTCTCCTCTTGATGATTATTTCCCTGTTACTGAGAAAATGAATGCTCCAGCTATTAAAATTAAAGACAAAGATTATGAGTTTAGTGTTGATCCTGAAATAATTGAAAAAGCTGAGAAGTATAAGTTTTATGGGAGAGACAATGAGTTCCCTTTTGAACACATTGCTGATTTGCATGATTTATCTGTGTTATTTGGTAAAGATGAAATCCACCAACGCTATTATTTCTTAAAGTTGTTTCCTTTTACTTTGGGAGGAAATGCTAAAACTTGGTATAATCGTTTAGAACCTGGATGTATTACTAGCAAGGAGGAATGCTTGCAGGTATTTTTAATAAATATTTCCCTGCTGATAAGATTCATGGTTTAACTATTGAGATTAGCAACTTTTCACAAACAGAGAAGGAGGATTTACCCCAAGCTTGGGGGAGGTACAGTAAGATGGTTAGGAAATGTCCTACCCATGGCTTCAAGAATAATGAAATACTTGATATATTTTACAATGGACTAACTGAAAATACAAGAGGCTATCTTGATAGTATTGCAGGTAGTGTTTTCAGGGAAAGGACCGTTGATGAAGCAATTGAGTTATTGGAAACTATCTCTAGAAACTATGAAGATTGGAATATTGAAATAATAGATGACAGAGAGATATTTCCAGAGAAGAAAGGAGGTATTCTTGAATTAAACAATGAGGCAATGAAGGGAGCCTCCAAGGATATGAAAGAGAAGGGAATTAAAACCTCTCATCTTAAGGAATTATCTGAAATGGGTGTTAAACTTCCTATTGATCGACCATGTTTTCCAATCCCAGTCAATGCTATAAGCTCTTTGGAAGGTAATGAAAAGGTAACACCTCCTATTGATGTATCATATGTTAATGATTTTGCTTATCATAATAAACCTGAAGAGCATGATATTAGAATGAATATGATGGAAAACTCTCATAAAATTAAATTCCTTCGTGAAAATATAAATGCTAGTGTGGGAGAAGTTAGAAGAATTGTTAAACACTGTGAAATGATGAATAATCAAATTGAACAAATGGTTTCTCTTCAAAATCAATTGTATGAAAATCTTATTGAGAAGAAACAGGTTTGTGGGGTTATACTAGAGGTGGTGCAAGTACTCAGGACCCTGACTATCCTGAAAACCATCCCAAGAGAAAAGAGCAAGAGGCTCTCAAAAGGAAATCTTCTGCAGGAAAATCTCCCAATGGAAACAAAGGCATTGATGATTCTCAAGAACAAGACAATGATATTTCTATTTCTGATGCTGAGACCGAAGATGATAATGTTGAAGAAGAGGAATCATCTCCACCTGAAGAAGATCAACATGAAGTTGAAAATATTGCAGAACCTGAACCTCCTGAAAAGGAAGACCCTCAACCATCTACTGAGAAGAACAAAAAGAAGAATCATCCAAATCCACAAAAAGGTAAAGAGAGGGATCCATGGGTACAAAGACCCATACCATATCCCCAAGAGGTAATGAAATCTTTGGATGATGCTAGGTTTGAGAAATTTTTTGAGTTGATTAAAAATTTATGTTTGCAAATTCCTCTTGTTGATGCTATTAAAATTCCTCCATACTCAAAATATATGAAAGATATTGTCACTAATAAAAGGAAGATACCTAATGATGCAATTACTGCTATGCTTGCTGATTATTCATTTGAAGGAAAATTGCCTGAAAAGCGTGGAGATCCTGGTATTCCGACTATTCCTTGTCGTATTAAAGAAACTTATGTGAAATATGCACTATGTGATTTAGGAGCTGGTGTTAGTGTTATGCCTTTTTCTTTATATAAGAAACTTAACCTAAACAAATTGGTTCCAACTGAAGTTTCATTGCAAATGGCTGATAAATCAACTGTGTGCCTATAGGTATATGTGAGGATGTTCCTATCTCTATTGCTAATGTGTTAATTCCTACAGACTTTGTTATATTAGAAATGCCTGAGGATGATAATCTATCTATTATTCTTGGAAGACCCTTTTTAAACACTGCAGGAGCTGTGATAAATTGCACTGAGAGCAAAGTGACATTTAATGTCAAAGGAAATGAGCATACTATCTATTTTCCCAAGAAGAATCCTGTTACAGTGATAAACAAGAGTGTGAATTCTATTCAAAGAAATACTATTATGATTGGAAGCTTTGAAATTGCACTACCACCTCCTGCACCAAAGTATGCTACCTTGATGATTGGAACTATTCCAATCAAATATGAGGTATCTTGAAACTCTTCTTTATATCTATAAAATAAGAATCATGTATTATATCTTTTGCATATTATTAATGAGACTTGATCAACCTCATTACTAATGTGGAAATGATGAAAACTTGATTCCCATAAAAATTTGTATTGCATTTTAATTTTATTTATCTTAGAATTTTAGAGTATATGCATAATCATAATTATTTCAGAGTTCAGAAATTCCAGAATATGAAGTTTGAAAAATTCTCTTTAGAAAATTGTCTCTGAAAATTCCAGAAAAATTTGGAGGTAAGTTATTTAACCAGAGGGACCATCTGCCAGAAGTGGGACACCAGGAGGCCACCAGGGACCAAAATGGGGTGTCCCACGCGGCCAGATTCCTTGGCCGCGTGGGACCCACCAACTTTGCCCCAGGTGGTGTTAGGTGAGTGTCCTGTGCCCATCTCCTTCCCCTCGACAGAAAACCACTTCCAGGTATTTTTCCCAAATTTTCCCGAGCTCGTTCTTCCTGCTATCCTTGGATCTCCAAGTTTAGGGCAGATTTTTCAAATCTGTTTGGTGGGATTGCTCCTTGGTATGTGACTCCTCCACCCATCCAATTTTTTTGTTCTTGTGCCTCATGTATGAAGTATTTTGCTGCACTAGGTGTCACCTAATATGCTTGAGAAATCCATGGATTTAAGTTTTCTAGTTGATATGGATGCATGATATTGATGTGGAGACTAGTTATGGATGGCTCAATGTTGTTTTAGAGTGCTACATCTTAATTTTTGTTGAATATTATTTATGGGCAGCAAGGTACCATGATGAACAAAGGCAAGGCATTGCTTGGGATGAGCTCAAGACCGAGGAGAAGAGCATCTAAAGTTCCCTTAATTATGATGACAACCATCTTTGGGAGGATGATGCAGTTTTTGTGGGAGAGAAGCTGAAATCCATACAACTAGATGGCAAGACCCCATGTTCTTGAGCAGTGGGGGATAAAAGAAGACTTCGACACCTTCGCCAATGCAACTGGTTTGCTTGAGTTTGCCCAAAATCCACGAGGTACATACGAGGAACTCTCGCGAGAATTCCTCTCCACATTCAGGTTTGAGGGCCCTGAGATCTACAAGCACGGTAAGAAGAGTAAGGCACCCCTCCTACCTTTGTTTGTAAATTTACTATGAGGGGGAGCGCCTTGTTATGTCTTTGGAGGAGTTTTGCAAAGCTATTGGTGTGGAAAACAGGGGTAGTTGGGATGAAACCCGTGCTGACTCCAACCAGGAGCTTGTTGCATTTTGGCACTCTATTTCTGTTAACTCTCATGATAGATTGAATAGGGGTAAATTTACTCATATACAGCACCCAAGTTTGAGATACTTTGCGTTGTTCCTTGCAAGAGGATTTCTTGCTAGAGACAACAATTCTGCTTGCACGGGACCAATGGTTTATTTACTTAAATGTGCAAAAGAAAACACCACATGTGAGTATAACTTGGGAGTCATTCTTGCTAGATCCTTGCATACGGCTGTGAGTAGAAATATTACTGATCAAACCCCTATTTATGCTGGTGCTATTGCTACTTTAGTGTATGAATACATTAAAGATGAAAGAGGTTATGGTGATAACATGGGTACTCCCGTATGGATATAAGTGTGATGCATGGGGATCATTATTGGTATAACTATTTGAGTACTAATGGACAAAGAGTGCCCATTAGGCTCCCCGTGCTGACCTTTTTGACAGGAGTACCGGAAAATGGATTGTGGAAGAGATGCCGCCTCAAGAGGAGCCACAAGATCCAGGGATGCAAGGCTACCAACCTCAAGAGGAGCCCCAAGACTCAGGAATGCAAGGCTACCCATATGGTTACTTCCCTGGAGGTGGAAGTGGATACAACTACTACCCGGGATACTAGCTTGATCGCAAGCTTGGGGGAGTACCTCTCTCCCTTTCCATTCATTGTGTTATATCACTGTTATTTGTTATGTTTTAGTTTCTTGTTCTAAAAATCACAAAAACACAAAAAATTTCATTTGTTTCTTTTGTTTAGTTACTTCAGGACATTTACTTTATGCATCTTAAAACTAAAAAGAACAAAAACATTTTCGTTTTATTGAATCCAAAGTGAAAACGGAGGTGCAGGAATTGCTGAAATCTGCTCACTGTTCTATTTTTCATATTTTCTCTGTAACTCCGAATGAGCTAAAATTTTAACCACTACTGCAACTTTTCATAACCTACACACCCGTAAATTATGAGATTTTTCTGAAGTGTCTAGGTAGGGTAAAAACAGTACTGTATGCAGTAGTATTTTATGGCAGATTTGAGTTTTTATTGCGCAGTTCAAATTGGGAGAGGAGAACAACAATGATGAGTTGATGTGCGAAGTGGATGAAAGGTATGACACCTTTGCCCTGCTTATGTGGACTTTTTAATAACAGCAAGTACGCACATCATAGTTCTTTAACATCTAGGGAAGTGGTAGCAAATGTTTATCTGCTCCGTGTTCTAGTATGTTATATTATGATGCAAGTGAGATAATATGTAGCGACAACACTTGGATGTGAGTTGAGTAATTGTGGCTCTAAACAAAGGTCTACGCATCCCATTGTGCTTGCTAAACTTGCCAACCAAAGAATAAAAGAATTTTTCAAATGATAAACATGAAGTCATATGCTTGACAAGCTTAGTGGTTGGGAGTTAACTTAAATGTGCTGACACATGGAAAGCTTTCAACATTGCACTAAATTATATTTAGTTGATATCATGTACCTTTGTTTATGGATGCTTATCATGTGCGAAATAAATGTGGAAACTTAGTAAGTTTGGGAGTAAGAATAATTGGCTAGAGAGACGCCTGGGCCGCCAACCTAAGCCATGCATCATTCATGGTGGAAATTTACAGCGTACCATAGTGAACATTCAGTGATGCACATCATAATAAAAAGCTATACAAATAGTAAATAAAAGAGTGCTGAGATTGTTCATTGTCTGTTTGTCTTGTCGTTTGGACATGGGCTTGTTCCATGTCTTGGGACAAGAGGTACCCCAGTTGACGCTCTTGATGACGCTTTTATTACTTGCAATGACTGAAAAACTCGAACTTGCCTAGTGACCAGAGTTGAGTAGCACATGGTGTAGGTACTCGTATTCACGGGGCATGAGACTTTCAACCTCTAGTTGGTCAAGCATATGAGTCATAATAGGGAACACCAAATGGTTTGATAAAACTGAGAGCAAGGTTGTAAGCACAATGAGTTCATTAGTCAATAAAAGAAAGAATCAAAAGATCTCAAAAATCTTGTCTTGATTCAATTAAAAGCGATGCAAGAACCTTTGTTTATTTCTACAGTTGGGCAAACTCATCCAAGTATTGACACTTCATGATATTTCTCTTGCAACATGTATAAATGCTTTAACACTGATTAGATATACCTTTGCTAGCATTTTGTTATTTGTTATGGAAATTATGTCTTGAATACTTGTTGGTATTAAACGGTGTTACATATGCAATGCAAAGTTCTTGTCAAAGTCTTTTTATCGCTTCTGCACTATGTTTGAGTTGTTCGAGGACAAACAACGAGCTAAGCTTGGGGGAGCTGATGCACCTAAAATGCATCTACTTTTCCAAGCACTTTGCTTCATAATTTGCTCCGGAATCTTCCCATATTTGAATAAACCTGCTGAATCTGACGCTGTTTTTAGCAAAGTCTCGTTTCTGGTTATTTTTGCAGGAAATTAAATCGAGGAAAAATACCACGTCATTTTTTATGGAAAAGGAGGACAACGTGCAAAGGATGGACACGAGGAAGCGCTCGAGGGCCAAAATAGGGGGCCCCACGCGGCCCCTGTACCTGGCCGCATGGGCCCACCCCAATTGGGCCTCGGGCACCATCTCGCCTTCGGTCTTCGACGTACCCCCTCATATATACGAAAAAGTGAGTGCCCTAGGAGGAGAGGAGCTTTCGCGAAACACACCGCCGCCACCACCACGATCTTCGTTTTCGGAGACAGATTGATCCAGGATTTCTCCTCCGGTGGAGGGATCCGGAGACCGTCTTCACCGCCATCTTCACCGCCTTCATCTCCATCGACCATGAGCTCCCTCTCCATCACCATGTGTGAGTAGTCCGCTGTAGGCATGTGAGGTGGATGGGGATTGGATGAGATTGATCATGTAATGATACCCGTTGTTCGAGATCTTAGGGGTTTATCTTGAGGATATTTTTGTATTGTGTTGATGCACTTATGCTATGTTTAATGCTTGCTACTAGGGCCCGAGTGGCATGATTTCAGTACTGAACTTATTTTGCTTCAACATATAATTGAGTTTGGTATCTATCTGCAAAGTGTATCACCTGCTATTATGTTGAACCTGCGAACCCTAAAAGTGATAGTATAGGGAAAACAAGGGGGAGATGTTTTAGTTTGAGGATTCTATGTGTTCATGAAGTGTTAATGCGTTGTTCCGGGCTATTCGAAAGGGTAGACCTTAATTACCTGTAGTTCCAAGTTGGCCCCGGTGAAATGGGCAGGTAGGACAATAGATGTTGTGCAAATTCGCTTGGTTAGTACGCACAACTAATTATGGAACACATACCTACATATATCGGAGTTAGAGATAAGTCCCATGGCTACTTATATCTTATTATATGATCAATCTTATTCATGCAACACCCCGCTATCACCTCATGCCTACGTTTTAAATCTCTGAGTTACACTTTCACTTTTCCGGTGAAAACTGGGAAACCCTTGTTCACTATTGCTGTTCTATTTGCTACTTGAATCATACTACTGCTATCACTATTGCTGCTGCAAGTTTATTGATATACAGGTGTGGTTGAGAGTGACGCCTCAATTGCCAAAGTCTTATTGGTATTCTTGTGTTCCCATCGTGTCGAACTATAAATTTGGGTAATACTTCCCAACGAAGATTTCAGCGATCCCCTATACTTGTGGGCATCACATGTCACCTGGCGTAAAAATGGAGCCCTCAAGACCCGGTTCACAGAAGCAGAGGCGACACAAGATGACCCGGCAGTTGCCAAGGACGATAACCCGGCAAACGCTACAGAAGACAGCCCGGCCGCTACTCCTTCCGATAACTCGGCTCCTGAAGCCGGTGCTTGAAAAACTTATGCAGATGCTTTATCTCTACAAAAAACAATCTCATTCGGCCCTTTGGGCAGTTATTGTAATAACTTAGCACTTTTTACCCTATGCTTTTGATGGTGTGTCTATACACCATTGAAACCTTGCTTGAATCATGTGGAACTTTTTGCTTTAAGATATATGTTTGTCTTTGGTTTGGATAACCCTTTTGATTTCTTTAACTGTGAGTTGGCTTTGGCATGGATTCTCTGTCGCAACTTCTCTGATAAAAACAGGGTCAAACCAAGTCCCCATTGGGCATCATGATTGATTGAATTTCCAGGTGAGCAATCAGGCCATATAATTGCGAGTCACATCAAACTCAATAGCAAGATAACCAAGAATAAAACTGGTGGCATAAAAGCCGGGTCTTGGGATTGCAGCTACAAACTATTCAAGTGAGAGCCCCCAAGACCTGGATCAATGTTTATAAAGTAATGGCTTAACTATGCAACATTACCCCATTGATCCACATACTGATGAGATGCGCTCTTTGGGCATCTTCTATGATAAAAACATCTACACAACTATATTTACTTGTTCTACAACAGAAAAACAAGTACATAAACTTGTACACTAAACATGCATGCTAATGAACAAAAACAGTAACAATAACCCCAAACTCTCTTTGTCGGGTCTCAAAGAACTTTGGGACCCGGATAACCATAAAGTCGGGTCTTGGATGAAAAACTGTGCCACCTCAATGACCAACCCCAAGACCTGGCTTATCATCAAACTGTGTTACGGTACATCTCAATCTTTAGAGAATAACCGGCTTTCAAAATAACCAGAGCTGAAATTTTAAATGAGACAACACAAACTTCTGTTCAACCTTCACTTTATTGATAAGAAAGGTTAGGTCAGCAAGCCGCCTCATTAAAAACCTTCCAGTCCCCTTAGGTACCCTGGTAAGGAAAAGAGCGCGTCTGAAACCTGCTGCCTGTTACATCGTGTATTACATATGATATCTTGATCTCATGCTAAGTATAATATGGGCGCAGCTGGGCAACTTTCCATGGCCGCTCGCGCTCCTTCAATGAAGAAGTGGAATGTGCTGCGTCGTTCACGTACTCAGATTTCTCTCTAGCATCCACCAGATAATACGAACCATTGTACAGATTTTTACTTACGATAAACGGTCCTTCCCATGAAGGAGATAACTTGTGCATCCCTTCTTTGGATTACGTCCATCACAGCACTAAGTCACTCTCCTGGAAAGTGCGAGTTCTAACCCGGCGGCTATGATACCGCCTCAAATCTTGCTGATATATTGCAGATTTTTCCAATGCTTTTTCTCTATTCTCCTCGAGCAAGTCCAAAGAATCTTGCCGGGTCTGCTCATTCTCAGTTTCAACATAAGCCGCCACTTTAGGCGAGTCATGTATAATATCACTTGGCAGTACTGCCTCTGCCCCATACACCATAAAGAAAGGCGTCATCTTTGTAGACCTATTTGGTGTTGTGTTGATTCCCCAAACGACAGATGGTAACTCCTCGACCCACGCCCCGGCGGCTCTGATGCATGGGACCCGGAGACGTGGTTTTAAGCCTCTTAGTAATTCTTGGTTTGCTCTTTCTACTTGCCCATTGGCCTGTGGATGAGACACTGAAGCCACATCCAGACGTATACCATTGTTTCCATAAAACTTTGCCATCTCTCCAAGTGACATGTTAGTTCCATTATCTGTGATGATACTATGAGGATATCCAAACCGATGTATGATCTTTTTCACAAACTTAACTGCTGTAGCTGCTTCACAATTTGTAACTGGCATCACGTCAACCCACTTTGTAAATTTATCAATGGCAACTAAGAGGTGGGTTTTCTTGCAAGGGGACATATGAAAGGGACCCACCATGTCAAGCCCCCAAACTACAAAAGGCCAGGTCAAAGGTATTGTTCGCAATTCCTGAGCCGGCACATGAACTTGCCTTGCATATCTTTGACACCCATCACATCTGCTCACCAAGCGCTCTGCATCTGCCTGGGCTGTGAGCCAAAAGAAACCGTGTCTGAATGCTTTTGCTACTAAAGGTCTTGTTGATGCATGGTGACCACAATCTCCCTCATGAATCTCTTTCAAAATTTGCGGGCCCTCCTTTCCAGATACACATCTCTGAAATAATCCTGACACGCTCCTTTTGTATAACTCACCATCAATAACCACGTAAGCCTTAGCCCGACGTACTATTTTCTGGGATATAACTTCCTGATGTGGCAACTCCCCTCGCAGAAGATACGCCAAGTAAGGTTCTGTCCACTCTGGAATTTCATGAGTTGCTGCTACCAACTGTGAATCCGGGTCATCTTGACATGCAATTTCTTCCTCATCTTGAAGCTTGACTGAAGGAGTCCACAATTCATCCAAGAAAACATTAGGTGGAACCGGCTCTCGTCGTGAGCCGAGTCTTGATAAAGCATCTGCAACATCATTTTTCCTGCGATCAATGTGATCCACCTGATAGCCTGAGAAGAACCCGGCTACCCTATCCACTTCTCTTCTGTAAGCCGCCACTGTTGCATCCTTCCTATCCCATGTTTCTGAAAACTTTGCATGTGACAGCACATATGGGCTAACTCCCAACCTTGGACATTTATCAAGCCACTAGCATCATAATCTTAATCACAATGGGTCATGTTTATTTATAGCAATGATAGTAAAAATGTGCATCAAGTTCATGAGAGCTATATAACCAACTTTTCCCATGGCAATCAATAACATAATCATTTTTATTCAGAGGTATAGATAACACAAATATCATGATGAACATACTCGGAATAGCATATAGCTAGTAGGTAGATATGGTGGACTCACTGGAATAACTTTGGTTGAAGGTGTTGGAAACAAGTTTTGACTTGTTGGAGTTTTTGGGCTAGCAAAAGAGAGAAAGTTGACCATCTAGATGCATGCATGAGTGTCCATAGAACTAACTAATCCATGTTAAACCAAGTAAAATAACAATCAGCACCAAAACATGAATAAGTTATAGCTATTCAAAAAGGATTTGCAAACTATTACTCATAAACAAGCTCATGAATCATGCAACTATATGTATCATTAAAAATCAACTCAAACATCCCTTTTCCCAATCTTATAAAAGCATCCAACATATTTCAACCCATATTTCCAGTAGCTCTCCCATATATAAATGATAGTGTGGTGGTCTCTCAAAACAAATCAAACCAAACAAAACAAAAGACGCTCCAAGTTTATGCGATAAAGTGTTTCGATCGAAAAACAGAAGTTGGACGTGCGCAAACCGAGAGTGTGTAGGTCCAGTGGGGTTGTCGTCACATCCCCAAGCTTATGGTCTTCACCATCCTTGGATAACTCTTGGTGCATCTCCTCCAATCCCTGTGAAAAAACTTCAAAACACCGTTTCTCCCATTTCTTTTATGTGGGGTGCATTAATAGTGATAAACAAATATGTTTCTTGCTGCATATAATCCTTGAACAAAAATTCATATGAGATGTCCAGAAAGTGTATAATGTTGTATGCCTACTCATAAACTCAATTGGATCAAAAAGATTCAACTTAAAATCTCAAAGCATGCATCAAACAAAATGGGACAGAATCTGTCCAGAAAAGCAGCAGCAGTAAAACATATTTTTCTACCCAACCAAACTTTCTCGAAAAATTCCAAAAACATTGATGCATACAGAGGATGAAAAGTTGCAATTACAGTTCAAATATGAGCTCATTCGGAGTTACAGAATAAGAATTAAAAATCATACCGTGCACTGATTCGTGCAGGAATAAAATCTCCGAACGCTATAAGCAACTTTTTCCAACCAAAAAGGGTAAAACTTGGCACTTTATTGAAAATTCCAGAACCTAAACTAGACACAAAGTCTCTTGTTACAGCAAGAGGACACAAAGAAAATCACACAAAAAAAATAACCGGGTTGCCTCCCGCAAAGCGCTTTCTTTATAGCCATATAGCTAGGCTTCTTACTTGTTGTTTATTGTGGACGAAGCTCATGAGGGAGCTTGAACTTTGGTGGTTCCCTCTTCCTTGGGAAGTGTTCCATGCACTTCTTGTGTGGGAACTGAAACTTCACATTCCCTTCCTTTGAATCAATGATGGCACCTGTGGTACGAAGAAAAGGTCTTCCAAGAATAATAGGACTAGAGGTTTTATTCCCCATATCCATGATTAGAAAATCCACAGGCACAAAAGTCATATGTAACTCCACCATAACATCACTTACTTTTCCTAAAGCATGTTTAATAGAGTCATCAGCAAGTGCAAGTTCAATGGAGCATTTTTCAAGATTTTTCAATTCAAGCACTTGATATAGTTCTTTAGATAAAACAGAGACACTAGATCCTAGATCAAGTATAGCATGTGTGTCTCTTTTCCAATAGTTACTAGTACCTTAGGAATCCACATATCCCCAAGCTTAGGTGGTATCATAGCCTCTTGGTTGTACCTAGCAATCTTTTCTTTCAAGACATGATTAGCAATATAAGAACCAAAGCCAGCTTGATTAGTGTTGATGGAAGGATCACTTGCAATTTTTTGTAAGATAGATATTAATTCATGCAAGCTACAGTTTTCTAAGTCAAGCAAAGGATCCTTGACTTCACTAAGCATTTTACTTCCTCAACTTTCTTTTCCTTTTTCACCCAAACTTGTTGCTTATTAGGAACTTCTTTTATATGTTTAGATGATGAATCTTTCTTCAATGAATCACTAACTCGAACCAACCTTTCCTCAATATTGTTCAAGTAAACATCTTTCTCAAGAAATTCTTTCTCACATATTCTTAACTTATGCATAACATTAACCAACTCATTGTTTATTTTTGGAATAATGTTTTCAGAATAAGAAACTAGTTGTTCAAAATCTTCCTTACTAGGTAGCTTTTCTAACTTAGTTTCAAATTTATCCTTTGATGAAGCAAGTGCTATTGTGGTGTCCTCCAACTTTTTCTTGCTACCCACAAAGCTACCAAAAATTCTTCTAAGAGTCATGGCTGCACAAGGTGGTGTTGACAAGACAAAACTTCCACCTGTAGCCCCATCTAAAGCATTTTGATACCATGGGTCTATCCCATAATAGAAATAGAGATTTAGCTTTTCATCTTCACAAGGTGTAGGATCTTCATAGTGCATCCTATTAATTCTTACCCAAGCATCTTTTAATGTTTCTCCATGATATTGTTTAAAACTAGAAACCGAATTCCCTAGAGAACTCCCTCCTTGTTTGTTTCCAAGAACCATGATAGCAAGTTTTTATGTATTTTTTATTTTTTTATGCAAAACTGAAAATAAATATGCAAGCGGAATATGATATGCAATGACACTAACAAAACAAATAAATTGTTTTGTAAGTAAAGATGGATAAGATGGTGCTCACGTAGGTGCAACCACCCAAGCTTAGGTGTTAACACAAGTTGGTGAAGTTGACTTCGTTGTGAGATGAATGCGATGATGCACACCCTTGGATAAATCTCTCAGCTATGATTCCCCGGCAACGGCGCCAGAAAACAGTCTTGATGGCCCTTGAAGAGGTTGATCTACGACGCCAGAAAACACTTTGTTGATCTCCGGTGCGTAGTTACCTGCGTCAAAAGTAAATGGGTTTGGTTGAGACTCCAAGTGCAGAGTGTGTAGTAGTGGAAGACGTGTTTTCCCCACGAGGGGTGACTCGAGGGTTTAATATCGAACTCTCGGGGAATCAGTAGTGAAGATATATCTTCTTATCCTTCTTTTGGTTACCTACAAAACAAAGTTAAATGTTTTGGTCCTCAACCTCACCTGTGGTTGTCAAGCACAAGGTGTAAGAATGATATCAAGATAGTTATGCAATGCAAACAGGAAATAAATATGCAATGGTGGTGGATGCAATGGTAAATGATATTTTTGGGTTTTTTTAATGATGTATGCAAGATGAAAAGTATTTTTGTATTTTCGGATTTAATGATGGCTGAAAATAGAAAAGTGGTATATGGTGTTGGAAAGGTGTTTCTTATGATTAAAAATGGACCGGGCTTCATGGTTTCACAAATGCACTCTCTCTTTATAAAGTGGCAGACAATGGAACACACACAGAGTTAACATATGATATTGCAACACAAAGTTTGATAACAAGTTACTTAGATATATGGGCATCACGTCCTAACATAGAGACCTTTTGATTATTAGTCTCTCTTATACTCCACCAAGCTGCGAACCAAATCATAACACCTCAGTAATTAAGATGACTCAGAGTATAGCAATAAGTTTGATGACATGAAGTGAAAATAAGAACATGCTGGATCTAGTCACAGGAAGAAGCTTGGTCACCCTTGTAACAGCCCAAAGTTTGAGAACCTAAAAACCCGAGTAAAATTTTCGCTTTTGTGCTGCATTGCATCATGGCATCCAATGTTAACTTGCTAAACAACACACTAATTGGTTTGGCATCAAATTAAAACCAAATGCCAAACTTGCTTTAACAAATCTCAAAACAATGAAAGCACTCAAAGTTGCAAAACAAAATACTTTGACATCTTATAATTGTCAAGGAAGTTCCAAAAGTTCCAAATATGATTATTGCAAACTATTTTGATTTGTAAAATCAAATAATTGGAGAGAAACTCAAAATTCCCTGTGAGCAATTCCTATTTTATTTTCCTACCAAATGAGTTTCAAATAATCTGGAAAAATTAGGGGAGCTTCATATTAACATGGGGAGGCTACCTGAATTTTCTCAGATTTTAATAAAATGTTTAAGTGCCTAAATTAAATCGTTGAAACTACTGGGTTGTAAAAAGAAAACAGAGCAGGGGCCTATCTGTGATGGGAGAAGTTTTATCAGAGGGTTTTCCGCAAATGTTCCATCTCCTTCCTGTAGCTCGTAGGGCCACGGCATGGCGCCAGTCCGAGCTCGCCGTGCCCCCACACGCCGTCCTGCCGCGCGAGAGGATAAGGAGAGCCCACGAGGCCGCTCTGCCCTCCCCACCACGCGCTGCTCTCCATTCCCTCACTCGTCTGCTCCTCCTCTCTCCGTTCCTCTCCCGCGAGGAAACCGAACCCGAGCTGGCTGTCGCCGACGCATCGCCGCCGCTGTGGGCTTCCCCGAGACGAGCCAAGACCGCCAATAGCTCCGCCGTGCCGTGCTCTACCTCCACGCAGAAGGAATCGAGCCAGGGCGTCACGAATCGCCGCCGCCGTCATCATCTCCTCCGCCTCAGGTCGCCGATGTCGCGGATGATTTCGTCGCCGGCAAGCCCCCCTTCGACCTCGCTGTCCACGTCGTCGTCCTCAGGGTGAGCCGCTGCACCTCGCCGTGCCTTCCGTTCGTCCTTCCTCTCGCCGTAGCGCCATCGCGTTGTAGCCGTCGCCGCTCGCCGCCGGTGCAAGGTTCAGTTTGGTCAACTGATTTCGAGCCAGTGGTGACGATCGGTAATCTGAAACAGTACAATCGGATTATCCGAATAAAACCAGTACTCAATTTTGCCTTCCCTCGGATATTCCGATTCAACCCCAACCGGATATTCCGATTTTAGTCAGTGCGCTGGAAAAATAATAGAAGACAGGAAAATAATGTAAACTTCTAAAAATCAATAACTTTTGAATTGTTCATCCAAAATTTGCAATTGAGGTATCAAAATGTTTGTCTTAACATCCCCTACACATCCATACTTTTAGTTGGACATAATTGATTTAATTTTTCTGCTCTGTTTAAATGGAATACTAAAAATTGCAGAAACGAAATTCCTTTTTGGAAATTCATAATTAATTCAAAATAATTCCAAAATTTATGTGTAATACCTAAAAATGTTCAGAGAAACATATACTAACTGTTTCCAAGCAGTTCTACACAATACTGAACTTATAATATCATTGGTAATTGCATTTCCCTAAAATGGCAGATTCAAATAGCAATTTGGAATACTCACCAAATATTCATATTTGCTCCGAAAATTACAAACAACATATCACCATGATCAGCAAGTTAAATACTAACAGAAAACATCATTCTCATGCATGTACAATCATTGTGTGATACTGGTCATAACTTGAACAACATGTTGGTCATTAAGATAAATATGGGTGGGTAACCGAATAATTCCTAAATATATCTCGGGACACTCATTTAACCCATTGATCATGTCTAGGATCTCTTAGTTGCATTAAAATGTCATATCATCATTTTTGTATGCATTGCACAATTGCCATGTGTTGATTGTTGTTTTTGCTTTCCGGTGTTGTTTGCTCTCCGGTAGAACACGAGTTCGGAGTTGAGCATCATTACTCCGACGAGTAGTTTGACTACTCCGCTCAACAAGGCAAGCGTAATCCCCCCTCTGAGCATATCTTATCCTATGTTTCCGCAAATATTTTCTCCACTATAATATTGCATGCGGTTCCAAATGTCAATTTTATTGCATTAGAGTATCCTATAGTTGCATTAAGTTTCCGATGCCAATACCCGTTTCCCTCCTATTATCCATAGGTTTGTATTGTTGGCCTGAGATACTTAACTATGCAATGTTGATGCTTAGCCATGCTTAGTTAAATGTTTATCCGTCCGATGGATATGTTATGTTGGGAACAGAAGTGGAAATGATGGGATGATGGTGGAGGAAATTGTGGTGACAGGTAATAAAATGCTTAAAGGTGGGGATGAGAGGCCACTGTGGTTGTGGTGCTTTGTCTCGTTCTCGCCGCCTAGGTGCGAGTTCTTTACCTCTTGAACCAAGACTGAGCGTGCAACCATGCGTGAGGCCTATGTAATTGCAGGAACCCTCCTAGACTAAATAACTCGGGCGGGGCTAGCCAGGGTCCTCTAGTTTGGCTTTCCATTTGCGCGTGCGTTGAGATGGTGGCCAAGACTGAGATGAGGATTGTGGTGTCAGGAAAATAAGTGGCCGCGGGACAGGGTGTGGAGGCACCTCTTGTCCTACTGCCACTGATGATCCTGGAAAGTCCTTAACGAGGGAGAAGTCGACACCGCTCCCACCCAGCCGGCTTTCCACGGAAGAGAGCTAATGATCAGGCAATGGGCCGGACGGTACGCGTGGTAAACATTGTACACCCGTGCAGGGTAAATCTTTTCGAAAAGCCGTGTCCGCGGTTATGGACGAACTTGGGAAGTGAAGGTAAGATCATAGAATAACTTGAACGGAATGATTAAAACCTGGGTACTAAAGGTACCACTCAAGAATGCAAGGTTGACTTCCTCGAGGGTGATTCGGGGAGGTGCCTTTGTAGAACAGGTACAATGATGATGGTGGTTGATGATGAGAAAGGTGATCAAAGAAAAGAGTTACTTCTTACCCCTTTTAAAAATACTCTGATTAGTCGATGCCATGGAGTTATGTTTTTCATAAATAAAATCAGCTTTATGCAAAACAGCCATAAAACCTTGAAAGCTTCATCGAGCTAAAGCTCTATATATAATCTTGCGAGTTCGTCGAACTCAACGTCGTTTGCTTTGTTTCAGAGGACGACTTCACCGACCTCGAAGGTGGGTTCTTTATGGACGTCGACGAGTAGTCTGGGGTTCCCAGGTGGCAGCTTGGGACATCCCGGAACAGCTGGCGCTGCTATGTTTATTTGTAGGCCTCTTAGGCCATAATTTGGATCTTGTTGTTTAGAACAACTTAATTCGCTTCCGCATGATGTAATGTTGGGTCTGTGACCTCTGATTGTAATTTGCTATCTTTCTCTGTTATAAGAGTTGAACTATTATGATTTGTGTCGTAGAGTCTGTGATGTGCCAGTTGTTCCACAAGTCTTGATCTCTCTATTATGCATTGATAGTTGAGCCTATGTTAAGGCATCAATCAAGGTGTTGCGTTGCCGATGATCAATTCCGAGCAACGCCTGCCAAAGGTTTTGGCCGGGGATTGGTAAACCCGTAACCTCCGGTTGTATCACTTA